>OX459014.1:2500-1202500 GCA_949774965.1 Diarsia brunnea | reverse complement strand
CTACAGCAGCAGTATTGGACCGCGATGGGGTCGCGTCAATAACAGATGCTGGAACCGCGGTCTGTGACGGAGTCAAGATGATACGGTTGTTTAGTACCTCTGAGCGCAGCCTATCAAGCGCTGTGTCGTCCAACATGTGATTGCGCTGGATGACGCGCACCTGATCCGACAGTCGTTGGCTTGAAACGTTGATGGTTGGCTCAAGCTCCTGAAATAGAGACAGCATCCTGACACGGTACGCAGTGAGGTTAGTTCCTCCCTCTGTAGACCCGTAGTATGCGCGCATGACGTTCTCGTTTATTACTTGAGTCCATTTCATGCGCTGCACACAACCACCGGTAGCGGGGACCCGGCTCGGGGCCGGTTGGCCCCTAGGTCCCAAGCTGGTCGGCGGCCGGCTTCTCCCCTGCCGACGCTCAGGTGATGGTGACGAAGATCTTGACGTCGTCAGCGGAGAGAAATACTCGTCGCTCGAGCTCGACGCTACTGCCACCGCCGGTGACGTAGGTGATCCGAGGTCCGGCGGCGGTGAGGCGGAGCTGAGCGACGAGTCCGGGGATGGTAGGCGTGCGCGTCGTGCTGCTCTTGCTCTTGTTATCATCTCTTGTATTTTATGTTGTAATTTTTCATTTTAATGTAATTTTTTGAAGTGTCTCCCTTGACATATGTCTGTTGTGTGACATATGTGTGCTATGTAAAATTTCGTAATTTTCTGGTGCTTGATTTTGTACATTTTTTAGTATTGTATGATGTAATTTTATATTGTAAAATTGCCAATGGATTTCCAGAAATTAAATGATTGAGTTATTAAATGTAAAACTGGGCTTCTGAATGGTTTTTCGGAATAAATATACAGAGAATTCTTAGATGATTGATTGAACTTATTATTATTATTATGAATTGGTAAGTCGTGGATATAAAGTAGAGGCTCTACTTCATCTGCTATAACTACGACTCACCAACGGTAACCATTCAGTAAGGACTCTTCCGGAATGGTTACCAACAGATGGTAGAAGAAATATTGGCAGACCAACAGCCAGATGGATAGGTAACATTCAGAAGATTGCGAGTTAGATCTGGTTGTAAGTCACGCAGACTAGGACAAAGGAAGGAAGAATTGTCTCAGCAGTAGGTGGAGCAAGGTGACAAGAATGCCAATGTAAATAATGATTAGTTAAAAAATAAAGACAAACTGGTTGTCGCCTTGCAAAAGCCGTAAATGGCAATTAAATGGCTAAAACGGTAGAAGTGAATCATTGGTATAGTATAATACCACCACTTTTTGGTGTTTGTTAAGATGATTAAATACCTTTTTTGAGTACAAGGACAATTTAATTTATCGGGTTACAGTTTTATCAAAACCTACGCTTGCTCACTGTAGTCACAGTTAGTTTTATAAACTTCCATCAACCATACTGTTTCAGAAAAAATACGAGATCATTCAGGTGATAAAACATTATGCCAAAGGGATAAGAAACAACATACTGCAATCATGCTACATTGTCGTGCATCCTAAGCGTCAGTACTAGTTCCCAGCCAATTCAATGAACGCTCGTTTATCATTATAGGGGCTTAGATTGGCATACGGGCTCTTTTTAGTTATAAAAGGGGTCAAGTAATACTGTGCACTGATAGTGCGCTTGAGAACTTACTCTTTGTGTAACTGAGATGACGGTGAGCGTGAGACAATCGCCGCCAGACTTGATGAGGTCTACCACCTGCCTGTGGGTGGAGCCTTCGACGTTCACGCCATTACTGAAACAAACAAAAGAACTTGTTAGTCATCAAACAAAAGAAGTATTACCTTTGTTTCTTTAGCTGACGAGCTGAAAAGGGAGCTGTCAATAATATCTACACAACAATGTAAATATGCTTTCAGGGAATTATATTATATCGGCGGTGGATATGTCGCAAGCCGAGATCAAAATCAGAGTTTATATTTGCCTTAACTTCAAAAAAGTAAGTAACATCTGATACTTCCCTATTAAATAAATACCGGAATGATTTTTAAGTTACGAAATAAAGCTATTAAACAAGTGGGAGGTATTATATGCACAAGGAAACTCGTCTTACTTTATTGAGTTTATACTCTTTCCAAAAAGGGGTGATTATCAGAAGTATACATTTAATAAATATGTTACTAAGGTTAGTGCGTTAGGAAGGGCGGGGTTCCCTAGTAACTGGAACTGGCAGCAAATTGTATGGATTTACCGGCTTATGCTTAAATGTGTAGAAGCTTTATTTAGACATCATTCATTACTTTAGAGGTATCAATTTGCAGTTAAGAATATTTTTCGTAAGAATGGATCATCTGATGTGCATCCATTTCAATATTATTTTATAATAGGCGTATTATTTTCGAACACAAAGGAATTATAAGTAATTGATAAGCAACAACGTAGGCTGAGCAGTTTATAATGCAGCCTGAATGCATGATAAAGCAACATTAATAATACGATGTTAAAATGATTTAAACCAACAAAGAGCAGCCGTTTATTACTTTATTATTAACTTGCTAATAAATCATTATTTAACAACTCCTTATCAATTCCGTATCAAATACAAACGTTGTTCAAATGGTAAAAAATATCGGTGAGATAATTTATAACTTCTCGAGGTTACAAGAAGATAATCCTACCAGAAAGTATACGACATTCACTGAATTATTGAAAAAGTTACAGTTACTGAACCAGGTTATTAGGCTATAACCACATGAATATGAAAGAAGAACAAAATTGATCTCCTTTTAGCAAATATCATCGGCTCATCCAAACACAATCCTAGTGTGAAATTTCTTTGCAGGATATGCCCCACCTGCCTTACAGGGTTTAAACGAAGTCAATAATGGAGCCGTGTAGGTGGCTCCACACTAGTCTTAAAAAACTAAGGAAATCAAGGCTAACGACACAGGCAGAGATTAGAGAAAATCTATAAAATACCACATTTCACATAGACGTAGTATCAGTATTCTTAGTCAACACATTACATCATACAATGGCGGTTTGTTTACAGATAGACCGGCGACCGGCCAGAGTAAACGAGACATGTATACCAAACAGTGCTGTTGGTATTAACCAATCTGTTTGTTCGGCTTTGTATTGTTTCTGTGCAATTATCTGGAAAATATGATAAGAGAAATTAAAATTAAATTGGATGTTGCGTTCGAGCAGGCTTATCTTTTATGAGGTTGGCAAACTGACCGACAATTTATTGGAGAGAAGTGATTACAGGATAGGTACCAGCAACGGCATCAACCAGGGAATCAGTAACTTCAAGAGCATGCTGAAAATGGTTCTCGAATTTAAGAACAGAAATTTTGATTGGCACCAGAAA
This sequence comes from Diarsia brunnea, assembly GCA_949774965.1. Taxonomy (NCBI): domain Eukaryota; kingdom Metazoa; phylum Arthropoda; class Insecta; order Lepidoptera; family Noctuidae; genus Diarsia; species Diarsia brunnea. Next base: position 1,199,167 of record OX459014.1, on the reverse strand, counting down.
TGAATCATCAGATGTAGTTGACGTCCTTCTCCGAGCCGACTATTTTAAAAGGAACTCTGTTTCTACAAGACAGGGTTAGCAGTCTAGGATTAGCATAGTCACCATAACAGTTCAGTTTAAAAATTAATCGTCAAAATGCTGAAAAAGATTAAAGAGACATTGAAATGAAAATTCAGATAAATCTTATCTACATAAACGTACGTCAAGCCCAATTATACGCAAACCAAATTAATTTTAATCAGCTGAAAGTGAACGTAGGTCAAGGCTAAAAAAGTGAAATGAATAATTATGATATAAGTATAACAGAACGTATATAATTATTCGTTCAGAGCAGCACGATAAGCTTCAGTTCTGACGGAAACCATAACTCATACACAATTTGATGTCTAGAACTAACACGTTGGTCCAGCGTGAAGCTGTGAACAGATGCATCGATTAGAATGTTTAGAAATCGGAACCCGTTGTAAACAACGCTCGTTAAAGACGCCTTATAAGTACTACTACACAGTAAGTGCAATAACAAATGTACATTGAGTACCATGTACCTAGTAGATGTCATTTTGTGAAAATACAACTTTCGATGAGCAAGACCGAGAACTGTTTAAATATTTTAGGCCCGGTAGGTACATCCCCTGAATGGAAGATAAATCATCGGTACGTATATGGATGTGAGTGACTTTATGAATGGAGGCAGACTAGAGAAACCATAGACGAACAATGTGGGATTTCAGTATAGACGGAAAGAAAGAATACTAAGATGATGGCTGAGACAAATGGACCTATGGAAGGAGAAGACATACTACACTACACTAAACATTATGAATTGGCAGAAAGACAGAGGATAATAAAATCATCAGCAGGAGCTGCCGTAGTACACACGTCCCCATAACCTGCCTAGCATTTTCCCAACTATGTTGGAGTCGGCTTCCAGTCTAACCGGTTCCATCTGAATACTAGTCTTTTACATGGAGCGACTGCCTATCTGGCCTCCACAACCCAGTTAGTACTGGGTAATGCGATTACTATTCGTCATCGATTGTAAAAATAGCCTATGAACTCCTTCGCAGATCACAAGTACATATTTACCTAGTATTCTTTGCAGCGTCCTCGGTTTCCAGGTCATATATCTCGAAGTCTGTGTTAGCACAGTAATAGAAGCAGTACCGAAATTCACCAACACCGCCCCTTTGCACCGACATTGCGAAACACACTGGCACATTGACACACACACAACAAAAAAAGAAAAGGTCACGTTGAAATTCAAACTTTTTGGTATTGATATTTTTTTGTTACTTTGGGTTTGGAGCGAGTTCCGAGAATTTTGAAACAAAATGTCACTTAACCTCTGAAAATCTAAGCAATTTTCCTTTTGTGAATAAAACTTAGAAATCAACAAAAACAAACACTTTCTCTTGAATTTTTTGCGTAACTCAGCCCTAAAATCTCATCTTATATTAACACCAGACTATGTTTATTCCACTAAAGGTATAAATTAATACGCGTTCATCTTACACGCGCGTACAGAAACACTAACAAACTAATAATGATCATTAATTAGATTTATTTTAACAATAAACATTGATATTTGAATTGCGACGTTGAATTATATGGGTCGCGTCCGTTGATGATAGTTGATTAGATGCAGTTCTGACCTCTAACATATAAATAGGTTATAAGGTAGTTGTTTAATGTCCAATCGGATATTATTAATTGAATACGCCATTTTATTGTATGTTTCATCAGTGCCAAGGGGTCCGATATAACCTTAGAAAATAGCGCCATGTCAGATTTGATTTATTATGGCATTGACATTCAGTTGTCTCTTTTAATTGCAAGTAGGTTTATTGAAATCCATTTCCTTATTGGTTTTCAGGATTTTAATTGGATTTACCTTTTATGTTGATAAGGTTTTCCTCAACTTCATCAATCTCTAAACACTTTATTTCCTCTACATTTTTATCGATAGTTATTTTATTTGGCGTGTCACCATTGTTGACCTTTGCCTTATGTTATGAACTTTGACCTTTGAAAAGCTTACATTGACCTTATCCTTTCAAGTTGGGCTTTTCATCCGTGTTTAATGTTGTGGTGCGGCGGATGAGAAGGTTATACAGGATATATTTTTATGAAAACATAAATCCTTTTCCGTGTGATATCCACCAAAGCGCACTGGACCCATATGATGAAATGAGGAAGGTGGTGGAAAGAGGAAGCCTGTGTGGAAACATTATAGGCTAATTATTATTATAAATCTCTTTTCCCTGAGTTACTAATTTATTTGACTAAATTCAATGTAGCAACGAAATAAACAGAATCGAACACACTATCATTAACGGTAGTGTTAAATTTCTTGTCCGCCAGATAACGGATAAAATAGGTTATTAGAGTATGAATGCAGTCATGAGCTATTTTGTTAGACAACCGGTTATAACCCGCCGTTGCCGTGAACTTTAGATTGTGCGTATACGAGTACTGAGTCCTTATAGATTCCCTCAAGATAACTGGAATTGGGCGGGTCACATCGCCGCATGCACGATTATTGCTGGGCAAAAGTCACCCCCTAGAATGGTTGCCGGAAAAACTTTTTTGCAAAAAAAAAACCGACTTCAATAACACAAAAAAGTGAAAAATAAACTTCACAAGAAAAAGCAGCTTCTGAAGTCGGTGACATTTTGTTTGTTTGATTTCGTTTTTTTTGCCACCGACTTCAGACGCTACTTTAAAAAAAAAAACAGACGAATAGATAACCTCCTTTTCGGAAGTCGGTTAAAAATGGAAAGCACCGCTGCGGCCGCCCAGAAAGCGGTGGCGAGACGACCTGGACACTTATCCCGAGGGCTGGTTCGAGGCAGCACGAGAATAGAACACATGGAAGTAATTGGAGGAGGCCTTTGCCCAGCAGTGGGACTGTACCTACAGGCTAATAAAAAATACTGGCTTTGAAAGGTAAGTCAGTGGCACGAAAGTCCGACAACCTGTCTTACCAAGGGGTATCTTATTACCCAGTACTGGGTTGTGGTAGTCAGATAGGCAGTCCCTTCGTGTAAAATGATGGTGTTCAGCTGCATTCGGTTTGACTGGGAGCCGACTCTGACATAGTTCTTTGGGAAAAGGTTAGGCAGAAGATGATGATGATGATGATGATGATGAACTTGATGAGGATGTTGCTTTGATAAAACTTTGATAAGGAATCCGGGACTGGCTTGCATAATGGTGTGCAAGATTTGCATGCTATTGTGCAATTAAATTATTTATATGATTTCTGGGTAAAGACAAAAGAGCAACTTAGACCTATACCTACTGCCGCTATAAGTAAAACAGATGCATCTGGAGAAACTGAAAGGAATGGTGAAACATTAACCTTTTCCTGCCTCGAAAAACTAGGGAAGTGTCAAGAAAATTTCAGAACTAAATGAGCTTTATGGCGCTTAATTTCCAAAGCCAGACACGGCTTGATTGAGAAATTGATTCTGGAAGAAGTTAATTGTTCATGAAAAAATATATATTATATATACAGGTTGGTGCCGACAATAAATGAAACCACTGGTAGTTCTAGTCCGAACATTATTAAACTATCAAAAAAGTTTTGAACACCAATATAAAAAAAAATTAATAAAGAACAATAAATCTAAGTAGCATAAAACTGTTAACGAAATACATTACAATTTACAAACAAATATTGGTTTACTAACCTTAGGAATAATTTGCAACGATTAACGAGAGGAAATAAAATGTAACAAAAGAATTTGGCAAAGACATTTAGGTAGTTTGTTGTCGTATCGTCGGCACCACGAAGGTGTTAGGATTTATTTGATAGTTTAAAAATGTTCCTATGAACTAGAACTACCAGTGGTTTCATTTATTGTCGTATCGTCGAAACCACCCTGTATAAGCAATAAAGCTATAAGTCTGGACTTAATAATGCCTTTTCCTATCTCTAGCCTCTGCCGTTTTGCTTGAGGTATATCCTCAATTTCGGTAACATAGGACAATAATAGTTTAATAGGTCAACATACCGATCATTATAAATAATAGGTACACGTGCCAACACGCGTAAAATATGCTTTTATACGCATAGTTTACACGCCAACTACCTAGAGATTGGCAAAACAACATTGTTATAAAGTTACAAGGAAATTATTGATAAAACGAGTCATGTTACAATGACAGTTATTTTCGTGCTTAGAATGTAATAAATAATTTTATAAATATTGCTGATTACAGTGATCATTACCTACCGGAATTTATTGCAGGTTCAAAACCAATTTATGTTTCTCGTGTTTCTCTCTAGACGTCTCACGTAATAATATGTATTTTAAATGTTCGTCAATACATCATCTTAAATGTCAGCTTTAGTCAGTAATTATCTGAAAATTACATTCACTACTTAAATGCTTTCTTCAAAGACTTTTTAGACATTTAGATTTGTTAATTTTAAAATATATTTTGCTGCGACGCCGAAATGAAGACTGATTTTTTTATCTACACTAATATTATAAAGAGGAAAGATTATTTTGTTTTTAACGAATAGGCTCCGAAACTACCAGACCGATTTCTTCGATGTATTCCCACGGGAACGGGAACTATATACGCGTGTGAAACCGCGTGACGTCCGCTAGTATTAAATACTTTTATGACATAAACCTGTAATTGGCCATATTGTTTTTATCAACCAAACTATTGTGTCTACCTAGCTGTAAGTTATCAAAAAATAATAAATAAATAAATATCACGATTGTATTCTCCGAAAGCAAAGGTGTAGGTACCCGTAAGTACAACCACAATTTGTAAGTTATGTTTAAGACCCATATAATAGCGGGGACGGCTAGCCTATTGCTACCAACGCATAAACCGGGCACGAATTCGGACTCCGTGGCTGCTAATGAGAAAAACCCAATTACACTTTGCCCGACCTGGCAAACGAACTCAGAACCTCAAGCGCAGGTGTCGCGCTTCCGACCACTAGACATTTTAATACAGACTTACCTAGTTTCAATAATTACAAGATGAAAGTCAGTTCAGTGGACAGCCAACGCGTCTATTAAACTACCCCAGTCATCAAAATAATTCCTCCATCGAAACTAGTTACGTACAAGGAAATCATTCCTTCATCGAAACCTTAATAGTTCATTCTTTGTACGTAACCATGGTACACAACCGTGATTTCGTACAAAGACTTGAAATAATTCCTCCATCGAAACTAGTTATGTACAAGGACAAATCATTCCTTCATCGAAACCTTAACAGTTAATTCTTTGTACGTAATCATGGTACATAACCGTGGTTTCGTACAAAGACAAATAATTCCTCCATCTAAACTAGTTATGTACAAGGAAATCATTCCTTCATCGAAACCTTAATAGTTCATTCTTTGTATGTAACCATGGTACATAACCGTGGTTTCGTACAAAGACAAATAATTCCTCCATCTAAACTAGTTACGTACAAGGAAATTATTCCTTCATCGAAACCTTAATAGTTCATTCTTTGTACGTAACCATGGTACATAACCGTGGTTTCGTACAAAGACAAATAATTCCACCATCTAAACTAGTTACGTACAAGGACAAATCATTCCTTCATCGAAACCAGTTACGAAACTACGGTTTCGTAGACGACCGAATCCGACCAAACGAGGCAGTCATTTAGTATCTACATGTCTAATTAATTTATCTGTTAGAATTTCCCTGGTTAGTAGCCACTGTGTCAGGTTGCTCAAAATCAGTAGAATACTAACCCCAGATTGAATAAGGCTTAAGCCATATTTAAACAGAAACTAGGGCAAAGATATTCGACTTAATCCGAAAGGTCAGGCTCGGGACCGAATAAGAATAACTAACGAATCTCGGGACAATCGGGTTTCGGAGAATTGAGAATTGTTAGTTGACAACTTGTCTAGGATGGTTCCTTTAACGTGGATTGTGAAATACAAAATTTCTTAAGATTTTTTGCGGTAAAAATAGCTTATAAAGCTAGTATGTGATAAGAGTATGAGAATGATGATGGTAAAATAGTTTATTTAATGCGGAAACCGAGTGTCTTAAAACTTATACCAATTTGGACACAGTCTCTCGTGATGGATATCAAAAATGTGGGCGTTAACAAGCGAAATCCACATAAGGAATGTTAGATCAGCGCAGTTACCTAATGATCAGGCTAAAGATTTGGCGCTACTTGCCGGTACGTTAGCTTCGCGAATACTTTCTAATTGATCGTGGCAGATAAGAGTTGCTTGTACAGTCGGTGCCCCACACTACGTGACCCCTTTTCTGACACCACTCGCCCTCTTCTTCATTCTACGAGGGGTCAGGTAATGCTGGGCACAGACTGCAATTCTAACGTGGAATGCATTACAGCGTGCCTTTTCTTATCTGCAGCTGTTTCGTTTGTTCTCTTCATCTTAACTGGTAAACTAAGGGATAACTTCAAACATGAATAGAGCTGTCGTATCTGCGAATAATGACGAACTAGTAGGAGAAGCCCGAAATAATGATGGATGAACTGTGTGAAGGATGATATGGCTAAGAAGCAGGTGACGGCTGAGATGAAGAGTAGAGAAATATGAAAGAAGGCCTGCTGCGCCGACCATAAATACATTGGGATAAGAGGAGGAAAATGATGATGATGATCATCAATTTCTTCTACTGTTAATAAGAAGACTTAAGTTATTTTTTTGTAAATACCATGACAGTTTCATTGCGTTTTAGGGCTAACGCTATAAGGCAGCGGGAGCAGGTAGCAGGAAAATAACTGCAGGACAGTCATGAAAATAAAATAAGTAAACGGTCTTAAAAGTTGTACAAATATAAAACACATACCCAGTATCCAGCAGACTGTATCCTCCTTTCTCAACACCATTCTGTCGAAACTTCGGCTCGTACAAGCATTGCATGTTGTTAAACATTTTGAATCACAACCTTATTTGACGACAAGCACAAACCCTGTTACGAAAGAGTCTAGCACCGTGATTGGTCAGATTAAGATCACAGGACGCTCCCATTGGCATTTAAGCAGGATTGGAATCACAAGACACTCCGATTGGCACAAATTCAAACGAGTTCGATGTTCGTATTGTTCCGGTCTCAAAGCAACTTTAATACTGCGTTCACATTATTGAAACTTGGACAAAATAAACTTATGCAACATGAGACCCGCCTGACTTGATTATCACGTCATACGTGTATTATTAAAAGAAAGTTAGTTAGTACCGTGGGGCGTTGAAGATTTTTGCGTCGTCCTTTTGGTTTAGAAGAAGCAAAGATCAAAGGTCGTGACGCGCAAAAAGAGTAATTGGGTTTTCTGAGCAACCTTTTGTGGGTTCATATTATTATAATGTTTGGATTTGTGTGAAGTCTATTAATAACTCTCAAAGTCAAGTTGAAACCGTTGGACCTTTATTGTTCGAGATAGATCATGTGGGTAGGCAGAAACTACGGAACGCCAAGAGTTACGATCCTGTCATACTCCTTTTTCTTCGTCTACATTCATACATCTAATCATACACGGCACCCACACTAACACACCTGACCTTTTGTAACTGTCTGAGATACCGACTGTTTAAGATAACTTGGGAGTGTTGGGAAAATGGAGAAAAGGTGATGCTTACGCTTCCAAACGAAAAGAAAGATCTTAACTGAAGGATTCACTTCTAGACACGCTAGGTTAAAATAAACAAGTTTCGAAATACAGGTTGTAAATCAACCCATCACACAGCCGTCAACCAAGCATTCTGTACATCAAAATAAGTATCCCTACGCAAAAATTTTTGTTGGGAAACGATTTTTTTGGGGTCAAAAATAACTTTTTACGCTAAAACTCAATGTAGCACTCTTAAATCATCGTGCTAGTGGATGCTTTGAATAGTAAACGAGTCATGGAGCCAATTTAAGTAAAGTTATAAAATGAAAAACTAGTATTTATAAAAACAGCTGCGAAATATTTCGAACTTTGACCCCAAATATCTCCGTAACTAAGGGGTTCCCAGGTATGGTCTAGAACAAAAAAAATGATCGCAGTGGTGGGGAGAACAAGTGCCCTTCGTTTGCGTTAAGGGTACTTTTACACCCTATATAATTCACTAGCTGATGCCCGCGGCTTCGTCCGCGTGGTTGTCGGTTACAGCGACCGATGTCGGTTACCGCGACCAAAAGTGATCTTTTCATCCCGCCTTACAAACCTTTCTTCGCATTAAACAGCGTATGTCCTTTCTCAAGCTCTAGACTATCTGTGTACCAAATTTCATTTAAATCGGTTCAGTAGTTTTGGGGTGAAAGCGCGACAGACAGAGTTACTTTCGCATTTATAATATTAGTAAGGATACAAATTCGTTGTCAGACACTTTATACAAACATTAAAGTCCTTGTGAAATTCTGACTCAACCGTAGGTGATCGATCATATAATAAAAGAAAAATAAACCCGCTTTTAAGGACCGTGCAGTATGGAACCGCTTTCTCATAAAGCGCTTTCTCTGGCGACAATTATATTGTTGATGCGTTTTCGTACTATGTATTGTGAAATGTATGTTTAAATGAACAAAAGAGAGTAAATGGTAGCTTAATGTGTGTATTTAAAAGACAATGGAGGCTTGTAGAAGTGGGGAGCTTAGCTGATTGGTGGTGATTACGGCACGGCATTCGTTTTGCGTTATGAAAATTAAAGAAGCTTTCCATCACTTGGACACTTTTTTCTACTTTTTGGGGTCAAGTTTCAGTACGCTGTTATTTTAAGTGTAAATGATTAATGCAACAAAGACTTTTCAAGTACGTGTTCTGGGTCGAAACCAGATCAATATGAAATATATTATGAAGACGGACTCCAGGAGCAAATACTCTAGTAAATTATTCAGCAATCGATGTCCGTTTTATTTCAATCTATATTGTATAAGCAATGATCTAACTTTGGCAGTTTTAATTACAAGTAATTATACTTTAAGTTTGTCAGAGTTACATTCGGGAATATTTTGGAAAAAGCCCCAATCAATAAGTTTCCAACTTTCTTATCTAATATTTAAGTTTTGTCAACATAGCAACGAGCCTATATACGAAATCGAAAACAACATTCAAGGTTCCTCGGCATTTACTTTCCCCAAGTATATTCATTAATTGATTGCTCCTTTTAGAATGATTACAAAGCTGGAAGATTTTTATTATTACACACCGTAATCATAAGAACTCATATTTCACCTGTGACAAGCAATAAATGAATTTCAAAAACACGATAGATGGCCTGTGTGAAGTATGACATAGCTAGAAAGGTGATGACTCCTGAGCTGACGAGTTTTAGAGAAGTATGAAAGAAGTGCGCATACCCAAATAAATTGGGATGGCGATGAACAGTTTTGAGGGTGCAATTGTCCCCGTCGGGGCTGCGGGTTGTTCGAAAGAGATACCGCGGCCTCGGCGCAAGGGCTAAGAAGGAACATGGGTAGTTTTTAGTCAGTAGAAGTCTGACACTCCCTTTCGCTCTGCCCAAGAGCGGGAGGGGTTATTAGATGATTTCCCACCCCCCAAAAAAAAAAAAAAGGTAGTGTGTGGTGTCGGGTACACAGTTATCGCACACACAGCATATTTATAAGAGATAATATATTTTCATGAGTAAAAAATAAGTGAGAAGAAAGTAAAAAATGGCAAGACTGTCAAAAAAGAAAAAAAAGGTGCAATTGCAGGTTTATCACCGAACAGTAACTGTTTAGAGATGGATAAAATGACACACAATAAATACATGTTAAGATGTTAAATGCGCAAGGGACACCCAATTACGGGAGCTTTCTTTACACGATATCTATTTTGTATTAGATAATTTTCCGGTAAAAATAACAAGTACAGAGTAGGTTAAGACTTAAATTGGTAGATAAAAGACGCGTACTACCATGAGTAGTCATGTCTTTGTAGTTGGAGTAGCATTGTTGTAATAATTGGATCACAATAGATTACAATCTTGCAAAGGATGTTGTTGCGGAGGTCAGTAACTTCGACAAGCAGTTGATTTAGATGATGCGAAAGATAATTTTGTATGTGGAAGACGAGACGAATGCGGATAAACTCTGTTCACTCTTCGTAAATGCGATCAGGATCCAAGAGAAAGGAAATCTTCCCCATTTTGCAGGTAGCAATGATGACTTTATTAACGCCAGCCTCGCAAAGATTTGGTGCTATTACATCACTCCTGTTTTCTCCCAAGGTTTGACCTGGAATGTAACTAGCCCCATGAAATAGAGGGCGAGCTTGTTTTCAACAGAGCAGATATCCAAGAATACGAGCTGTTACTGAAAAATCATCATCACCTTAGCTTTCCCGACCATATTGAGGTCAGCTTCAAGTCTTACCGAATGCAGCTGAGTACCAGTATTTTACATGGAACGACTGCTAACCTGCCCTACACAACCCAGTTAGTACTGGGTAATTTAAAACCTTTTGGTAAGACTGGATTTATCTTGGTCTGTTACTGACAATTACCACATGGAAATACGTGAAAGTAGGAAATAGGTAAGGAAATAAGTCTTATCTTATCCTAACCAGTCTAACGTAACCCGGCTTTGAACTCCACGCTGTGTGAGAAAACCAGCGGTAAAGCAGACAGGAAAGTTAATAAAATAACTTTCAACCAACAACAATTATAATGAATTATTTATGTAACAGGTCACTATTCGAAACAGATAGAAACACGTGTTGAACTACTATGCAATAGTATGACGGAGTTTCATTCTAATGTTATCATTCAATTACTAGTTCCAACACCATCCTATCTCGATTCTTGTATCTAGGCAATGTTATTTTATGTGAACATGTTTATCTACTGGCTGGTTCTAATATAATGGGTATTGTGATATTAATTGTAAAGGACTTTCATCATCATTCTTTTCCCCTTAAACGAATTCATTAGGGGTCAGCGCAGCATGTCTTCTCCTTCCATAGTTCTCTGATTTGTCATCTCAGTATCATCTTTTTCTAGCCATATCATCTTCCACTCAGTATATTCATCGTTTACCTATTTGACATAATATCAACAAAAACGCGGTCGGACCACATGACACGAGAAGAAGTAACGAAAAAACCTTCAGATGACGTCATTGATCGTATAGGACAGACTAAACTAACAAATGGATCGATGGAAATAACAGGATTCTCAGTAAATGGTCAGCATCTGAAGGATGAGATAGTTAAGCGATATGTAACAGCCTTAGATTATATACATGTCATATAATATGATATACATGTATATAATTTAAGGTAACAGCCAATAGGCTTAAAATCACCAGCTAACCCTAAGCCAAAGCACCGAAGGGTAAAAGGGATACAGGACCAAACTGACAAGATGGGAGAACGCACTAGATTTCTTAGTCAAAGGTGACAGGCCAGACAATGCTAAGATTAAAGAAAGTAGGTACTCACAATGAATCAATACGAAAACTAACAAAAATGTAACAATTAAGTAAACTGTACTATTAACACAACAAATAGTTTTAAATTAAAACAGAGAAAGTGACCAGTGGCGACCACTGATAGGAATGCACTATTCAATATAATCACTAGTATTGTTGTTTCAGTACTAATAGATATGTTTTGCAATAAAAATTGAGTTATTTCTACTAAGTATAAAGGATTATGTGTGTCAAGTGGCTGATAATAACTGCCACTTAAATACAAGGTGTATTCTCTTTACGAAGCCGTCAACTAAGGATTCTGCAGCAGTAAAAATAACTAAATAACTTTTATTGGGGTTAAAATTCAACAGTATTCAATGTAACACACGCAAAACATTGTGCTGAGGGATGCATTGAATAGTGGAGGCATTTCAAGTAAAGTTTTAACATTAAAACATGAATTAATAAATAAAGCATGTAAAAGTTGGAACTATCTCCAATATCTCCGTAATAGAAGGTTCCCAGGTATGGTCTAGAACAAAATAATGATCGACCATCCCGATCTATAATGGGTGTAAAAGTACCCTTAACGATCTCGTTAAGGGTACTTATACACCCATTATATGTAGAGAGCAGCTGTTAACAATAGGTATAAAACATCCGAGAGACAGAAACCTTCCGCCAAGGATTGTGTGATCCTGAAAGACTCCATTGTATGTACCATACTAAAATCATTATTCCCAACTCTGCGTGATTCGCATAAGCTGCCGTATAAAATTGCCACATCCATTCACTTTGACGATTCCGTTTCTTTGACTCTCAAGCATACTCTTTAAATCTAGACCTAGTCTTTATTAGTGTATGATAGGTACGTGAAAATTGCTATACATACATTAACTCACGTCCTACCCACTAAACAGGCTACAGTAATCGTTGGATTATGCGGTATTCAAAGAACAGAACGTATGTCGACCATGACCCCCGCAATCAACTGCAATGGAATTTTGAATTCCATTCCAACCATGCGTACCATTGCCAATAGTGCATTGGCACCAACCAAAACCACGTGCTTTGCTGATCGAAGTACTGATTGAATGAGAAAGATTAAATATTTATTTGTACGTGCAACCGGTCACAACTGCTGGTTGATATGTGAGTATTGGGCAAACATCATTAATAATGATTTGTTGGAACCCAGACAACGTTAAAACGACGTTGCGGTAGGCAGAACAAATTGCGGGGTGGCACAGCTGGACAGCCATTTTTGATCCGAGAAAATTTGCGCCCTCTGTTAGCATAACTGGCGAAATGTGGGTTTACTATTAGATATACACATCTGCTTAACTCTTCGGGGATTACAAGCGTGATTTTATTTAATGGAAGGCGGTTCGAGTGGCAACTGGCAAGGTGTCATCGTATGCTCATATTCTTTCAGCATGCTTAGTCGATGACATGAAGTAGGATAGAACTTCCTCTGACAAATAGTTTAAACAATTGATGTGGCGGTCAGTATTGCTGGACGGATGCGTAAAATGTCATCAGCCTTATCACCATGCAAAAAACATAACATATTTCAGGACGTCACACATGTTCCCCTGTTCCATAAACCATGAACATTCCTGAGCTAAAACTGAAACGGTCCCATAAAATGTGAGTATGACCTTTACGTCAGGTCTTATTTATAGCAAAAACTTTTAAAAGGGATCCTCAATCAATCTTTCCGACGTTAGAATAAACAACATTAAAATCTGCCCAGTTGTTCTGGAGTTATGGGCTCAGACACAGACAGATGGAAAAAGTTTTATGGTTTTACAATACAGGCGTTGTGTTTGTTATCAAGTTTTGGTTTAAATATAGGATCCTCCCACCCTTGAATGTGCCTCCTACGTACGTTGATAATAATGTTACGAGTTACGACTAACTTTGAAATAATATTACCTTTGATGTGGGAAGAGAAGTAATGAACCAACTCGCTTTAAGGGGAACACAGCAGTGGATGACTTTGACGATTTGACCTCTGTACTGGCTTTTGTTTACTTTTCGGCCCCTACCGGCAAACAACTGTACTACAGAAAAACGTACCAAAGAACAGAAACGTGTCGCAGAGTGGTAATCGTATTTGCCTAACATATTTTTTCCTCTTGGAGTACAATGTATGAATAAAATAATGAAGTTATAACCTAGCTTTCATTAGTTATTTCACTGAGCACAGGTACTCCTACGATACATTCTTAAGGTCTGATAAAGACCAGGTAACTGCTTATCGCTTCTCAGTCACGGAAATAGTCAGAATGCGAATTCGTGCTCAGTTAGCTGAAAGTTGGAGCTTTCAGCTAACTGAGCACGAATGCTACTACATGATACATTTTGAAGGTCTGACGATGACCACCTAAGTGCTTATCGGTTCTCAGTGACTGATGTAGTTAGAATGACCTAGCTTTCAAATTTTATTTGTCTGAGCACGGATGCTACTACTTAATACATTTTGAAGGTCTGATGATGACCAGCTAAGTGCTTATCGGTTTTAGTGACGGATGTAGTTAGAATGACCTAGCTTTCAAATTTTATCTATCTGAGCACGTATTCTACTACATGATACATTATGAAGGTCTGATGATGACCAGCTAAGTGATTATCGGTTCTCAGTGACAGATATAGTTAGAATGCTCCAGCTATCAGCTTTTATCTTATTGAGCACGGATGCTACTACATGATACATTTTGAAGGTCTGATGATGACCAGCTAAGTGCTTATCGGTTCTCAGAGACGGATGTAGTTAGAATAACCTAGCTTTCAAATTTTATCTGTCTGAGCACGGATGCTACTACATGATACATTTTGAAGGTCTGATGATGACCAGCTAAGTGCTAATTGGTTCTCAGTGACGGATATAGCTAGAATGACCTAGCTTTCAGATTTTATCTTATTGAGCACGGATGCTACTACATGATACATTTTGAAGGTCTGATGATGACCAGCTAAGTGCTTATCGGTTCACAGTGACGGATATAGCTAGAATGACCACCATCAGGTAAATGGCACCATCAGTCTCCGAGGCCTCTTCGAGCTCTTTCAAATGAGTCCACTCACGACGGTTCTACGTGGTGCCATCAATGAGATCCTATACTTACCTTCGGAGTCTACCATCAGGTAGCTAGTATCATCAGTCTCCAAGGCCTCCTCGAGCTCTTTCAAATGAGTCCAAACACGATGGTTCTACGCAGCGCTGTCAATGAGATCCTGTACCCACCATCAAAGTCCACCGTCGAGTAAATGGCATCATCAGTCTCTAAGGCCCCCTCGAGCTCTTTCAAATGAGTCCAAACACGACGATTCTACGCAGTGCCGTCAATGAGGTCCTTTACTTACCTTTGGAGTCCACCATCAGGTAAATGACATTATCAGTCTCCAAGGCGTCCTCGAGGTCTCAACACCATTAAAATAATAAGATACATAACATAACATCACGCCTACTATTAGGTACACCTCTGCCTAACCCTTCGGGGATTACAGGCGTGATGTTATGTAATGTATGTTATTATTTTAATGGTGTTAATTGTTTTATCGCTTTTAATTATTTTGTCTTGAGAATTTCGTTTGATGGAAGATGAAGATCTGGATGACTGATGATGTCTCGTACCTGATGGTAAACTCCGAAGGTGGATATAGGATCTCATTGACGGCACTGAGTAGAACCATCGTGTTTGGACTCATTTGAAAGAGCTTGAGGGGGCCTTGGAGACTGATGATACCAGCTACCTGATGGTAGACTCCGAAGGTGGGTATAGGATCTCATTGACGGTACTGAGTAGAACCGTCGTGTGTGGACTCATTTGAAAGAGCTCGAAGAGGCCTTGGAGACTAATGGTGACATTTACCTGATGGTGGTCATTCTAGCTATATCCGTTACTGTGAACCGATAAGCACTTAGCTGGTCATCATCAGACCTTCAAAATGTATCATGTAGTAGCATCCGTGCTCAATAAGATAAAATCTGAAAGCTAGGTCATTCTAACTACATCCGTCACTGAGAACCGATAAGCACTTAGCTGATCATCATCAGACCTTCAAAATGTATCATGTAGTAGCATCCGTGCTCAGATCGATAAAATTTGAAAGCTAGGTCATTCTAGCTATATCCGTCACTGAGAACCAATTAGCACTTAGCTGGTCATCATCAGACCTTCAAAATGTATCATGTAGTAGCATCCGTGCTCAATAAGATAAAATCTGAAAGCTAGGTCATTCTAACTACATCCGTCACTGAGAACCGATAAGCACTTAGCTGATCATCATCAGACCTTCAAAATGTATCATGTAGTAGCATCCGTGCTCAGATCGATAAAATTTGAAAGCTAGGTCATTCTAGCTATATCCGTCACTGAGAACCAATTAGCACTTAGCTGGTCATCATCAGACCTTCAGAATGTATTATGTAGTAGCATCCGTGCTCAGATCGATAAAATTTTAAAGCTAGGTCATGCTAATTGCGTTCGTCACTGAGAACCGATAAGCACTTAGCTGGTTATCATCAGACCTTCAAAATGTATCATGTAGTAGCATCCGTGCTACAAGAACGACTACAATTGTTTTTTGCTACAATTGTTTTAACGCTAAAAGCGATAAAACAATTAAAATCATTAAAATAATAACATACATAACATAACATCACGCCTACTATTAGGTACACCTCTGCCTAACCCTTTGGGGATTACAGGCGCGATGTTATGTAATGTATGTTATTGTTTTAATGGTGTTAATTGTTTTATCGTTTTAATTATTTTGTCTTGAGAATTTCGTTTGATGGAAGATGAAGATCTGGATGACTGATGATGTCTCGTACCTGATGGTGGACTCCGAAGGTGGGTATAGGATCTCATTGATGGCACCACGTAGAACCGTCGTGTGTGGACTTATTCGAAAGAGCTCGAAGTGGCCTTGGAGACTGATGGTGCCATTTACCTGGTGGTGGTCATTCTAGCTATATCCGTCACTGTTAACCGATAAGCACTTAGCTGGTCATCATCAGACCTTAAAAATGTATCATGTAGTAGCATCCGTGCTCAATAAGATAAAATCTGAAAGCTAGGTCATTTTAACTACATCCGTTACTGAAAACCGATAAGCACTTAGGTGATCATCATCAGACCTTCAAAATGTATCATGTAGTAGCATCCGTGCTCAGATCGATAAAATTTGAAAGCCAGGTCATTCTAGCTATATCCGTCACTGAGAACCAATTAGCACTTAGCTGGTCATCATCAGACCTTCAAAATGTATCATGTAGTAGCATCCGTGCTCAATAAGATAAAATCTGAAAGCTAGGTCATTCTAACTACATCCGTCACTGAGAATCAGTTAGCACTTAGCTGATCATCATCAAACCTTCAAAATGTATCATGTAGTAGCATCCGTGCTCAATAAGATAAAATCTGAAAGCTAGGTCATTCTAACTACATCCGTCACTGAGAACCAGTTAGCACTTAGCTGATCATCATCAAACCTTCAAAATGTATCATGTAGTAGCATCCGTGCTCAATGAGATAAAAGCTGAAAGTTGGAGCATTCTGACTATTTCCGTGACTGAGAACCGATATGCAGTTACCTGGTCTTCACCAGACCTTCAAAATGTATCATGTAGTATGAGATACCATCATTAGGTACGAAACATCATCAGTCATCTAGATCTCCATCTTCCATCAAACGAAAATCTCAAGACAAAATAGTTAGATAACATAACATCACGCCTGTAATCCCCGAAGGGTTAGGCAGAGGTGTACCTAATAGTACACCCACATTTCGCCAGTTATGTTTAAGTCCCATATAATAGGGGCGAGCCTATTGCCATCAACCGGGCACAAATCCAGACTTCGTGGCTGCTACTTATAATTTCTTGATGGAAAAACCCAATAACACTTTGCCCGACCCGGGAATCGAACCTAGGACCTCATGCTCAGCATCATGCTTACGACCACTAGACCAACGAGGCAGTCCAAAATTAAAATAATATCATAGATATATCTATATACCAAAATATCTACTAAGAAACGTAGATAATTTACCAATAGTTTTGGAGAGCTCGGCCACGCGTCACTTTACGTTTATTAGGCATAGTCAGCTTAGTCTATGATAGGTGCAAACAACAAATCGAAATTACAAACTACTTTAAATATATTTACAAACTTATTTTCTGTTCTTATTTTACGAAATATTGATAACTATACAATTTACAATATGTTTTAATTCAGAAAACATTAGAAACGTGAACTTTTGAATTTTATTTGTGAAGTAATGACATGCGTGCAGTCCACCCGTGACAACAGTCATCGAGACACTGGCGCAGCGCGTTCCAAGTATGCGCGACGGGTCTCGCGCCGCATTTGCCTCAAAATGTCGGGAATTAATTTATTTTTTTTAAATTTTATTACAAATCAGAGAAAATAAACAATACGGATTGATAAATACATCACTACGTATTTTTGGGTATAAAATTCATACCGAACCATTCAGCCGTTACAGAGACAAAATTCGATTTAGGTTAAGACATACTACGATTTTTTATTAAATAATGTGAAGGTTTATTAAAATTTTAAACAATACGAATTATTTGTGATGACTTTAAGTATAACATATATTTTTTACATGGAAATCGTACGGAAGGATTCCTCAACAAATTTCTTTAAACATACGTCGTTTTTGGGATTTGACCATTGCAACGGCCTTAAATAGAATTGCTTGGAGTACTCGTTAAATTGTGCTTCCACTAGTGGTGAGGTCTGTTTGAGAGTGAGAGTAAGACCAAAGAAAAGATGGATGGATTGTGTGAGGAATGATATGAAGGAAAAAAGAGTAAGTAAATGAAAGCGTGACGGTTGATAGGGGAAGAATGGAGGAAAAATACGCGTAGCGCCAACCTCAAATAACACGGGACAAGGGCAGAGAAGTTTTTGTCAAATAACCGATTTTTTCTTGGGGACAGTCTTAAAGCAGAAACTCAGCAGGACCCACCAGTACAACATCATCTGCCTAGCCTTTTCCCAACAATTATAGGGTTAGCTTCCAGTCTAACCAGATGCAGATGTATACTGGAAATTCACCTGGAGCGACTGCCTATTCGATCACAACCATCAGTTCAACATTATCAAGAACGAAAAAACACGATTTCAACCCTACGCGGAGCCAAATTAAAGTTTCTGCATCACAAAATTGTCCTTTCTGATACTTAAGACTACAAAAAGGGATTGGACGCGTTAACGTTACAAAGGCGTCACAATTTTACTACCTCTTTTAATGTCTTTCTCTCGTAATAGCATTTTATTAAGGAGTTATAACTGTCGCCTCGTAAAATGTAATTGTTGCTGAAAAGAAATGCTGTAGCAATGTGAGTAAGCAATGGAATGTCCTCTTGAAGTAATGGACCGTGTTACAATTGCCGGTTTATTGTTTTTCGTATAAAATCAACATATCGACGCAGGGCTGATTTCATTATTGAATTGAACGCATTCAAGAGGCGAGGAAGAAGGTGAGTAGCGATCAGTTTCGATGGTGGAATTCGTCCTACATAACATCACGCCTGTAGTTCGCGAAAGGTTAGGCAGAGGTGTACAACTGTACATAATAAACACATTCTCCATTACACATTTAGCCAGTTATGTTTAAGTCCCACGTAATAAGTAGGTAGTAATAAGGGACAAGTATTTTGCCATCTATCGGGCACAACTGCCTCGTGGCCATTACTGAGAAATTCCGGATTTTTCGAAATCAAAATCAAATCAAAAGTCATTTATTCAAACTAGGCTGATAATCAGCACTTTTCGAACGTCAAAATTTACTTTACTTATTTACAAGAGACAGCCCCCAAAAACGCCCACCCTTCGACACTTCCTAGTGTTTTAGCTGGAAAGAAGAAGTGACGGAACAAGCTCCTCAGCAACACATCTGTATGTTAGGTTAGATCGTCCTAAGTAATTGATACTACCTTGTTTGATTTTGGTACAGGGCAATGCTACTTCTAAAGCATTGATCGATAGAAAGATGTCGCTAAAACCCCGTAACACAAAAAAAATACTAATGATGATGGCACGCTAGTTTATAAAAAACTAGAATCAACAAACGACTCGCAACATTATGGGAGCTACCAACAGCTAAATCGTTAGAATGATTGACACAATAAATGCTCCACAGCATATTAGGGATCGTAAACCGTGACGCGATGTTCCTAACGCGTTTGATAAAAAGAAAAAATTACAAATATATTTAAAATTACAGTCACCTAGGCTACTCTCATAAGTGTTAAAACTAGAACGTAGCTGATAACGCAATAAAACATAATGCATGATTGCGAAACTGCTGCTGCATTGGCGATTGTGCAAACAAAGAATGGCGCTTGCATTTCTTTGTAGTACGGCTTCTCAAGACTGTGTCTGTGCCCTGGATACCAAACGATATACTCATCTACAGCCTTTCATTTGACCTGAACTTCGTTGAACTTTGAGAACCTGATTCAGTAAAACGTAAAACAGTATTTCTGAGACTCAAAATCGTGATAAAATCTTTAAAGAAATATACAATGAAGTACCTAAATATGCGATTGAAATTGCTCTGAAGATACATTTTAATACATAATATCTAAATGACATGGCAACGATTAGAAGACCTCAGTGCAGCAATGGAAGTCTTTTAGATTGATATTATATCCTAGAGAGAAATTCTAATCAGACATAGATCCTATTATAACACAGTGTCGTGGAATTGAAATTAGATCGCAATCTATCGATCCTCATAGGCGACTTACTCCCAAAAGCTGAACAAAGTTACTGGAGCGCCTGTTAATGAAAATGGACTGAACTAAGTGGGATTATTAGTTTGAGCCGGGCGAGTAAAGGCAGGTGACCCGGAAATGTAGGGAAGTTTATGCTTTGGTCCCATGTGTATAACCGCAGCTTGTTTTACCGTCGAAAAGGTCGTTAATGATGTGCTAGAGCTTACTTAGCATCCCCAGGTGTGGTCGGGTTACATTGTTGAAAGTTATGCTGTTGCCAAAAACATTTAAATATACTACCATAGACGGGTTATGTTGGTAGTTTTGTTTGTGCTCAAACAAAACTGTTATCTGCTTGCAAGAATTGACTCGCCACTTCAGGCTGGTGTAGTTCTAATGCAACGTTTCAAAATTAACAACGATATAATTTTGATTCGTCACAGAGAGATGGGATAAATTTTTGCTATGACATGTCTTCTAATGGCTTCCCTATCCATCTATACTGTATATTAAAAAGCTGAAGATTTTTTTTGTTTATTTGGTTGAACGCGCTATTCTCATAACCAACAAATTTTTGTGTTGGATAGTCTATTTATCAAGAAAGGCTTTAGGCTATATTCCACGCGGTCGAAGTCGAAAATCCTATCGGCTGTCGCAAAGATTACTTTCTTTTTTAAACAGGCAACCCTAAAATGCAAGTGTTAACACACATGCCCCCGTTAACAAGTGCAGTGCAGTAATAGTTGTATTGATCGGTATCGTTCCATTGCGAAATAATTACCAATCATAGCGCCTGTCCTTTCTACAGGGTGGAAATCAACCCATCACACAGCCGTCAACCAAGCATTCTGTACATCAAACTAAGTACCCCTACGCAAAAATTTTTGCTGGGAAATTACTTTTTTTTTGGGGTCAAAAATCACATTTTACGGTAAAACTCAAAGTAGCACTCTTAAAACATTGTGCTAGTGGATGCTTTGAATAGTAAACGGGCCATGGAGGTAATTTAAGTAAAGTTATAACCTGAAAAACTAGTATTTACAAAAACAGCTGTGAAAAATTTGGATCTTTGACCCCCAATATCTCCGTAACTAGTGGGTTCCCAGGTATGGTCTAGCTAGAACAAAAAAATGATCGCAGTGGTGGGGAGAACAAGTGCCCTTCGTTTGCGTTAAGGGTACTTTTACACCCTATATATCATTGCAATTAATTGAAGCCGTTTGACACATCGTTCGCTAGCCAGTAGAGTTGATATTGATGATCTGTTGTCTCTGTGACCAGAGAAAATTTAGTTCGCCCATTGCAATCATGTTTTGGAGTAGTGAGTGGCGGTACTTTCATAGAAGCCTACAAGCTTGGCTTGCCCATAAGACTCATACTCATGATGTTATGATTTCCGAATGGCCTGCTTGCCATATGGGCTTGCCGTATTGTTGGTTCCTAGGCACGCGACTGTTTTGGAGTATTGGTTTTGTTTGATATTATAACTACCTTTGGCCGGCCATTTTTGTCTGCGAGGAGATTGTATAATATTCCTTCTGGATGCTGGCAATGTACTACTGCGATAAGTATATGGCTTACCCAGTTCATGGTCTCTCTGTGTGCTTAATTTTAACCAAATCCGTCACCTAACAGACAGACCGAGCTACTTTCTACTTTATAATATTATATGTTAAAAATATATTGTGCATTACATATGAGCTGATGATAGCCTATTCAGTTAATCCCAAGTTATAAGTTGCTCGGAAAAAGGTTAGAATAATTCATGGAATTTACGGAGCGGACCGTCTCCTTGTTTGATAATAAATTCGCCGGATGAAATCTCGTACAAAACAAACATTGACCATAAACAAGTAGACATGTTCAATATGACTTTTAGTTCTCTTTGTTTTCTGTGATTTAAAAATGTTTTTCCTAACTAATAAATAACGATAATCTGTGATGATAATAAAACGTTTTGACAGGAAAAAATAACATCTAACAATTTATTCCTCATTCCTGCTATTTCACACCCAGACGATAAGGAAAACTCGGTACATCGGTCACGAATCAATTTGATGGATTCATTGTAGTAATGGACAATTACGATCAATATAAAGCGATTGGTTGCCTGTCTGTTACAATTACAAAGTAGGAACACTTGTTCATCTATTCACAGTTTTCCCACTGAACACCATCAGCTCTTCTGAACAGCGCTTATGAGCTATCGACACTACCAGCTCTTAAACGCCGTTCAGATGCGGTGATCGTGTTCAGTTTCATTGCTGAAATCCGGCCTTGATGTTAAAGGAGACCCCTAACAGATGATTTTTTAATCCAAGAGTCGCAGTAGCTATTCTTCTTCTTTACGTGTTTATGAACTCAAATTATGTTAGACCAGTATGTCGCCACCTGCACAGCTCTGACATTTGCTTCGATTAAATTTTGAAAAGCGCAAGTATTTGTGCAGGATGGACAGGACAGGATCACAGGAGATGGAACATATCCAGCAGAGGGGCCCCACAATGGAAACCTATTTGTGATGGATCCAGGATACCCCATTTGGCCAGATTATATCTACAGCGGCCAATCAGGGCTCGTAATCGGTTAAGAGATTTCCTGATTGGCTAATGCAGTTCGTATCCGGGCGGCAGTTGTTCTTCCGGGTTGATGAAATGTGGAGGGATGGGAAGTTGTTTCTCCACAGTTCGCATATCTCGTCAGATGCAGGTCTTTAGCTATACGACCTCCTTAAAATACGTTACGGTTTTAAAAAGCTTTTACGAATCTTTAAGTGTGAAGGTGGTAGTTAAGGAACCTGTAAAGAGGTGGCCGTTGTTATGATCCTGTTTCCCCTTTTCGATACGACTTGGTATTTCACGACGTAGGTAGTAGCTATTGTTTCGTATTCATATTTTAGTAGCTATTGTTAGTATCGGGCTGTAATCGATTGTCGTGGTATGGACATGTGATGCGAAGGAATGAAGAAAATGTTGAGTATGAATGTAGATGGCTATAAGAGTAGAGGAAGACCAAAGAAACGATGGGTGGACTGTGTGAAGGATGATATGGCTAGAAAGAAGGTGACTGCTGAGATGACAAGAAATAGGGAAGTATGGAAGAAGACATGTTGCGCCGACCCCAAATAAATTGGGATAAGGGCAGGAGAATGATGATGTTAGTATCGGGCTGGTGTCTCCTACTCCATGTCCAAGGTTTATTTTGCGTAAGGGTGGTTAAACTCCCCGTCGGGGCTGCGGGTTGTTCGCAGATTCCGTGGCCTCGACATGAAGGGCTAAGAAGGAACATGGGTGGTATTTAGTCAGTAGAAGTCTGACACTCCCTTTCGCTCTGCCCAAGAGCGGGAGGGGTCATTTGATGATTTTCCACCCACCATAAAAAAAAAGAAAAAAAGGGTGGTTAAACTGATATGCCTATCTACACCAACTCCTCAAGAAAAGCGGTAGCTAATATTCATAACTAGCTGATGCCCGCGGCTTCACCCGCGTTGATTTCGGTCAAATTATATACTAAAACCTTCCTCTCGAATCACTCTATCTATTAAAAAAAACGGCTTCAAAATCTGTTGCGTAGTTTTAAAGATTTAAGCATACATAGGGACCGACAGACAGCGATAGCGACTTTGTTTTATACTATGTAGTGATGATTATGTCCGTGAAATTGTAAGCATTGAGTGTATTATGCGGTTGTATGTATGCACAAATATTGATTACTACGGAAAAAGCGGTAAAATATCTATCAGCAATAATATTCTTGCTGAATATTCTAGCTGAATTTTGGGCCAAAACGATTTGATCGTATAGAAATTTGCCATCGACACGCTAAGAAGAAGCAATAATATTTATTGGATAAAATGAATAGGTTGATGCAATCTATGTTTACAATAAAATGGCTTATTCGTCGGAAAATTAATAAGTTATTTCATCATCACAGCAGAAAACGGACCTCCTAGTGCGTTGAGTAATAATATGTGGATCAAAGAAAATGCGTTATTAAAGACGGAGGGACTTATTTCAATCCTACCTTTTTCGAACCAGAAATTCTGGTGGAATAACAAAGGATTGACTTCGAAAATAATCAGCCTATAAAGTGGTAACATTATAGCTGGGACACTGTCACTGTGAGAGGGAGAGCTCCCAGTGCGGTTTGGTGAATCCCAAAAACAGTCCAGGATAACTTCTAAATCTTTATCTTCACTTCTTTAATTACACTTGTAAAATTGTAAAGTCATCTGTCCATACACTTAATTTAAGTTACAAAACGCCGGTTATCAGCTCGCACTTGACCGATTTTTTTTTGGAATACGTTACAAGACATTACTAAAAGACTTTGTAAGTAGAAATGCTGATAACTGAGTCAAGGTCCATAGAGAGAAACCTTACGCAGCCTGCACTACTTGTCTTGTTAACTGGCACAAATTAGTATCAGTGTACAACCTACAGCTGTTAAATGTTTATGTAACATCATCACTTCATCATCAGCCTGTAATGGTCCCACTGCAGGGACGCAGGCCTCCTCTCTAGGAGAGGGATGGGAGGGATGGGATCCACCACGCAGGACTGGTAGGTGGTAGGTGTCACATGTCTTTGAATTTTTTGATTCAAAAATTCGAGGAAACCGGCATGTCTTAATGCCGGTTTCCTCACGATGTTTTCCTTCACCGTTTTTAGAGCAGCGGTGATGAAATAAATTACACACTGTTCGTAAGTCGGGGCCGCGGCTGCTCTTTCATGTTTCATCGTGTGACTTATATCCAACTTTGGCCAAGAAGTTCCGAACGCAACTCTGGCATATCAGAACACCAACATCATTCTAAGTTATTGCTCCTACGGCCGTATTCAGAGATATTTAATGATTACTTAAGCCGTCCCTTAGTAAAGATTCGACATACAAAACCTTCATGAAACTGTCAAAATCTTTACTTAGATGGCTTAAGTAATCATTAAACCTCTTTGAGTGCGGCAGTTAGTGGTAATCTTGTCATCTCATCACGTCTTTTATATTTGGAAGCACCCAAAGAGCATCTTGATTATTCTTGATATAGGTGACATGACGATCCCTTTCACAACTTATTCTCGAATACCTCATGCGGACATTACAAACGATGAACCAACAGCCTTTTGATCAATGCTATCGAAAATCGCATAACGGAAGACTGCCTCCTAATACTGTTCGTATAGCCAGCCACCGAGGCCGACGATACGCCCACCCGACCTCTTTGACTCACGGATAGGGTTACCAACTCGAAAAAATTGTCCTGTCAAACAGCTGTATTATGTCCAAAAAGTCCAGATTTTTTACTTTTTTTTTCATTAGTCAAAACTTTATCTAGTTTGAAAAACAAGACAAATGACAAGGCCGGAAATCTCCGGACAAATCCGGACGTATGCTAAACCTAGTCTCGACAATTTTATGGGTACGTTAGAACGGGGTCGAATGACGATACGCCCACATAACGTCTGTGTCGCCCAGAGGCAATGTGGATGAATGAACACCTTTAGAAGATTGAACTGTATAGTAATTTAAGTAAAGTGCAAACTAATTTGATTCGTAAAGGAACTCATGTTTGTTTAATTTGTTTGTACTCTTATAGAAGAAATCCTGTGGTTTATTAGTACATAGTTATAATAGTGTGGTTGGGTGAGGCTATAGCTACCAATAATAATATTATTAGTCGATTATTCAAAATGGCCCATAAAATGTGCATTTGTAATGTCATGGTCAAAAAAGATGGGCTTAAAAAATGGTCAAGGTTCACAATCATATTGGTTCAAATTAAAATAATTAACCTTACGATTTGTTTTTTTTTACAATAAAGCTCATACTTTAACTTATTAAAGCAATAGAATTCATACTAAAAGATATAGTCTACTAGAATCTGGTCTTTAGAGTCAGAATAAGATGTAAAAGCATAGTTTGACTTTATTCAAGCTAAGCACAGTATTACGGCCTATGTCCAGCAGTGGACGTCTTTCGGCTGAAATGATGATGATGATGAAGCACAGTATTTATTACAAAGTACAACCTTGTTGGTATGAAGTTTACATTCATATTTGTTTGAAATGCTTGATCAAGCTTAATTAATGCACATCCTCGTACAAATGAGGCTCAAATTAATTTAATGATGTAGATCTCGAAAATTATGTATAATTGCCAAAAAAAAGATAAGATGAATAGATTACCTGTCTCTATTATATTTTTATTCAAAATCAAAGTTTCCTATCACAAAGCTTAGATCAGAATCCTATTTATATTACACAATATGTAAACAGGTTTAGCTCATAGTAGGCGAGTATGTTAATTTCGAATAAATATAGAATTTAAATTATGTTTCCGTATTAGAATGCAATGTTGAGCCTGTTTCTTGTATAAGCAATTGAATGCTGAGACCATAGAACTTTTATGTGAATGGAAGGACATGGAAAAAAAAAAGTTTTGCTTGGCAGATGGACCATGAGGCATATGATTTCTATAAGACATATTTATTTTATCCTTCATGTTCTCAGTTATAGTTAGTTGTTTTTTTTTTTCTCTTGTAACTTAGCTTAATAATCAACCTATAATGGGACACAGACCTCATCTCTATGAGAGCGAATTTTGTACCTTAAAACCCTAAAAGCTCAGGCGAGGAGATGGCAGGATGAATTAGACACTTTTTCAAAGGATTGGCCTACAATTGCACTAGATTGCGTTAAGTGGAAGGCGGGAAGGGAGGCCTTTGCCCTGCCATGGGACAACATAGGCTTATGATAATAATTGGTTCATGATGATTTATGCAAGCAATGTTTGTTAATTGATTACTCTGTTATATTTTTATTTGACTGTTGAGTCAAATGGAAATGTTATTATTAATATAAAGCATATTGGTTGCAATATGCTTTATATTAATAATAAAGAAAATTTGTACACAAAGGTTATTTTTGCTCTCAACAATAAAAACCAACCCACTGATCTGACTTAAAAAATAATAATTGATATTACAAGATCAATCTTGAAATCACAATATTTATAAGGTCAGAGTTTAAGAGCAAATAAAATTTTGTGTGTAAAGATTAAAGATCAAGAATAATGTAAGCACAGTAGGTTTGTTATTTTTATTTCAATGATTTGGGCAAAGTCAACGAGTATTTAAGTAGAACTTACATAAGGTGACCTGTTTCGACCATGGCAAAAAAGTTTTAATATTTGATCAATTTGACAGTTGGTACCCATGGGTGATGATGCAGTCCAAATATTCTTTGTACGATTTTTTGTTGCCAAGTAATTTTGTGCCAAATCGTTTCTATGATAATTTCTGTTTTGTATTGTTAAACATAAGATTGCACAAGTTTATTTTGCACACTAGACTTTATATAATCAGCATTTTATAAAAGTGTTTTGTGGGAGGTGTCAAGTTGCTTGGTAATTATAGCAAGTGTAGTCTGCTAAATGTATTAAATTTTACTCAATTGAAAAATCCAACATTTTGAGTTTTCAGTTAATTTAACCACATTTTTATATGAAACTTGGATAACTGCTACATTGTAAAATTCTACATGATGAGAATTAATAAAATTTCCATTGTTATCTTCATAAAAAATACCCTTGTATGATAAATGAGGTAAAAAATATACCAAAAAATATACAAAATATACAAGCTTGTCTTTTTTTGTTCATGTCATAAAAACATACATTCAGACATGATGGCAATTATTATGCCAAGTTAGTATTATTAATAGTTGTATGTGTCACTGGAACCATTGACCCTGTTCAGAATGTTGAGAGTATTCACTTACTACAAGCTATGTGTGTAGTTACTGAATTATTCTGAATGGTATAACAATGTGTCCTGATTATGTACATATTTAAATGTAAATTACAATAATAATTTCTCAAGTACGCAGATACGATCAGTTTCAAACTCCAGCAACTGTCGTTAACAAAACCAAACAAGTTTTGAATGAATCACCTCAAACATTATGTAAATGAACATGTACGAAAATATCATGAAAACTTTTGGCTCCTACTCATGAGGAATCACATTTCGAGAAGAATTTAAAAACAAAGCACCGGCGGGAAATGCGTTGCCATGTTAAGTAACACAAACAATTATGGGAAAATCCAATGGGAACCAAGATTGTTTCAACCAAATGTTGGGCGGTGGAAAACATGTTATTCTAAGTACTTACACTTCGAGTATCCGGTCCCCCTTCCTGATCCCGGCCTGCTCCGCCGCCCCGTTCTCCAGAACAGCGCTGACATGCTGCAGAGGAGCATAAAGTTCACCGTTAATCGATCTCAACTGCCCACCTTCAGACACTTGACCGCGCACGTTGAAACCAAATCCGGTCTCAGTTTTATAGATAGTAACGCGACGGGGCCCATTAGCAGGCCCTGTACTCTTATTATTTCTTTCCGTTCTGATAATACTGTTATTATCGGTTTCTGTCTCAGCCATTTTGAACAATTTTCATCACAGAAGATAAATAACAATTTGACGTTTGAATGCTGGGTGACCAGACTCTTACAAATGAATACAAAAAAAGTAAGCCTGACATTCTCGAAACTCGGTAGAAAAATCGTCAGTAATATTTACGTTTATCAAAGCCATTTGCAATCTGCAACATAAATTTTGATCTCGATTACTACCGTTAAATAAGAATAATATTTATGATTTTTATTTTTCATTGGTCCATTGTTTCGGTTTTCACAGTTTTCGAGAAAGCATTCATGCCATCTAGTGTCATAGCTAAAGCAACGCGGCGCTCAAACGATAAAACAGTACCAAAGTTTATTTATTTATTCGCTAGAGAGCGGTGGCATCGAAACAACGTGGTACAAAAATTTCATTTTCTTTCACATCAAAATCAGCTGTGAACATCAGTATGGCCGCTCCACTAACTAAAAAATAAAATTGTTTTTGTAAATTCATACAAAAAAATAGTAAAGTGCAGTTTTCGTACTTACACCGTCTAATTGTACATTTGCGAAAAGTGTTGATGTTGACTAAAAGTGTTGCGTCATGACAGAGACCTCTCACTGACAAACAAATACAATAAAAATTGCGACTTGCTTATTACGGCGACTTATTGTAATTTCTATTTGGCTCGTATAACGTTTCTGTCGTTCGGTTGAGGGCTGATGTTATTACTGAATCGTTGTCGAAGTTTATATAATGAGTAGTGTTAGATTGAGTTTCGTATCCGTGGGAAGGATAGCAGTGCGAAGAAATTCACAAATATCAGGTGAGTGCATATAATTTTTCTGTATAGTATTGTTTTTTGCTGGTTTGGCGTTGATCCAGGGTCGTGTCGCAGTATCTAGCGATGTTCTTTGTGTTCGAATGCGTACGCGATTAGGTGTTTGATAACAAAACGTGATGTTTTCTGTTGCTTATCTTGCGTGGTGTAGTGTCCGTTCATTGCACGCGTGATGGCGCGTGTTTGGCGGCTGGTCATAATTCCCGTAGTAATTAATTCTTTGTGAAGCTGTTTTCCTTCGGTTGCGGTGAACAGAGCCTATCAAGGCGAATGTGGAAGCAAGGTCAAGGGAGTCACGTGTACGAATGACACTGACCGTATACAATTAATGTAAACTGGTATTTATTTTGTAATTTCTAACTTAACACACAATATTGATAAACACTAATGACTTGAGCACCAGTGGCCACACATTGTTAAAACAACTGGTTTAGAATGTCCCAGCTGCACTGTAAGATCATATTGTTACCACACAAGCAAAATATAAAATTGAATAAGAAAAGAAAGTTGTTATGCATGCAATAAAATTGCCTTTTACTGTCTTGCAGATTAAACCATAAGCATTTAAATTATTTTGTACAAGACGTCCACATTTGACTAAATGATGAATTAATGATAATAAGAACTATTTTCTTCAATTGTTTACATAAATGATAAAACAATTAAACAAATCAAATCTGTAAATAACTATATTATTTCCTCAATGGTGATGATGATAGGTACTTATCATCATTTTTATGACCATAAGCGTAACAAAACAACATGTTTCATATTATGTTAATATTTGCTATCTGTGTGGAGTAAATTAAGAAAATTTACAACTTCTGCAAGTGTAGCAAGGCTAACTACTTTTTTTATGTAGTCTCTTTACAAGTACAGAGAAACAATATGCTCATTTTATTTCAAGTAAAACCTAAATGGATAAATATCTTGCTTCATAATTTATTTATATTCTTGACTGTAAATGTCTCCTATTTAAATGTTTATTGTTATTGAAATACAACTTAATTATTACAAACTATAAAGGAAATCAAAAAACTCTTCAACATTGTCAGCTGTACTGTGCCCAAGAGACTGACAAAAATTAAAATAGTAAGTACTACAAACAAAATAATTAATAAGAAAATACTAAACACTAAGGCAGAGATCTTTAAAGTTAATACTTTGGCTGGGTTGTGGAGGTTAGACAGGCAGTTGCTTCATGCAAAAAGTCTGATATTCAGCCGCATCCGGTTAGATCAGGAGCCAACCCCAACATAGTTAGGAAAAGGCTAGGCGGACGATGACTTGCTATGGCTAATTATTATTTCTGTCGCAACTGTCAAACTACTAATGGCAGATAGTGACAGGAACATTTCTACGTTAAAACTGGAGGAGTCTTTAGGAGTTTAGGGACTTTAATAGATCTCAGGTGTGCTTCTTTTTTCCATAATTATACAATAATTCTCATAATTTAATATTGATGTGAAAGATCACTAAAGGTTTAAGTGCAGTGGAATAACCTTTAGAATGGCAGAGCGTAAACACCGCCTTAAACGCCAAGCTACAAATTCAGTGCAAACATCAATTAATTATTACTTTTCCCCTCAATTTTTTAAAATTAAATCACTTGTATCATCACTATTTTATTTAACACTATTTCATATCAAAACAGTGGTTCATCAGTTGCCTAACCTTTTCCCAACTATGATGGGGTCGACTTCCAGTCTAACCGGATGCAGCTGAATACCATTATTTTACATTGAGCGACTGCCTATTTGACCTCCACAAACCAGTTAATACTGGGTAATACAACACCCTTTGGTAAGTCTGGTTGTCAGACTTTCAGGTCACTGACTACCTGTAACAACTGCCAAAGATAGTATATGGCAGCCAGGACCAACAGCTTAACAGGCTATCCGAGGCACAGAGGAAACTCAGTATGTAACAGGTGGTCAACCATCCACAGACCAACCTAGGCAAGCGCGGCTTAACATAAAGATCGACCGGAGTGGCAGTTATTATTAAGCCAAGAGCTCCTAAAAATAGTGGTTACAAAGTTTTTTCTTATTGGGTATACCCAACTGTGGTGTTCAAAAGGGTAAAGTAAGTGCAATAGTGTATGTAAATGTGGCAAAGGCGGACTCAATCAATTAGTTCTAATGTATTAAACACAGCAAGTTGTGTGACTTGTGTGTTACTGATATCCGCTTGCCTTATTGGAAATGCTATTAAAAATAGTTTTATTATTAGTATAATTTCAGAGATTTATGCGAAGCCTAAATCCAGCTGTGTTAAATATTATCAGGTCACTAACCTGAAATGAAAACAAACAAAGACTGTAACTTTGATGTATTTTGTCAAATAGCAACATCAATACATTATATTACAATATATCAATAGCAACAATATCACTACATAGTATAAAACAAAGTCGCTTTCTCTGTCCCTATATCCCTATGTATGCTTAAATCTTTAAAACTACGCAACGGATTTTGAAGCGGTTTTTTTTAATAGATAGAGTGATTCAGGAGGAAGGTTTTTGTGGTTGTGGACCGACATCCACGCGGGTGAAGTCGCGGGCATCAGCTAGTTTATAATAAAATTACAATAACCAACATTATTACCACATTTTACCACAGATTATAGTGTAGTTATATGAAAGCTCAGGGCTCAGTGGTAGCGGCCTCGACTTACGAACACTGAGTCGGGCTGGGTTCGAACCCAGTCAGGCGCATTACTTTGTGTAATTTATTTCATCACCACTGCTCTCAAAACGATGAAGGAAAACAGGATAATAATTTACTGTTTGTTTCGTGTTCCTGATATTTGGGCGCTATTGCAAGCGCTATGATCACTGATTAACAATCTGCAATCTGTCTTTACAGCTGTAACTAAACTAAAAAGACCCTCGATTTACCATAACAAAAACAATTTGCAAATTCCAGTCACTTTACACGCAACTTTACATAATTTTGGCAACCGATGGAAGGCTAGATGAAACCGTCTGATACAAACGTGACTCAAGTCCCTAAGTCCGGCCGCAATTTGCGCCTCGTGACCCTGACCGATTTGTCAGAACCTGCTAGGGCTCTGCCCTCCTTATCGGGCGTAAACGATTACATAGCCACCGTACAAGGTGCGTTGACATGAACTTTTTAATGATAATACCACGTGACTAGACTGATAAGTTTTTATCTTTGGAGAGAAAACAAAAATCACCTTGTTTTGTTTGCATTTGTATGTAAATTACCTATCTTCTGAAGATTTTATTAGGTTAGGTACTTAAATCCTAGAAGTTCCCAAGGCTCCGTTCACAAGCTGCGGGTTGTTCGCAAGAGATACCGCGGCCTCGACATAAAGGGCTTAGAAGGAACATGTGTGTTTTTAGTCAGTAGAAGTCTGACACTCCCTTTCGCTCGGCCCAAGAGCGGGAGGGGTTATTTGATGATTTCCCACCCCCCCAAAAAGGCTCCGTTCACAACCTCGGGCGATTCGACTTGCGTTCACCTGACTAACCGCGCGCATAATTTGTTGCTCATGGCACGGGATGGTCTACTATAATGGTTACTTCTTTAATTTGCCTGTTCCAAAATCGCAGTCGCAAGACATGTGGTATTGAAAAGTTTGTCTACAGACACCGTAGACAAAATTTTCGTCTCTGCATTTTCCCGTTCGATTACATATTCGCTAAGCTCGGGCCGTAAACTACAACACACAAAATAATAAGCATGAATTATTTATTCAAGTGATGTAGTATTTGAATGAATAGATACAGGATTATCCTCATTACATCGTGCAGAATAAGTGATAGGATCGTAGGTTCGGAGTTAGGAGTCGTAAGTTGGAGAAGCAGCAGTTTAACCTTCAATAGGTTTGGTTTAAACTTCACTCATCAAGGCTGAGGTCTTCTACCCATCCATTGTTATTGTAACCCTGGCAAAATCGCGAGTTTCTCTACATAATAATTATCTCAGATCTTATCCTTATTGCATAGAAATAAAATAATAATAACTAGTAATTAAAACCAGTTTCTAAAACAGCAGTAGGTGGCTAGTAAGTCTAATCGTACATCTAAGAATTTCTACGAAGTTCATTGGATCTTATTAATCTGATTAGAAGACAATGTGTTAATTAAATTGGCAAGCCGGAAAACCAACAAGAATCTTAGCGGTAAGACGCGAAGATAAATTGCTAATAGATGTGCAAAAAAAAAATTCTGACAGTGGCAAAATCTTAGCACAAGATATCCAAAAAAAAATGCCTTACACTCGTACTAGTGAAAGGAATGCTTAGGTTTTGAACTGACTAATGCTGACGGGACGTCTTAAATCGCGACAGTTCAAAGTCCTCAGCAGTATGAAAGTCCAGATTCCGGAAAAATAGCTACCGACATAGATTTTGCTGAGTTACAGCTGAACTGGTAGTCAACCGGTCATATCGACTGGCGTATTGTGAGACGCTATTGCACCCTATTTAAAACCTAGAAACTTGATGTTGAAGGGAGAGT
Source organism: Diarsia brunnea (assembly GCA_949774965.1). Taxonomy (NCBI): domain Eukaryota; kingdom Metazoa; phylum Arthropoda; class Insecta; order Lepidoptera; family Noctuidae; genus Diarsia; species Diarsia brunnea. The sequence continues at coordinate 1,165,315 of OX459014.1, read as the reverse complement.
CATATAACAGAGAGTACAGACTACGGTAGGATGAGGTTATCTTCTTGTGGTCCCTCTCCAATTACTGAAGGTGTGCCCCATCAATTTGGAATATTGCTCCTTGTCTTTTGCGAGGTGGAACAGCTGAATTGGTCGTTCTTTAATATCTGCCGCAACGAAACAACTCACTAAAATTGAAATTTGTTTTCTATTCCACTACAAATAAACCGAGAATTTAATCTCAAAGTGGTAAATTTACAGATTTCTAAAGCACTGTCCGAGACTACGTTTTGTCGCCAGCTTCGTTTCAAGTAAAAGTTTATAATTGCTCTTTAATTTGTCAAGGGAAACTAGGCGTTATAGACTTTTACTTTCTATGCCAGTGCATTATTACAGGTGTTACGCATCTTATCTTTAATTAAGATCTGGCTACTGTATAAGGTAGTTCCAAGATGATGTAAAAACAGCGAGCATGTCGCAATTTTATCAAATTAAGTAGTGAGCCCCGACTGACTGAAAACAAGCCTCTGTGAGCTTATGGCAGTGCCAGACTTGCGATTGTGCATCTTTTTAAGCTTCCCAAAACAGCCCCTGGTAAGCCATCGTTTCTTTTCTCTTTTTAGTAACAGTACACCTGTAATCCCACCCATAGTTCGACCGTTTTCCTTTGTCATGGTTTCCCAAATCTACGCTTTATTGTTTCCTGCTACTGCCAGTCTGGACCGCAGGTTATACTTGCCTGAGGATCATAATACCGAACCAATAGCCCAAACCAAATAACAAGCGTATGTTCATTCAACTGAATGATTGCTACTCATTATAAAATCGGTAAATAAGCCTAGACACATTGAATACTTCCTACACCCTGTTGCTTATTACGCAACTCTTTCACACTTTCTTTAACAATGCCCGTTTTATACACTCCATTGATTGTGGAGAGTATAATTAGATATTAAAGGAAAACTATTAATAGGGCAGACTTTCCCGAGGGAGATAACACGTGTGGATAATATTAGATGGAGGAAATGGTACTATGTCTGTGATTCGATTGCCATCCGGCTGCCAAATGCTTACGGTCTTTATTGACCATGACTGGCATATTTGTTGTACATGCTCGTATATGTTCCTTTCGTTTGAGAGAACGACGAAAGTGGTCATCGATTATCGTATCACATATGTTAGCAACAGCATATGCATCAGCAGTTTTTTTGCACGAAGCATATAATAAGGACTCTTCAAGTCTAGGCTTCGTAAGAAAATGTTGCTGAGTGTCCGCGAACGAACTGGAGCGAATGAATATTTTGAATAATGACAGGGGTATAGTTTCTACTCCATCTCTTCTTTGACGCTCTAGCTTTTCGTCTTTTCTTTTTGTGTGGCAATCAAGTAGGCGGCGAATTGATAGTGGTTACCGTCACCAACGGGCAGATGTCACCAAAGGGCGGTGGTGGTTCTGGTATTGCAGATGTAATACTTACCATTGCTTATCCCAGAGAACAAAGCTTCAATGTCTAGAAATACGCTACTTACCTTTCTAATGACTTAATGTATTGTTACAGCATAAGTGTAAACTACTTTGCTGGACCCAATTACGCCTTGATTCAGGCATGAGTAACCCAACATCTTAATGATAATGGCTTTCGACTCACACTCACTGGCGCCGCTCATTCCGTATTTCTAAAGCTTACGTAACTTAAATAAATAATTATGCTGCTCTTATGTTGATTACTTCATTGCTATGGTTTCCTATTGTTTAAAATCTTGATTTATTAGGACATTGTATAAAGATTCGTCATTCAATTGATGAGGTGTCATCTCAATCCCGATGGGTCAATTATTGGGAGCAAATTCTGTGTTGTCGGGCAAAGAATTTCATCCATGTTTCAGCCTAGAGTAATAATAATTAAGAATCGCTCACATGGGAATAGACCTATGTATATTGGGCAATTTGGTCTTGTCAAGACGGTTTAAGAACTTGCCATGTATTAGAGATCACAGCCAGGAATATGTATGGTCCTATTAAAGCACCTATCAGTAGTTTGAATCCACTGGCAACACAAAAGGATGAAGGAAGTAATAAAGAACAATCAAAACTTTCCTTTATCGCATGACTTGAACAAATCCATGCTCATCTCGAAGCGGTGAATATAATCACAACATGCGATGACCCCTGTAAGATTGTATTGATATACTACATAGTATCTGACGTATTATGTTGATGTCAATACTACGTCACACTACATCAGACCATCTGTAGAAAGGAATGCTGCCCGTGTACAGATGGGATTAAAGATCACTATTAGATTAGACGTGGAGGAGCGATGGTCACCTTCCTGCTCGGATCGCAATTGTACGTAGTACGAAATGACTTTCAAGCTTCGCGGATGCATTGATGTTCAGTCTTCCGGGATCAAGAGTGATCATACAGATCAGAATGATGCTACTGTTCTTTTAGACTTAATCTTGGCAGCCAGTTTTGTACTAGGAAAATACAGAACTACATTGATGATTCTATAAATGAGACTTGACGGAATATGTTAGTCACCTAAAAAGATATGATTTTCAAACTCCATAATATCCAAATTTGCCTACCGGTTTATCAAACTTGAAGAACAAGAACAGTAGATTACTTTTACTTATGCATCACAATCAGCATTCATTGGTGATTATACCGCCCCGCGCCCCAGGCTATCCGAACTCGTATCTCACGAGATATATTATATATCCGCATTAATTCAACAATGTGCCTTTAACAATAAGAGTGAAAGATGATTGACATAGCCAAAAAAAAACAACACGGCCCGAAAAAGATTAACAAGCCAATATCAACTCTAAATTGAGTCAATAAAAGCCTATTTCACCTTATTGGTAGTTTTATAGTCGGCGAGCTGCACATAACATTTGTAACTTCACCTAGATTATCTAGCTAGAATGTTAGAAAAGTGAAAGCAGTTACGTAACGCCTATCATTTTATTACATTGTATGCAAACTTTTATGCATTTATTTTATTATGTACCAGATTCAGTTCTATTCAATGAAACTTGTTTTATATAGGTACGTAAAATCGATCGATGCTTGAAATTTTAAACGTCTTTTAACTGGTATTGCAATATGAGAATACGTTATGTTTGTTGCGTAACTTTTAAAACACTGATCTGAATCTACTTTCCAGTTCATAACTGTTTAAATTATGAGTTTAAACAGTTTGATCGAGGAGATAAACCGAAAGTAATGTAGCAGTTTTATTCGTGATTTCTCGTACTGATATGGAAAGGGAAACTTTATTTGTTTACAGGAAATGACGTGAATATATTATGGGCCAGATTCAGTTGCATTCGTACGGACTGGTTGAATCGGAAATCCGTAGCAATCGTGAGAACATTAAGAAAATCGGGAAGTCATAGATATCTGAAATGTAACAAAATAATCATTGGTTGTATGCAGATGCATATTTCACTAACGGGTATCGTATTATCCAGTACTAACTGGGTTGTTAGGAGAGCAGTGGTGGCCCAGTGGTTGCGGCCCCAACTTACTAACAGTAAGTCGTGGGTTCGAACCTAGGCAGGCGCATTACTTTCAGTAATTTATTTCATCACCACTACTCTCAAAAACGGTGAAGGAAAACATCGTGAGGAAACCGGCATGTCTTAGAACTAAAAAAATCGAAGACGTGAGCCGAACTGGAAGCCAACCCTAACATTATTGGGAAATGACTAGGCAGATGATGATGCAAATATAGTTTACTTCTGAAATTAAAAACTCGTCATTTATGTTTTAAAATGCCTGACGATTTGTTACTAAAGATCACTCAAGTCAAATTATGTGTACACGCTTTTTCTAGCTACTTAGTAAAGAGTTAGGCGTTCTAGCAATAACAACAGTGCGTTTGTTTCTTTTATCGCTACCGGCTACTCATGCGCATTCATACAATATCGGGGTTTGTTTAAAATTTACATTACATCGGCACCTAGTACTTATACTGTCTAACAGTAAATCCTTGCTATGTAACGGTATCTAGTATTGATGGGTTTAAGGTTCCATTGACCATGCTGGGGACCGTAAAGGGAAGTAACTCATTTCTAAATATATCCATTGCGTTCCGCAAGGTGAACTTATGTGATAGGGCAGAAGCTACATCCCCTTCTGCTCTTCCCAGAGCGGAAGGAGTCATTTCATGATTTCTCATCCTTAAAAATGCAAATAGTGAAGATAATTGTGGAAATGTGGCATCCCTGTCGGCACAGCAAATTAGAAGAGAGGTTAAATTGACTCGCCTTCAGTAATCAATCATGCAATCCTTGCGATAGCTGATTGCATACTCTGTTGTATATTGGAGCCTAATTGCATCAATCCTAGGTTTTTCCCCGTTGATTTGAATCCTAAATCTCAAATTCTATTAGAAGTAAATATTTGCTTTATTATCTCAGTGTCTTTGTTGATGAATGAACTTTTGAGACGAATAACACACTATGATAAGCCATTGTTTTTGTATTATCCTTAATGCATAATACTTAAAAAAAACAATCGTGTTAACGAAGCGTGTTTAACTGTTTAAAATTCTAGCGATAGAACCGTATACCAGATTGTTTTGACGAGGTGATACTTAATTATGAATCGAGTTCTGTCGCCACTGTTTTTTTAAAAATAATGATGTCTTAGATTCTTGATCACATAAAGAACTAAGAAAATAACTCGCTTATTACATAAGCGGCTTTAGTCAAATAAAATCCAGTTTTACTGTCTCTGCTTCATAATTTCGTAGCGAAACCAAAACAAAGTCATTTGGTTTGGCAATCCTGCCAATGCGAGCCAAAATTTATTTTATTCTTGTCTAAAAATATGTGCCGTACAGTGCACCAAAATTACAAAATACGTAGGCTGTTAAGGCCATCAGTACTCTTCAATCCTTGTCCGTAAAAGGCATATGAAAGAGTTTAACCCACTTGGACTTACACAATATCATCACCTTGACATCAAGCTGAAGAATATTAAGCAGTAACAATTGTGATTAATGGATACGCACATTTTATTGACCATTATTTCCTTTATCGAATGATTCAAAACTTCAGAAATGCTAGTAATTTCTTAATTTATATGCCAATAATCTGCATATGGTAAAGATTTGTGGCCAGGTATTCTCGTCTGGAATTGGGTCAAGGCTGTTTACTTTTTTTGTCTTGTCCAAACAAATCGCCTGTCAAGCTTAAGTAAGATTTCGTGGAGCTTAATGAAGTGGTTTTATAATAATTTGACCTGTGCTATTATGTGATGGCATGGGAATACCAGGCGTGTCATCATCATCATCTGTGGGACAATATACTTAATCTTGCGACCAGGTCCTTGAGTAACCTTTGATCATTTCACCGAAGAATGTTAGGGCCTGAATCGTGTAAATGTCTAAATTTGTGATCCATCAATGATTAATACAGGATGAATAATGCATTTGCCAAAGATAACCACCATGATAGCTGGCATTTTTTATCATAATTAGTTGCACGACCTTGACTTCACGTGTAACGTGTTAGGCATAGATTTATTACTGAAAACATTTGAAGGTGTTTTGATGCAGCATATCACATTATTTATTTAAATGCTCTTATAGGCGTTTTGATGAGACGTCCGTAAGTTGGACACCCAGTACACTTCGCTCCATAGCACGTTGGCAGACTCGCAAGTCTTGTGCGTACTTCTGCTGCTGTGAGCGATTATGTTAGTGCTCCATATGTAAGGGTGGGGAGAATGAGAAACGAAAGCTCATGGACTCATGTTCATGAGCTTTCGTTTAATAAGGGAGGGATAGATAGTTTAAATAATATTGACAAAAGTTTGGGCTTGGCCCCATCTAAGTTATCTTTACATTCGCTCATATTGTAGACTTTCTTTTATGTAACATTTTGGTTGTTCTACAATTAAAACCAATAGTATCCTATTTAAAGAGTCTGAATTTGTGGCCGGTTGATGGCAAATGACAATAATGTAAGATAGCAAACATCTTGAAAACATTGGTATCGCTTCTGTGAAATCAAGTTCTGAATGACAATGTACGACCTTGCGGCAACAAATAGACCTTATTTTGTTGTTTTTATTACAAAACTAGTTTTCTGTTCAAGTTCAGTTCTATGATTAAAAATAGTCTGACGCATATCGAAGGTAATATGCAAGAAACATGGAAATAGTGCACGAATTTCAAAAGCGCCTATATATTTTATTCTTTTTCTGAATAAATTTGCGGTTTAGCGTATTATCTAAGACTTTAAATATGACCAAAACGTAACTAATTCCAATAAATAAACTGGTTTTTAAATTAATGAAACCAGTTTTGCCACAATTGCCGAACCGGCTGCTGTCCACTTATTTCATATCCTCTCCAAACACGTAAGTGTAAACGTTTAAGATAATCATTTACGTTAGAAAAGTGGTCCAAAGGTACTGTTTTCACTACTCAAGCGCCAACAATGGTGGTGTTAGTAAAGCAGGGACGTAAAATGACATGAACAACAGTACCTATTGTTATAACAAGTTCCCAGAGACCATACCACGGTCTTGTAAACTATGCATAATTGGAGTGAAAAGCTATCATAACGATGACAGTTGCCTTTGTCCTTTGTTCAACATTCATTTCTCCGTCTTGCATGCATAGCGAACATTCTTTTATGAAAGTGACAGCGAGATGCGCAACAAAATTGGCAAACTGGCTCTCGGTCCATAATTACGAATAAATGTAGACTATGTAATAATAATGATGTTATTGCCAAATAATGATGTTGTTCAAACGTAGTTAATTTTTCGCCAATTTAATACTTTTAAAGAAAGCAAGAGTGGATATATTACGAAACGACTATTAAGTAATCAGTGGAGGTATTTTAATGTTTATTAGTCATCGATTTGAATAAAATGGTTTCGCAATGTCCTGAGCTGTGGTCCATTTCGAACGTTGACAACTCAGTAGGTACTTGTATGACAACTTTGAAGGTACTTATGTAGGCTCTATGTACATAGGACATGCTAAAAGCCTTACATGTTTGTCTCTGTTTATTCTTATGAAAAGCTTCCAAGTAATACTTGAAATATGATATTACTAGCTGTTGCCAGCGGTTTCGCCCGCTACAACTCGTAAATTATCCCACGGGAAAATAAAATCAGGATAAAAACTATCCTATGTGTTAATAATAATAATAAATTTATTTATTCAGGTAATTTAAAACCGGTTGCCATTTTGTCAATCACAATATTTATATAAACATGAATAAAATAAAATATAAAAATTTGAATAAAAACAATAATAAATTGCATTAAGAATAGAATTAAATTAAAAATAATGAAAACAATACACACAAACATGCAATTAAAAGTCAGTAAAAAGTCAAATTACATTCAATTAAAATCAAGGTTAATCCAGATTATAAACTATCTGTGTACCAAATATCCAAATCCGTTCAGTAGTTTTTGCGTAAAAGAGTAACAAACATCCATACTCACAAACTTTCGCGTTTATAATATTAGTAGGGTTACAAATTACATTATTATCTACTACAAGCTGATGCCCGCCGTTTCGTCCGCGCGGATGTTGGTTATCGCGACCAAAAGTAATCTTTTCATCCCCTTTTTCAACCCCCTAACAATCCTTTTTTCGCATTAAAAAGTAGCCTATGTCCTTTTTCAGGCTCTAGACTATCGGTGTACCAAATTTCATTTAAATCGGTTCAGTAGTTTTGGCGTGAAAGCGCGACAGACAGACAGAGTAACTTTCGCGTTCATAATATTAAGTAAGGATCAAACTCGCTTGTGTCACTTATCTTGACTGCCTCGTTGGTCTAGTGGTCGTAAGCGCGAATGCCGAGCATGAGGTTCTGGGTTAGATTCACGTGTCGGGTAAAGTTTTACTTTTTATCCATCAAGAGTTTTTCGGTAGCTGCCCGTCTGCCACGGAGTCTGGATTGATACCCGGTTGATTACAATTTGCAATAGGCCCCTATTACCTATATGGAATTTTAAAACATAACTAGCGAATTGTGGTTGTACTTTTAGGTAGATACCTCTATTTTTTGGGGGGTGGGAAATCATCAAAAACCACTCCCGCTCTGGGCAGAGCGAAAGGGAGTGTCTGACCTACTGACTAAAAACCACCCATGTTCCTTCTTAGCCCTTCATGTCGAGGCCGCGGTATCTCTTGCGAACAACCCGCAGCTCCGACGGGATACCTCTAACCCTTCGAAGATTACAGACATGATGTTATGTAATTTATTATTAATCCTTGATTTAAATTAGACTAGGTGATGCCCGGGGTTTCGCCCGCGCGGTTAATTATATACTTGAACATTCCTCGAGAACCAAGAGTGGTTCACGAGGATGGTTTAAGTATAAAGGGTGTAAAAGTACCCTTAACGCAAACGAAAGGCCCTTGTTCTTCCCTCCACTGCGATAATTTTTTTGTTCTAGACCATACCTGGGAACCCCCTAGTTACGGAGATATCGGGGGTCAGAGTTCCAAATTTTTCACAGCTGTTTTTGTAAATACTAGTTTTTCAGGTTATAACTTTACTTAAATTACTTCCATAACCCGTATTATTCAGAGCATCCACTAGCACAATGTTTTAACAGTGCTACTTTGAGTATTACCGTCAAATAAGCAAACATTTTTGCGTTGGGGTACTTAGTTTGATGTACAGAATGCTTGGTTGACGGCTGCATGATGGGTTGATTTACACCCTGTATAATTAACTATCCATTAGTGAAAACAGCATGAAAAACGGTGCTGTAGTTTTTGACTTTAAGGTTGAACAAGCCGGTCATTCTTCCATACAAAATTATATTAACTGGTCTTGTCATTATCTAGCCCTGTATGGAAGCAGAATTGGAAAAAAATCATTGGTTTAGAAGTTATGAGCGTCGAAACTTCCATATTTTAACACTTATTTGAACTCATCTTTCAGCGGAAATAAATAACTTATGTAGTATGAAAATGGAAAAAGTGAAACCATACAGGGATAGATAATTTATTCAAAAGTTCAAATAAATTGTTTTAAGTGGATACATCCAGTAGTTTTTCCATAATATCTATACGCCCAAAGGTCAATTTATGAAATTTCACGCGCTCATTTTCGTTATAAATCGTCGTATAGTTCACTAAATAAATAAATAAATATGTAAATAAATAGAGAAAAACTAGATAAATGAATACTAAATGAATAAAACTAGATAAATTAAAAACATTACTAAATAACATGCATATTAGCCACGCCCGGCAACGAGTTCGAGCCGTCGGCTTGTGCAACCTTAACGCGAACAGACAGACGCGACGGAGGACTTTGTTTTATAATATGTACTGATGTAGTGCTAATACCGAAAGCTTACTTAGCTAGCTATGTAACTGGGATTGCTTCCTTTTAATGTAAACAAGTTCTGTGATCTTACGAACCACGATACCTTACGTAAGCGTCGTTAAATCTACATAAACTTAATTTGGTCTTAGCTCATTTAAAGCCTTGTCTATGCAAGAAGCACCTAGCCAATTAAGGTGAATGCTCCAACCACCCCGCGAAATTCAAATTTTCTTACGTTTTTTGTAATTTGCAGGTCAGTGTTCCAAAAATGACTTTTTCAAGTTCCTGCACCTTTATGAACTTGGAGGCTTGTATTGATGATTTTGATGATTATATTTCTGTAACTACATACGTCTTACAGCCGCAATTAATATTCTAATCAACATACAAACTAACACTGACCTGCAAATTGCAAAAAACGTAAAAAAAATTGAATTTCGCGGGCTAGTTGGAGCATTCACCTTAACTGTAGGACTCTTGAGTTCAATTCCAAAGTACTGTGATGCTTTTGAAATGTTTGTATGCCAAGTTCACCAAGATGAAGTCTTTCAATGTTTTTGATAAAGTTAACATAATTATGCATTTATTTAAAACTGATCAAGTTCGTACTTTGAATATTGACCTTGATTATGTAAAAATCGAATGACCTACCTTAACGATATTATTGACCTTGCTATCCTAAACATTATAGTGGCTTTATATTCGGAGACATAATAAATTATTTTGCTTGTTTGAATTTGAATAAATTAATGCTTGGTTTAATCGAACCAAGCATTAATTTATTCATGGCTGTGGCATTCATTTTTCCAGAGTAGTGTGGCTTAAAGGCGTGACAACCAGTCTTTCCAAAGGGTATCGTATTACCCAGTACTAACTGGGTTGTGGAGGTCAAAAAGGTAGTCGCTCCATGTAAATAACTGGTATTCACGCTGCATGCGGTGAGACTGGAAGCCGACCCCAACATAGAAAACGCTTGGCAGATGATGATTCATTTCTCTAGAAGCCAATGTCCAGCAGTGGACTGCTGTAAGCTAAAGTGGTGTGGGTATAGTAGTGTAAAGTATCATACTTTGTATGAGTTTTTTTATGGTCGCGTGAAAGTAATAAAGGAAAACAACGAATAGCAAATTAAATTAATTATAGTTTTTTTGTGTTACTAAAGTTGCATGTAAAAGTGTAATTTAGTACCTACATAAACGTCAGAGCTTCGTGTTTCGTCTCGTGTAACGACCACAGTTCTTTATTTTTTTTAACAAATTGCTAAGTTGCTCTTTCTGTCTCAAATTTTCTATCATGGCCTAAAAACTAGCTCCGAAAAATCAGATAGTGCATTAACATTGACCATATTTTAAAATTACCCATTGTTAAGTATCATCATTATTATATCTAGCCCATACTGTTCCACTGCAGGGCAAAGGCCTCCCTCAATTCCTTCCAACGGTCACGATTCCATGCAACTTCTATCCAATTCTCAAGGAAGACATCCAGTTCGTCCCGCCATCTCCTTCGTGGTCTACCGCGACCCCGTGTCACTGTTTCAGGGCACCACCAATTCTAGGGCACGCCACGATAGTGGCGGTAAGTCCCCTCTTTGAGGAGTGGCTGGAGAGGCGCCACGGCGCCCTCACCTTTCGTCTGACGCAGGTACTCACCGGACACGGTTGTTTCGGGAGGTACCTGCACCGAATCAGGCGGGAGGAAACGCCCGGTTGTCACCATTGTGAGGATCGGCCGGAGGACACGGTGGAGCACACCGTGGAGGTGTGTCCCGCTTGGGCGGAGCCCCGCCGTGTTCTCGTAGCGGCGATCGGCGGCGGCGACCTCTCGCGTCCGGCCCTGGTGCAAGCCATGGTCCGGGGCGAGGAGGAATGGGACGCCGTCGCCTCCTTCTGCGAAGCAGTGATGCTAGCGAAGGAGGTGGCGGAACGTGAGAGGGAGAGAACCTCTCGTCCCAGCCGCCGCGGGAGGCGCTCCGGGCGTCGGGGGCCACGTGATGGCTTCCGGCCACCGTAGACGCGGGCCTGTGGACGGTGAGTGATGGGTAAGCTCGCCGTCCGTCCGTCTTATGACGACAACAGGCCGTGTCGACGGCGCGTTCGTGTTCCACGCGCGCCTCAAAGAGATGTCAGCAACACGGAAGGGGCCCACAAGGGCCGACGCCTGTCGAGGCTGCGGGATGTCCGCAAGGGATACCGAGGCCTCGACATGAAGGGCGAAGAAGGAACATGGGTGGTTTTTAGTCAGTAGAAGTCTGACACTCCCTCTCGCTCTGCCCAAGAGTGGGAGGGGTTATTTGATGATTTCCCACCCCCCAAAAAAAAAAAAAAAAAAAAAAAAAAAAAAAAAAAAAAAAAAAAAAAAAAAAAAAAAAAAAAAGGGCACCAATTCTGCTTGTTAAGTAAAAGAGAAAAATACTGTAAGCACATGCATTTTTGACAAGTATGTGTTACTATGACCGCTTTAACCTCAAAGAATTAAACATACAAGCGACGTACGCAGTTTTTTTATAATGGTACCAATCGTGTGCGAATACGACTCTCTTGGGCAGTTTTTCACATTACACATTTTGCACCCCTTCCAAGATATTATCCACAAACTAACAAGACATCATCCCTTGTCACCAGGTGTACCGCAATGCCGCGCCCTACGACGGACCAACCCCCGCGGGCTCAGCACATGCTCGGTGATGTGCAAGAGCCCTACCGAGCAGCCCCCCGGACCGCCGCATCATCCACCTAAAGAAGCTGCTGCTGCAGGTAAGGATATTTTATTTTTCGACACCAGAAGCATAATGTCATATGTACAAAAACAGATAGTATTGTACATCCGAACTTTAAGCTTTTGAGGGATAAATCACACTGCTCGTCACACTACTCTCAAACCATTGCAACTCTTGAAACCCAGAATTAAAAGTGGCGACCATAAGAAAAGCGGCGATACAATGAAGCTTGCTAACTGTCTTTGATCCCATCCCACAACAAAATCAATCAGAAAAGAATAGCGTAGGAGTAGGATACTTATCAGTTAGGCTCTAATATGCAAGTGAGGATATTACCATCATGGAGACACTATCTGGAATACACTAAGCAGTTATCAAGAACAATGTGTTCGAAGCGTGGCGATGGTAATCTAAAATGAGCCGGCCAAGGTATTGCACTTTTTTTTTGTTTGTGGGGGTGGGAAATCATCAAATATTAGAAAATCTCCCGCTTTGGGCTGAGCGGAAGGGAGTGTCAGACTTCTACTGACTAAAAACCACTCATGTTCCTTCTTAGCCCTTGTGTGGAACTCTCTACTTACCGAGATATGGGAGCTTAAAGCCCAATATTTTTAATGTTTTAACTTTACTTTTAATACCTCCATGACCCCCGTACGTTTCAATGCATACGTCAGCACAATGTTTTGACTACGTTACAATCACTCCTACCATAAAACGTGGTGTTTGACCCCAAGAAAACTTCGTTTCCCATCATGAATTTTTGCGTAGAATTACCTACTCAGCTGATGCACTGAATGGTTGGTTGACGGCTTCGGGACGAACCTTCAATCTTCTAGTGACCTAGAAGGCTTGGATTCCTTTCAATACAATGGACCCGTGTTCAGCTTACTAAGACTAACAAAGGTCACTGATATTAATTTAGTCTAACTATAATGAAAGGAAGCCTGCATCGATTGCTTATCTTTCCCAAGGTTGTTCAGGCCGTAATTGACGGAAATAGGTTCCGTGCAGTCCTTGCAATGGCCATCTCATTAGATGGCAGGGCGATTGCACGCTAAATTATTTAAACATTAGTCTTATAGTTCATTGCCATGTAATGATGTATATTGTGTAATACTGTTTATTTGAATTGTTTGGTTTTACCTTGTTGAGGAGCTCGTGGCTAGGTAATAACAGCCGCTCGGATCAATCTTCAGGTTAAGCCGAGCTTGCCTCAGTCTGTGGATGGGTGACCAACTGACCACCTGTTCCTCCGTGCCTCGGAAAGCACGTTAAGCCGTTGTTTTCGGCTGTAAATTTTAGATCTTTGGCAGTCGTAACTTTGACAGTCCTAACCGTTAGACAGTGACCCAAAAGTCTGACAAGCAGTTTTATCTTTTTATCCAACGTTGGTGTTGGATAAAAAGATAAAACTGCTTGTATAGTTGAATAGGGTAGTTAACTAAAAAAATCTAATTAGTCCGTCAGATAGATTTCCAAAAAATATTGGACACGTATTTTTTCTTTTTTCACGTCAACAAACAATGAAGACGATACAGTGATTTGAAAACTCGTGTGACGTCATATTCTAAGACATTAGTATCTCATTTTTACCGATGAGTGACGTCACGACCCCCCAGTCAAATCTTTGACGCGTTTTATCTTCGTCAATTTTTATTGATTTGATAAAACAAAAAATACGTATCCAATATTTTTTGATATTCTAAATTTCTAACAGACATACTAATTAGAATCATATTTTTTTTTAGTCAGTAAACATCCTTATTGTGAAGATAGGTAGTCTCTCCATGTAAAATATTGATCTTCAACTGCATCAGTTAGACTGGAACCGAACCCCAACATGGTTAGGCAAGGCTAGGCTGATGATATTTGATTTAACCTTGTTCAGCGGTTACTTGGTAATTGGCTAAGTTTATGCAATTTCTTCGTTATAGTTCGCGTCAAATAACTTTGCCCCTCTGAAGTTAGCCATTTGCAAAGATCGCGCAAGTGCAGTCACGTAGAAAATTATTTGAACAAAATAAATACATATTTTTAAAAGATAACATAGTTTTGTATAAATGTTGTATAATTTTTGACTGCTTTTTGACTTTTTGTTTCGTAATTTTGACTGCTGCGCAGCCACTCGTAGCCAACTTCAGAGGGGCACAGTTATTTGACGCGAAGTACCTTAGCATTTCCCTAGCCAAGGAACTAGTCTCCATGTAATAGCGAAAGCTGCATCACACACCGCGGTACTATTATTTATGCTGCACTATCGCAGTACGTTCACACTTCACACACACAGAAATCTCGACTTTCGCCAGAACTGCTGTAAATCTACAACTTTTCCCTCTAACTTGCCCTACCTGTTAGTAACCTATATCCATAGCATCAATGATACCGAATTCGCTGCCTTTTTAATCTGTCGTATTTGTCTACCACGTTGGTCTCTTGATCGCAAACGCGGTAAGGTCCTGCCACCTACGGTTGCTTGTTCGAGCCAGGTGTTATTGAGGTTTTTAAGAATTTATCTGCACAAGCCCGGACAGATTTATGCCAAGTAACCCCCTATTACATGGACCTTAAAAACTGGCGGAATATGGGTGTACATTACGCCTTTTTTTTTTAGAGTGGGAAATCATCAAATGACTCCTACCGCTCTGGGCAGAGCGGTGGGGAGTGTCAGATTTCTTCTGACTAAAAACCACTCATGTTCCTTCTTAGCCTCTTGGGTCTAGGCCGCGGTATCTCTTTTGAACAACCCGCAGCCCCGACGGGGTGGACAAGGTCTTACTTTACTACTACACATCGTCCATTTAAACAACACTCGAGGTTCATCATCAGCCTATAGTGTTCCCACTGCAGGGACTCAGGTCTCCTTCCTGGAGAGGGATGGGCTATAATCCACCACGCGGGCCCAGTGCGGATTGGTAGATGTCACATGGCTTCGAATTTTTTAGTTCTAAGACATGCCAGTTTCCTCACGATGTTTTCCTTCACCGTTTTGAGAGCAATGGTGATGAAATAAATTACACAAAGTAATGCGCCTGACTGGGTTCGAACCCACGACTCACTGTTCGGAAGTCGCGGCCACCACCAATGGGCCACCACTGCTCTCACACTGAGGTTACCCTTTTTTTTTTTGGGGGTGTGGGAGATCATCATATAACCCCTCCCGCTCTTGGGCAGAGCGAAAGGTAGTGTCAGACTTCTACTGAATAAAAACCACCCGTGTTCCTTCTTAGCCCTTCATGTGGAAGCCGCGGTATCTCTTGCGAACAACCCGCAGCCCCGACGAGACTGAGGTTACCCTTAAGTTTAAAGTCAAAGTCAAAGCATTTATTTCAATTAAACCATTACTGGTACTTTTGAATGTCAGAAGAACAATTCATAAAACTAAACTACGAGTGCAATACGTCATCCCGAAAGCCACCACGCCGAACCACACGCCGCCGAATGCCCGCAACAACGAACACTGCGAGCACGAAAGCACGCAGCGACGCACACCGCAACGCCAACAACGAATGCATTTATAGTTCACAAGCGATAACTGACCTTCTTCCCTATACCTCCTCAGGGTCAACATCAGGCGGCAAGAAGTCAGGGTCCGGCAATGGCGTCCTCACGTGCCCCAAGTGCGGAGACCCCTGCACCCACGTGGAGACGTTCGTCAGCTCCACGCGCTTCGTCAAGTGCGACAAGTGCCACCACTTCTTTGTGGTCCTCAGTGAGGTCGACACAAAGAAGAGCATTAAAGACAATGCTGATAATAAGTCTGGATTCTACAGGTGAGTTCATGATATTGTTGAAGCTTTGTTGAATTATACGGTAGAGAAAAGGTCAATTCATTAAACTTAAAAAAAAACACAGTCGAACAGAGGACCTCCTTTTTGGAAGTTTGTTAAAAATGTAGGCACCTTTTTTTTTTTGGCGGGTGGAAAATCATCAAGTAACTCCTCCCGCTCTTGGGCAGGTCGAAAGGGAATGTCAGACTTCTACTGACTAAAAACCACCCATGTTTCTTCTTAGCCCTTGCACTGAGGCCGCGGTATCTCTTTCGAACAACCCGCAGCCCCGACGGGAAATGTAGGTACCTACCTAAATTAGGTTTGGAGTTGGAATGTGGATGGGTATGAGGGTAAATGCAGACCAAAGAAATGATGGATAGACTGTGTAAAGGATGATATGGTAAGAAAGGTGTCAGAATTGTCAGATGAGATGACGAGTAAAAGAAAATAATGGAAGAAGACATGCTGCGCCGACCTCAAATGATTTGGGATAATATGGGCAAGAGAATCATGATAGAGATATTTTTGAAATTAAAATGCGAGCCCCCTAGCTGCTTAAAATTTGGTTTTGAGGGTTAATTAATCGCCCGTCGGGGCTGCGGGTTGTTCGCAATAGATACCGCAGCCTCAACATAAAGGGCTAAGAAGGAACATGGGTGGTTTTCAGTAGAAGTCTGACACTCCCTTTCGCTCTGCCCAAGAGCGGGAGGGGGTTATTTAATTATTTTCCACCCGGAAAAAAAGGGTTAATTATTCGAGCGATAATTATCGTACTAAAGGCAGAGTTGAAATTACTGCCATAAAACTGTTGCGTAAAATAATTAGGCTGAAGGTTCTTGAAAAGCGATGGGTTACTTCCTATTTGGAAAATGTGGCAGCTAGTAATAAAATACACAAAAAAACAGAACCTAATGGAATATCGATGTCTT
Organism: Diarsia brunnea; assembly: GCA_949774965.1. Taxonomy (NCBI): domain Eukaryota; kingdom Metazoa; phylum Arthropoda; class Insecta; order Lepidoptera; family Noctuidae; genus Diarsia; species Diarsia brunnea. The sequence goes on along the minus strand of OX459014.1, from coordinate 1,148,591 downwards.
AGTAATGTGTAGCAGCTGTCAAAGTTTATCGACACGGATAATACAATACGCAAAATAATGTTAACGGCATTATGTAAGTTAAAAATAACAATCAATTATAAGTTTTTTTTTATTTAGGTAAGTACTTACTTACATAAATTATGTAATCGTATTAAAACCAAAGAGGAACACGGAAGTTACAATAACTGATTACAAAGCAGTGTAAATGTTACTAAATGCTGGTGATTAACATAATACTATGGATTTATGGCTTACATAGATCTAAACTAACACTTGTCTAAATTTTAGACAAGTGTTAGTTAAATACGTTCCGTCTAGTGTTGTAGCAATAAATAACATCGATGTGTGAATGTCACCAAACGTAAACAAGTATGGTATGTACTGTGAGGATCTTCACTAATGAAAAGTGTTTCAGATATTGTATTGAGATCATTTTTCCTAGAAAAATGATTTTTGAATATGACAATAATGTCATCAGAGGAGCTCGTGGCTTAATAAGAACTGCCACTCGGGTCGATCTTTAGGTAAAGCTGTGATTGCCTAGGTCGGTCTGTGGATGGGTGACCGCCCGACAAACCGAGGTTCCTCCGTGCCTCGGAAAGCACGTTAAGCTGTTGGTCCCGGCTGCCATATATAGATCTTTGGCAGTCGTTACAGGTAGTCAGTGACCTGAAATTCTGACATCCAGTCTTACCAAAGAGTATCGTATTACCTGGTATTAACTGTGTTGTGGAGGTCAGATAGGCAGTCGCTCCATGTAAAATTCAGCTGCTTCTGGTTAGACTGGAAGCCGACCCAACATAGTTGGGAAAAAGCTAGGCAGATGATGATGACAATTGTCATCATCATCTTCCTGCCCTTGTACCATTTGTTTTGGGGTCGGCGCAACACGTTTTCTTCTTCCTTTCTCCCCTGCACGGCATCATTTAATCCGTTCTCTTTCATATCATTCCTCACACAATCCATCCATCTTTACTTTAGCCTTCCTCTACCTCTCCATCCATTAAATACGACAATTGTATTTCTCTAAAATATAATAGGTGCCAGTAACTTCAAAAATAACCGTACTTACAGTAAACTATCTAACTGCCTCACTCAGAGAGCTTTAATGATTACTTAGGCCATCATTTAGTAAAGGTTTTGACAGTTTTGTCATACAAAAGCATGTCAATTCTTTACTAAGTGACGGCTTATGTAATCATTAAATATCTCTGAGTACCGCAGTAAATGTACCATATAATGTAACCCACTAAAACCTCTCGAACAAGTTCACTCAAATTAAGCCTACGTTCTACTGATAAGATAGCTAATCCGTTCATAAGTTTCGCAACACTGCCATGTGCCATAGAACACGTCCGGATAGAGAATCGTGACTTTACCCACGTACAATGTCATGTTTTGTCAAACAATCATGATGATCTATTTAAACCTCCATCATGATTTTCCTGTTTTGTAATTTCTGTATGTCTAGTACGTGATTTCAATAGCAAAAAAATTTTTTATAAAACATACTTACTGCCGCACTCAGAGAGCTTTAATGATTACTTAGGCCATCACTAAGGAAAGATTTTGACAGTTTTGTCATACAAAAGTATGTCAAATGTTTACTAAGTGACGGCTTAAGTAACCATTAAATATCTCTGAATACCGCAGTCAGTCTGGTTACAGTCCAACAAATGTCTGCCTAACCATTTTGGTATAACAGGCGTGATGTTATGCAATACAAATCTTCTAAGTAAACTTTCTTATGGCAAGCTTAAACACTTTAAAAAGTTGTTTTTGTGTTTTAAGTATAAACCAATCACAAAAGTTGCATAAACATTTTGCACATGTGCATCAACCAATCTTCAATCACGAATTTTATCTCAACACAAAACATTGAACCGACGTACACTCTATAATAATAATAATAATATTCCACAACTATCACACAACGCCATCTAGTCCCAAGCTAAGCAGAGCTTGTGTTTTGGGTACTAGACAACTGATAAACATACTTATATATTTCTAAATACATACATATTATAGATCCACGACCTCCGGCATAGCAGTTAGGGTCACTAACCACTAGACCAACAGGCCAGTCAATGACAACGTCAAAGTCAAAAATCCAGACAATCCGCCGCCTTACAATTGGCTAGCTAAAACAACACACATAAAAAATCCTAGAAGACACACAGAGGTGTGAAACACATATGAATTATGTATACTACGTTGTCATACGGTTACAATGACCAAGCAATAAACTCATCTATCTTGCTTTTACATCGGAACACTTTTTATACTAGGGTTGCTACCCAGCAACCCTAGTAACATACCCATGTTAAAGTCACACAGATATATAATGCAAGTATGTCGATCCGTAAATGAAACCAAAATGTTCATTTTTTGATTACCTTCTCTGACGTCGTAAGCGTTCACGGTCATAATGTCCAATTCTCAAAACGTCACGGTCAAAATGTCATAAGCACTATTTAGTTACAATACAAACAAACAAGTTACTGTACAAAATAGACTACGTTTTTGTTCTTTAAATGTCTAGAATTAAGTTTTTGAGTTGTAACTTTGTTTTTGTAAACAAATTAGTTTGCTGCGACAGTAACCTGGTTAAATATAAAATACTAAAGCCAAGAAAGCAGGCGAAGTAGGTGCTCTTTTGTTAGGAATATCTATATCTGTGCACAAAACTGTCAATTGGACTGGAAGTGCGTTATAATGCCAATCTAGTTGATATATCCGTGTAATAGAAGTGTAGTTTCAACACCCATACACGAAGCAGAGCAGTATTCGGGGGCTTGCCAACGAGAACAAACAAATTGGGCCAAGTAAGCGTATCACAAACCCATACACTTATTTCGGCAAACAAAGGCGGGAAACGTGTCCTTCGTTTCCTACTCCAAATACATTTGTGTAGCAGGATAGCTTCGATCGTTTCCTCGAAAGCCACTACTAGACCTCCTCAAACTAAATCTGTCAAACTTTAATAGATTTTCAACTTTATCTCTTAAGTATTAGGTAAAAGTTGATTGGGAAAATCTGACAATTTCGTAGTATTTAGTAGCTTGACTGTACATAGCTGTTTTGGCGCCTCGTTATAATCTTACGCTTGTTTTTCTAGAACAAACTCCATAGACAGTTTCACAAATGTTTACTAACAGCGCCCTCTTCACAATTTATTTAACTCAAGCGCTAAAAGATCCTTGCAGCACTGAATGCGTAGCTGTAGATGACACGTCCGATGTTTCACGAATATTTCCGATTGCGTAAAATGACAGCTGTCAACCCTATCACAAGTTTACACAGCTCTGAAAACAAATAGGTTCATTGAACGTCCGCACTTATCTTGACTCATCAAAACGAAGGTTTCCGAAAGCAATTGCCGCGATACGCATGTTTTACTAAAAAGGTCTTTGCACTCCGATTTTTTGAGGAAAATGTAAATGTCAACAAATTGTATGTAAATATGTATGACAAATGTTACATTTGTGTTCTATTTTCCCCCGTTTCACTCGGTTTAGCTTCTGTTTGAGAATGGTTCAGCTGGTTTTGTTATTATTTGGGTCACGCTGAATGTTGTAAAGCTATTTGAAGTGGATTATATTCCGTAGTAATTTAATGAAATAAAATGTCTGTGTTTGTTAATTATAAACATAACTGGCGCAGTGTGGGTGTACCATTAGGTACACCTCTGCTTAACCTTTCGGCGATTGCAGGCGTGGTATTATTGTATTATAATTACTGCGGAAAGTGTATGACGTGTTACCGCATAAAGCACTAAAAACAAAGGACCATGAGTAAAAGTGTCCCCACCCTCCAACAGGTTTGAAACCAGTGCCATTCGGTGCGCCTGGTAAGTTAATTTTTTATTATGACGAGTTTTTGCAGGTTTTTTAAAAGCTTTGAATAAATTATTTTTATATTTCTCTGCAGTTACTTACCTTTTTTTTTATGGTGTGTGGAAAATCATCAAATGACCCCCGCTCTTGGGCAGAGCAAAAGGGAGTGTCAGACTTCTACTGACTAAAACCACCCATGTTCCTTCTTAGCCCTTCATGTCGAGGCCGCGGTATCTCTTGCGAAAACCCGCAGTCCTCTGCAGTTACCTTCAGAGTAGATTCAAAGTCACGTTGTAGCAATTTTTCACTTAAATCTTCTCGCATGAAGACATCGACCCGACGACATTGTAGATAAGTCACTATTGTTTGTTTTATTTGGTACGTAACGTTTGTTTGTATCATTTTCTTCACTTCAGACCATTCGCATAGTGATAGGGGTTAAAAAACTCCTAAGAAACTATTATCACAATAATAATATTAGGCTGTAACTGTCTCACTGCATGGCAAACCCCTCTTCACATACAGAGTAGGCAAGAGATTTAACCAAATTGAGCCCAAGACCCAGTTCAGGCTGGCTCATATTTATAACACCATCGGACGCTTGTCTAATAGGCTAGTTGACAAGAAAATGTAATAAGTCCGTCAGATAGATTTCCAAAAAAAATATTGGACACTTATTTTTTCTTCACGCAAACAAAAAATTAAGACGATACAGTGCTTCGAAAACTCGTGTGACGTCACATTGCAGTACATTTTTTATCACAAAGTGACGTCACAAGCCTTTTTTTTTTGGGGGGGTGGGAAATCATCTAAAATCTCCCGGTCCGGGCAGAGCGAAAGGGAGTGTCAGACTTCTACTGACTAAAAACCACCCATGTTGTGCCTTCTTAGCCCTTGCGCCGAGGCCGCGGTATCTCATTCGAACAACCCGCAGCCCCGACGGGACGTCACAAGCCTCCACTCCTGATCTTTGACGCGTTTTGTCCTCGTCAGTATTTATTTATTTGATAAAACAAAAAATACGTATCTAATATTTTTTGGTAATCTGACTAACGGACTAAAAAGAATCATATTTTTTTAGTCAGGAAACATGGCTTTTTTTTTGGGGTGGTAAATCATCAAATATCCCCTTCCTCTCTAGGCTAGTAGTAAGCATTCTATTTGGGGTCGGCGCCACACTCTAATTTTCCATTCTCCCCTGTCAGACGTCACGACGACATTTACTCCTTTCTCTCTTTAATATCATTCCTCTTACGATTTGATTTTCTTTAATGATTGGCTAAGTTTAGATTTAGTACCCTAAATACCTATTAAAATTCTTATGAGCACGCCGGAGAGAATCACGGTATCTGACTTAGTTTGTAGACGGGGATTACACTGTACTGTACTGTCCATTTTGTACCAAACCATAACCATTAAATTTGACAGTTAATCGATGGACACTATGATAGCCACTGACATTTAAAAAGATACGCAATAGCCCTGCTAGGCTCGTAACGACACCATGAATGTATAATTAAGGGTCCTCTCTCGAAAAAGCTTAAAAACAGCGTGCAGATGAAGCGGTTTTTCACCGTCACTTACAGAGAAATTACATCTGAGAATTTTTTTTAGTAATCTACATGATATGACACGTAATTTGGTTTAGCCACAATTTTTGTATCGGTATCACATAATAAGAAAAAAAATCCACAAAATCACCTCCAAATCGTTGAATGGAACCATTTTACTCCTTCATTTTTTAACAAAATAATATAAAAAAAATATCTACTGCTTTGAAATACAAAGGAAAATAATTTGGTTTTCTTATTTTTTAAAAACATGTATTATTTTAATTATAATAAATGAAAAACGCGTCCGTTTAGAGTCCGTGTCTACGACCGAGAGAGGTAGTTTGTATGCACAAGGTCATTGGCGTGAATACAAGCCTTAATTGCTTTTTTTATTCCTTTGCGTTAAAGTTCGCAGCTCAAAATTCATCTTCATAACTTTTTCCCAACTTTGTTTGGGTCGGCTCTCCCTGTCCCTGTATCTGTACCTGATGCAGGTGAATATCAGTTTATAGTGTGATTCTTATCTGATTTCCACAAACCAGCTCCTAAGTAAGTACGATCCCACTTGGAAAGACTTGAACTGTTGTCAGACCTTTCTTCTTCTTTCATTACTTTTCTGGCGCCATCGCGCCAGGACAATCTGTCCTGTGTTGTCGTTTCGGGCAGTGCTTCCTCCAATAGGAGTTTCGTCATGCTAGTCCACCACGTTGCCAAAGGTCGTCCTCTACCTCTTATATTTGGGTAGTTTCAATTCTTCACTACATGTGCCTAGTCTCCTTGCATTACGTAACCAGCTTATATTAATACAAGCTGACCCACACAACTTCGTCTGCGTCACATAATATAGCTTATAACCTTTCTCGATAAATCGACTATCCAACATAATTAAATTGAGTAAAATCGTACTCGTAACAAACAAAAAATCTTACCTTTCCTCTTTATAATACCTATTAGTTTAGATTGGCTTCGATTATATTAAAATAAAAGATTTATATTAAAGTAACAATTACTATAGGTATCTCTTACTGTTTAATATACAGTAACACCTTGTTTTTGTAAACATTATGGTGCAGTAAATATTTTGAATTTGAATTTCTCCGGAGCCCCCAGTGGCCAGAATCCCCACGTACCTACCTACCGCACCGGACCGAATGACTGCCACGCGCTTAATTATTTTGTCGCCCGTATATTTTTACATTGCGATATCTTCTAAGATATTTGTTTAAACTGTATAGAGTAAAAGGCACAAATATATTCAATTTCCGTGCTAACAAACACATTTATATAGATACTAGCTGACCCATGCAACTTCGTCTGCGTCACATAATATAGCTTATAACAAATAATGTCAACATAAATTGAGTTAAATCGTAACAAACAAAAAATCGAATCCTTCCCCTTTATAATATTAGTTTAGATTATATTATTAAAGTATAAATTACTATAGGTATTTCTTACTGTTAAATATACAGTAACACCTTGTACCTTGTAAACAGTAAATATTTTGAATTTGAATTTCTCCGGAGTCCCCGGATGCCAGAATCCCCACTAACCTACCGCACCGGACCGAATGACTGCCGCACGCGTAATTATTTTGTCGCGCGGATATTTTTACATTGCGATATCTTCTAAGATATTTGTTTAAACTGTATAGAGTAAAGGGCACAAATATTCTATATTAAATGTCTGTGTTAGTAAACACATCTATTTAGATATAGATTAATACCATATGGGTTAAATAAGCTTCGCAAAATATCAATCTTTTTAACCTAACATTTTAATAGTAAAAAATGGTTACAGTGAGTCAATCTTAAAAGATAGACATATGCTGTCGCGAACTTTTTTTTAGAACTTTTAAAGAGGAACAATTCCATGATACATGATATTTGCGTAACTTAAACCGTTTTCGCAGCGCACGCAACGGAAGCTCTCAAAAAGGAATATCTTTTCCCGTTTTTGCAACATTTTTCATTTATGCTCCGCTCCTATTGATCGTAGCGTGATGTTATATAGCCTAAAGCCTTCCTCGATAAATGGACTATCCAACACTAAAATAATTTTTCAATTCCAACCAGTAGTTCCAGAGTTTACCCCGTTCAAACAAACAAACAATCAAACAAACAAACAAACAAACTCTTCAGCTTTATAATATTAGTATAGATAGATTAATACCATATGGGTTAAATAAGCTTCGCAAAATATCATTATTTTTAACCCAACATTTAATTATTAAAAAATGGTTACAGTGAGTCAATCTTAAAAGATAAACATATGCTGTCGCGGACTTTTATTTAGAACTTTTAAAGAGGAACAATTCCTTCATACATGATAGTAACGTAACTTAAACCGTTTTCGCAGCGCACGCAACGGAAGCTCTCAAAAAGAAATATCTTTTCTCGTTTTTGCAACATTTTTCATTGATGCTCCGCTCCTTTTGATCGTATCGTGATGTTATATAGCCTAAAGCCTTCCTCGATAAATGGACTATCCAACATTAAAAGATTTTTTAATTCCAACCAGTAGTTCCAGAGTTTACCCCGTTCAAACAAACAATCAAACAAACAAACAAACTCTTCAGCTTTATAATATTAGTATAGATTTCGCTGTTTGCCCTGATACCTGCACACTTGACGATCTTATGACCCAAATTTATTTAATTACTAGCTGATGCCCGCGGCTTCACCCGCATGGATGTCGGTCAAATTGTATACTCTAAAACCTTCCTCTTGAATCACTCTATCTATTAAAAAAAACCGCTTCAAAATTCGTTGCGTAGGTTTAAAGATTTAAGCATACATAGGGATATAGGGACAGAGAAAGCGACTTTGTTTTATACTATGTAGTGAAGATTTGCCATCGACACACAAAAAAGCAGAGGAACGTGACCAGCTTCTGACATCCCGTAACAAAGAGTAAAATTGCAAGACCAAAACGTAATTTTCCTCCAGTATAAGAGCATTACCTATGTTAATAATGTATGTAAACAAGACACATCGATATGTTGTATCAAAACATTGGCAGACAGCCTAACGACCGCGTTTTATATCTTTGTCTTATCGTAACAAATAATCTTTGAGTAAAGAATAATAAATACAAAAGTAACACTTTCGCTATCTCTGTTGTTACTGAGTAAGAAAAAAACATAGGCATTAATAAGCCGACAACGTTCCCATTGCATTGCTGAAATGGTAGATAACTAAGTATGCCGGTTGTAATCCACCAGTCGGGCCTATGGCGGATTAGTGGATGTCACATCTTCAAAATTTGGTTCAAGGATATGTAGGTATACCAGTTCAGTCACGCAACTAAACATGCCTGTGATCAAAGCAGGGATAGGCAGAGGTGTACCTAATAAGAATACACCCACATTTTGCCATATACAGGGTGTAAACGAACCCTTCACGCATCCGACAACCAAGCATTCTGTACATCAAACCAAGTACCCCTACGCAAAATTTTTTGCTGGGAAATGACTTTTTTTTTTGGGGTCAAAAATCACATTTTACGGTGAAACTCAATGCAGCACTGTTAAAACATTGTGCTAGTGGCTGCTTTCAATAGTAAACGGTCATGGAGGTAATTTAAGTAAAGTTAAAACCTGAAAAACTAGTATTTACAAAAACAGCTGTGAAAAATTTGGAACTTTGACACCCAATATCTCCGTAACTAGAAGGTTCCCAGGTATGGTCTAGAACAAAAAAGTTATCGCAGTGGTGGGGAGAACAAGTGCCCTTCGTTTGCGTTAAGGGTACTTTTTTTTTTTACACCCTATATGCAAATGGCGAGATAAGGGCGAGCCTATTGCCATCAACTATGCACAAATCCAGACTCCGTAACTACTGCTGAGAAATTCCTGATGGAGAAACCCAATATTTTACATCAGATCTGGGATACGACCCCAGGTTCTCAGTTGCTCTTTTCAATGGCCTACGTGAGCTTGTATTGTGAAGATCCTCAATTGTGATGTGATTACCAAATCCGACTTGATTTCTTCGTCTCGCACGCTTTCCAAGACCTTTGTTAAAAAAATAACGTAAAATTGTCTGTTGGTGGCCGTCGCCCGTGTGTCATATTAAAAGGATTAAACTTTCACTGACTCTCGTTAAATCTGAGGCCCGTTGTCCTTGTCAAAGAACCCGTAAAAATGCATTTGGGTTTTTTTTTATTTTGGTTTTTATTTATCGTTAATCATGCATGTGTATTAGTTGATGGAAGTCTTGTGTGAGTCATGTGAAAAGGTGAATAGGTACCTATCTGTGAAGTGAACGCCCGTGAATATGACCTACTTTTTGTATCGGTATCGTAGATTAGTGTGACTTAAAATTAAGGTGGAAGCACCCGGATAGTTCGCTTCTCGTTTTAACTCAAAATCAAAATATATTTTTTTCACATAGGTCTACTTGGGCGCTTTAAAACGTTTATAAATCTTATATTCACTGACAGTCAAAACGCACAGCTCAACCGCTGGGTCTAGAAGCATGACGTAGCATTGGAGTATATTTTGTATTGAAAGGAAGATAGATAATAATTATCTATGAAAGTTTTTTTTTTGCAAATTCATCTTCTAAGAGGGTAAACTTGACATCGGGCACACGTTATATAAATCTTCATGCTGATTTCCATGCATCTACACAGAAGTACTATAATGTTCCCACTACTGGGACGTAGGCCTCCTCTCTATGATTCACCACGCGGGCCCTGTGCGGGTTGGTAGATGTCACATGTCTTCGATTTTTTGGTTTTAAGACATGCCGGTTTCCTCACGATGTTTTCCTTCACCGAAGAACACAAGCATGAGTTCTCAATAATCTGAAGATTATGATAATTTTTTATTTGGAAGTTTCATCCACACTGTTGACAATCTTTATGTTATGTACTCGCTGACCTAATAGGTACATGTAGCTGTAGACTGATAACAATTATGTAGTTATCTGATTACAAATAGGTCATGACAATGATATCTAAATCACTGTTTGATTTGTCACTATGTTTGGGATGTAGGTAACAATCGTGAATGAGAAAATTAGTTCCTATTGTTATAATATCAGGCTAGTCTGAATACTGAAAATTTTAATGTTTGTTTTCTATTTACAGTTCATGAAAATGTTAGAATAGTATATGAATTCGTGGTAGGATTATCCTACTTTAACAAAAGCAATGAAGCTAATACATCAGAACTCAAATCAGTGATAGGAAACGTGCTTTTATTAGATCAAAACCAATCGACGGTGGGCCTCTCGTCCGAAGTCGTAAATAAATTAAATTCAATCAACTACCCAGCAACACCGACGGCCATAAAGTCACCTCGCACCGGTCCGAAGACATCACTAAACAATCTATACTAATATTATAAAAGCTGAAGAGTTTGTTTGTTTGGTTGAACGCGCATATCTCAGGTACTACTGGTTGTAATTGAAAAAATCTTATTGTGTTGAATAGTCCATTTATCGAGGATGGTTATAATCTATATTATGTGACGCAGACGAAGTTGATACTAAACTAAAGATATCGCACCTTCAGAATGATATGGACTTAATTCAAAACTCTAAGAATTTGAGTCATGTTACCAGTGACTTTATTGTACCATAAAAACGTCGCTTCTTTAATATTCACCTAAAAGTGTATCTTTTAGTGACCCTCTATGACCGTAACTCAATTTCTTAGATTTTTGAGTTAAGTCATGGTTAAGTCCATATCATTCTGAAGGTGCGATATATATTCTCTTTTGTCACCAGAAAACCTCCGCCTCCTCCTAAGAAAATCTTCGAATACTTGAACAAGCACGTGGTGGGTCAGGAGTACGCTAAGAAGGTGCTGTCGGTGGCCGTGTACAACCACTACAAGAGGATCTACAACAATGTCACGAGTGGCGCGCCCGCTGATGCCCATCATCCTTTACATCATACACATAGAGGTGAGAATACAATACCACGATTGATTTGGTCAATTGTTTTTTTTTTTGCTGTAATGGAGATTTTCTGTTTGGGTTGATTTAGACAATGTTGTCACGTGCCAAATCTTGTAAAACAACTTTGTAGTTTGACAATAGTGAATCCTTAATTTTTTTTTTTTAATTAGTTAATTAATTAGTTAATTAATTTTGTTAATTAGTTTCCTAGTTTTTTTTTTATTATATTCCGTTTGGTAGTGATAGTGTATAACATTTAGTTTGAAGATACAATGGGGTTGATGTTATTATTGTGAATAAAACCCCCAAAAACAATTGAAAAAAAAAAAGATTTTCCCTTTATGACCCATAGGTACAAGTTGTGCAATTGCTTGTTTGAGCACGATCTTTTGCATGTCTTGGATTCGAACTCGAGACCTAGGACTTTGGACTGCGGGTTGTTCGCAAGAGATACCGCGGCCTCGACATGAAGGGCTAAGAAGGAACATGGGTGGTTTTTAGTCAGTAGAAGTCTGACACCCTTTCGCTCTGCCCAAGAGCGGGAAAAAATCATCAAATAACCCCTTTATTTGATGATTTTCCACCCGCCAAAAAAAAAAGACCTATGACTTTTCGGGTGTCAACCAAAAACAGTAGCTAAGTTAAGATTTCACGTCAATTAACAAGCTTTCAAAAATATGTCTACCTAACGACGTAAAATCCAAACAAGCATCGAAAGTAGAACCTCATTTAGACTAGATCACCGTAAAAGCGCGTCACGTTCGCAGGTGCTTTTTACTGAAAACTATTGTCAATAGCCGCACCGTGAAAGTGTGACGAATAGCCGAACAACGTGGTCATTACGCCTCAGTGGGCATGTGACCTTATGACAGATTTTTTCTTAGAACAATCTGTGCCTGCCTCGTTACTATTGTCACGGTCTTGATTTCGTTTGTGTTGATTGAATTTGGCTTTTGGGAAAGTATTTTGGAAGTTTTTTGATTATTTGAAAAGAAAGAGGAGCTCGTGGCTTAATAAGAACTGTCACTCGGGTCGATCGTTAGACAAAGCTGTGCTTGCCTAGGTCGGTCTGTGGATGGGTGACCGCCCGACATACCGAGATTCCTCCGTGCCTCGGAAAGCACGTTAAGCTGTTGGTCCCGGCTGCCATATATAGATCTTTGGCAGTCGTTACAGGTAGTCAGTGACCTGAAAGTCTGACATACAGTCTTACCAAAGAGTGTCGTATTACCTAGTATTAACTGGGTTGTGGAGTTCAGATAGGCAGTCGTTCCATGTAAAGTACTGATATTCAGCTGCATCCGGTTAGACTGGAAACCGACCCCAACATAGTTGGGAAAAGGCTAGGCAGATGATGATGAAAAGAAGGAGGAGCTTGTGGTTTAATAATAACTGCCGGGTTAATCTAGGTTAAACCGTGCTTGCCTAGGTAGGTCCGTTGAACAGTATTATACGGTACCCAGTACATACCGAGTTTCGTCTGTGCCTCGAAAAACACGCCCCGTCTGTCATTTGTAGACGTTTAAAAGTCGTTACGAGTATTCAAAAGCCGAAAGTCTGACATCCAGTCTTTCTAAGCTAAGGTTTCGTATTACTCAATTTTTGGGTTGTGGAGGCTAGATAGGCAGTCTGGCATTTCACGACAAATAGTTATACTCAGCTGCATCCGGTCAGACTGGAAGCAGACTGCAACATAGTTTGGGCAAAGGTTAGGCAGATGACATACATGTTTATGTACAAATCCGTTGGGCTGTACCGAATAGTTTCGTATCAGCTCTTAAACGTGATCAAATCAGAGCAGGCATGCGTGGTAATGCTAAGTTTACAAAAACACAAAAAGTAACATTTATATATCGACCTAGATATTTAGCAATGCCCCAGTTCAGTACAAAACAAAACATTAGATCTACAACAAATCAATAACAAGCGATGAGTCAACTTCACGGTTTGACTTAGTGTAGCATTGTCGTTTGTCACCTCATCACCTACCTTGCGAAACGTGCAACGTGACCCGATGGTCTAATCAAACAGTTCGCAATTATCTCGTACTAGCTTTTACCCGCGACTTCGCTCGCGTAGAATATAGCCTAAAGCCTTCCTCAATAAATGGGCTATCCAACACAATTTTTTTATTTTTATTTCAACCAGTAGTTCCTGAGATTAGCGCGTTCAACCAAAAAACAAACTTCAGCTTTGTAATATTAGTATAGGTTGAATTGTGTTTAAACAGTTTTAAAGATAAACTAGCTAGACGGGAGATGTGACCTGTTCGTTAGGAAAGGTCGAATATATTATTTTTAGTTGTCTTACGTTTGACTTGTCAAATATAGCTCGTTTTGCGCATCTGTGCAGGCGAGAAAACACAACACTTAAATAAATGTACGAAATTGACATACCGATGCGTTTTTCTTGTTTAGCTGCAAAACCTTGAACTGCAAAATTAAAGTGGTCATACTGTAACGACTCTTAGAGGTCTACAATAGGCTTGTGACGTCACTGGCCGGTAAAAATGTACAGCAATGTGACGTCACACGAGTTTTCGAAAGACTATTGTCTTCATTGTTTGTTTACGTGAAAAAAGAAAGAATATGTGTCCAATATTTTTTGAAAATCTATCTGACGGACTAATTAGATTTATTTTGTTAACTACCCTATTGACAGCGGAGACCAACTATTTTCGAGGCACGGAAGAATCTCGATACTTGATAGTCTAGTGGTATGACCGTCGAACTGACAAGTCCATAGGTCTCGTGTCGATTCCAAGACGCGCACCTTTTATTTGTCGGAAACATGTGCGTATTCTTTATTTATCACTTGCTTCATGAAAACATATCGTGAGGAAATCAGCATGCCTGAGAGATATTAGTCTACGCCTACGTCAAGTTACCTACAGGCATAAAAACGCTGACATCAGGTTAGACACCAAGCACACGAACAAGAAGACTGGATACTTGGTGATTTCGTGTGTGATACTTGTGTGAGGCCAGTTCATAAAGCTGTTATTATTTAACCAAACCCAGAAATACTACACTCCAGATATTATTGTTTGTAATTTATACTCTGCATTTTCTGTTTTAAATTATCCTCTTTCTTTCATTCCTGCGCCATACTTCCTTCACGAGGTCGAAAGCTACATTATTCATTAATGGTTTTGTTGCCTATTCCAGATCTCCTTCACTTAAGTCACGGCCAGAACCCTGGGGGTGCTGAGGTGTTGGAGCGTCAACATCATGAGCTGCGCCTCGACAAGAGCAATGTACTGCTGCTGGGACCCACTGGATGCGGTGAGTTAACAACATAACTTATAGTTATACATGGCATAGCATAAGCAGTCTATAATGTTCCCACTGCTGGGACTCCAGGCCTCCTCTCTATAAAAGGGATTGGGCCATAAACCACTACGCAGGCCCAGTGCGGGTTGGTGGATGCTACATGTTTTCGAATTTTTGGTTCTAGGAATTTAAGTTCGAACTGAGACACGTAAGATGCCTCTTTATGAAATTGATGACCACCCATCTTCAGATCGACCGCAAGAAGTATTATAATGACCTTCAAAATTCCACAAAATCAATAATACTTAAGGGATACAGCGTACCTTACCGTATAATATGTACATTAAATTCATATTTTTTTTTGAAGAGCAAGTAAAAATTCAATAGCCCTATACTTACATACTTACATGTGATGTGTGAGTGTGTGTGTACATAAAGAGTCAACAGACTTGCCCAATGGGTGAATCGTGGTATCAATGTACTATTATATAACGTCTCGGTCATTTGCGTAAATGTAAATAGAGTTCGATTTTATTATTATATGGTAATTGTTGCTAAGAGATCTTATGTTCTTAAACTTGAATATTTTTCAAGTAATAATAGACATAAAAATTTATTTCATCACCACTGCTCTCAAAACGGTGAAGAAAACATCGTGAGGAAACCAGCATGTCTTAGAACCAAAAAATTCGAAGACATGTGACATCTGCCAACAGCACTGGGCACGCGTGGTGGATTATAATAATAATAATAATAATCGTTTTATTTCAGGCAACTAAGGCCCATAGGTAAAATACACACAATATAATATAAAACTATAATAACAAACTAATACATATAAAACAGTAAACCATAACTAACTAAACACGTAATGTCGGCGTCGTGTTTCGCTGCGAGGTGTCGCGTAGCCGTCCTCGGAAACGACGGAAAACGACACCTTTCGGCCAAAAGTCTTCCTGCAAACAGGTCTGGAGATGTTGGGTTGGAACACGTACCACAAATGACTTAAAGTTGATGTTGTGGCGCGATTCCAACCTTTCGACCCTCAGAGTCCAGTTGGTCTTCACTTTCAGGTACTGCACCACTTCCTCAATCTTTGTGGAGTGATGCAGACGCGAAATGTACAGCTGCGTCGTTGGCACAGCAGGGCGCAGCAGCATGTTGGGTCCAGTCGGTGCGGTACCGCACAAGTTCCGGGAACAGGGCTTCTTCTTCTTCACCACCTTAGTGAAGCCCTCGTCATCAACTTGGCCCGTACTTGGCACGCAGTTATTGACCGCAGCAGCACGTTATAGCCTATCCCATCCCTCTCCTAGAGAGGAGGCCTGAGTCCCTGCAGTGGGAACGTTATAGGCTGATGATGATGAAAACAACAATACAGTCATGTAAAATACCGGTATTCAGCTGCATCCGGTTAGACTGGAAGCCGATGTAACAGTTGGAAAATGGCTAGACAAGTGATGATGAAGTGATTATAACAAATTGTATCGTATCAGCTTGCGCTCTATAATGCTTGGTTCACTCACTCACTGATTTATGCTTGATTTGGAACTGTTACAATAGAATGCACCCATTGACTTATATATTACTGCGTAAGGACTGGGCGGACGGCATGTTAAAATGACGCCTCGAACGTGGTCCCAACATGGTCTTTCCTAAGCCGAAGTGAACTAGTCCACAATCGGCTCTCTTCGGGTGCTTCTTTATACCTCGAAAATACCACGCCGCTTATACAAGGTTACATTAACAAGCAGACTACACCGATTCTCTGTATGGCGAACGCGTCGAGCAAATGTTCGGACGACCGTATCTTTAGTTTTTATATCAATGAATGCACCCGATTAGGGAGCACCTAAATACGGACAAGGCCAAGCACAAAATTGTTTATTATTTTGGTTACCGTTAAACTAGATCCAAGGCCACTGTTTCATCACCTTACTCTTTAATTCCTTACCCATTCACTCGTGGGTGGGATGACCACAAACTCGAGAACAGAATGTTAAACGCACACAAACTGTTTCGTATGCCGATAGCGTAAAGTGCAAATTAAAGGATTCTCATTAAGCTTGCGACCCGATGGTTATGTTGCAAAAGTTTGAAGATAGATTTGTTGGTGGCGTGTTTAGCTTTTGAGTAGCATTTCTTATTGTTTTGTAATGGAATGTTTTTGTGACGGGCTGTCGGTGGTTGAGAAATTACGTCGTTGGCTAGACTAATTTTGTAACTAGAGTTTGGTACAGAATTGATTTGCTTGCCTTTGTCGGTCTTCAATTATGCTTTGACATAAGATCCGTTTCCGTATCTTATAATAAAGGGTGTAAATGTGCCCTTTACGAAGCCGAAAGGCACTTGTTCTCCCCGTCATATTTTTGTTCTAGACCATATTACCTGGGGACCTTGTAGTTACGGAGATATTCGAGGATAAACTTCCAAATGTTTCACATGTTTTATTTCTTGTTTCTGGTCAACTTACCCCCATGACCCGTTGACTATTAAAAGCATCCATCAGTACAATGTTTTGACTCCAAAATAAAATTCGTTTCCCAGCAATATTTTTTGCGTAGAGGTACTTAGTTCGATGTACATAGTGCTTGGTTGACGCACCCTGTATAGACCAACCACGTCCGTCCATTTAGGGCATGTCATCTTTGTAAATTTAGCCGTATCAAAAAACTCATTGAGTGTCTTTTTCCCGTCCCAAACCCGGATTTAAACCTTGGGCTATTAGCCAAGAAAACGAGACGAATAATGTAAATCGACACAAAAGGGTCGTCAGACAAGCTCGTAAAGTTACACAAACAATAAATGAGTAAGCACTCTCGTTTGTAACAATTTCATAACACGATCTCAACAGTTAACAAACTTACTACATTATTCAACACACGTCCTGCCTCGCCGCAATTACACGAAATAATGAGCTTTCTGTATGACGGACGTGTGTTGTCTGTTTAAAAAGCATTATTTTTAAAACATAATGCTGTGAAACTAATATTTTTGTGGTTCTCTTTTTGAATTATGCGTGCGATTTATGGTATTTGCAAGGTTGGTTTTATTTGGTTATTAAAATTAGATATTAGAGGTTAATGTAATCGTTTGCAACTCCCAAGAAAATATTTCACTGAACTGCTGATATTTAAAAACAAACAATAACATTCCTAACATGGAATCATTTAATAAAATATTTATCTATAAATCTCCGAAATAAATTATCTAACACCGTAATGTTATTGTAAATGCTATTGAAGCTTCGAAGGCATTATCTTCCTTCTAGATGGCTCTATATGTGTCTATATGTGTCTTTCATCATAATTCTCTTGCCCTTATCCCAATTCATTTGGTGTCGGTGCAGCATGTCTTTTTCTTCCGTACTTCTCTTCTCACCTCATCAGACACCTACCATGCCATATCACCCCTTACACAGGCCATCCATCCTTTCTTATATGACTTCATGAAAGGGTAAAATATTCATCTGTCGGACGTGCCCAATGCAATTATTCTACTACCATAATGTGTACCATTTTCTTATGTCCTCAATTAATGCTAAAAAGTTCCAAACATGCGAAACAATAGATTTAATACGTTATTTTGTTGTTGTTACAGGTAAAACTCTATTAGCACAAACGATAGCGCAATGCCTGGACGTGCCGTTCGCGATCTGCGACTGCACGACGCTGACACAGGCCGGCTACGTCGGCGAGGATATTGAGAGTGTCATCGCTAAGTTGCTGCAGGACGCCAACTTCAAGTGAGTGTATATCGATGAAAATCTGGCAATCAAAACCTTTTTTGTTTTGATATCGGGGGGCCGCCTTTGGGGGGGGAAGGCGTGTGGTATTTTTCTTTCACTAAAACCACCTCGGTGGTCACAATCCGCACATGAGAGGAGGCACTGTTTCCTCTTAAAAGACCTGTTCGGAGCCCGCCTCTGTGCAACACCTTTTAAGACACAGCCCTGGGGTGACTACAGGTCTCCCTTGAGAGGTAACTAAAACCTATGGTCCCATCACTACATCACATACTACACACGAGACACAACACGTGGCGAGAATATGATACTCGCACAGCGTGTTGCGCTTGCAACATACAACATGTTGCACTATAGGCATCGCGGTCTAGTAATAATCTAAATTGTTTTTGTTTCCAGCGTTGAGCGAGCACAGACAGGCATCGTGTTCCTAGACGAAGTGGATAAGATCGGCGCAGTGCCGGGTATACACCAACTTAGAGATGTTGGAGGTAAGCATTTCCCGCGATCATATACGAATCAACGCGCGCCTTTTTTTGTTTTTTGGAGGTTGGGAAATCAAATCTCTCCTCCCGCTCTGGGCAGAGCGGTAGAGAGTGTCAGGCTTCTACTACTGACTAAAAACCACCCATGTTCCTTCTTAGTCCTTTGTGTCGAGGCCGCGGTATCTCTTTCGAACAACCCGCAGCTCCGACGGGCGTCGCGCCTTGCTTGGCTCTTGCAATGTTCGCGACATCTCTGTGAGGCGCGCGAGGAACACTAACGCGCCGTCGACACGGCCTGCGTCGTCATAAGACGGACGGATTGTAAGCTAGCCCGTTACTCACCGTCTGCAGGCCCTAGCCTACTGTAGTCGGAAGCCAGTACGTGGCCCCCGACGTCCGAGCGAGTCATGACTTGTTTTGTGATTCATTGTCCGCTTTCTCGATATCAGCAGGACGATAAAACATTTTAATATTTAACATTTCCATGTATTTTTTCAGGCGAAGGCGTCCAACAAGGCATGCTAAAGATGTTAGAGGGTGCCGTGGTGTCGGTACCGGAACGAAACTCTCGGAAGTTACGTGGTGACGCCGTACAGGTCGACACTACCAACATACTGTTCGTGGCCAGCGGCGCATACAACGGACTCGATAGGTAAGTTACTCATTAATCTTAGCAACTATATGGACAGGCACGGTGAAATGACCACAAGTACATAGCATTTGTGTTGTCACCAGCGTCGTTTCACGATTGGGCACAGGCTGGGGTTCTAAAATGGCCACTTTAAGCTTAGCCATTTTACGAATTTTAACGCAATTCATATTAATTTCCTATTATGATCTACTTTCCTAAATGGTCACAAACGCAGTTACTATTATGAAAGGTCCATTTTACGATTTTGAACGTAAATATTGAACACATATTTTTTCACATAAACAAAAAATGAAGACGATACAGTGCTTCGAGAACTCGTGAACTCCTCGAAAACGTCACATGTCAGTACATTTTTTATCTACAAATGACGTCACACTCATGATCTTTGACGCGTTTTATCTTCGTCAATTTTTATTAATTTAATATAACAAAAACACCTATCCAATATTCTTCGATAATCTAACTGACGGACTGATTAGAATCATATTTTTTTGACTCGGTCCGATCCATTATTCTGCAAACATCCTACGAGTCTAGTGCAGTTCACACGCGATGGCGTAAAGTCGTCCCACTTTGGTCCACTGTTAATTTGTGTAAGACAGTAGTAAAGTAACGAGTGAGAAACAAGCGGCGTGGTGCGCTCGCTCGTTAGCGTAACAGCTGACTGACTGACGTCATGACTCGCAACGTTGCGTGCGCGCCGGTGCCGTAGGTAGGTGAGCGTGTACCCACGGCCCGGCCGCCGGGTGGAAACAACCATTATAATGTGACGCTGTATATCTGTGGTGGTAACTCGTTGTACCGTGTGGCCACAGACTGGTGCAGCGCCGCAACAACGAGAAGTACCTGGGGTTCGGCGCGTGGGACCCGCGCTCGGGGCGGCGCGCGGCGCTGGCGGCGGCGGCCAGCGACGCGTCGCCGCTGGACTCCGCGTGCGCTGAGAACGACGAGCGCGACGCCTGGCTGCGCAAGGTGCAGGCGAGGGACCTCATCGACTTCGGCATGATACCGGTAACGAAAACATACTAAATTCACTCAATTTTTTAGCACTATTAATCTGGTACTAGTAACTCCAGTACCATTTATTACTCCATTTCATATTTTATTCTAACCATCATCTTCTCAAAACTATTGCCACATGGCTGTTACGTCCATAATCATCTTTGCTAATTCTTTTTCAACATCAAGTATTTTAACCATAACGATTGGTCCTTCGAGATCAAATGGCAAAAACATAACAATCCACTTATTTACTCCAAATTGTGTTTATTTCGCAGGAGTTCGTGGGCAGATTCCCCGTGCTAGTACCTTTCCATAGTCTCAATCAAGACCTGCTCGTACGGATACTAACAGAACCTAAAAATGCTATGGTAAGTTAAAAATATTTTGACAGAAGAACATAATTGTGCAAATAAACAGCAAATTGTAATGATTTCAAACATGATTTTTTTAATTTACAATTTTCCCACACAAAACATCAAACAAGATACATTCATATTTTTTTTAAATAGAATAAAAATGTTGTCCATATTTTAGTATCTACTTACACCAACGACCATACAGCCACTAGACGCCTAATAACAGGCGACAAATGTCTGTCAACACATTAGGGTAAAAATCTTATGCATGTCGTCACTCATAAAGTTCGAATTAGTATCGACCACTTCTGTGAGCCGTAAACACTTCCGCACTACACCTTTGAAAATTCGAGAAAATAGAAATAATATGGCCCCGGGTACAGTACGTTTTGGTGTGATAAAGAAAGCCGAACTTCAAGTTTCCTGAAAGACGGTATCACAATTCATCGGTAAGTTAATAGTTCCATAATCTAAATAAGATTAATTTTCTGACATTATTTTTCGGAGTTCATCGTATACTGGTCATAGTTGATATCTTTTATGATTGCGTCTCTTTCTTTTGAAAGTATTTTTTTCGCCATCTCTTTTCCTCGATTTTAAGCAAACATAATTAGTGATGTTCCAAATCGTATGACTACCTCTGTTATCGATAAAGCAACAAAAACCTATAACTAAATTTATTTAAGCAAAAAATATATCTATATATATAAAAATGAAACCCGTTTTCCGTTGTCACGACTTGGCATGAAAACGGCTTGACCGATTTGGCTGATTTTTTTTTTAAAATGTTCGTTGAAGTTCAAGGATGGTTCTTACGGCGAGAAAAATTCGAATAATGGCCGGAAAAGCCCTAAAAACAGCCCTTTTCTTTTTCCCATACAAACGTTTTCTAACTAAAACGTAAAATCAATTTGAGCTTTAATACCGTACCCATAAAGTTCAAGTGTTAGTGGAGAGGTTCCGGGAAGGCAAAACAATTGAGTGACGTTCAGTTGTTCAGTCAACGAATGACAACTTCAAACAGACCATACGACATTATCACAATAATCACAAATAATTACTGTTTCTTTCCCAATAGAAAAACGATTTTTCAAATGGTGTTTGCGTATAATATAAAAATTAATTGCTGTTCGTTAGTCTCGCTAAAACTCGAGAACGGCTGGACCGATTTGGCTAATTATAGTGTTGAATTATTCGTGGAAGTCCAGGGAAGGTTTCAAAGGTGAGAAAGTGGTAGGTAGGTAGGCAGGGTAGTAGGTAGAGTAGTAGGTAGAGTAGTAGGTAGGGTAGTAAGTAGGATAGTAGAGTAGGTAGGGTAGTCGGTAGAGTAGTAGGTAGGGTAGTAAGTAGGTAGGGTAGTAGGTAGGTCGGGTAGTAGGTAGGTAGGGTAGTAGGTAGGTAGGTAGGGTAGTAGGTAGGTAGGTAGGGTAGTAGGTAGGTAGGTAGGGTAGTAGGTAGGTAGGTAGGGTAGTAGGTAGGTAGGGTAGTCGGTAGGTAGGGTAGTAGGTAGGTAGGGTAGTAGGTAGGTAGGGTAGGAGGTAGTAGGTAGGTAGGTAGTTGGTACACAGGCAGGTA
Organism: Diarsia brunnea; assembly: GCA_949774965.1. Taxonomy (NCBI): domain Eukaryota; kingdom Metazoa; phylum Arthropoda; class Insecta; order Lepidoptera; family Noctuidae; genus Diarsia; species Diarsia brunnea. The sequence continues at coordinate 1,126,207 of OX459014.1, read as the reverse complement.
GTAGGTAGGAAAAAGGGCATTGCAACGCATGCCGGGAACAGCTAGTTGTTAATAATTAAAAATTACAACAGATACAGCTAATAAATTATTATTAAGAAACTTTAACGATTAATTTTAGATACCCAAACGATCAAAAAATAAATGGGTAATTGTAATAATACCTAAAAAATAAGCCACGTGAGTCCCGAGAATCCCGAGTTAGATCACAACTCTCACATTGCGCGCTGCATTCAATTAAGTTAGTCCTCCCTCACCAAAGACTTCGAACATAGCTTGGAATAATTACGGAAATAATGTTAAAATATTGTTTTAATTATTTTTGAATGTACCTACATGATTCAATCATATTCAGAATAAAGAAGGTACTTAAATGCAAGTTATGTATTATTAAATACAATAAAAAAATATCGATACTTTCTTGTTTGATTTAAACCTGTCCCATCCCTAGTTAAATGGAATGAACTTGAAAGGGCCAATCAGAACGCAGTACCCCGTTCCCCCGCACCTCAGCAAGTTGACAGAATTTGTTACGTGCATTAGATCAAGTATTAGGCGTCTAGTGGCTGTATGGTCGTTGACTTACACAGTGCACTACTATTAGCTCTACTTGTACCCCGCGTACCAACCAAGAAGAGACAACAGTTTCCTTAATTTCCCCCAGATTTCAGACCAAAGAATGAGTTTATCGATCAAGGGATCGGCTGACCCCTTTCATTTATTCGGCAGACCCGATCGCATGTTAGCGCAATTCTCTCAACCAAAGAGTTTTCATCTCTCCTGACACATTTCTGACCCACGCTACTTTATTCCAGGTATCTCAATACAAGCTCCTGTTCGCGATGGACAAGTGCGAGCTGTCGTTCAGTGACGACGCGCTGAAGGCCGTGGCCGCGCTCGCCATGGAGCGCAAGACCGGCGCCCGGGGACTCAGGGCTATCATGGTAACTTTATTTAAACGTTATTAGCCTTTATCAGGCTTAGTTGGCTGTAAACTATGGCGTAGTTTTTTGTTGGAAGTCGGTTCTTAGGGTTCCGTACCCAAAGGGTAATAACGGGACCCTATTACTAAGACTTTGCTGTCTGTCCGTCCGCCTGTCTGTCACCATCTCAAGAACTACGATAGCTAGACAGTTGAAATTTTCACAAATTATGTATTTCTGTTGCCGCTATAACTGCAAATACTAAAAACAAAAAAAAAATATTAAAGGCAATCGCGATTTTTATAGATAATGGTACGGAACCCTTCGTGCGCGCTCGCACTTGGCCGGTTTTTTAGAAAGAAAGAAAGAAAAAATATTTATTTATTTATTTTTAGTATCGACAAGCGTAAAAACAAAGTACTGAACTGATTTTAATTATTTTTTATGTAACCAATACGAAAATACATACAGTATAACTGGATGTGGACCCACCATTGAAAATTCAAAAATAGTTACTAGTTATTGAACCTTTCTTTCTCTATCTAAAGTTTTATAGTTTGGAAGATTTATGACAATTTATCTACTTAATTGAGATATTTTCAAAATTTGACCTAGATGTATTCATAATTTTTTTATTGTTATAATGGTGGCGGTGCCGGTGGAATAAATCCAACGTTGGATGAAAGATAGGGGTTTATTCAAAGCACATTAAACACTTGACAGATTTTAGCATTAAAGTTAGACTAAGGTTATATCTATTCTGTCGAGGCTGCGGGTTGTCCGCAAGGGATACCGCGGCCTCGACATGAAGGGCGAAGAAGGAACATGGGTGGTTTTTAGTCAGTAGAAGTCTGACACTCCCTTTCGCTCTGCCCAAGAGCGGGAGGGGTTATTTGATGATTTCCCACCCCCAAAAAAAAAAAAAAAGGTTATATCTATTTGTGGTCCTAGGGATGGACTGCGGGGCTATCGCATCCCTTAACCTCCTAGCTCGGCTAATCCTGAGGGCGACGGCGCCTCCGCACAGGTTTAGCTTGTTGACTAGGTGGGGACTGCGGGGCTATCGTTCCCTGTGCCGTCTGAGCTGCGAGTGACTTGTAGTTGGTAGGCGCTCACGGGGCTGCGCCCTGGTCGCGGAGCCCATACCTCGGCCTCGGTGTTGTTCAGGCAAGCTGTGTGTAGCCTGGTACAGCTTACCTGGGAGTCGCAGTCGGAGAGGGGTCACTGTCCGCTATATCGGGGATATCAGATGTCGGCACGCGCGGACATCACTGTCGCAATGCGGCGGATAAAGGCGTCCAGGCTCTCAGTCCCGAGATCACGGTGGATGACGTCATTCCTCACGTAGCGAGGGGCGTCGACGATTGTCCGCAGCGCGAGGTTCTGCTGCGCGCGGAGGAACTGCGTATGGCCCTCGCTCGTGAAGGCAAACTAGAAGGGGGCGGCGTACGTCAATACTGAACGTACATATGTTTTATACACGCCCAGCTTGACGCGCAGCGGGAGGCGGGGAGACGAGAGCATTGGACGGAGTTAGTTGCGGGCAACCTTTGTCCGTGCCACGACCTGGCGGACATGTGAACCCATGGTGAGCCGACGGTCGATGGTGACACCCAGGTATTTCACCCGGGGCGACCACTCGACGTCGACGCCTTGTAGCGTCAGGGGTGGTGGGAGGCGCGCAAAGCTGGTGACCATCGCCTGCGTCTTACCCACGTTAACCGACAGCCGCCACTTGGACAGCCAGTCTGGCGGCAGAACTAGCGCGCGCTGCATCTTGACTGCCGCGTACTTCGCATTAAGCGATGTAGCGATGCCGACGTCGTCGGCGTACAGCGCGAGCATCGCCCCTGGCGTCGTGGTGATGTCGTCGGTGTAACGTGAGTAACACACAGCTGCGCGCTCACTGGGCGGGCCATCGACCACCACTCGAGGCGCGTCGGACGTGGACAACTTGTATACAGGGTGTAAATCAACCCATCACACAGCCGTCAACCAAGCATTCTATACATCAAACTAAGTTTGAGTTTTTTTTTTGGGGTCAAAAATCACATTTTACGGTAAAACTCAAAGTAGCACTCTTAAAACATTGTGCTAGTGGATGCTTTGAATAGTAAACGGGTCATGGAGGTAATTTAAGTAAAGTTATAACCTGAAAAACTAGTATTTACAAAAACAGCTGTGAAAAATTTGGAACTTTGACCCCCAATATCTTCGTAACTAGGGGGATGGTCTAGAACAAAAAAATGATCGCAGTGGTGGGGAGCCTTCATTTGCGTTAAGGGTACTTTTACACCCTATATGAGGCTGTCGCCGCGTCGTACCAGACATGGTCGAAGGCCTTCTCCATGTCGAGGAATACCGCAACCGAGTACTCTTTCTTGTTTCTGGCTTGAGCCAGTTGGTGCAGTACCCTCGACAGCTGAAGCGTCGTGCTGTGTTCCGACCTAAACCCAAATTGTTCGGGCCGCGGGTCGATGTGCGGCTGGAAATGCCACAACATGAATCTTATCTATACTTAATATTATAAAGCTGAAGAGTTTGTTTGTTTGTTTGTTTGAACGGGGTAAACTCTGGAACTACTGGTTGGAATTGAAAAAATCTTTTAATGTTGGATAATCCATTTATCGAGGAAGGCTTTAGGGTACATAACATCACGCTACGATCAATAGGAGCGGAACATAAACGAAAAATGTTACAAAAACGGGAAAAGATATTCCTTTTTGAGATCTTCCGTTGCGTGCGCTGCGAAAACGGTTTAAGTTACGTAAATATCTTGTATGATGGAATTGTTCCTCTTTAAAAGTTCTAAAAAAAAGTCCGCGACAGCATATGTTTATCTTTTAAGATTGACTCACTGTAACCACTATTTAATATTAAAATGTTAGGTTTAAAAGAATGATATTTTGCGAAGCTTATTTAACCCATATGGTATTAATCTATCTATCTATCTATCTATCTATCTATATATATAAAAATGAAACCCGTTTTCCGTTGTCACGACTTGGCATGAAAACGGCTGGACCGATTTGGCTGATTTTTTTTTTTAAATGTTCGTTGAAGTTCAAGGATGGTTCTTACGGCGAGAAAAATTCGAATAATGGCCGGAAAAGCCCTAAAAACAGCCCTTTTCTTTTTCCCATACAAACGTTTTCTAACTAAAACGTAAAATCAATTTGAGCTTTAATACCGTACCCATAAAGTTCAAGTGTTAGTGGAGAGGTTCCGGGAAGGCAAAACAATTGAGTGACGTTCAGTTGTTCAGTCAACGAATGACAACTTCAAACAGACCATACGACATTATCACAATAATCACAAATAATTACTGTTTCTTTCCCAATAGAAAAACGATTTTTCAAATGGTGTTTGCGTATAATATAAAAATTAATTGCTGTTCGTTAGTCTCGCTAAAACTCGAGAACGGCTGGACCGATTTGGCTAATTATAGTGTTGAATTATTCGTGGAAGTCCAGGGAAGGTTTTAAAGGTGAGAAAGTGGTAGGTAGGTAGGCAGGGTAGTAGGTAGGGTAGTAAGTAGGATAGTAGAGTAGGTAGGGTAGTCGGTAGAGTAGTAGGTAGGGTAGTAGGTAGGTCGGGTAGTAGGTAGGTAGGTAGGGTAGTAGGTAGGTCGGGTAGTAGGTAGGTAGGTAGGGTAGTAGGTAGGTAGGTAGGGTAGTAGGTAGGTAGGTAGGGTAGTAGGTAGGTAGGTAGGGTAGTAGGTAGGTAGGGTAGTCGGTAGGTAAGGTAGTAGGTAGGTAGGGTAGTAGGTAGGTAGGGTAGGAGGTAGTAGGTAGGTAGGTAGTTGGTACACAGGCAGGTAGTAGGTAGGAAAAAGGGCATTGCAACGCATGCCGGGAACAGCTAGTATCTAAATAAATGTGTTTGTTAGCACGGAAAATTAATATAGAATATTTGTGCCCTTTACTTTATACAGTTTAAACAAATATCTTAGAAGATATCGCAATGTAAAAATATACGGGCGACAAAATAATTAAGCGCGTGGCAGTCATTCGGTCCGGTGCGGTAGGTATGTGGGGATTCTGGCCTCTGGGGGCTCCGGAGAAATTCAAATTCAAAATATTTACTGCACCATAATGTTTACAAGTACAAGGTGTTACTGTATATTAAACAGTAAGAGATACCTATAGTAATTGTTACTTTAATAATATAATCGAAGCCAATCTAAACTAATAGGTATTATAAAGAGGAAAGGTAAGATTTTTTGTTTGTTACGAGTACGATTTAACTCAATTTAATATGTTAGATAGTCGATTTATCGAGAAAGGTTATAAGCTATATTATGTGATGCAGACGAAGTTGTGTGGGTCAGCTAGTCGTTTATAAAACTCATTATCGTTCTTATCGTTTTTTCGTTTCGTCTATCTTTTCGTTTGCCTTGGGCAGCATAATAACGCGCCCTTTCTTCCACGAGACCGGGAATGTCCCAGTGCGCAGTATCGCGGTGAACAGGCGCGCCAGGGCAGCCATTATACAGTTCGGCAGTTGGCGCAGCACTGCGTTCGTGATACCGTCGGCACCGGGAACCTTCCTTGGCTTCGTCTTCTGGATGGCGCGTCTGACTGCCCCAGGCGAGAAAAAGATGGCGTCTTTCTCGGGCGCTATCGGCGGCGTTGCGAAGTAGTCCCCAAGGTGTTTCTAGACTGTTGCGACATGGTTGACGTCGCTTGTCGGATTCGGTCGGAATTGACGCTCCAGGTGTTCTGCGAAGACCTCCGCCCGGTCGTCTGCCACATACTTAAGCGCCCCACCGCTGTCCAATAGCGGGCGAACCGGGGCTGGGATATTGGTGAGCGGTCGCCAGAGTGTGTGGGCGGAAGGCCAGCTGTCGGCCGCCGCCTCTATGCGGTCCCCCCAGCCCTCGGCTTCCCGGCTCCGAAACTCGGCCTTTATCGTCTCCGCGAGACGGTTGACTCTCTTCTTTAATAATGGCCATCTCAGTTGTTGCCACTGCTTGCGCCTCTTCTCGGCGATCATCCGCTGTAGGTGCGCGGGGAGGGGCGGCTGGTGCCCGGTTCCCTGCGGTACCAACGTAGTCGCCGACTCTAAGGCGCTCCGTATGCAAGCATGACATCGTCCGCGGTCTGGTTGACGTCTGCGGAGGTAATCACGGGCCGAGTCGGAGTGGTGGCCTCGGTCCTTTCTCTGAAGGCTTCCCAGTCTGTTTTCCGACGTGGCGTTAAGGGTGACAGTCTGATCGTCACACCTGAAAGGAGGACGAGAACAGGGTGATGATCACTCCCCATCTCGTCGTCGGGCAGTGTAGGCCTCGGTAGGCCACGATGTCCAGCACGTCTGGCATGTGGTTGCGGTTGTCGGGGCAGTGGGTCGGCGCGTCTCAGGGCCGAAAACCGTGTAACCGAAAGCTTCGGCGTTCACGTAGAGCCGTCTCCCTCCCGTGTTTCGCGCAGCGGAGTTTCACGCTAGGTGCTTGCAGTTAAAGTCGCCAGCGAGGACAGTCGCGCCGTGGGCCTCAAGTAGGGCCCCCAGCTCCTTTGGGACGAATTGGTCGTTAGAATTTTTTTTAATTAACAAAAAATGAAATTTCTAAAAAAAAATATTATGCCATTTTGTAGGTAGGGACATGATCCCATTGCTATAGAAATTTTGGGACTTCTGGTCAAAATACCGCGACAAGTGGTTTTGGCAGTCCTCTCGTGATGTTAACCTGACACTGCCTAAAGAATTCTGAAGAGACTGAAACAGGTGGAAATCTGAAGGTGCAAGGTCAGGACTGTACGGCGGATGCATTAACACCTCCCAGCCAAACTCTCTTAATTTTTGCTGAGTGGCTAAAGATGTGTGAGGTCTAGCGTTATCATGATGAAAAACCACACCCCTTCTGTTGATTGATTCCGGCCGCTTTCTCTCAACTTCTTGCTTTAATCTCATCAGTTGTTCGCAGTAGAGTTCAGAATCGATGGTCCTGCCTGGTGGTAACAGCTCATAATGAATAATGCCCTTCCAATCCCACCACACACACAGCATCACCTTGTTGCGAGTTAACCCGGGTTTCGCCACCGACCTTTTTCCCACGTTCTTGTCGTACGTGATCCACTTTTCATCACCAGTTATCAGCTTCTTCAAAAATGGTTCGGTTTCATTACGTCGTAATAAAGAATCACAAATGAGTACACGGTTCATTAGGTTTCTTTCAGTGAGCTCGTGAGGTACCCAAATGTCGAGCTTTTTTGTGTACCCAGTTTTTTTCAAATGCGCCAAAACTGTTTTGTGGTCAATTCCCAGTTCTTCAGCTACGTCGTAACTACTGATATGCCGATCTTACTCCACTTTTTCAAAAATGGCATCCATTTTATCCGTAACAGGGCGACCAGAGCGACGTGCATCTTTGACATCAAAATTTCCGGATTGAAAACGCTTAAACCAAATTTGTGCTACTCTCACAGACACTGCACTAGATTAAACTAAATTTTAATATTTTATTATTTCATTCATGTCTATATTATTGTGATTGACAAATGGCAACGGGTTTAAATTACCTGAATAAATGAATTTATTATTATTACTAGGTCCATAAACATCGCAATTTTTTTTCGCGGCTTGCGTTGCATTTTTACCTTTTTCGTAGTAAAATTTTAAAATGTATCGAATTTCTTCATTAGATTCACTCATCTTGACGGTACGAAAAACAAATGAAAATCACACATTTTCCTAATTTGAATTTGGAATTATGTTCTTTAAAATTTAAACTTTCAATGATACCAAAACCAGCCAGATACAAATAGTATAGCCGAAGAGATTTTATTACAAGTTCATACATACTATAATGCGAAAAGACTTTTTCCCCAACCAATAAGTTGTTGCGGTTTTTGCATTAATAAACATTGGAAAAAGAAATTTTACTTCTTTGTTTAAGAAATTGTTTATAAACAAACAGACTATTTTGGGATTTTCAATTTTTTTTACCATCTTATTGCATAAATGAAGCCGTTGAAGAAGTGAATGACTTTAAAAAAAAAAAGTCTTAAATATTTTTTTTATTGTTTATAATTGTTTTTTTTATATTTCAATTGTTGAAATAATAAGTTAAGAAATTATTTTATTCTTAAAAACCATCATTAATTCTTTATCACACAGCCGTCAACCAAGCATTCTGTACATCAAACTAACTCTACGCAAACATTTTTGCTGGGAAACGACTTTTTTTTGTAGGCCAAAAATTTCATTTTACGGTAAAACTCAATGTAGCACTGTTAAAACATTGTTCTAGTGGGTGCTTTGAATAGTAAACGGGTCATGGAGGTAATTTAAGTAAAGTTATAACCTGAAAAACTAGTATTTACAAAAACAGCTGTGAAAAATTTTGAACTTAGGTATGGTCTAGAACAAAAAAATGATTGAAGTGGTGGGGAGAACAAGTGCCCTTCGTTTGCGTTAAGGGTTGATACACACACACAAGGTTGTACACCCTATATAATCTGTTTGTTGTTAAACATATTCTTAAAAAATGAGTAAACATTTTTTTCAAATGTTTATTAATACCTATACTGGATGCAAGAACAGCAACAACAAGATATTACAAAAACAAAACCTTTTTTAGAAATTTAATTTTTTGTTAATTTAAAAAAATCTAATTAACAAAATAATAAACTTTCTTTTTTTTTTGCATAAGTTTATTAAGTATCTCAACGAGAAGAGCTCCACGAAGCGAAAAGATTTAGACCAATAATTAAAACATATGCCGTAATTTATTAATTAATATAAAAATATATGCCGTAATTTATTTAAACAGAGATTGGAAAATATTTTTTTTTGTTCAAGTGTCTAGATTATACCATAATTTATTCAGATTTTTAAATTGTAATTAAATACCATAAAAAAAATTTGGTGATATACCGGCTTTTTAGACGTCGCCTATGCCGTAACGACCTCGCGGAGCCCTATTTTCAGCGAGGTGCAAAAATGACTTTTTCAAATTCCTGCACCTTTATTAACTTGGAGGCTTGTATTGATGATTTTGATGATTATATTTCTGTAACTACATACGTCTTACAGCCGCAATTTCTATTTTAATCAACATACAAACTAGCATTGGCCTGCAAATTGCAAAAAACGTAAGAAAATTTGAATTTCGCGGGCTAGTTGGAGCATTCACCTTAATTTGTTTTGCTAAATAATAGGGATAGAGTTCCGGGAGTCGGGACATTTTTATTGGAAAGTGTTATAAAACACTTAAAATACATTTTTCTACGCGTCATTCCGAATCGAATGAGCTATCGCACATACTTTTAAGAAGCATTACTTCTATTTAACACGTTTTTGAACTTGTTGACTAAACTATAAAATAAATATTTAACCTACACTACAAACGCGTTTTTATTGATAATGGTGCGAAACCCTTCGTGCGCGAGTCCGACTCGCACTACGCCGGTTTTTTATAAGTTCATGCGAGTAGCTGGCGCATAGACCCCCTCTACACCATGCAGCTGACGCATAGCCCCCCTCTACACCATGCAGCTGACGCATAGCCCCCCTCTCCACTATGCAGCTGACGCATAGCCCCCTCTCCACCATGCAGCTGACGCAAAGCCCCCCCTTCACCATGCAGCTGACGTATTGCCCCCCTCTCCACTATGCAGCTGACGCATAGCCCCCCTCTCCAACATGCAGCTGCCGCTCCTTCCGTAACCTGCCAATCCTACACCCAACGCGAGTGCGTTAGCTGACGCTTGGTTAAATTATTAGTCATTCAAGATAGACTAAAGAAGATGGCATTCGATTGAGTTTTCACAGCACTTTGAGTCGATTATCTCTAACGTTATGTCTCTCACGCAGGAAAACCTCCTTCTGGAAGTAATGTTCGAGATCCCCGGGTCAGACATCGCGTCGGTGCACATCCACGAGGGCTGCGTCGCCAACGCAGAACCGCCGCAGACATCTCGGCGCCGCGAGCACACTGACGCACGCGCGCCTGCACACGACCTGGACGACTGGCCCTCGGTGCGCCTGCACAATTGTACGTAGCTAGTGTAGTTACATGTGTAGCAGATACGCCGCAGACATCACGGCGCCTGCACACGACCTGGACGACTGGCCCTCGGTGCGCCTGCACAATTGTACGTAGCTAGTGTAGTTACATGTGTAACAGATACGCCGCAGACATCACGGCGCCTGCACACGACCTGGACGACTGGCCCTCGGTGCGCCTGCACAATTGTACGTAGCTAGTGTAGTTACATGTGTAGCAGATACGCCGCAGACATCACGGCGCCTGCACACGACCTGGACGACTGGCCCTCGGTGCGCCTGCACAATTGTACGTAGCTAGTGTAGTTACATGTGTAGCAGATACGCCGCAGACATCACGGCGCCTGCACACGACCTGGACGACTGGCCCTCGGTGCGCCTGCACAATTGTACGTAGCTAGTGTAGTTACATGTGTAGCAGATACGCCGCAGACATCACGGCGCCTGCACACGACCTGGACGACTGGCCCTCGGTGCGCCTGCACAATTGTACGTAGCTAGTGTAGTTACATGTGTAGCAGATACGCCGCAGACATCACGGCGCCTGCACACGACCTGGACGACTGGCCCTCGGTGCGCCTGCACAATTGTACGTAGCTAGTGTAGTTACATGTGTAGCAGATACGCCGCAGACATCACGGCGCCTGCACACGACCTGGACGACTGGCCCTCGGTGCGCCTGCACAATTGTACGTAGCTAGTGTAGTTACATGTGTAGCAGATACGCCGCAGACATCACGGCGCCTGCACACGACCTGGACGACTGGCCCTCGGTGCGCCTGCACAATTGTACGTAGCTAGTGTAGTTACATGTGTAGCAGATACGCCGCAGACATCACGGCGCCTGCACAAGACCTGGACTGGATTTATAATCAGTCAGCCGGGTGTAAGCAGGACAGTTCTGGCTGCTGGACCCTGAAAGATATATTGCATTGCATTGCAGGTTTATTGCTCGTATCATATATGTATCTTTACTGCGTCAAATGACGATCTTGCCACCGCTTTCCACGCAGCTGATTGTTGTTTTCAAACTATTAATCATTAAAATTTCATCCGTCTTACTAAAACTTTTTTTTTACGTGTTTTTTGCAAGTTCATGCGAGCAGCTGACGCATATTCTCCCCTCCACCATACAGCTGTCGATTTTTGTTCATTTGATTATGATAAAAGTTTCAGCCGGCTTACCACACCCACCGCGGGTGCGTCAGCTGACACTTGGTTCACTTGTTAGTCATTCGAGATCTATTGAATAAGATGAAATTCGACCAGCTTAAAAACACTACCTAAAATGGTTTGGGCGCAGAACGTCAGAAACGCAAAATGACAGATTAACAAATTGTCAGAAACGCATAATGCCAGGTGTCGCAAAATGGCAAGATCTGAAAATTACAGATTCGCAAAATGCCAGATTCGCAGAATGCCAGATTAGCAAATGGTCAGAAACGCATAATGCCAGGTGTCGCAAAATGACAAGATCTGACATCAACATTTTTCAAATAATAAAATCAACATTTTTCAAATAATAAAATCAACATTTTTCAAATACCAAAATGAACATTTTTCAATTTTTTTTTCTTTTTAATTTTTTTTTTTTTCGACACCAAGGGGGGAAGAAGGAACATGGTGGTTTTTAGACAGTAGAAGTCTGACACTCCCTTTCGCTCTGCCCAGAGCGGGAGGGGTGTTATTTGATGATATTCCAAACCCAAAAAAAAAGGTGACTCACACACCACAAAAAAAAATTGCACTTTTCTGACATTTTGCTAATCTGTCATTTCGCGAACCTGTCATTTTGCTAATCTGTCATTTTGCGATTCTGATCATTTGAGAAAAGAATCTAACTCCTGGCAATTTGCTAATCCGTCATTTTGCGTTTCTGGCGTTCTGCGCCCAAACCCCTAAAATGTAAACGGCACCTTTTGGACTATAACCTGTAATATGTTTATCTAACGCATACGTTATGCATGACGCAATTAATTTCATTTCTTTTTGTTACTTTTCTGGATATTTTAAAGGTGACTCTTTAAAATATCCAAATAAATTATTTTCCAGAATGTTGTTTCTACTGCAGTGTGGCCAAGATAGCAAAACGGGTGTTATTTGTGTGGGTTTTCATTTCCTTATTTACTTTCTTCTTTATTTTGAAACATTACGAAATTATTTTATTGAAAGAAATACATGTCATTTACAATCTAACGTACTTATTTAAAAATCTCTCATGTTAAATGATTTAAAATTGTATGCACAATTTGCACAAATTAGGTATGGGCCAAAGTTCAATTTAGTTGGTTTTACATAAACACCTTGTTAGATATCCCTATAGTATACGTATTTGATGTGTGTACGTCACCGTAAAATAGGTAGCAATTTGTATGATAAATAAGTAAGTGTTAGTCACCGAACCAGGGACAGCCTTCGGACAGTTGTCAATTTAACGCGAGACAGATTATAATTTAACAGTTTCACTTCGATAGATTGTAATCTACCGAAAAATAATAGTAACAGTATGTTACGGTTCACAATCTTTCGTCAGTTTACAATATCGAGATAGGTTTATAATCTAACGGTATTTACAATTTTACGGTGACATATACGTACACCAACTCGATATTTTTGATGTGTATGATTTATATTTCTTTTTAACCAATATACCCTTTCGTTGGCCTGAATTGTACTTATGTATATTTGATCTAAGTTCTCATTGTTTACAGAGAATCAAGACAGCAGCAACGCAACCACCTGTCACTCATTCGTGTGTGCTGTGAGCGGTAACAAGTATGGTGGTTATAACGAACTAACTCGTCAAGTGCTAGTGATGTTCCCTCGACTATAAATAATACGTCTGACTGACGTAGTAATTCATATTCGATGTACTAAGCACCAGTAATTACGCTCACGACTACAATCAGTTACTGTAAAGAGTTACTGTTACAATCAGATACTGAAAATGTAAAAACAAATACGGTCTTTAGTGTTGGAAAATGAACAAAAAAATTATAAAAAGTGTTTTATTCTAGTGCTTTTTGTGAAATTTTACTTTTGGTGTTCAGGAGTCCTGTTTTAAGACTTAGTATGCCTAACATCATTCCTATTTGAAGAGTTTACGGTTACTTATTTTACGGATTGCTGGGTTTACTAAATATTTTTTTTAACTTACCGTCCGTAAATTTAGTTTCTTCCGTTATGTAGTCTGCTTTTTGCAATGATAAGGCATTAGGAGATACTTGATGTTATACAAATGTAGTTTTTAATAAAATTGATGTGTCCTAGAAAAGCATTTCGTTTTAATGGCCAAGTTAAATTGTAAATGATAAACTACTGTTTTATAACGATAAGTTAACAAATTGTTATTAGGACTCCTGTGTAAGCATAGTTCCAGCTAGCATTTCATGAAAAACGGTACGGTTTTAACTGAAACTTTACAATACGATTATTAAAAAAACTTGATAGCATCCCCAAAATTCTAGAACATTGAAAAAACAATAATCGTATTTGTATTATTTTGTTAAAACCTCATTTCAGGCCGTACTGGTCTTACTATTAGTTCCTTATTTTAGTTTATGTTGAAGAAAAATTGAAAAAAAATGTTGTATCGTTCAGAACCACCATACAACATACTCTTGTGATGTAAATTACTGTAAATAGTAATAAATAATAATGATAAATAGAAAACTGTTATTAATAAGGTTTATTAAAAATTAAAAATAGGGTTCATTATTGTACATCGCAGATAAGTTGTAAGTACGAAAAGTCACACACAGATGTTGTTAGTTTAAAAATAGATTGTTTTTATTTCGGCCGGCAACACTGGTAAGGAATGACGTTTTGACATTTTGTTAATTATTATACATAATTATTTTTTTATTTATAAATGAAACGTTGTGGTGTGATTATAGTAAAAGTGTGAATAATTTTCGTTAAAGAACCTCCAAAAAGATGTGTCTAATATAATTCTGGACTTGTGATAGGATAAATTTTATGGCATGTTGATATAATCACATTGCAACTCAAGTAAAATAGTATAAGCCTATTTTCAATTTAAAAATATAAAGAAAACCAAATTCTGATTGTTTCATTTAAAAACTTTATTTTCGTTATTGTAGGAAAATATCCTACCTACCTTCATTATCAAAACAATACATAGATAACAAATTAAGTTTCACACACATTACATACATACAATTTATAAGTCCCTTATTTTAAACATTTTGGGGAATATCACAACACATTTTGAGTACTAAGCTATTACTTACACAACATAGTTTCTATTCTTATCTATTGCTTTGTAACTCTCGGTCTTAACAATATCCAGTAGAATGTCCACTAGTTTATAAACCTCTTCATAACTGGTGTACAAAGCCGTTGGGGTTAACCTGATGACATTGGGGTCCCTAAAGTCTGGCACAATCCCTCGAGACTTCAACGCAATACTGATCCTATAACCTTCATCATGTTCTAAGCAAACATGTCCGCCTCTCTTACTATCGTCTCTCAAGTTTCCAACTGTAAACCCGTAATCTGCGAGCTTCGTTTCTATTAAGAACATGAGATAACCAGTTATGTGTAAGGACTTTTTCCTCATATTCGGTATGCCAGCCTCATTGATAACTCTCAAAGCCCCTTCTAAAGATGCCATCGATAAAACATTAGGAGTTCCAATCTGCCATCCATTCGCATCTTGCTGATGATCAAACTCTTGTCTCAATAAAAATTGAGTTTCAATTTTGTTTCCGTACCATCCAACTAGGCCCGGCAATCTCGTGTGATGTCTTCTGTTGATGTATAGAGCTGCAGAGGACCCAGGACCTCCGTTCAGATATTTGTAAGTGCACCATATTGCAAAATCAGCGTCGACTTCCTTCAAATTGATCTCTATAGCGCCTACACCGTGGCAGAGATCCCATCCTATAAGAATGCCTCTGTTTTTGGCTGCTTTGGTTATTTTTACCATGTCTAGAACTTGCGCACTTCTGTAGTACACCGTAGGGAGAAACACCAACGCTACATCATCCGTCATTGCGTTTATGATCGCATCTTCATCCATAAACTTCCCGTTACTTTTGACGACTTTCACAGCGTCTTTTGGCTCGTAACCTTGCAATCTAACTTGGCTATCCACTGCGTAACGGTCTGTAGGGAAGTTGATGTCGTCAACCAATATTTTGTATTTGTCTTTAGTGGGTTTATAAAACGTGCTAATACCTTGATGGATGTTGATTGTGGTGCCGCCAAAGATACAGATTTCGTCCGGATCAGCTCCAACTATAGGTGCCATGAGCTTGGACAAGTACTTGGAATACAGGTAGTATTTGTTGTCGTCGACCATCCAAATTTTGATGCCTTCGTCTTTCCACCGTTCCATGACTTCTAACACACACTCTTCAGCGTCCTTAGTGGCGAGTCCCAGGGAGTTCCCACACATGTAAATGTAGTCTTTCTTGAGAAAAAATCGTTGTCTAAAATGTCCCAGAGGATCATTGTTGTCCAGTGATTTTGGATATTCAGGATCTTCGCTATATTCAGCCTTCATTTCGACTTCCTTGTCTCACTTGATATTGCAATTTTTTGTGTTGTTGATCTGATAAAATCTTCCCTGGTCAAGTTAAGCGGAACAGGAAATGGGCACAAAGACTGCCTTCTTGATATTTTTTTACCCAGATCTCACCGAAAATAAAACTTATAATTTTAAATGTTACCGGTGCACAATGCAAATTTTGGATGTCAAGGGACCACTAATTGGTTTTTATATACTCGAAACCTTTTATTATTTCGTGGCGTTTGATAACTTATCATTGAGTCAACAACAGGTTTATTATTGCTAGATGTATGCGAATATTGACGGATCATTATGCTTTAGTAGTGTCACCAAATCGTTTATGAAAGTGAGATCAGAAGTTGGTTATTGTTAACTCATTCAAAGACATTGGAATAGGTAACTGAGAACCCTTTACACTTCACTTTCCCTGCAAAGTTCAAAATATCAGTTTTTCTTTGTATGCCCGAAAATGCCAAGTCATCTATAGCTACGTACAGCGACGACTCGGAGGCGGGTTGTGAGTACACAAACGAATTATTGTTCGACCCATATGCTGGGTACTTGGCGCCGAAAGCATTAAACGGGACCGTTGTATAGTCAACGCCGCATGAATTGCTTTACCAGTGAGACAGTGATTATGGAGATTAAAACATCACTACAGTTGACTATCAGTTACCACATTGGACTTAAATCAATAACTCTATCATTTAGGCTTCAGTAAAAACATAATTAAATCATAAATAAATCTCTTTTTTTTGGGGCAGTCGTGTAAAAATAGCGTCAACCTTAAGTTGATAAATTAATTACGACGAGTAATTCAAGACTAAAGTTCGGTTTCCACAGCATGCGGGGCGGACCTATTAATGACTTATTTTACCTCGTAAGAGAAAATGCTTACATGTGTTTCCAGTTCAGTTTCCACCAACAAAAAGTGGAGCGGAAATAACAAGGCGGGCAAAAAGAGTAAAAATGAGCTCGCTCTGCTCTTCTTGTTTCATTTCTGTTTTGCGGTGGGAATCGGACGACTTTACTCTCTTTCTTGGTGGAAACTCAAACCTAAGTATTTCATGAAAACGAAGTCCGCATCGCTTAGTCATTTCCGGCTCATTATGCTTTCGCGGTGGAAATTGTACTTTAGTATCTAAAACAGTTGCTGCGGGTTGTTCGAAAGAGATACCGCGGCCTCGGCACAAAGGAGACCAAGAAGAAACATGGGTGGTTTTTAGTCAGTACAAGTCTGACACTCCCTACCGCTCTGCCCAGAGCGGGAGGAGTCATTAAAATTTGATGATTTCCCAACCCCCCCAAAAAAAAAAGAGTATCTAAAACGGTCTCTTGTATTTCTCAAATCATAGTCACATGAGCACAATAATAAAGTACACTATTATCTTCGATAACAATAACAAGTGCGGATTAAATCATAAAAGTGATAGGTTGATACTGCAACTGCCGAAAATCACGGATTTGTGTATTGTGCTGATTTTAAGCCTAACGTGGTGGGATTTTAAATCGTTTGGTATATGATTTTGGATTTTAACAAAATACTTAGTAGGTAACACAACAACTTTGTTCAAAGGTGTTATTATATTAGTCACATTATTAACAACATAATAGGTATGTCATTAAAGAATCAGTTATGAGCTCTAGTTTAGGTATGCCTAAAGACTGCTAACATCATCATTGTTCAATGTTACCTTTGGACATTGAATCAGCACTCTGCCTGCCTCATGCGCGGTCCAGGTAAAATATTGATTTGGTTGCATATTACACGCATAGGACACATAGAATTAGTATAATAGCGTGTGTTAAGAGAAAGTAGTACATAAGCAGTATAAATCAGATTTGAATTTAATATTCTTGTCTCATTACCCCTCACTGCAGTGGCCAAGACACCTTTAGCCATCTCCGATCAGTCTCGTGAGTCTGCGTGACTGGCAGTGAGTGTACCCTTCCCGAACCTGATATTCCTGTCTACTATCCGTCTGTTACCTTAGGTCGCATGGTGCAGACATCCTGTACTTATCTATATATTTATTTATCACACACTAAGTATATGGTAGGTTAGGACTGCAGGGCTTATAGGGCTTAGAGTCGTAGGGACTGTTAGGCTTGTAGGTCTTTGTAGGTTCCTTTAATTTATCATATATTTCCATGTACCGTCACACCCTTGACAGTATTGCGGCCTTACGTGGCGTTTGTTAAGGGTGGATGTACAATCATCATTTTAGCCAAAATACGTCCACTGCTGGACATAGGCCTGCCCCAGGTGTCGCCACATTGACCGGTCCCGTGCGTCTCGCATCCAACATCACCCAGATACAGTAGACCAACTGGTTAGTCTAGTGGCCGCAAGCCCTACGGTACCGCTGCGCATGAGAGGTGGGTTTGATGTCTAGATCGGATAAGTATTTTTGGATATTTCAATCAAATTGATATAGATAGGTCAGTAACAGCCTGGTTGATGGCAATATGCTCGCCTGTGATCTTACATGAGAAAATTAATTAATTATAGCTAAGTAGTAGTTTACTGCTACTTAGTAACGTAGTAGAAAAGTACAGAAGAGGAAGACATGCTGTGCGAAAGGGATAAGGGCAAGAGAATAATAATAAACTGGTCCATTGTGTTGTTCTTTAAACCCTTTTTTCTTTTCTTTTTTGGCGAGTGGTCAAATCATCAAATAATCCCTCCCGCTCCTGGGCAGAACGGAAGAGAGTGTCAGACTTCTACTGACTAAAAACCACCCATGTTCCTTCTTAGCCCTTGCGCCGAGGCCGCGGTATCTCTTTCAACAACCCGCAGCCCCGACGGGACCGCTGATGCCCCTTCGTTTCTATCTTACGACACCGTTGGACGAGTTAGCTGCAGGCTTATGGGTTCGCAGGTTGGATAACGTACCAGAAAATCACGAACCTTCTTTGCCTCAACCAAATTCGCAATCAGCATTCTAAAATACACCCTGTAACCTCGCCAATGTGTTGTTGACGTTTCCTCGACCTTGTCACCATAATCTCACTAATAAACCTTTATAAATAATAAGATTAATTGAATTATATAACTACCTACCTATGATTCGATAAAGGCATAGGTTGATAAGTTTCCATTATCTTTTATGTAAGTAGTTACCTACGGAAAGATCAATCAACTCAATTGAAACAAAAAGGTTATCTACTTATTGCGAACATGTGAATGCATTAAATGCGGTGAGAAAGCGATTGAAACTGTGAATAGATTACCTATCTGATAATCAAGTTAGGATCCCACCTACGAGCTACGTGCTGATTGATATTATCTGTGGATATTATCAATCAATGAACTTATCTTTCTCCATCTTTAATTAAGGCGGGCATTCCATGGAAGTTGCTAGGCAATTTTGTTTGCTTTTTTTAAAAACGTTGCCCCACACTAGGATTTTTTCCTGTATCGTGGGTGCGTTCTCAATTATTTAAACTCGCATACACAAATACGAGTTCAGACCCGGAACGACAAACTGTATGCCATACAAATATTTGTTCCGTGTGGGGAACGAACTCGCGACACGCAGTGCAGTAGTCGAATCGCTCCGCCACGACGCCTGCGACCTCTGGGTTTGTTTTGGAAATTAATTCCTCTGGTACGAAACACCGGCCCCATAGCGACTTGTAAAGTGTTTTCATTACCTACAAGACTTACTGCCGTACTCAAAGATTATTTAAGGATTACTTACGCCATGATGAAAATGAAAAAGAATGGCTGAGCAGCTGGCCGGCCATAGAAAAAAAAAAACAAAATAGGCGGGAAAGCGGCAATCCGTCTAATTATAGGATAGGAGAAGGTTCTCAATTCGTTGGCTTTTTTTAAGCTATTGCATAGCTTCTATCGCGGGCCTTGAGCGTGGGGACCGAATCCAGAAATTCCGTAACGAAAAAAACCTAACACCCACTTGTTTTTTTTTTTTTTTTTCTTTCGCCTGATAAAAACAGGCAGGCATCGATCTATAGACCATTCAGCCTCACCCCCCACTTGACACTTGACAATGACTTTTGAAATATCACGCTTGTCTCTTTAGTTCAGCAACCCGCCTTTAGGTGGCATTGGTTGTATTGGAAAACTACCGTAATTTTTTTTTTTCTTTCGCCTGATAAAAACAGGCAGGCATCGATCTATAGACCATTCAGCCTCACCCCCCACTTGACACTTGACAATGACTTTTGAAATATCACGCTTGTCTCTTTAGTTCAGCAACCCGCCTTTAGGTGGCATTGGTTGTATTGGAAAACTACCGTAATCAGCTGTTTGTGAGAAAGTATAAAGGTGTATAGGTATTTATCATCTATGTACAATAGTGAATATCTGTACCTACTCGTATAATTTGTGTACAAAGTGTTTTAAATATGAATAAACAAAGTGCATTTATTAATATCAAAGAAAAAAAAACAAAGGAAAAAAAATACTGCATTAATAAAATAATTAAATAATTAAAATTGCATAAGTTGATAAAAAATGCTATGCAATAGCTTTACCGCGGCAGTCTCAAAGTGCCACACGTCTTTTTTTTTTCCTTTTACTCGAAGATGGGTGGACCGATATACATTTTTTTTTTTGGGTATACTTCCCACGTGGTCTAATGCTCATCAAGCCTGCAGGATCTAATGATGGGATCCTGGAGAAATAGAGAGAATTCTTCAAATTTTATAGGCTCACTTGAAGCGATTTGTGTACTTTTAGGAAGAGTACTTTCTCGGAGTGGTCCAATTTAAATTTCGTGAAGATCTGATGAAGAACTTCGGAGATAGGCAACGGAACTCCTCAATAAATGATATAGCATATTATGGACTGGAATTACTGAAATCTCATGTCTGTTTATTGTTTACACCAGTTCATAACATAACATCACGCCGGTTCGCTGTGAAGGGGTAAGCACAGCACATGTGAACCACATAAAAGTGAAAAATAAAAACTTTTTACCAAAAAATAAAACCGACTTCAACAAAAAATAAAACATTAAAAAGTGAAAAATAAACTTTAGAAGAAAAATCAGCTTCTGAAGTCGGTCGAAATATTTATCTGATGAAATGACGAGTACCTAATAGAATAATGAAAGAAGAAGACATGCAGCGCCGACACCAAATGAATCGGGATAAGGGTTAGAGAACAATGATGATATTTTTTATTTCGGTTAAATTCCACCTTTTTGGTCACGCAAGTAGAGTTTTTATTCTGCGTACATAGACCAGGTATTCTTCTACTCTTTGGTTTAAGTATTCTTCTTGCACACAAGTCTGAACTGACAACAGTCTTTATTTACACAACAAGAATATTATTTCCCTTCTATTTCTAGCAACAGACGTGCATCATGAACAAAATTTATAAAATTTCGAATCGTATGTTCTCGGTTAGCCACCGCAGGCCCAAACCAGATTATGGCCCACCGGAGATTGTGCGTTCTTATCTGCTCAACGGGACAGGAGTGGCAGCGGCTAAAACATTCGGGGGCCATGTAGGTGCTTGTACGATTATGTATCAGGTAAAAAAACCACATCACCATTTTAACATGCTTTTTTGAATTAACTGACTGGCAAGATAAACGATTCTGGTGGTTTCAATGAAGTCAAACCTACCCTACTATGTGGGACTGTACTACCTACGGATTGAAGTAATTATTCGCACTAAGTAAGTTATAAACATAACTGGCGAAATGTGGGTGTACTTAGGTACACCTCTGCCTAACCCTTCGGGGATTACAGGCGTGATGTTATGTTATTATATTTAAGTAAGTTATAGGCTCTGTTTACTCTGACTGTTTTGCTACGCAGGCAGGTTCCCGCCACGAAGTAGACGAGGCCATCGGGGCTTGCCACTTCGTCCGCGCCGCGTCTACAGCGACTAGTTGTGCATATTCCGGCTTCAGTAAAATGCGTTACACGGCGCAGCAAGGAGTGTCCGTCACTTGCACCAGTGACAGGCAGTCTCTAGTATACACCCTCAGATGCCCTGTCGCTTCCTTCCCAGAAATGAAGTGCTATTTTCTGGATACAGTTCTAAGGTAGAAGCAATTTAATCAAAATCAAATCAAAAGTCATTTATTAAAACTAGGCTGATAATCAGCACATTTCCAACGTCAAAATTTACTTTACTTTACTTATTTACAAATGACAGTCCCCCAAAACGCCCACCCTTCGACACTTCCTAGTGTTTTTGCTGGAAAGAAGAAGTGGCGGAACAAACTCTCCAGCAACAATCACTTCATCCTAGCCTTTTCCCAACTATGGGGTTGGATTCCAGTCTTACCGGATGCAGCTGAATACCAGTATTTTACATGGAGCGACTGCCTATCTGACCTCCACAATCCAGTTAATAATGGGTGATACGATACCCCTTGGTAAGACTGGTTGTCAGTCAGACTTTTGGGCTACTGATACCTACCTCTAACGACTGCCAAAGATATACTTAAATGACAGCCGGGACCAATGGCTTAACGTGCTTTCCGAGCCACGGAGGAAATGTATGTAACGGATGATGACCCATCCACGGACCAACCCAGGCAGCACGGGTTAGCCAGAAGATTGACCCGTACTGTAATATCACATACACAAAACCAGGCTGAAAATCGGTTCTATATAGGACTCATGTAATTGATTATTCTATGTCATACCAGATGCTGCTTCAGACAATGGGAGATTGATGATTTGAAACCTATGTTGAAGGACGACCTGCATCGCATTCCTCCGTTACAACGTGTCCTAGACTTAGCCCAAAGAGCGTGTTGGGCGGGCCCACTTTCCAACTCTTTGTTCTGCGAAGAATCAAGGATTGACGACATGACTGGAGAAACTCTAAACAATTACACTAACGCGAATTTCAAGGCTGATCACTGTACAGTAACCAGTGTTGGTATGCCTTACGAGGAGACAATGAAGCTGGCGGAAGCCATCGAGCCTAGACGAGTTAGTGCACGGTTCCATTTTTGTACAGAAATTAGTGAGAAGAGGGATCAGCTTCAGACAGTTCATTGTAGGTACTAAATCTTATCTGGCCAGTGATGATTGCTTCATCATCGTCATCATTTCAGCCGAAAGACCTATGCCTATATATGTCCACTGCTGGACATAGGCCACTTTGAAGTGTCACCACATTGACCGGTTCTGTGTGTCTCGCATCCAGCGGATCTCCGCAACCTTTAACAGGTCATCGGTCCACCTAGTGGGAGGCCTTCTAACGCAACGTCTTCCGGACCAACCTACCTACGTTACGAATGTCTGAATAAGTATTTAGACTAGGTATAAGTAGTTTGTTTATAGACGTAATAGGTAGGTACTGTAATGCTGAGTAAATATCTAGGAAAGGCCCCTATCACGGATGTTGACGTACTCGCGGCCGCGAGCAGGCTTCGAGCTCTACGACCTAGGCCCAGATAGCGACACGTGGATATGTGTCGTGGTGCCTAGCTGCGGAACATGCAATTTATCGTAAGTTTATCCACCCAGCCTTTCTTCAACTACGTTGAGATCCAGGGGTTGGCTTTCATGCCTAACCGGATGCAACTGATAGCAGTATTTTACATGGAGCGACTGCCTATCTGAACTCCACAACGACCACATAGGTAATACGATACCCCTTGGTTAAATTAGTTATCAGACTTTCGAGCTTCTGATGTAGGTACCTACCTAACGCGATTTTCTCGCAGACAAGACACGGAGGGAAATTTGGTATCTAATGATCATGGTCACCGGATCGACCGACAAGAACTGCTTAACCTCATTGACATGTAGGGAAGTAAACGATTGTTTTATTCAATAATTGTATTGATAAAAGACTGCTCCTCACAGCAAAAGATCCCATATTGATTTGTTCTATTTCTTATATTGATTCAAAAATATTGATTTGTTCTATTTCTCATGCCTCTTACTGCATTCATACTTCACCGAATTCTGTTGCCAGGGAATTAATGAAGACTTCAATAATAGCCCACGCCTGTGGAACAGACAACGTGCAAGAGGGCACTCACACCACCATGGACCGCGCGCCTGAACTGCCAATCGGTCTCATGTCGGCCGGTGATCTGTACACCACCTACAAGACTTTCAACATAGCGTATTACGAGACTGGTGTATTTGGTAAAATTGTGACTATACCATTCGGTACACAACAGGGGCGTAGCTACCGCCTGTATCAACGATACAGACTCTAGGGGCCCCGAATTCGTAAAAAAATAAAAAAAATCCACAATCTCACTTTCATTTTTAGGCTGAACTTCCATAAAAAAGATCATATCATAAAAATGTGCCCAACGTGCCTAAAGTAGTTTCAATTAAAAAATAACAAAAGTCATAAAAGGAAAAATCTTGACCCTTCATTTGGCCCCCCCAACAAATTTTGATTCTGGGCCCGTCTAAGGTACGCTATGCCACTGGTACGGTCAGCAGCAGAAGTAGCTTAACATTTCGGAATTTTAATTATTTGATGTGCAGGACTCCAGTTGTTATTTTTAATGTTTCAGAAAATTATTCCTTAAAATATTCCTTACTCTTTAATAATTTGTTAGTAACGAGTAATTTCTAAAAAGATTTTATTAAAACACCTGCTTTGAAACTTCTGATGCTGACTGTACCTACACAAAGTGTGAACGTGAAAATTTTTATTATTTTTTTTTTTTCAGGCATTTTAGCAAGGACTCGTGCAAGCACAGCATGGAACGTCGCGAAAGTTGCGGCTCAGTTCCTCACTCGCGTCGGAGATCTTGATTCTAACCAGATAAATGCTGGCAAGAAGAGGCTTCGTAAGTAGTTCACTATTCTGTCGTCCTATCATTATGGGTGTAAATCTGGAATAACAGTAAGGGTCCGTTCAAACAGACCGGCTCGGAGAGCATCGGCTGGCGCTCTTCTTTTTTTACACAGACCAGCAGCGGTCGGCCGCGCGAGCATGAAAGAGCATGCACGCGGAGCCGGTCAGCCGGTCGAGAGTACGTCATCAGAGGCAGCCGGTCAGCTCCTTTTATTATTTCACACTAAGCGCGTTAGGTTTGCTCTCAAGAATTCTCATAAATAAAAGAAGTGACATTTAAAAATAAACCTTATTATTTCAACGATTCAAAACTCTGTTTTAAACGTGATAAAAATCTGCTCTCCTCTCCGAGAGCCGGTCGGTGTGAACGGATCCTTAAAACACCCTTAGGTAGGTAGGTACCTACATTTTCCCATTCATTTCTTACCTCTTGCTAATTAAAATGTATTTATTACAGAACTAAGCTTAGCACTCCACGAAGAAGATTGCGTGAAGCTGAGTGAGGGATTGGCCCTTCAGATAGCCAATCGCTTTTGTATAGACAGTACACAAGCCGCCCTCAATATGATCGACTGTGTGTGTATCGAGGACATTAAAAACACTGCTATGTCGCTGTCGAGTAGATGT
Source organism: Diarsia brunnea (assembly GCA_949774965.1). Taxonomy (NCBI): domain Eukaryota; kingdom Metazoa; phylum Arthropoda; class Insecta; order Lepidoptera; family Noctuidae; genus Diarsia; species Diarsia brunnea. The sequence continues at coordinate 1,101,354 of OX459014.1, read as the reverse complement.
AAGTTCACGCAAATCATTGTTATTTTTATACGGGAAAACACATAATTAGATTAAATTAATTATGTGTTAATTAATTGTGTGTAATGAAACTATTTTTTTTTTAATTTAAAAGCATTTCTCCCAACAAGCAGCACCACTTGAAGTGCACGCTTCAAGTGGTCATACTATATAAGACGACGAAGTCGGGGCTGCGGGTTGTTCGAAAGAGATACCGCGGCCTCGGCACATAGGGCTAAGAAGGAACATGGGTGGATTTTAGTCAGTAGCAGTTTGTGAGGAGGAGTCATTATTTTGATGATTTCCCACCCTCCAAAAAAAAAAAGGGTTGGTGTTGTCAGACGTAAAATAATAGTGATAATTCACTACTTGATAACAGACTGTTCACCACAATTAAATGTTTTATGTTGTTGTTTCAGGCAATCAAATGGCCTATGCCGTTGTAGGCGATATTGGACAAGTGCCCTACGATACGGATATTCGCCCGCAATAGATTCTGAACATTTTTACTTAGAAAAATGTGCATTGTATTGTTGTTAGACTGAAATGGACTGTACCAACTTATTTAAAAAATAAATTAATGATGATGAATGAAATACGATTTTTTATTGAGCACTCACGAGATACCTATAAATTGAGTTTAGAATCAGTTTAGTTGATGGAAATTCCAATCCACCACAAGGTTTGCCAAACAAGTAAAGAACAAGCCCACATCTAAATTAATCTACTTTAATTCTTACCAATTCAATCTAATCAAGCTTTATACACATCAGTGTGTTTATAATTAATCTTCTTGTCAATCCCCAGTAACTGTCGGATGATGAACTCGGGTAAGCGCTTGTGTTTCCAGCGTGTTGGTAGTGGTGTGTGGTTGGCTTTCTGCAGTTTGTTGGCCACATACTGCTCTGCTTGGAACTCATTGGCATCCTTCACCATGGCTATCAAGGCGTTCTGGAAGTTCTTCTCTTTGGTTTGGCGGCGGTGCTGCTTAATCTGTAATTGAGATTCGAGAGAATTAGTTTATCGGCTATGAATATGACGAACATTCCCGTTTTTGGGAGTCTTTCTGTCAAGAAGTGTGTCAATATGTCTCCACTCAGGGACTGAACCTAATTAATTGATGTTTCTATGAGCAGCAAACTTTTGAACTTTTATTATTATTATTTTAACTTAGGTATCAAAACAAAACACTCAAAGTGTACTAAATTACTAACCCTGGCCCAGGTGTACCGCATCTTCTTCCACAGCTTCCTTCTCTGATGCTTCTTCATCTTCTTCCTCCTGATAACAATCAACCTTGCAGCTTGTATCTCCTCCTGACTGATAGCTGGCAGACCAATCTCATCCTTTCTCCACTCTTTGTCAAGCAATGGAAGGATAGAACGAGGGTTTACAATAGGTATGTAAGGTATCGGGTCCTGCCCAATCCCATTTGGCCTCCGCTTATCTATGATTTCAACACCAATACTCCTTGGTGCAAAGAAAAGAATTCTTGGATTACAAACCAATTCATTCTTAGCTCTTACGACGTTAGGGACAACAGGCTTGCATTCGGATATAGTTTTCAATGCCGTGTTGAGATTTAGCATGCGAAATTCTGAAAGTTCAGAAAGAATAATTATGTTTGTGAATAAAATAAATAATAACGTAAGACATAACCTCAAAACATGTTGTACGTACGTTTGATGGTGTTGTGAAGAGAGTTCATTGTAAAGCTTTCTTCTCTGTTTTTAAGTTAATTACATAATTCGTAGCGTATAAGAAAGTAGGATTTAATTTGTAAAATATATTTATAAATTCCATCCACAAATCCAGGTTACTGAAATATTAACAGCTGAGTGAGTTGACACTGACACTGACATCTACCCGTCTAGTTGACGTTCTTTTCTTGTGGTCTTGCAAAACAAAAACACTCATCTAAAAAAATCCTTCTTGTTTGGATTTATTTCAGGTTGGTGCACTTTCAGTTAAATGAAAACAGCTCGATATTTTGAGCTCCAGCTCAGCTATTATGTTAGATTCAAGCAATACACGAGCACAACAAGCAGTACAGTAAGCAGTAAACGACCAGTATCGAAAAAATTAAAGAACGAACGTTGCGAGCTTGAAAATTTTAACAGGGTACCTTGAATTTGATAGGTTTTCTCTTATCCTGTTTCTAAAGAAAAGCATAACAACACACAGCACGATGGAATATATTGTTTTTTTTTTTCCTAAATACCTACATAATGCCGAATAGACACGACGTACGAGCGAGCGGAGTGAGCTCGAAAATTGTTACTTTCTGCCTCGGATATATTGGTTTCTCTATAGTGATAGTGACCCTCTCGCTCATCGCGCTGCCTATGCCAACGGCCCTGACCATGCGAGACCCGACTCTAAGCTGCCCGTCATTTTCAGTGTACACAGGAATAGAGTAGAGTACTAACTTAATTGACAAGGTGATGAATAAACACAGACAGCAACTTTTGAAACCAAAGTTTTTATTCAATAGTAACATAATGAAAAAAAAACTTAATCATTTCTATATAGATTTTCGTTTCTGATAAGTACCGGTAAAGTGCACCCGGCTGCTGGTGCCCATGTTTATATTTATATTATTTTAGATTTTAGTACAGATGCCAGCACATCTACCTACTACAATCTGTCAATTTTTCTTTGATGGATTTTCAACTTTATCTCTAAAGCATTAGGTTCAAGGTTGATGGGATAATTTGACATTTTCAGGCTGAATTCGTCTGTCTGTACATATCACTGAGAACCTGGTCGTTTATAAATATGCTCCTCTTTACTAATGCCTATTTATTGGTTGTCAGTGACTAACAAGCTTCAGTTGATCACTGAACTTTAATTAATATAGGACCCGCAACTGATGAGCGGGGGGTCCTGGGTTCAGTTCCCAGGTTGTACAGTTCTATAGTTTATTTTTATTTTATATGCAATGTCTCAAGTAACTAGCGTGCGTGTCCGACGACTTCCTTCAGACCTTTTTTTCTTCATGTCTGGTCATGGTCTGCTAATCTGCTTACCCCAATGGGAAAAGGGCTTGAGTTTACGTGTGTATGCTGCTGATACATGAGGTTCATCCATAATTGGGTGCACTATCTAATAAGTCTACACGTAGGCATTTAGGTAAATCAAACAAACAGGTTAAATTCTGAAACATTTACTTATTTATTAAATCAATCAAGGTAAGTATTTTTGTGTCATACCATAAATTAAAAACAAGGATGATATGGCTAGAAAGGAGGTAACTGCTGAGATGACAAGTAATAGAGAATTATGGAAGAAGAAGACATGTTGCACCGACTTCAAATAAATTGGGATATGGACAGGAGAATTATGACGATCTTATATTATAAACATAACATCAAAAGAGTATCTAAGATCCCATGCGTATGATTGCTCGGTGCACGAAATACGGACAGGTCACAAAGTGTTATGTAGGGTAGGTATTTATATACAAAAAATGTGATACAAATAAAAGCAGACGGGTCTGCAGGGCTATAGCGTATCTTTTTAAATGTCAGTGGCTATCATAGTGTCCATCGATTAACTGTCAAATAGTTATGGTTTGGTACAAAATGGAACCAATTGACAGTTAATTGATGGACACTATGATAGCCACTGGCATCTAAATAGATACGCAATAGCCCTGCAGAACTATGTGACCAAATGGTAGCAATCATTGCTACCGTTTTATTTATTTTGTTTTTAATTTGAATTCAGATTATGATTTGACATTTATTGATTTTGTTTCGAAGTCTAATTTTAGTATTGTTTGTGTATTTAAATTTTGACATTGATTTTAATTTTGATTATGATTTTAATAATGTTGAATTATGATTTTAATTGTTTTTTAGTTTGATAATGAGGTATGGATTCTGATATCTGAAATAAATAATAATAATAATTATTATTATTATTGCTGACTACTCATGGGACGAAAAGAGACATTTTAGAAAAATTTCGACTGTTGACCTTCGTTTAATCTATTTACATAATCTTTATTGAATCAAATTTTAAGTACAGTAGTTAAAAACTAGGTACGCATATTTTTCCTATAAGTAGGTACTAAGTAATCGTTATTTTTGATTGTGTGCGATATGTACAGTGCGAATAAATGTTTAGTTCTTAATTACATAAGGTGGTATACAAGGTGTTCTCTTTCAGCCTCTACCTCCATTATAAAGGCGCAATGTGCCCACAATCAACTCGGCCTGTCATAAAAGGTGTAAAAGTACCCTTATCGAAGCCGAAAGACACTCTCCCCTTCACTGCGATCATTTTTTTTGTTCTACATCATACCAGGGAACCCCCTAGTTATGGAGATATTGGGGGTCAAAGATCCAAATTATTCATAGCTGTTTTTTTGAATACTTACTAGTTTTTTAGGTTATAACTTTACTTAAAAACCTCAATGACCCGTTTACTATTCAAAGCATCCACCAGCACAATGTTTTAATGTCCCAGTAATAATTTTTGCTTAGGGGTACTTAGTTTGATGTACATAATGCTTGCGGGTTTGTGAAGGGTTCCCTTACACCCTGTAGATCACAGCTGGACATTCACATATATCTCTCCCAAGCTTCAATTCCAATTCCTCATCCTTTGTTTTCAATTTTAATTATAATATGCACTAGTTTTGCACACTTGTTAGGGTAGCATAATTATGATTTTGAGGTCTATTGTTTATATTTTTCATCCATATTTTAATCAAATAGGTAAATGATTTGATTCACAATCACACCTTGTCTTCCACCTTATGTATCAAGTCTGTCCTAGCCTGTTATTAAGACCAGGTTACTTTCTTTCAAACATAGACTGCCAAAAACATTACCCTTCCTTATGGTTTTGCCGTAGTCGGGTAAAAAGTAAAATTCAATCCAGGTACTACGGTAAATATAAAAAAGTTTCGCAGATTCATGTTGCGTCCAAACCATGTAATTCTTCAGTATTAACAATGTCAGCCGATTTCTTCTCTTCTCTTGTTTTACGTTTTCTCCCAGTCGACATTCTCTCCAGTTTACTTGTACTTCTTTTAAATGAATTTTTCAAAACATTTTTGAAAAAATGGAAGCAATTCATCATGGAAAAATTTCTATCACATTCAAGTATTAAGTCATGGAAAAACGTTATTGTGTTGTTGTAGGCTCTAAATGGAATTTTGCATTCCTCTCCTCGGGACCCTCCTGACCAAGAGCACTGAGTCAAGAATTTTCTACAGAACATGGTGTCAATTAAAATGTATGCACAGGTTATACCATTTCCTTTACCATTAAATAATATGGAGTACTTGTCCCGCAGCTTTTGCCTCTTCTCTGGGTCATTGAGTTCTCTTTCAAACTCATTCAATTGTTTCCTATTCTCAATGAGGGTTCTAGCATTAGGTTTTCGTGTCGATGAATTATAAGGATGCGTATCAGTTTTAGGGGAACTCTGTAATCTGGCTGAAAATTCTGATAACTTAGACATTATTGTTTGTTGGTTGGCCAGCATTACGTGCTGATTTTCTAACAGCTTAAAAATGTCTGATGAAAAAGGGTTACTTTCTTCGATTGTGTTATTCATGTCTGGAAGCTGAAACATGAATATTCCCATTATATTTTTAGACGAGCATTGCATAAGGTAGCAGAATAATTGAAATTAGTTATTTCAATAATTCTAAAAATACAGAGACCAACTTTATTCTGCTTACCTCATCGTCAAAGTCATCTGCTTGTAAATACTCATTTGCATTTGCAGCCTAGAAATAACAATTACATTTTAAAATAAATTATAAACAATATACAATAATATTATATATTATAATTATAATTCAGTATAATCATTTTCTTTAATATTGGTCCAAAGTGCAACAAGAGTGTGGCAGAGTTTACTAAAGCTTTGCTTGCACAGGTTAAGGCCGGACCCCATATAACGGAGACGAAAGGAGATGTGCGAAACGGAGAGGAGATGTGCGAAACGGAGAAGAGACGCGTTAATCCTGCCGGGGCTGCGGGACTGTTCGAAAGAGATACCGGGGCCCCGCAACATAAAGGGCTAAGAAGCAACATGGGTGGGTTTTAGTCAGTACAAGTCTGACACTCCCTTCCACTCCGCCCAGAGCCGGAGGGGTCATTTGATGATATAACATTGAATAAGGTGCAACAGTTTTAGATATATAAAGAAACTTTAAGAAGATTACCATTACTGTACTTATAACTATTTGTTTGTAATGAAGTATTTTAGTCATTCACGTGTTTTTATTTCATTTATTAATTAAATAGAAATTCATGATAACAGTGATTCGTGAGTCCGAAAGGGAAAAACTTATAGATTATAATTATAAGTGGAGATAAATCTTACTGCAAGTTCGGCAACTACAAAATCTTTCATTGCGCTTCCGTTACTACGTAATTTTCTCATTTTGTTAGAAGATTCCTTAGAGGTGTTGATGCCATTCTGTTTTTTAGATGTATGCTGCTCCATGGAATTCACATTTACCTAAAATTAAATCAAAAATATATGTTCAATAAAGTACAATAGATTTTACTGTGAAAGGTGGGCATTTGTTATGCGCATTTATTCATAGAATCCGCTCCTTTAATTATACCTCTATCAACAATCCAATAGCAACCATAATATTAAACAGAACAAAGATTACTGTGTTTTTGACGGTGATTTATAATTAGCTGTGAAAATAACTTTGACATCACACACAGTGTGTAGTGTACACCTGCTTAGATGTGACTTACTCGTACACTGGTGGCTTGAAAAACATGTATGGGTATCAAAGAACGGAGACAGAGGTCAGGAAAATCTATGCGTTCCCACTCGAAAGATTCTCATCAAAACATGTGTGTGTATGTGATGAGACAAAATATATCATCTAAGCAGAGTGAGTGAGTTAAAAGAAAATTTCAGCTATTCCTGAGATACGCAGTTTTTGAGATACATCCTGGTAACAGACTGATTGATGGACAGCAAAGTCTTAGTAATAGGGTCCCGTTTTTACCCTTTGGGAACGGAACCCAAAAATGCCAATACTTACATGCTCAAATACTTTCACAGAATGCAGAGGAACATCATCCTCGCTGCCACTGTTATCCGTCTCATCTTCTACTATCATTTCCAAATGATCTGGGATTGATTCACATTCCACTTTAACTTGTAATTGCGGTTCATCACCTTTGATAAGGATCGTTGACAAGTTTGAAGTGAGATTGGATGCTACTCTATCAATCTTCTGTATTTCTTGTTCTGTGATCTGCAAAACAATTTAATAACTACTGTAACTTAAAGAAGTTACAGCAGCCTGAAATATTACTAGATCAGAGTTCAATAGTCAAGCATGGAAAGCCCTAGCAATTAGGCTATTTATTTATTCATATTGTTTTTCAGCCCAAAAGACGTCCACTACTGGACATAGGCCTCCCCCAAGTGTCACCACATCTCGTCGCGTTTCGCATGCAACGGATCTCTGCAACCTTCACCAGGTCATCGGTCTACCTAATGGGAGGCCTTCCAACGCAGTGTCTTCTGGTTCGAAAGTCAGTGTCCATCGTTTCTTCCTTATCCTTCACCATTACAATCTACATTATCAAACAGGTATAAAGCTTCAATTTTATGACTAACAATCCAATTGCTCTACAGTTCGAAAGTGCCAAAAGTTAAATAATCATTGAAATAAATGATTTTGAGTTTGAAATTACATTCAGAACAAGATAAATTAGAATATTATGGCTCTCACCACACCATGGTTCTGTAGTATACTGAACAATAGCCCCTGGGACGTGAAGTATTTCTTCCTGAACTTACTGAATTTGGTCAATAATGCTGAACATACATAACAACAATAGTCTGGCATGTCTGAGGAGATCATTATCTGAAATATAATTAAAATAAAACTCATTTAGATTCCTGTTAAAGTTAATTTAACTTTCACGATTAGAAATAGTATGAATATCACACCAGCATCATTAAATTTACAAATCAAATCGATTCATCCATCGGAAAGAAGAGATTTTGTACTTACGTTGTGTCCAAATACAGATTTGAAATTCATTTCTATGGACCCTTGAATCATGTGCATTTTAACATCAGTGATCAAACATATTCTGCAAGCTTGTACTCTTCCCATCTTATTTATCACAAAGAATTATGATTTAATTTACAAAACAAGAAATTCACGAGACGATTTATGTAGGTATGATTACCAATTATTTATTTGTTATTACGTTGCTCTTGACGGACATCTAGGGTGACAAGTGACTTGAAGTCATAGATGATACCTTGAAGTGACAGACTTTGATGACAGCCTGACGCTTCATAAGTGTTACAAACCAAAAATAAATATATTTAAATAAAAACCAAACTTGAATACTCATATTTTAGCACTTCTGTAAATTGTCCTGAACTTTATGATTATTGCAAATTACGGTACGGTGGTATATGTATGATGATATAGGTAATATTATATATTGATTTTTGTCATAAATAAATCGTTACCTCGATGCCTCCGGCTAAGAAAGATAGTCTAATTCTGTGTCAAATAATTATAGGTTTTGAATTTCAGATTTAGTGTGATTCAATCTACGACCTACGACTGCCTCGTTGGTCTAGTAGTTAGTCTAGTCGCAAGCGCGACTGCTGAGCATGAGGTCCTGGGTTCGATTCCCGGGTCGGGCAGTGTTATTGGCTTTTTCCATCAGGAATTTATCAGTAACAGCTACGGAGTCTGGATTTGTGCCCGGTTGATGGCAATAGGCTCGCCCCCTATTACATGGGACTTAAACATAACTGGCGAAATGTGGGTGTACTATTACGTACACCTCTGCCTAACCCTTCGGGGATTACAGGCGTGATGTTATATTTTATGTGATTCAATCTAATTATGTACCATGTTTGGTAATAATAATTAACTCGGAACCATATTATGGTTCCGAGTTAATTTCATAAACTATCCCATCCTAGCTTCTCAAATGGTTCGCTCCAGCTCAATTTAATTAGGCGACACTTGTGATTTGTTATTGACTTCGTTCACCGAAAAATGAATATTTTTAGCGTATTCATCAGACCAAATCAAAATAACATTACATGGGGCCCGGTCTCACTGTTGGCGATAAGAAAACGTTGATCTATCGATACTTTGTTCTGAATTATTAACTGACTTCTAAATAAAGAAGGAGGAGGTTATGTGTGTTTCTTTTCCAATTACCTTTTGTATCTAACTTAACTGGTGTGTCTGTTAAAATACGTGTTTTTTTTCGCACACGTAAATTGAGAGAGAACTTAACAACACCAGTGTGCATCATCAGTGAACTGTTAAAGACTGATTCCATTGATTGATTAATTTACTTTCACGACTCTTCCTGAATGGGATTAGGTACTCTCGGCGACCCATGAGGATTCCAACTGCCAATCCACATACTCAAACGGAATATAAACGATTACAAAACAACGTTATGTTTTTATTTACATTCCTAGCTCCGCTCCGCTTAGCTCCGCTTCGCTCCCAACCTCCGATATTTAGGTCGCTTGGCTGTCAAACGCTTTATTTTTTCCATTTTACCGGACTTAATTACAAATTCGGAGTTTCATTGACATGGATTAATGATCCACTCGCATTTGAAGTGTACGGTTTTGTTTACATTTTTCCTTCCTATACCTATGTTTGTTTGCTTCTAATTGCTGATCGTAGGCACGTAGGGAAATTCATTTCTTGTATCCAAGCAATTCTTTGTTGAACCGGCTAACTAGACAGATGGGGGAACGTAGAAATTGAATTTGTGATGGCAACGGTTGTCCTGATTTGAATGTAAACTTTAAACTACCTCTAATCACGTCACTAGATTCTAGTAAGCGCACAAATTAAAAAGATACAACAACATTCATTTATTCTCAGGCAACTTTGCCTATAGATGCTACCATAGAGACTAACATCAATAATAATAAAATACAATTTGTGTTAGTAAAGAGCCATTTAACTATGTAAACACTTCACTCGAGCACTAAGTCACTGCGTTTTCATGTGGCACTTGTCCGCGGAAGCGACGGAACACCACTCGCTGCGGTCACAAGTAGGTACCTACTCTTCCAAGACGAGATGCAGAATTGCAGATAACATCTTACACCTGTCAATATGATCTGGAATAAAGCGTGAGGCTTTATTCCCATGGGGTAGGCAGAAACCATAGAACATCACCTGCTTACGATCCTTACTTACACAATCCTTTTGCCTCGTCCACATTCATACATCTGGTTATACACGAACGCCCGGTTGCGAGTAGGTACTATGCACCTGTCCTTTATGAAGAACCTCACTAATAAGGTCAATGAATGTCTTTCTAGGGTGTTCCCGGCGATTCATATGTCTGGCGTTGGCAAAATCAGCCCAAAGAAGATATTTAAGAAAACACACGGGTTTGTGTTTGGGTTAACAGAGAGCTATTACTTTCCCTTTACGCAACCCTTCTTATGGGATTATTTACACGGCCTTTATATCCAATATAAATATATTATTCCGTGGTTGTATTATGTCCTTGTATCCATGGGTTTGACCCCATTTAGAATAGCTGAATTATTGAAAATCTTAAGTAGATATTGTCGTGCCCGGGGCTTTATCTTTGAATGTTTTCTTAGAAGAACATGCTTGAATGACTTTCAACTAGTTTCAACGTTAGAAATTAGATTTGTTGAAAGGTTAATTGGCAATAAATAAGAAACACATTAGAAAAAAATTTGTTGTCTTCATAAGCCCCTAGCTGTTTCAAATGGTTTTCAGTTAGGTTACCTTCATTTTTTGTATGTGTGTGTAAAAATTCAATGACATTGGTACTTATATTATGACAACCACCAATCCGTACTGGATCCGCGTAGTTGTCCACGGTTCACACTGTCTCATAGAAAATTATAGGCAACATTATCGTAAACAATACAACGATATTAAGGCGCTTGTTAAAAATCTACCAAATTTTCAAATACCAAACAAATCCAGCTCTCAACATAGAAGACTTCAAAAGCGTGTTTAAGTTCAAAGTAAAACACAAAAACATCATCTGCCAGACAATCAGAGGGTCTCATTACGCCGTAGATCTTTCATGACAGTGAACGGAGTTCAAAGCTGCGTTTATCTGCGACATCGCACGCTTCACGGGACCCTTTGAGCAGCTGGCGAAAATGGCGGCGTCTTCAGGAACTGACAATCAATAGTTGAGTTTGTAGGACGAATTTAGGAGGAGGGTGTTTGAGTTTTATCGAAACACTAACTGTGCTCTCTGATTCTCTTTTTGCTGGCTCATTAGGGTCGGAGCGTGATGTTAAATAGCCTATAACCTACCCTATGAGTGGGGTTATGAAATGCCCAAAGATTTCCTAATACTGAAAGTTCCAGATGTAATATTACAATTTAGTAGGTAAAGACAATTTTGGAATTAGGTTCGGAGTTGTGCCCGGTAGATGACAGTTACATAGGAAGTAAACTATATATTTTAGAGGAGAAATTCCTAGTGTGGGGCAACGTTTTTATTAAGAAATAAAAAAAAAAACTGTCGAATTGTGGGTGTACATTTCTAAGGGGTGTATAGCCTACATTATAAGGTACACTACTGTCTAACCCTTGGGGGAATACAGGCGTGATGTTATGTTTATTAGATCAAAGCTAAAGTGGTACTTCCATACTTAGTTACTTTACCGACTGACAGCACAACCTAATAGTTATCGTTTTGCAAGGAAACGGAAGTAAACCGTTACGTCCGTTTGAACGGATTTGATGTCATACGGTATTCTTTGTTTTGGCATTCGGGGTCACTATTTGTAGTCAGCGCAACTGCTCGAATTCGATCCCCATCCGTTGCACAACCCACATTGTGTCATGTACCAACTTACGTAACACCTTATATTCAACACCTTATATTTCTTAAGTTTCAGATCAACAGCAAAGACGCTACGCAAATGACCGGGAATACTTGTTTAATTGATTAAAACCTCACAACACTTCAGTAGGAAAAACTTTATCGCTATCAATATCTACTTTACGAGAGACTTCAGAATAGGCTGTCCAATTTAAACTCGACCGAGTTGCACTGTGTTGATTAAATTCGACACAGTCCAACTCGGGCCGTTCATTTTGTTTTTATTCGATACATCTCGATGAAGCCCGCGATAGTTCGCACTGGCGTCCAATTTCCTGGCGGCCACGACCCGCGACCACCCTCAGCGACCCGCGGCGACCCGCAGCTTACCCGCGGACGGTCACGATCCGATTCTAACGTTTTTTACGACACTCCTCGGATATAAGAATGTTTATTACGCTATTACTTATGAATATTAATCTTTGAATCTTATTTCTTTCCAGGACGGTTCTTTTAATGAAAATGCTGACACTTTGAAAGACTGTAGGTGTATATACGAGTAGATGTTGTATTTTACATAGCAATGGCGTTTTTTTTTGCGTTTGGAATATCATCAAAAAACCCCTCCCGCTCTTGGGCAGAGCGAAAGGGAGTGTCAGACTTCTACTGACTAAAACCACCCATGTCCTTCTTAGCCCTTCATGTCGAGGCTGTCATCAAATACTGACAGAAAGGCTTTTCTTCGTTTAGGAAATGAAGAGCGCACCGCAGACGTGTTCTAGTGGGTAACATTCAAATTACGATGACAGCAATAATGTGTTATAGCAGTGATAGTCTAGTGATGTGACCGTCGGAATGCTAAGTCATAGCCCTCGAGTTCGATCCCAAGACACGCACCTCTGAATTTTCGTATTCATGTGCCCATTGTATAATTACCACTTGCTTGGGTGAAGGTAAACATTGTGAGGAAAGCAGTATGCCTAAGAGATATTTCACGACAGCATGTAAAGCCAAGTCACCAGAAAGAACACCAGGTTATGTACTGACCACATGATAAAGAAGAAAGAACTGTGAGTGGACCACAGGAGAGGACAGTTCAAGTAATCTTCTTACACAAAGAAACAAGCTTATTCTAACCACTTGGTAAAACGGCAGACTCAGCAACATTATTATCGCGAAGCTGTTTAATATTCCTCATCCGCATTACGAGCCAGTCTTCCCGAAAGACTTTAATATTTTAGCATAAATAACTCTATTCATTAACATCTGAGTCTCGGCTTAAGTTCCGCTAAATTATAACAAGTAAATTGAGATAATAAATGAATTTTGTACCGAAAAAGCTGCTGGGTAGTCTGAATGGGATCCAATTATAAAATTGGTTTACCTTTCGCGAGTTAAATAAAAAAAAAACACGCTTGAATTTCCCGGAGGGTGTGGTAAAGGTGTGAAGTGGAATGTGAAACACCCACAAGGTTAATAAATCCCATGTAAACTTGCTATTAAAAGGGCAAAAATACGACCTGACCTGACCTGTCTCCTGTATGTTACTGAGAATCTATATCTATACTTTATACTTTATTACTTTATATAATACTAGCTGACCCATGCAACTTCGTCTGCGTCACATAATATAGCTTATAACAAAATGTCAACATAAATTGAGTTAAATCCTAACAAACAAAAAATCGTATCTTTCCTCTTTATAATATTAGTTTAGATTATATTAAAGTGTGAATTACTATTGGTATCTCTTACTGTTAAATATACAGTAACACCTTGTAAACATTATGGTGCAGTAAATATTTTGAATATGAATTTCTCCGGAGTCCCCGGAGGCCAGAATCCCCACTAACCTACCGTACCGGACCGAATGACTGCCGCGCGCTTAATTATTTTGTCGCGCGGATATTTTTACATTGCGATATCTTCTAAGATATTTGTTTAAACTATATAGAGTAAAGGGCACAAATATTCTATATTAAATTTCTGTGCTAACAAACACATTTATTTAGATATAGATTAATACCATATGGGTTAAATAAGCTTCGCAAAATATCATTATTTTTAACCTAACATTTTAATAGTAAAAAATGGTTACAGTGAATCAATCTTAAAAGATAGACATATGCTGTCGCGGACTTTTTTTTAGAACTTTTAAAGAGGAACAATTCTTTCATACATGGTATTTGCGTAACTTAAACCGTTTTCGCAGCGCACGCAACGGAAGCTCTCAAAAAGGAATATCTTTTCCCGTTTTTGCAACATTTTTCATTTATGCTCCGCTCCTATTGGTCGTAGCGTGATGTTATATAGCCTAAAGCCTTCCTCGATAAATGGACTATCCGACACAAAAAGAGTTTTTCTATTCCAACCAGTAGTCCCAGAGTTTACCGCGTTCAAACAAACAAACAAACAAACAAACAAACAAACAAACAAACTCTTCAGCTTTATAATATTAGTATAAGTATATAGATTATAGATTATAGATTATAAAGCTGAAGAGTTTGTTTGTTTGTTTGTTTGATTGTTTGTTTGAACGGGGTAAACTCTGGAACTACTAGTTGGAATTGAAAAATTCTTTTAGTGTTGGATAGTCCATTTATCGAGGAAGGCTTTAGGCTATATAACATCACGCCACAATCTATAGGAGCGGAGCATAAATGAAAAATGTTGCAAAAACGGGAAAAGATATTCCTTTTTGAGAGCTTCCGTTGCGTGCGCTGCGAAAACGGTTTAAGTTACGTAAATATCATGTATGAAGGAATTGTTCCTCTTTAAAAGTTCTAAAAAAAAGTCCGCGACAGCATATGTTTATCTTTCACGATTGACTCACTGTAACCATTTTTTTATATTAAAATGTTAGGTTAAAAAGAATTATATTTTGCGAAGCTTATTTAACCCATATGGTATTAATCTATATCTAAATAAATGTGTTTGCTAGCACGGAAATTTAATATAAAATATTTGTGCCCTTTACTCTATACAGTTTAAACAAATATCTTAGAAGATATCGCAATGTAAAAATATACGGGCGACAAAATAATTAGCGCGTGGCAGTCATTCGGTCCGGTGCGGTAGGTACGTGGGGATTCTGGCCTCTGGAGGCTCCGGAGAAATTCAAATTAAAAAAAATTACTGCACCATAATGTTTACAAGTACAAGGTGTTACTGTATATTAAACAGTAAGAGATACCTATAGTAATTGTTACTTTAATAATATAATCGAAGTCAATCTAAACTAATAGGTATTTTATAGAGGAAAGGTAAGATTTTTTGTTTATTACGAGTACGATATAGCTCAATTTATTAAGTTGGATAGTCGATTTATCTAGAAAGGTTATAAGCTATATTATGTGTTGCAGACGAAGTTGCGTGGGTCAGCTAGTTCAAGATAAAACTCAATAACACGTTTAAACCAGATCTAGAGACTGAAATGCCTTGCTCAGCGAAGCGAGCCTAGGAATACTATTAGATTTAAATTCTCGAAACTGCCTTTCAGGCAACTTCACAGGCGGATGTTGCATGTGCACTGTAGATTTTGTGTGATGTCAGAGCCAAGTGGTGCTGAGACTGACTTTTGAGTTACTTTTACTCCGCGAGCTTATACTAAAACCTCTGGTGTGCCGTGATACATTTGCGTGATGATTTTCTCTTAGAAAACTGAACAAAAAGTACGACACAATACCAATACTATTTTTCTGCTCATTCAGTTTTATACCTACGTAAACTAAACCAAATATAATGTTAGTTCCTACAACTAAGCCATCGCGCCAACGTCTGATTCAAGTAAAACCGATTTAAACCTGTGCCAATTGGATTTTGGTTTGCTTTCTACGGAAATTGAATAATTCCACTTTCCGCTGTCGCTGTACTCTCTCCCTGAGTCACTGCACACGAACACTTAGAAGGCTTAAGCACTAATATAAACATTGCTGCAAAACCCAACCAAGGCTAAAGGGCCAACCCCTTCTTTCTCTCTCTTCTCTTCCTCTTTCTTCTTTTGCACCAATGTTTCTGGTCTATTTAAATTATAGATGCTGAGCATCCTATGCATCAATGAACTTTCTTGGGCACCAAACTGGATTTTTTTTTTTACAATGGTTAGAGCAGAATAATAGTATCTAACTCTACATAGAATAGTCCTCCTGGCCGTCTATTAAATACTAACCATAGACGGAGAAGATATTAGGTGCAAGAGAGAGAGAGAAGAAGAAGGGAATGATCTAAAGTGGGGGTTACGAATGGAGACTATTGCTGTGGCCTGTTGTTCCGTCGCTTCCACGTGCAAGTACCACATGAACGCACAGTGACGTAATACACAAGTGCAGTGTTAATAATATAGTTTCAAGGTTGTATTTACGTAAGGTATATTTACGTATTTATTTAGGTAAGGTCTAAAAAAGAAAAAAGTTGCCTGCAAATAAATAATTGTTATGTTATTATGACTTATGAATTTATGATACAGCTTTCCACTTCCCACTCCACTCCATTAAACCATATTGCACTTACTTTCACATCTTATTTAATTTATTTGCAAATAGTGAGCCTTCTGAGTCGTCATAAAGGGCTGCCTCCATATCGGTAGTGTCCATTAATTTAATTTTATTCCGACCTCTGGTCGTCGGTGTCGCGACGTCCCGGTTTTATTGGAATCTAATACGTTTATTTTGATGAGAAGTAATCTAGTATATTGGCCTCATTCGTCCTCTCTGAGTGGTCGAAGTTTGTCATCATCGTTGATGTTAACCAGGAATGTTTTTGACCGCGAATGCCCTGATTTTTCATTCGATAGAACAGACAAATGGAGTGGAGGAGAGGTCTCGATGAACGTCGTTTCGAGCTTGGTATATCAAAGTCTATTCACACCTCTGATTTTTCGGAATCATGTGCATATTGTCCTGCTTCTGTGAAGGAAAACATCGTGACATACCAGTATGCCTGAGAGGTATGCATGTATCTAAGTCATGCAAGCCCATGGCATCAAAACTATGACACTCTGAGCACTAGCACGATGAAGAAAAAGAAGTAATCTATGAGGAACTACTTTTTCTGGAAAGAAAAATAAAAGCAAGGAAGTCACATATTCCTCAAAGCTCTATTTCAAACGAAACAGAAATAACTTTGTCGGCGACACTGGGTAGCTACCCAGTTCGGAAATAAAGGCGTTCACTCAAAATCTAAATAGACTTCCAAATATTCTGTGGAAATTCAATTAACTTTTTTCTGAACCCGCAGTCAGCCTAAGGGTGTATAAGACTGTTATGAATATTCAATATATTTTTCCGCTCTTTCAAAGGGATTTTTATATTATATTTTTTTTTCTGGCATTTATCTTAATGACGTTTCATAATTTTGAACTCTTTTGAAGTTATTCGTAGTGGAAACTTTAGCGTTTATGGCGTGGCGGCTCGTTAGGGTGTTTCTGAGGCGTTATGAGCATGTCCATATATGTGAATATGCCAGGACGATATAACTTCTAAAAAGTTTTAAGGCTTCGAGTAGTGTTAAAAAAATCCTCGGAAATTGCTGCTTATAAAAAACCCATCTTAGAGTCTCAACTTTGTAGCAAAAGCATTGTATTACAAAGCAGCTTTTTGTTTGCTCCTAGCCTATTAATGTTCCCACTGCTGGGACACAGGCCTCCACTCTTTGAGAGGGAATGGGCTATTATACCACGCGGACCCAGTGCGGATTGGTAGATGTGACAAGTCTTCGAATTTTTGGTTCTAGAACATGCCGGGTTCCTCACGATGTTTTCCTTCACCGTTTTTGAGAGCAGTGGCGATGAATAAATTACACAAAGTAATGCGCCTGCCTGGGTTCGAGCCCACGACCTACTGTTCGTAAGTCGGGGCCGCCACCACTGGGCCACCGCTGCTCTCTCTATATTATAATTGTAAGGAGGACGAGGAATTTATAGTTACCCTAGAATGCCCTAGATGCTAGGGTACTATAAATTGTAGTAAATAAAGATTAGAATTATTCTAGAGCCTAGAATAATGAACACCAAACAACGCAATACAGATTCAGTCTAGGAACCACAAATAACCCTAAATATCACATTATTACTGAAACAGCTGAATATTGCTGAAAATGTACAGACAGCGCTTTGATTTGACCCTCCGCATAAACAAACCAAGTTAGTGGGGTCAGAAATTAATCTAAGTAAGTAAATCAATAATGAGTTTGAGTTGAATGTTCATAGTTTGATTTCTTTACAGTTTCATTCTGATCCTTATTTTTTATGAATTTATTACCTAAGTACCTACTATCATTTTATTTTTGTTCCTTTTACCAAAAATTCAACTAGATTGCAAGTAAATACCTAGGCTACTTTCTACAATATGTAACGGGCAACTATGCATTTACCACCAATAGAACACAAATATATTTAACATACATACATACATAAACTCGCACTCTTTTCCCATGGGGGTAGGCAGAAACCGCAGACCGCCACCTGCTACGATCCTTACATACGACTTCTGCCTCGTCCACATTCATACATCTGGTCATACACGCACGCCAATTCCGAGTACTACGCACCTGTCCTTTCTGAAGAACTTCACCAATAAGGTCAGTGTATGTCTTTCTAGGGCGTCCCCTCCCGGTGTTACCACTTACATCTGCCTTGTAAATACCTTTCGTTAATCGACTTTCACTCATTCTCTCTACGTGACCATACCACCTAAGCATACAAAAAAGGGGGTAATTTTCACCTAAAGCATTTTGCATCCGAAACCGCTAAAAAACGTTAGTAACAGTATTTCTATGCAGTTTGCACCTAGAGCGACTTGTAATAAAATACACCGGTTCCGGGCAATTCATTAGTTTAGCGCTGTTTACTTTACCGGGCAGTTCGGCTTACCTTCCAGCTCGGCTTGCCTTCTCTATAGATGGGAACAAGTGAACGGCGCGCGGCGACAGCAACGCAATAATTATGCTGCATGCAAACACGTGTAGAAATACAAAACGATTTGAAAACGTTACCTGCTTGTCAAGATAATCATAAGTATAAAACATTATTGTTTAAGATACGTATATTTTGAATTATATTATATTAATTTGAAGTTAAAATTATCACTACTTGTAACTCTTACATATATTATGGTTATAGTTTACTTATAAGTACTAATTATAACTTTGTAGGTGAAGCAACAGTGCTGTGCCTAAATGTACACCTTTTTGTATAATTTTTGTCTTGAATAAATTATTCTTATTATTATTCTTATATTATATCGCCAACTTAATATTTCAGGAAATTACAAAGCGGTTGGTTATCTCTTCACGTGACTAGTGGGCTGGCCTTTTTTTGGGCAAAGAATCAGCATTGCCATCCAACGTGGGAATGCTGCCAGCTTTCTGGGCACTTTTCCTATTGACAGCGGCGTGAACGAATTTTTAGACGCCCTGTAATTCTTCCCTATTTGATACTTCTATATATTTTATTATGATTTTGGTTCTATAAGTTTTAGTCTATATCTATTCTATACATATAATAAATCTATTCTATACATATAATAAATCTGTAGAGAAATCGTTTTTGTACATCGAAAATATTTAAAAAAAAAAATGTCAGGGTATTAAAGTATAACCAACAGAACACATTTCCAGCATTTTTGGAATTTTTGTCTGTTTGTCTGTTTATCTGTTTGTCTGTTTCGATGACTAAGCATCACGTCAAATTTACGAAACGAATGTAGATAACTTTTATACATAAATATTGTGCGTAACTTGGGCTATTACTTAGTCTTTGTTTCATCGTAATCGGTGCTCTCTATCAAAAGATATATGAATTTATAGTTTTCAAGAAGAACTTATCGTTATGGTCAAGAATGAGACAAGCAACGACATCTATTGAACGAATATGGTACTTATTACTAAATGCCTTCACAAGATAACTTTAAAAAAGTTATGATAGCAAAAGGTACGTAGATATAAGTCTAAATGACGCTGCTTTCAAAATCTACATAGCCTAAACCTTATAGTGTTTGATCGCTCTATCGCTATTCATGAACCGCGGTGATAGTAAACATACACACATTATGTTTCGTGAATAGTCAACAAATAAAAATTTACCAATTACACAGTATTAAAATACAATTTTTTAAACTAAATTAAAATAAGATAAAACACAAGACATATTTTTTTTTGTACCGTGTGGGAAGCGAACCTGCGACACGCAGTGCTACTGTTAATCGTCCAGCCATTGCGCCAACAATGTCGTCATATAGATGTGGTGTGTTGTTAGCCCTATGTGTCGAGGCCTCGGTATCTCTTTCGAACAACCCGCAGCCCCGACGGGCGTCGGTCCTTGGGGGCCCCTTCAATGTTGCTGACATCTCTTTGAGACGCGCGTGGAACACGAACGCGCCTCCATCGTCATAGGACGGACGAACGATTAACTAGCCCGTTACTCACCGTTCACAGGCCCGCGCCTACGGTGGCCGGAAGCCATCACGTGGCCCCCGATGCCCGGAGCGTCTCCCGCGGCGGCTGGGACGAGAGGTTGTCTCCCTCTCACGTTCCGCCACCTCTTTCGCTAGCATTACTGCTTCGCAGAAGGAGGTGGCGGTCATTTCAGATTCGATGTCCCAGATTCGGTACAGGTACCCTCTCGAAACACCCTCTAATCCCCCCTTTTTTTTGTGGTTCGTAAATTATCAAATGACTCATCCCGCTCTGGGCGGAGCGGAAGAAAGTGTCAGACTTCGACTGACTAAAAACCACCCACTTTCCTTCTTAGCCCTTTGTGTTTCGGGGCCATGGTATCTCTTGCGGACAACCCTCAGCCCCGGCAGACGTCCCTTTGGGGCCCTTTAATTGTTGCTGACATATCTTTGAGGCGCGCGTGGAACACGAACGCGCCAACGACAATCTGCCTGCCTGTCGACTATAATGTACCTGTTTCAAATTTCTTCAAGATCCGTTCGGCCGTTCTGACGTGGTTGATTAACAAACACCCATCCATCTAAACTTTAGTATGAGACATAGTCAGTACTTTGCATTACTCTCTTCTTATTTTCTACAGCGTCAGTAAGTTAACGCAGGGCAATGATTAAATGTACTTTTATCTAAGCGACGCATTTTAGTTTCCGACAAGCACGCGAACGAAGTCGCGGGCACAGCTAGTTTGTAAATAAAAATCAGATACGTATTTTTATAATATGAAAGATCGGCTCCCTCCGGAGCCACTGGACATTATTAACAATTGGAAAGAGTAAAGTCGTGTGAAACAATAAGTTTTTAAACTATGAAATCACTATCACTACATATTATAAAACAAAGTCCTCCAACGAGTCTGTCTGTCTGTTCGCGATAAACTCAAAAACTACTGCACCGATTTTCATGCTGTTTTCACCAATGGATAGAGTGGTTCTCGAGGAAGGTTTGAGTATATAATTTGTCAAGTTTTTGTATACATTGGCTAAATAACCGACATTCAAGCGGTCGAAGCCGCGGGCATCATCTTGTAGGCATTAAATTTAAAAAAGTGTTTATTATGTACAAGGAAATGTAAAAACTTTCCTTGTACATAATAAACACTTTTTTTTGTCACAAAATCACTACAATGGAATAACACAATCCTTCACAATCTGATGTGGACTATCGTGTTTGACAATATCTTTCTAAAGCTCTACATTTCAACACTTCATCAGGCTTCAAAATCGCTAATCGTATAAAAATTAGACCGTCCTATCGAACTATAGCGGTTTGCAGTGAATAGTTTGTAAATAATCTTAGATTTCTGACGTGCCTTATCAATTTCTGTTGAGCCAATTTTAATAGGTTTTCTGCTTAAACTTTGGTAACAGTAATTATAAAATGGAGTGGATGGTCAATGAGTTTTACTTCTGTTTTGTTTTCTTCCTCCGCTACAAATATTTTCCTAACAACTGTTTTGACACAATATCATCCCTTGCTGAAATGGAAAAAAAGTTCTCATCAACAAAAAAACATTCACTGTAATTTTCTTTGCCGTTCAACTCAGGCAGATTGTCCAGGTTTGTAGTTATGATGGTATTTTATCACGAACAACTAATGTCGTCAAAATTATACTTTCATGACTAAATCCAATAGTATTATAAACAAATAAGACTTTGACTACAAAAGTTAAGTAGTCTGTGCCTATAACCTATAAAACACGATTTTTAGGCATAAACGACAACATTTTTCATCTAGGTCCATATAATTTTTGAATAATTATCTTTTCTTATATTTTCAGGAACGTAAGTTTTAAAATAAAACTTAAGTCAATTAAGTTGAACGTAAAAATCTCAGTTATTTATCACAAGATGTTATTAATAAAGGAATATTTCTCAAAAACTCCACTTTGGTAGAAAAATGTTAATTATTTAATTAAAGACCTCCGCTCCACGGGATTCTTTAGCTGGGGGCGAAAAATTAAAAGGCACGCCCCGTAACATAGTATGTATAGCTTAGTAAGAGTTGAAAAAGTAGTAAAAAGGATATTCTTTTTGAAGTAAATGTCGTAGGCGGAAAACCTTCATTAAGTTACAAGGGCAATTCCTACTACTTCATGTTAATTTGAGGTTTCTCTTGGCAATTATACAGGGTGTAAATCAACCCATCACACAGCCGTCAACCAAGCATTCTGTACATCAAACTAAGTACCCCCTCGCAAAAAATTTTGCTGGGAAACGACTTTTTTTTGGGTCAAAAATCACATTTTACGGAAAAACTCAATGTAGCACTGTTAAAACATTAAGCTAGTAGATGCTTTGAATAGTAAACGGGTCATGGAGGTAATTTAAGTAAAGTTATAACCTGAAAAACTAATATTTACAAAAACAGCTATTACAAATTTGGGACTTTGACCCCCAATATCTCCGTAACTAGGAGGTTCCCAGGTATGATCTAGAACATAAAAATGATCGCAGTGGTGGGGAGAACAAGTGCCTTTCGTAACTTAGTCTTCAAGATTTGCTCAGATGACCCTTCCCCTTTAAATACATAGTTACCAAAGGGTCTTGATCAAGTGGCAATCGCTTCCAAAGTGTTCCGTATCCTACACTTACTTTCAACAAGATTGATTTACTGAAGTCTGAGAAGCGTAATCAATCCAATAATAATGTATAAGGTCTATCTATTTATGCACAAAATCCTATAAGGGGGATATTGTACTCATCATTATGAACAATTTTTACTATGGGACCGCCCCTAGAATCGCAACAAAAATAAACTGTTCCATACATTTTGCTCACTGATAAAACATCAGTTCGTCTTAGTTAGCTTTTGCTTACCCCTTCAACTGAAATGTATCTAATAGTATCCGATACCTCATCATCATCAGCCTCATTGAGCATCTCCCCTCGATCCCAAACGACAGCAATCGGTTCCCTGGTCATGTTACCGTTATCGGTGGCCACGCCAGCTGGGCCCGCGCCAGCGATTCAATCAGAAATTATTAAGCCATGCAGTTTCCAAGCTTGCTACGACGTTGTGGCAGAAAATGCAAATTTTCCATTAGTCCGCCACTGTGTGGACTGCGAATTATCGAGTTTTCCGCGTTGCTGGCAGAGCTAGCAAGCTGTGAGAGTAGATGAGTTCATAAGTTGCTCTTGCAGTCGATAATATTTATAGTGTAGATAAATTAGGGGGGAGACCAGCAATGGATTGCGATTAACACAACTTAACATCACGCCTGTAATCCCCGAAGGGTTATGCAGAGGCATACCTTATAGTACGCTCACGTTTAGCCAGTTATGTTTAAGTCCCCTGTAATAGGGGGCGAGCCTATTGCCATCAGCCGGGCACGAATACAGACACCGTGGTTGTTATTAAAAAATCCTAGATGGAAAAACCCAATAACAGTTTCACTGACCTGGTAATCGAACTCAGGACCACTAGACCAATGAGGCAGGATTGCGATTAGTTAAGCTCAAAAGGAACTCAATGAAAATAATGGAAAAAAGTGTCATCATCATCATTTCAGCCATATGACGTCCACTGCTGGACACAGGCCTCCCCCAGAAGGGGATTTGCCATAATCGCCAGGCTTGACTGGCGGGTTGGCGATCGCAGTATGGTTGTTACGAAGCCACAGATAACGCTGCTGCCCATTCTCTGGTAAGTCCCTTGGTCGCCTCTTACGACACCCACAGGAAGATATGGGATGGTGCTATTCTTTACGTCCCGACACCATATACGGAACGAAAAAACGAAAAAAAGTGTAGTTTTCCGCAATCCCACGTAACTCACAAATTGACTTTGTCCATCACGCCCGAGCACACAACACACACACACACACACACACACACACACACACACACACACACACACAACACACACGCAGTACGTGCGTGTGTTGTAGTGTGTCTTATTGGCACAGTAAGAGCCACAGGTATCGTATTGATCAGATCAAGCAGTAATAAATCCAAAAAATCACCGTCACTAAAACACCTGGCTTACCCTGATCTCATAAACTTCTCATAACATTCCCCTGTATATTTAAGGCGACTGACCCCAGAGAAAAAGCGTGAGTAAACAACAAATGAACAGAGCTAACAATGTTAGTGTTCGTCATCTGAAAGTGAAACAAAACAACGCGAACAGCTGTTTGCGCGCCGCCATGTTTGTCTTTGTTATCGTGAGTTGAGCTCAACGCAGCTCAACTGAGCTCAACTCACTGAAAAAGTAACGCCGTCGGGTTGTGTGTTTTGATTTTTGGATGTTTTTGTTTTACACCTGTACCGTGTTAAGTTACCTTTATTTGGAAAGTTTTCGCTGATGTTTGAGATTGTTTAAATTGGGTAGAAGTTTTCGTGGTTATGTTGTTTTCTGTGAAATTTTCTTCTGATTTGTGATTCGTTTACAGGTTGTACATATTTTATAAGGTAGACAGAGGCAGCAGTAGATTATGAACTGTATGTTTAAAAACTACTCTTTATTAAAACACGAAACATTCTACCAGCCCGCCTAGCATGCCACCGTAGAAACGGGTTTTGTCGACGGAAGAATCGACAAAATGACAGATTGTAGCAAAATTTAATGTCAAATTGTATGGAAAAAGCTTTGTCTATTCTTGGTAGAATAGAGATAGAATCGCCATACTACGCATGCTGGTAGGATCTTACCTACTATAGCGATCTATTGGTGACGTAGTGCTCTCAACCGGGACGCCCGTGCATGACCAGATGTAGGAACGTGGACGTAGCAAAAACATTCTGTAGTTTCTGGTCTGCGTAATTGCTTGGAAAAGACTTGAGTTTATGAATATAATTTTAATATTGCTGATACATACACATACACAAACATAACATCACGCCTGTAATCCCCGAAGGGTTAGGCAGAGGTATACCTAATAGTACACCCACATTTCGCCAGTTATGTTTAAGTCCCATGTAATAGGGGGCGAGCCTATTGCCATCAACCGGGCACAAATCCAGACTCCGTGGCTGATATAAATCATAATTATATTGTACACTTAGAGACAATCTCGCCAATCCGCTTTGATAATCTGGCTTAGATCTCAAGATAGTCACTCTGGCACTATACCACAACCAGCCGGCCATCGTATGTGCATAGTAAAATTAATTCCCTCGTTCAAATACAATTTCGATAGGTCCGTAATCGGATAACAGAGATCCCGCGATAAATTACTGTGTTCCAATTAAACTGGACCAGTTGGGTAATGGGGAGCAGACTGGCGGGTAACACGCTCGGAAAATGCTGGAAAAACTAATTTATTTTTGTGGGGATGGGAAATCATCAAATGACTCCTCTCGCTCTGGGCAGAGCGGTAGGGAGTGTCAGACTTCTACTGACTAAAAACCACCCATGTTCCTTCTTAGCCCGTTCTGCCGAGGCCACGATATCTCTTTCGAACAACTCGCAGTCCCGACGGGATGCTGGTTCCCTTATGAAGTTTTCCTTCACCGAAGCAATTGATCATTATATAATAAGCTCATGTATCCGAAAAATAAGAGGTGCGTGTCTTAGGCTCAAATTCGGGACCTATGGCTTGTCAGTCCGACGGTCACAACACTGCTCTTATCGTGAGAGTTGAATATAAATAGTAAATATTTTGTTACCACTTTGGGGAAAACGAGAGCTGTTTTTCCAATAGCATTTTTATACTTGGCAGAAATGGAAGAATAATAAATTTAAAAGGCAGATGCCATTGAGAGGAAAACACAAAGAACCTCCCGCACCGGTATCGCCCGTCTGCCACGAGTCCCTACGGAGGAAATTTTCATATTCCCGCCGTAGCTCGAGGGCACAGGCAGTAGGCACAGTCAGAAAATAAATTAACGTTCTTACGGCGACCTTACGTGCCCGTTCGGTCGATACACGCAGTTCCACCATGATTTATAAACAATAAATCATGGTGGATTTTCATATACATTTTTTTGTTTTACTCAATTTATGTAGCACTGTGTTTGGAGTGTGTTTTCCAGCAGGAAATCACAGTGTTGACTTGGTGAGTTTTGTTTTAGTGTTATTTTCAGAATTTAAGTTTTTCGAATACGTTTCACCCACCGTGAGGTTAAGATTTTGTAAATTCAAAAGTTATTTATTGAAATTCAAATTAGGCTGATAATCAGCACAAGCTTTTCGAATGTCAACTTGAAGATTATTTGACTAAGTTACAATTTTTATCATATCACAGAATAGTCTGAAACAGTGAGCCATAGTGGAATTAATCTCACAAACGTTTAGCAACAGCTACAGTACCCTAACAAGAACCAAGCAGCACTTGTTCAATCACTGATTCTCAGATTCATTATCTTCCTAGCCTTTTTCCAACTACGTTCCAGGCGAACTAGATGCAGATGACTGAGTACCAGTATTTTACTTGGAGCGACTGCATATCTGACCTCCACAACCCAGTTAGTACTGTGTACTATGGTAACTTATTCTCTATAATATTAATAAATAACTTTGGATTTGAATTTCTCCAGATCGATTTCAACCAAGCCCAAATATTTCACAAACCATCACACCACACCTCCAGCAATTAATAGAGCAGTTTATTTACAAGCAGAACCGACCAAAGGCTCGTTTGCCATCAAACAGTGAATGTTTATTCAATCCGTCGCTGGAGCCGTGCCGTGGCCGGCCCGGGGCAATGCCGGTCCGGGAAAGTTCACATCTACCTGCCTGTACGGGAAATATGAATCTGTTTGTGTGTTTACTGTATGTTGTTGTATGACGTGTGCAGTTTCGAATACGAAGGTGTTGTGACTTGAATATTGGTGTAATTGCTCGTTGCGTTGCTTAGCTATCTGTCAGTATTGTCTCTAATTTGAGCAATAGTTGAAACTTCGGCCCAAGATTTGGTTTTGAATGGTTTAGTTTCATGTTTTTCTTACAAGTCACTTTTTTTTAAAACTAATTCTAAGGGGGTTGTGACGCGAATAGATAAAATAAGGAATGAGTACATAAGAAGAAGTCTGAAAGTGGCGCCGGTGAATGAAAAGTTGGGTGGTAATCGATTGTCGTGTTATGGACAATGTGATGCGAAGGAATCAAGGAAATGATAAGAAGAAAATGTTGAGTATGATTTGGTCTTCCTCTACTCTTATGCCATCTACATGATGGCTATAAGAGTAGAGGAAGACCAAATAAACGATGGGTGGACTGTATAGTATTTATTGAGATTTATACTTACACTTTTACTAATCATCCTCATCTTTCATAAAATGTCCTTTTTACGTCTCATTTCGCGCCTTGGCGACAACTATTTTTGTTGGCAGTCTTATAATCGATCTTATTCGATTTATTAACGTTGTTTTTACTGTTTTAAAATATTAAATCTTATAATTTTTCATTGTTTACTTTTCGTGTGACATAACGTCAGTTGTCAATATGTCATTTACTTTTTCTTTTAATTTGTGACATAATTTTTCTTAGTGGTTAGAACTATGAAGGTTACATTTGATTTATATAATTTAATTTATTTTTATTAATATATTAGCTCAAATAATGTAATTTATTGATAATTTCTATTTACTGTAACTTATCTCACGCTTATAAAATTAATTAACACGCTCACAGAAATTCTTTGAGGAAGTTTTTGACTGAATAATACAGGCCGTTTTAAATACAGGCAACTCACAATTTTTGATTTCAAGAACTTAAATTCTGGAAAGAATTAAAAGACAATTGGGTGGAAAAAACGGAGAGATGGTTTTATAAAAAGGGATTTCTGAAGGATGCCCGCCAGTTGAGATCTGGTTTTTAAAGAAGAATGATCACGTCTACAAGTGGTTATCTGAGTTCTTAAGAAGAACCATCGCGAAGTACCTCCAACGTATCCTCCGGGCCTCCCTAAAGGACTCGCCCGTGATCCTCGCGACGCGAAGTACCTCCAACGTATCCTCCGGACCTCCCTAAAGGAGTCGCCCGTGATCCTCGCGACGCGAAGTACCTCCAACGTATTCTCCGGGCCTCTCTAAAGGACTTGCCCGTAATCTGCTGGCCAGCCTTCGAGATTTACCTACCCTGGAGCTGTTTTATTCTGTGCAAAGCGTGAGTTAGGAAGGTTCGTGTTTTTATAGATTTATTTGTATTTTTTACCTCTTACCTCTAAATTAAATTCAATTGTTAAATTACTTACCCTCTTTTACTTGTTAGGGGTAAGTAACACGACAACTGTGTGAAGGATGATATGGCTAGAAAGGAGGTGACTGCTGAGATGACGAGAAATAGAGAAGTATGGGAGAAGAAGACATTATGTTGCGCCGACTTCAAATAAATTGGCATACGGGCAGGAGAATGATGATGATGACATTTTTTTTAAAGTAGATGGAGCCGGTGTTTCGTACCTGACTACTCTGAGAAGAAAAATACGAAACAAACTCGGAGGTCATAGTCTCTTTTAAGGTCAAACCGAGATGGTCTTTTGAAGAAAGCTCCACATACTTAGAGGATGAATAAAAAACGACTAACAAAAGGTATTCACATGGTTGATATGTGTGTAAACACCAGAATAAAGGGTACCCTAAAGGTATACACTGGACTTATTGCTGATATCCTTCGGAAAAGTAAGGTGCGTAGTACTCGTGTGTACTCGCAACCGGTGTGCGTACGTGTTCATTCTGCTTACGCCTATGGGAGAAAGGTATACGTTTATCCGTCGGGGCTGCGGGTTTTTTGAAATAGATACCGCGGCTTCGACACAAAGGGCTAAGAAGGTACATATATGGGTGGTTTTTATTCAGTAGAAGTCTGACACTCCCACCGCTCTGCTCAGAGCGGGAGGAGTCATTTGATGATTACCCACAATTCCCACACTCCAAAAAAGGTATACGTTTATTAATGTGTCCCTACCTATGTTATAGACACTTACAGCTTTATTAATTTATTTTTCGTTGAATTGTAAGGACTTTGGTGTTTGACACAAATGTAATAACTGAACATTATAAATACAGCCTAATTTTCTTTTTTATTCAGCCTGTATTGTCTCACAGCTGGGCAAATGTCTCCCGTATAGCCTTCCAATCTTCTCGCCGTGTATTTCTTCGTAAGTAAATACATGTTGGAAGATCTAAGTAACTGCTCATCTAGATCTGGAATTCTTTTAAAAAGCTCAAGTTACATTTATTTACGGTCGATTCTAACGTTTCCTAACACTAAAATAAATGTTATAAAGACAAGTTCCTCACAGTTCACAGCTAAGAGCCCACAAGTAGTGTCGCAGAGGGCTTTAGACAAAAATCCTTTAAGTTAGGTGGAAGGTGCGAACAAAGCTCTCTAAACTAGTGCCCGGGGAGGCCGGGACCAACTGTAATCGCTGTATCAATGTTGCCTATTCTAGTGATTTGTGTTTTGTTTAGTAGGCAAACCTTTAACTGGTATTTTCGTTCTGTTTTAGCTTAGAAAACAATCCTTTTATCTGTAGTAACTTACTAGTGGTGACTCATTTTAGTCTATGTATTTGTATTGAGAGCAGTGATGGCGGCCCCGGCTATCGAACAGTAAGTCGTGGGTTTGAACCAGCAAGCGCCATCGCCACTGCTCTCAAAAACGGTGAAGGAAAATTTTGTGAGGAAACCGGCAAGTCCTAGAACCAAAAAATTCAAAGACTTGTGTCATCTACCAACCCGCACTGAGCCCGCGTGGTGCAGCATGCATGCGTGGTGAGCTCATTCCCACTCATAGAGCCGAGGCCTATAGTCCCAGCAGTGGAAAAGTTATAGCCTGATTATGTTTTAAAGCCCAAAACAAACAACATTATCATCATCATCTTCTTGCACTCATCCCATGTCATTTGGGGTCGGCGCAACACGTTTTTTTTCCCATTCTGCCGTCAGTCGTCACGCTGTCAATTCCTAAACAATATTATATAGGTACGTAGCAATTGAAAAACATCACAAATATTACATTGTACCCTCAATTCTCCATATTTTCCACCCGGATGCAAGCCGGAGCACCGGGACCGGACCGTCACCTGTCAGATTAACTGTAAGAGGATTTTTTTACTGGCGCCGCACTAGACCACGTACCTTGGGATTGCAAGCTGGTCTCTTTTGAATTATTGCTGAGTTTTCGCGTTGTGGGTATTCAAATGTTTGATTATTTTGGTTGGAAAGGATTTCATGTTTTTGTAGGTTAGTGTGAAAACCATGTACTAATATTACTAGCTAATAAAACTGGCCAAGTGCAAGTCAGACTTACACAGGAAGGGTTCCGTACCATTGTAGTAGATATTGAGAGATTTTCCATGTTATTTTAGCACCATAGACTTCTTATAGATTTTCCTGTAATCTATGCATATTGAACAAATTTTTGTATTTTTTCCAAAATTATGAGTTCTATAACATGTATTTTTAGTGTATACTTTGTTGGTTGTATCTACTTAAATAAATAAATTACAGAAAATTTCAGAATCACGAAACCTTTCAAAATCAAAATCAAAAGTCATTTATTCAAACTAGGCTGTTAATCAGCACTTTTCGAACGTCAAAATTTACTTTACTTTACATATTATATTTACAAGTGACAGTCCCCCAAAACGCCCATCCTTCGACTTCCTAGTGTTTTGGCTGGAAAGAAGAAGTGGCGGAACAAACTCCCCAGCAACACATCTGTCTGTTTGGTTAGAAGAACCAGACTCGATACAATAGTAAGGTGTAAGTTAATATTACGATTGACTACAATCAATAATAAAAAATATGTAATAATAAAACATAAAAAAGACATAACTTTGGTGTTAATTTAAACCACCATTAACTTACAGAAACCTTCCGAACACCGACCTTGACCAGCCCTCCTCCTACCTCCCATCTTAAATAATGCATCACAATGCCCCAAAGTTAATTGGCTAAATCGAAGCAATGGAAGTTTGGCCAAACTCCTGCCCTTTCAAATTCTCTGAGGAGAGTGGCGTCATGATTGGCAATTAGTCTGCTAATCCTCGGAAGCCTTCCATCGCGAGGACTTGAGGAGACCACGCGGTGATTATTTAGAGGCTTAGGGGTCGTTAGTGGATGAGGGCTTACCTGGAAGGGGTCCTTATTGTCTATGGAATGTATTGGTGAGTGATCGGTGGTTGTAGTGAAGGTATGACCGGATTTGTAATTTCAATGTTGTAATAGTAGAATAGTTAACAAAAAAAATCTAATTAGTCCGTCAGATAGATTTCCAATGGACATTTTTTTTTCTTTTTTTACGTATACAAACAATGAAGACGATACAGTGCTTTGAAAACTCTTGTGACGTCATATTCTAAGGCATTAATATAACATTTTTACCGGTGAGTGACGTCACAAACCCCCACTTAAATCTTTGACGCGTTTTATCTTTGTCAATTTGTATTGATTTGACAAAACAAAAAATACAAATCCAATATTTTTCGGTAATCTAACAGACGGACTAATTAGAATCATATATTTTTTAGTCAAGAAACATCCCTATTTCGAAAAAATATTTTTGTGTAGAATTTAAAGTTAATGAACATTAATCGTTGTCTATAAAACCGTAATTCAACTTATTAACTTTTTGCATAAAATGCTCGTTTTGCTGACGGTGCCTTGTTGGTTTAGTGGTGACAAACGTTGCTGCTAACGTCTTTAGTTCGATATTCGGACAAAGTAAGTCCGAGTAACAGCCGGTAATCTGGATTTGTGCTTATCAGTTTGTTTTCTTAAATTCTCCTCTGTCAGGTGTGCCCGTTTGATGGCAATCGGCTCGTCCCCTATTACATATCTGGCCAAATGTAGGTGCCCTGTAGATACCTACCTTTCTCTTAGCCTGTGACGGTCGGCGCAGTAGCTGAGCGATTGACTGCTGTGCTGAGTGTCGCGGGTTCGATCCCCGCACGGAACAAATATTTGTATGGTTGATCTGTTGTTCCAGGTCGTGTGGGATACTCAACTTCAAAAACCAAAACACGAACAAAATAACCACACCATAATATCATCAACAGTTTATTATACTATAGTAGTCTTTGGTTTATCTGTTTGTCAAAAATGTTGCAGCACCATGCTGAGATAGTGGCCTTTTGGCCTCGTATGGGACTTATTTTTAATACTGTTTTATTTTTTAAGTGTTCCTCTTGTTTTTTTTTGTTAATTTTTTATTATTGATTTCTTGTCCTGTGTGAGACCAATAAATACTTTTTCTTTCTTTAACTATGTGTGTATAAATGTTTGTAAAGTGTTTTAAAAAAATGCTGCATTTCCCAATTAGTTCTCTACAGTTTTCTCATTACATATTTCTCAAGTAGATAGTACCTACAGTTATCCGGTAAGAAAAGCTACGTTATGAAAGAAACCCTCAGTTATCAATAGCCGTGATATAGTGAGCTGACCTTACGTTAATAGATTGTAAGGGGATCGTTATCTAAGGGAGGCTGTACACGAGCGAGCACGGAACGTCTCGAATGCGTGCACTCTTCTTTGTTCGCCATCTAAATTGAAATGTAGATTGTTATATTAAAATTTGTTTAACAAACCTTTTTTTTTGTGTATGGGAAATATCTAAAGTTGCTTTATTATTAATCTCTTGTTGCTTATTATTCGTATTTTTAATTTGCTCATCGTCCGTAATGACACTACATAATATAATTATTATAAAACAAAGTCCTCCGTCGCGTCTGTCTGTTCGCAATAAATTCAAAAACTGCTGCACCGATTTTCATGCTGTTTTCACCAACGGATAGAGTGGTTCCCGAGGAGTGTTTTAGTGTATATATTTTTTTCAAAATTCAATCCCTAAAGGAGTTAAATAGATTGAAAGTTTATTGGGATATTTTTCGACAGCAAAAAGCCGCGGTCAAAAGTTAGTCTTTATTATAGTGCGCGATGCGTGTTAATTTTCGCTCATACACAGAATTTGAACAAAACTTTTAAGTGACAGTTGTCAGCTGACACTTTGAGCTGATCGAATAAGAAATGCCAATCTTCGATTAATTCATAATCAATGTTGGACATTTTGTACTTACTATTTCTTTAACAGACAATAGAATAGATCAACGTTGTCAAACACGTAACATGTATGTTTTTAACACTAGCGGACGTCACGTGGTTTCACCCGCGTAGTTCCCGTTCCCGTGGGAATGCAGGGATAAAAAGTAGCCTATGTCACCCGTGGATAGTGTAGCTTCCCAACGGTGAAAGAATTTTTGAAATCGGTCCAGTAGTTTCGGAGCCTATTCGTTACAAACAAACAAACAAATCTTTCCTCTTTATAATATTAGTGTAGATGTATGTTCATACATACATCTTACATGTTATTTTCTTGTATTGTCTGTCCTTACAAGAAATATCATGGAATGTACTGATTACGACGTATAAGTTTGTGTATCGACACAGGATAAAGGGCCACAGTGTATACTCCGCTTAACACATAAACTCGCGAGGGATCATAAAAAGAAGCTATCCCTTTATCTTAACGATTAAGCTGTAATGGCTATGTTAGGCATGGGACACTCTTAACGGTATTCAAACGTTATTTTTTATATTTTTAGTACGCCATCTTTTTAAGGGCCCTACGACCTTATACTTATGGAAAGAGATTGAAACGACCACTTATACTATGATTAAGTATGTTTGTCAAAGGCGATTTTCTCTAAAACTGTTTAAAATGTAGATATGTTGTTCTTAAATATATTGCATGATTGCATGTAGCCGAGATGGAGAATGCTAAGAGGGATGTGTGGTATAACGTGAATGTATAAATAAGGAATGAGTACAAAGTTGCGTGGTAATCGGTTGTCGTGGTATGGGTATGTGATGCGAAGGAATGAGGAAAATGTTGAGTATGAATATAGATGGCCATAAGAGTAGAGGAAACCAAAGAAACGATGGATAGACTGTGTGAAGGATGTTATGTTTAGAAACGACGAATAATAGAGAAGTATGGAAGAAGAAGACATGCTGCGTCGACCAAATAAATTCGGAAAGGGATTATGTTTTATTAAAATAGCCGGACACAAGTTATTTAATGGCAATTGCCAACTTAAATACACACGTTGCTACTATGTACACAGTGTTAACTACTGGTGAACCTTTTCAGTAAACAAACTAAAAAAAACCAGCCAACAAGCTTATCCCCCCAAAAAATCTGAACGAAAAAATAACCCTTTGAAAATAACGGCTATAAATAACGGTTATCGTTAACGATCGCAGCACTATCGTTAATGAGAATAGGTGGCGACATCGATAGCCAGTAATGATATATAAACTGGAAGGGTGTTAATCTACAGGGAGGGGTGAAGGGGGGTGTGAGCCAAGCAGATCGGGGATAAAGAGGGTGGGACAAAAAATATTGTTTAGGCTTTTTCAAAGGATATCTTGTACTGAAGGATGTAGGAGATTTAATGAGGTCGTCGTTTATCTATATCTGCTTTCTTTGCTCAATAAATAAAAGGTAACATACAAGAAAATAAAAATATACAAAGCCCATAGCTGTACAAGGATCTTTTGGTTAATTCAGAACTAATAACTTACTTTTTTTAGATTCATCATTTGGAGCGGTGGCCCAGTGGTGGCGTCCTCTACTTACGAACAGTAACTCGAGGGTTCGAACTCAGGCAGGCGCATAACTTTGTGCAATTTATTTCATAGCCACTGCTCTCAAAACGGTGAAGGAAAACATCGTTAGGACGAAAAAACAATGTCTGAGAACCAAAAATTCGAAGACATGTGACATCTGACGCACTGGGCACGCGTTGTGGGTTATATATAACCCATCCCTCTCCTAGAGAGGAGGCCTGAGTCCCTGCAGTGGGAACATTATAGGCTGATGATGATGATGATGATCTGCGGAACATTTTTCCAATTTTTCGGTCAGCTTCCACCGAGTTTTCTCCATGAATCGGAAAGCAGGCTAAAAGGCACCTCTTTCTATGCCTCGGCGGCGCCGTCCGTCTTCTGGCAACCATCGTGTGGAGACTTTTGCCCAGCGGTCATCGTGCATGCGGCTGACGTGACCCGCCCAATCTTAACTGCATGAAATTAGATGTGGCTCATCGGAAGCTGTAGATGATAGTGAAAAAAAAAACCCAAAATGACTTAAGTAAAACATTAATTTATTAAACAAATTCATGAGTTCTCTTGACAAACTGTACGGATATCTTCTCATCAGGTACGAGGAACATTCCGTTCTTCTCAATGCTGATCTGGCTCGGTTTGGGAGAGTCTGGGTAAACCTTGAACTCGTAGTTAAGAAGGAGGTCTGCTAGTCCCTGGCGGAGAGTCTGGTAGGCGAAGCGCATGCCTGAAATTGAAGGAATGTTTTAGTATTTGAAAAGGGCACTTTATCATCATCAGCCTGTAATGTTCCCACAGCTGGGACACAGGCCTCCTCTCTATGTGAGTAAATGGGCTATAATCCACCACGCGGGCTGGTAGATGTCACATGTCTTTGAATTTTTGGTTCCAGGAGATGCTTGTCTCCTCACGATTTATTTCTTTATCGTTTTGAGAGCCCTGGTGATGAATTAAACAAAGTTATGCGCCTGTCTGGGTTGGAACCTACGACTTACTGCTCGTCAATCGGGGTAGCTAGCACTTAGGCCACGGCCAAGCTCTCGATACAGTACAGAACAGAATAATAATTATTATAATTATGTCAGACTCCTGCAGCTGCGTCCATACTGGTTTGTCAGAACCTTTACTCTGAGAGTATTGAATGCTCCCATTTTACATAATTATACTGATTTCATTAAAAGAAGATGTATTCTGTAGGTACAACATCCAAACAATGATTTAAATCAGAAAAATCTGACAAACGCTACAATAGACCAAGCGTGACACTTTTGAAATTCGAACGAAAAACTTTGCCCTGTCTTTTGTTTAACGAAAAAACACAGGAACTTAAAAAAAAAAAAACAAAAAAAAAAAAATCTTTCTTTTCTTAAACTCACCAATACAACTCCTAGGTCCTTCTCCAAACGGCATAAACGTATAGGGGGTGATTTCTCTCTCATTCTCCGGCAGAAACCTGTCGGGGTTGAACTTTTCTGGCTCAGGGAAGTACTGAGGGTCAATCTGCATGCTGACTCCGTTCACGTAGATTGTTGTGCCGGCTTCGATGGTCAGGTTTTCATCGATCTGGTAGTCTTTGGCGGCGATGCGATCCAGCCAACCCATTGGTGGGTACATTCTGAGAGTCTCTGTAGAAAGGAAGCTAGTTTAAACCTTATCTTTCAAAATCGTAACATAAACATTATGCCATTTTTTTTTGGGGTGTGGGAAATCAGCAAATAACCCCTCCCACTCTTGGGCAGAGCGAAAGGGAGTGTCAGACTTCTACTGACTAAAAGCCACCCATGTTCCTTCTTAGCCCTTGCGCCGAGGCCGCGGTATGTTTTCGAACAACCCGCAGCCCCGACGGGATAAACATTATGCCTCTAATACAAAAAGTATTAGGCAGAAGTGTATCTAATAGCACACCCACATTTCGCCACATATTTTCCACCGTTTAGGTCCCATGTAATAGGAGGCAAGCTTATAACCCTAAACCGGGCACAAATCCAGCCTCCGTGGCTGCTACTGAGAGTTTCCTGATGGAAAAACCCAATAACTCGTCACGGGAACCGAACCTAGGACCCCATGCTCAGGATTCACGCTTGCGACCAATAGACCAACAAGACAACCTTGCAAAATCGTCCCCCAAATAAAAGCCGTTGTTGCATTTTCAACTTTCGGCTCCTTTACCCAGCATTAAAAATCCAGCAGCATTTGTTTATGTGTCTAGTATTTGAATGCATGACATGCAAGAAGTGTTAACAGACAAAGTACACTAACATTGCTAAGTTATTTTAACTATTAAAAAACCTCAGTATCATCCGCCACTTAACATTGTGATGTTAATAAATAATGTACATAAATGAATACATCCTGGTCTGTTTCCGTCGCACACATTAAGCTATTTATTATTCATCGGTACATTATGAGAACTAACTGCGTAAATAGGCAAGATAATTTATGTAACTGTATGCTTATCTATATCAATGTGCCAATATTTCGAGGGGAGTCTTTAACCCGAGGTAAAAACTGTGGTTTTCATTACGAATAGGAAACTATAATTAAAAACATGATTCAGATAAAGAAAATCTCTATTTTTTGTTTTTCTGTGGCCAGCCAGCTATATTTCTCATTTTCACAATTGAAAAAATGGTAAATATTATGCCTAAATCTATGTTATTTTAAAGAAATAGTTGAAACTAAATTTTAATAAAGCTATTTGCTAATTGAGTGGCTGTATAGAAAGTTGGAATATGGTTTAATAGAAATGTGAAAACAGAATTACATTTTTTAAATAATTTGACAGCTGTCAGTTGAAAACGATTCTCCCTAGGGCTGAAAAGTATTCCTTCAACCCGCTGCTCAGGCAACTTAAGACTTACTTTCCGAGTATGAGTAATGAAAAAATCTTTTTGTGTTAGATAGTCAATTTATCGAGGAAGGCTTTAAGCCATATAACAAAGTCTCAAAGTAACTATTTAACGCAAACGAATTCGCGGGAAAAAGCTTGTACAGAATATTAAGTAAATAAAAAGCGATTTTACGAGAACAGACTAAGGACCAATTTCAGTAAGCTAACGGGAACTTAATCGTGGGTAGTGAAACAGGCCCTAAGAATGATTACTAAAATCTTACCTTTGATGACACAGTCGATGTAGGTAGCATCAGCCAGGATTGCTGAGTCGAAGCCACGGCTTCCAATCTTCCTTTTGATTTCTAAGATCTCTTCAAAAAGCTTCTCCTAAAAACATCATTAGAAGGTTCATAACATTGCAAAATCAATTGTTTAGCTGGTCACCTCTGAGATAATTTAAGAAAAGTTCACGGTATAGTGGAACTTACTGATCATGAAAAAACAAAATGATGATGTGTGATCCAGTAGTCATACCATCATTCATCATCACGCCTTCGTCGTCTATTTATTTATTTATTTACTACATTTGGGAAAACAAACAGTAGTACATTGAGCATAAACAATCTTGTCTTACATTTAAACTTCATCATCACTACATAGTACACTAGCGAACGTCACGCGGTTTCATCCGTGTAGTTCCCGTTCCCGTGGGAATACAGGAATAAAAAGTCACCTATGTTACTCGGGGATAGTGTAGCTTCCCAACGGTGAAAGAATTTTTTAAATCGGTCCAGTAGTTTCGGAGCGTATTCGTTACAAACAAACAAATCTTTCCTCTTTATAATATTAGTGTAGAAAACAGAGTCGCTGTCGCTGTCTGTCCGTCCATAAGTATGCTTAAATCTTTAAAACTATGCAACGGATTTTGAAGCGATAAATAAAGTGATTCAAGAGAAAAGCTTTAGAATATAATTTGACCGACATCCACACGGGTGAAGCCGCGGGCATCAGATGGTAACAAATATACTACCCACAACGTTTTCTACATATTACTATAATAATATTACACAACCAAACTGTTAGCAGACGTTAACTATAGCAGTTTATATAATAATAATAATATCAGCCATTTGTGTCCCACTGCAGGGCAAAGGCCTCCCTTTCCTCTTTCCACTTATCCCTGTTTATATGAATAAATAATTCAGCTACTCTCATCTAGATGTTCACCACTCACCCTACGAAGACTCTCATTCCACACAAGCCTGAGGGCATACTCCCTTGCCATCAATCATTCGCGATCTCCACAGACCACAACAGTCGTGGTTTCACGATCACAAAAGCCGGTCAATTCCCACTTAGTTTTATAATTAGTGAGCTAAGGTATATTTTATATTACCTGATACTGAGGATTCCAAGCTAGCTCATAAACAACCCAGCATAGCGTAGTTCCAGAAGTGTCAAAGCCACCCAATACAAAGACAGCTGCTTGTGCCAATAGAAGGTCTTCGCTAATTTCTGAAATAAAAAGATTTACGTTAAGTTCCCATCATCAATTGAAGAATGCTATGAATATAATAAAGAGATAAAGTTTGCAAGTTTGAATTTTGGAGATTACCACCGAAGCTGCCACAGGAGTAGGACCGTAGAGATTGGCACAAGAAAAGAGAAGCCTATACCCAGCAGTGGGTGAATTCAGGCTGTGGATGATGATGATGACCATAAGTAACAATTAAATTTATCTTAGCCAGAGGCTAAGTGTTGCCATACAACGTGGTAATGCTAGTCTTTTGGGCACATTACCGGCTGACAGCGTTGAGGAGCAGTTTTTTGATGCCCTTTTATAGTTTCTTGTTAGTTTATTTATTAGTTTTTAATTAATGTACATAGTTAGTTAACTCGACAATTTACATACATAACAATTATGTTTACCTTCGTTATCCTTAGCAGCATCCTGCCTAATCTTCAGCAGCGCATCGAGGAGGTCCCTGGTATCCTTCACCTCTTTGTCGTATCCGCCTCTCTGTTCGATCACGGAGCGGAAGATCGTTCGGAGCAATTTCATTGTCTTCTTCGGGAAGAACGTGAATCTAGAAGAATAACAATAAGTTTTATTGTAATCCAAGACATGGTCTATCTGTGCAAACTGTTTTTCTATATTTCCGCGAGTTTGTAAAAATAAATTTTTAATGGTCTTTTGCAACACAATTGTGTGTGCCATAAATTCAGAGCGTCGAATGAGGCTGTAAGAGGCTTTATAAGCAGTAGGTAACCTTTAAAGTAGTAATAAGAATGAAATATACGAGTAATTATTAATCTTTGTTAAGATACTCTTCCGAAAGAGATCATAACAGTTATCAGTGCGCAGCCGTCACGCAACAATCACGGCGAAAACGGCAAAAAACGTCTGTGACTATCCCCAGAAACGTTTGAGATGGACAAACTTACCTAGACATCCGCATGAGAACCAAGGATACCGACGTAGTCCGAACTACAACCAGACTGCCATACTTAAGTGGCAATGGTTAGAGCAAAAGTTCTGGAGTGGCGACCGCGAACAGAAAGATGTTGCGTTGGAGGTTGCGGGGATCCGTTTCATGCGAGACGCACGGGACCGGTCAATGTGGCGACACTTGGTAAGGCCTATGTCCAGTAGTGGACGTCTTTCGGCTGAAATGATGAATGATGAACTTACCTAAATATATCCACCAGATCAGGGCAGAAGAAGATGCTGGACCAGGACAGTCCGCGATGCCAGTCGAACTCCATGAACTCTCTGGTCACCCTCCTCATGATACTGTCTCCCTCTGACAGGCAGTTGCTGGTCATCCCAAAGGCTGACTCTCCAATCACGTCAGTTGTGAAGTCTGTGCAGATTTTCTGGAAGAACGTGGTTTATTAGGCTCTTTTTCTGATCCCGCTCATTTTGGGACCCGCGGGATGAGTTCACTAATTCATTATTCTTATTTTAGTCACTGATAAATGTTATTTTCATTTGTTATTTTTCCATATTTACTGCCGCACTCAGAGAACTTTAATGATTACTTAGGCCGTCACTAAGTAAAGGTTTTGACAGTTTTGTCATACAAAAGTATGTCAAATCTTTACTAAGTGACGGCTTAAGTAATCATTAAATATCTCTGAGTACCGCAGTTAGTGTGATAAGAATAAGTGAACAATTAATACAGTAATTCTATTAAATTGTATTAGGAGCATTAATAGTCTCCAAAAATTGTGAAGTCATACTGGACGAATTATGTTGACTTATTACTTTATGTTACGTATGGCAGTTATGTTATACGTAAAATGTGTAATTGGTGAGGCGTAGACCTAGGCAATCGTGTGCCCACAGCTGGGACACAGGTCTCTTTATGGACAGTGGGCCGTAATATATTGAGGTATACTTACTCTCAAATCAATCGATTCTTCCAGCTTTGAGTCAACGTTGATGCGGTCAACTAAGGCTTTGGACTTAGAAATAGTGATGCCGTTGAGGTTCCTCAGTTTGGCAGCCGTGAACACTGAGGTCAGGCGACGTCTCACTTGCGACCAGACAGGGTCCTGGAAATTGTATATGCAGTCATTAAAATTACATAACAACACGCCTGTAATCCCCGAACGATTAAGCAGAGATGTACCCATTAGAACACCTACATTTCGCCAGTTATGTATCATTCCCATGTAAGGCGAGCCTATTGCCATCAACCTGGCACGATTTAGACTCCGTGGCTGCTACTGAGACATTCCTGGTGGAAAAACCCAATAACACTGTGCCTGACCTGGGAATCGAACCCAAGACCTAGTGATCAGCAGTCGCGCAGCAGCGTGATCAGCAGTAAAGTTGTGATGAAATGATTTAGGTATGTAAAGAACAGTGTCTGCTTGGCAGTGCTTGGGTTCCAATCCACGAACTCACGCGACACGACCCCACGACGTACCGAAGGGCCTTTAGACCACCAGTAACAGGAGTCTTTCGTCAACTGGACCCACTCGAACTGGACCCGCTGGATAAACTGGACCCATCAGAACTGGACCCGCGGGGTCAAACTGCACCCACTCCAACTGGACCCGCGGGATCAGTCAACTACATCACATTTTAACTTGGTCGACGGGCCGCGTGTCCAGTTGACTAAATACGCACAGGTTTTGTAGTTCTGCGGAACTACTGATTTAACTGCTACTTTGTTTGTTATTTATTTTTTCTACGTTTAAGGAAGTCATGCATCGCGTTCAATCGACACAAATAAGTTTTTATTGAGCCAGGTTATCTATGGATCACGTGTCTTAGAACGTAGTAACTAAACTTGTTTATAATTATGTAACTAAACTTTACGGTTAAAACACTTTATATTTCTATTAAGTTTAATGGTAATGTTGTGTTTCAGAATTAGAGCTATTAGTGTTATATATGAGACATTATATATGGAGTTTATTCAGAGTTCTGTTGTAATATTAGTATTAGTAATTTTTAAAAAAACTATGGGACCAAATGGCAACCATTACGCATCAAACTAAAAAAGAATCACTTAAATCGGATCATAAATCTCGTTGTAATCGGTGTACATGCATAGAAAGAAAAATAAGATACCGATCGAATTGAGAACCTCCTCCTTTTTGGGAAGTCGGTTAAAAATGATAATTCTAATCTATTTATTTATTTATTTATTGACACACCAACGACTTATTCACTAAATGCTTACATTCATATATTCTGCATAACAGTTTTGCTGTGAATTCGTCACTTATAGGTGTGCACAGCACTTTTATAATTAATAATAAAAACTAAAGGTGAAATAATACGTTAATAACAAAATTAAAATTTACAAAATTTACATTGAATTGAGAATGTCAATTAAATTAAATTAAATACAGTTAATTCAAAATTTTAAATAAACATCAATTAAATTTTAATAGAAAATACCTAATTATAAATTACAATTAATCTAACTACTTAATCGCAAGTTCGTATTTGTAAAAAGTTTTTCTAAAACTTTAAGCATTTTTATAAAAACATTGCCTATGAAATCATAACATTATTATAATAACAACACAACAAACAAGATTTTGGTAAAAACATCTTTCAGGCAGTTATAACATTTTATTTGTAACTTTATCTGTTAAAATTAATTAAGAAACAACAACATTATTTTGTTTAATTTGTAAAAAACTGGAAATAAAAGGCATTTTTATTTTATTTATTTTATACCACTCCGACTCCAAATAAATAAAGAAACTAGCAATAAAACTTAATTAGCATTTTTTCCTGATATTACATAATAACTGAACTTGACCTTTCAGTCAGAACTCAACTTTAAGAACGTGAAATAAACATTAAAATATAACATCGCGCCTGTAATCCCCGAAGGGATAGGTAGAGGTTGTAGTGACACAGTAGCAGAGAGAGCAAAAGCAGAAGCTCCAGCAACCTCCGTGATTTTCACTTCAATCTTCAGAACTATTAAAGAAGTTGTATGCTGGATTTTATAGCCTATTGTAACTTTGGTTGCTAGGCAACTTGTAAATACAGAAAAGCTCTTCGGTCACTCTGAAAATTTTGGAAATAAAAAGTTAACCATCTTTGAGAGTTTATTTATGAGTCAACAATAAAGCCCTGGTCCAGTTAGCTACCCAACGCTAAAAGGTTTACCTAACAAGTCCACCCACATTTCGCAAGCTATGGTTAAGTCAATCGGGCTCAAATCCAGATTCCGTGGCTGCTACTGACATCCTAATAGAAAAATCCTACGTCAATTTGCCCGACCCGGGAATCAATCCCAGCACCTCATACTCAGCAGTCGCGATTGCGGCCACTAGACCAACAAGGCAGTCGTGAACTATGATCATGTGAAACATAGACTGTGCAGTCTATGTTTTTAGGTACCAAAATATTAACAGAGAATTTGACCAAACGCGATCAACACAATAAAACCGCATAATAATAGAGGTTAAGTATTCTTCAACAATAATGACACTAACAGTTCTTGAACGCGTTCAGTTTTAATTGTTGACATTCACCCTTAGCATATAACCTGCCCCGTCAACAAAGAACCCACTTACATTAACAGTAAACACGTTCAAAGCTCCGATGGGATCACTCTTGCCGGAACTGAGGAACCTGTTCCGAAACATGTCGGCATCCTTCACCAGTACTCTGCGGGCTATCTCCGGGCTGTTGATGATCAGGGCTGGTCTCCAGAACAGCCAGATACCCACGTAGGGACTCTTGAACTCTTTGTACATTTTTCGCATCCATAGTGACTGTGAACAAAAAGATGATTTTGTTAAATTAATTATGGTTAATGGGATTATAGAATCCCCTCCCATTCCCTCGCAGGAGATGGCGCGTCGAGCTAGACAGAACCAACGACCAATGGTCCACATTGGCCTTCGCCCAGCAGTAGAATTATACAGGCTAACAGTAACAGGATGGTTAAAAGGGGGATATCTGCCTAGCTGTACCCTGCTGCTAATCTGCTGCAATGCCTAGCTGTTAGCTGTTCCGAAAGTCCGACAACCAGTCTTACCAAAGGGTATCGTATTACCCAGTACAGGTTGTGGATGTGAGATTGGCAGTCGCTCCATGGAAAATCCGAATCGAACCCTCGTGCTGGAGGGCCTTGTGCTCAGCATTAGCTCAAGATCAATTACGAGGCAAACAGCTAATATTGGATTTAATCAGTCTTTTCACTATTAGTATTATAAAGATTTCTCCTTAGCCAGTTCAATATCACGGTTATCAGGAAACCCATATTCGTATAGTTGGCGACGGCAAGTACCGGCTATAATCCTATGATTTACTACATTGATCTAGTGATTCTATAGACCTAGGCTGTCTAGCTACGTATATAGGGTGTAAAAGTACCCTTAACGCAAACGAAGGGCACTTGTTCTCTCCACCACTGCGATCTTATTTTTTTGTTCTAGACTATACCTGGGAACCTTCTAGTTACGGAGATATTGGGGGTCAAAGTTCCAAATTTTTCAC
Source organism: Diarsia brunnea (assembly GCA_949774965.1). NCBI lineage: Eukaryota > Metazoa > Arthropoda > Insecta > Lepidoptera > Noctuidae > Diarsia > Diarsia brunnea. The sequence continues at coordinate 1,056,750 of OX459014.1, read as the reverse complement.
AGCTGTTTTTGTAAATACTAGTTTTTCAGGTTCTAACTTTACTTAAATAACCTCCATGACCCGTTTACTATTCAAAGCATCCACTAGCACAATGTTTTAATAGTACTATATTGAGTTTTACCGTAAAATGTGATTTTTGACCCAAAAAAAAAAACCGTTTCCCAGCAAAAATTTTTGCGTAGGGGTCCTTAGTTTGATGTACAGAATTCTTGGTTGACGGCTGTGTGATGGGTTGATTTACAACCTGTATATTTGTACAAAAACAAATCTTGCGAGTTGATTGACATTCAAGGGCTTTTAAACAACATATTGGAACAACATAATATTTGTTTATTGCTTCAAATATTGACCAGTTATAAACACGTACAAGCCTTTTTTTTTTTTTTTTTTGGGGGGTGGGAAATCATCAAATAACCCCTCCCGCTCTTGGGCAGAGCGAAAGGGAGTGTCAGACTTCTACTGACTAAAAACCACCCATGTTCCTTCTTCGCCCTTCATGTCGAGGCCTCGGTATCCCTTGCGGACAACTCGCAGCCTCGACAGGCGTCGGCCCTTGCGGGCCCCTTCCATGTTGCTGACATCTCTTTGAGGCGCGCGTGGAACACGAACGCGCCGTCGACACGGCCTGTCGTCGTCATAAGACGGACGGACGGCGAGCTTACCCATCACTCACCGTCCACAGGCCCGCGTCTACGGTGGCCGGAAGCCATCACGTGGCCCCCGACGCCCGCGGCGGCGGTTGGGACGAGAGGTTCTCTCCCTCTCACGTTCCGCCACCTCCTTCGCTAGCATCACTGCTTCGCAGAAGGAGGCGACGGCGTCCCATTCCTCCTCGCCCCGGACCATGGCTTGCACCAGGGCCGGACGCGAGAGGTCGCCGCCGCCGATCGCCGCTGCGAGAACACGGCGGGGCTCCGCCCAAGCGGGACACACCTCCACAAACACGTACAAGCCTTTCATAAGTTGTTTAGCTTCCTATTAGCTACACATACTATGTTGGGTATACTGCGCAGTATTTTGGAATAATTATAATTATTACCGAGTCGACGATATTTAAAAATAAGACTCGTGTGGTTTGGATTGAGTTTTAGTAATTTTTCTACGATTTGAAAAAGAAAATTGTAAAAGAAACAAACAAGTATAAATTAAAAATTTATTAAACCCCCGACTCAATTATTTTTGCGAAGCTTATTTAACCCATATGGTATTAACCTATATCTAAATCGGCCATCTTGGATTTGAAATTTGTCATAGTGTATAGTATTCTACTAATCAAGCCCTTTCATTTGATACCCATATTCATAAAGTTGTGAAATAATATGTAATCCGCCATTTTGTGGCGGCGGCCATCTTGGATTCGAAATTTGTCATAGTTTAAAGTATTCTACTAATCAAGCCCTTTTATTTGATACCCATATTGATAAAGTTGTGAAAAAAAATGTAAACCACATTTTGTGGCGGCGGCCATCTTAGACCCATTTTCATCAAACATAGCTAAGAACACTCTCGACTAATTCACCTTTCAAACAAAAAAAACAGAATCAAAATCGGTTCATGCGTTCGGGAGCTAATAACACCCCGTCGTTTTTGCGTCGGGGGTTAATAACAAAAATTACAAGAATCTTTAGAGGTCTGATCTCTAAAATTACCTTATCTAGTTAAAGCCACTTCTCAAGCATAATATTATGCTCTTAAAATATTAGGTTAATTTTTAAAAGCAGCTTTAGTGCCGTAATGTAATCAAATGATTTACGGTCTAGAAGCTCTAAGAAATTTGACCTTTTATAATAATATAAAAAAAACGTAATGTAAGTAAGTATTTAATTTTCTTGAAATAATTATTTATCTTAATTTTTAGGTGTAATAGAAACTTAAGCTTTGAATACACTCCTGCCCTTTTTTTATTTTGGATGGTCGAAAATCATCAAATGACTCCTTCCGGTCTGGGCAGAGCGGTAGGAAGTGTCAGACTTCTACTGACTAAAAACCACTCATGTTCCTTCTTAGTCCTTTGTGTCGAGGCCGCGGTATCTGTTTCGAACAACCCTCAACCCCGATAGACTCCTGCCCTTATTCATATTTATTTGTGTATTTTGTTAAAAAAACTATAAAAAAATGTTTTTTTCATACTCTTAGACAAAAGGGCAGAGGATAATGATAATCGAGTAGTCAAAAATGTATGTAACTGACCAAAACTATGTTATGTCATTTTATTTCTAGTAATTATTGCAATACTTATTAAATTAAAAGCAATCATCAAATAATCAGGATTGCTGATCTGAGCCTTACCTAAGGGCATAAATCCTTAGGGTATGCTGTAAAGTTTAAATTTCACAAGTTGGTCAATAAAAAATCTTAAAAAAACAAAAATTACTTACAGGATTTTGCTTCTGCAAAAAGGTAAGACTGCCGAAAATAGGATGCGGAGGGTTGTGTGGTACACCCCTTTCTAACCAGTAACTTTGATTTTTCCTCCATCGGAGAAACAACCACGCAAATATGCAAAACACTGCTAAGAACAACAGAATAAGAATCATTTTCGTAAAGTTGTGGAATCACAGAATCACTCGATGTGTCCTCCGGTAACTTTAGATCTACACTGAGAGCTATTTATACAGATTTTCATACCGTATAGTTTATCTTCGGTCGCAGATAATCGTCAGTTTCGTCGGCAAAAAATGGCTTGTCATTCGTTACTATATAGATTAATTATATTATTATTACTTGATGTTATTCTTGTTATCATGTCATGTGTTCAAAACAAAGCTATGTAGTTATGTGCACATGTTCTGTGTGCAAAATTTTATTGTACTTTATTATGTACAATTTTTATTTGATGCAGTGCTGTCTACTGACAATAAAGATTGCCAGCGTCTTTTTTATACCTTTTTAATGAAATTACATTACATGGAATTCAAACATAGCTGGTGAAATTCTGGGTGTATTATTAGGGTACATCTCTGCCAAAACCTCGGGGACTGCAGGCGTGATGTTATGTTTATTAGGGTAAATCTTTTCCTAACCCTTCATGGATTAAGGCACTTAAATTTCGTATATCTTTATTTGCTTTGCATGCATGTGCTACGATAATAATGTGCAAGAGATTACGATTGGGTTTCCCATCGATGGCATAAAACTTTCAACCCTTATAATGTTTCTAGACTCAGTGCCTTTGTCTGTTAGTGCATTTAAGTTTTTTTTAAATAGAGCCTGATTCTCACCACGGGTAGCTTATGGACTCGGTTTTATGTTATGTTTACTTATTACGAGTGAGATGCCTAATACTTTTGGTAGTGCACAGATGATGAGGTATGTACATACCTATTTCACTTTTATTTTTAGACACCAATAGGTTTTTTTTGTGCAATTATCAAGTTGGTTGACAACGCTTACTTTTCAATGTACGTGAGTGTACCAAAATATATTATCTAAGTCATATTAAGTGGTAGGGTATATAGGTAACAAGTATCACGCCACGCCATCATCACAGATGTAATGCATTGATACGTCGTATCAATGCTGATCAAAGTGATCACATTAGCTTTGTTATGTACCTGTGTATTATGTGATAAACGTTATTTATTATTCTTATATCATATCGAAGCTTGTTCCATTATAGTCGGTGCAAGATAAGTTTTTCTAATACAGGTGTTTTGTTTTTGCTTCGCCCACGTTCATACATCTGGTTCTACACCTGTACGTTAATAGCAAGTTCTATTCACCTGACCTAAAGAACATCAATAATACGGTCTCAAAAATTTTGTAATTGAATTCCTCTCAAAAATTGCCTTGGTTTTATTTAGTGCTTATTTATAAGTGCTATCCAGTAACCATTAGTCATTGCGGTATGTAACTGTGGTTCGGCGGCTTACGGTCTGCATTTGTCTTCGGATTCGTACCTTAAGAATACATATCTGGCTGCGGGTTGTTCGCAAGGGATACCGCGGCCTCGACATGAAGGGCGAAGAAGGAACATGGGTGATTTTTAGTCAGTAGAAGTCTGACACTCCCTTTCACTCTGCCCAAGAGCGGGAGGGGTTATTTGATGATTTCCCATCCCCAAAAAAAAAAAAAAAAGAATACATATTGCTATTTATCACCTGAAGTTAAAGAGATACTCAACTCATGGCGACACGGTTGGCGCAGTGGCTGAGCAATTGGACTGCTGCGCTGTGTGTCGCGGGTTCGATCCCCGCACGGAACAAATATTTGTATGATCTACAGATAATTGTTTCGGGTCTGGGTGTTTGGTTGTGTATGTGAGTTTAAATGTTTGTGAACGCACCCACGATACAGGAGAAATTCCTAGTGTGGCGCAACGTTTTTTTAAAAAAGAAAAGAAAAAAGAAAAAGAATTTGAAAATAATTAAATGTGGCTACTCTTGTCGATCTAATGAGTGATTGCGGCCATGGAAACGGTGAACAATTCTTTTTTTTTTAAATCGTTAAACGGTCCACATAATACATCTATATATACCTACTAAGTTTCAACTGTGTAGTCTTTATACACTCACAGGCACAATTAACCGCCCACCTTGTATTTCTTTCAATTTGCAGAAATCGTCAAATTTAGACCACATTTGATGAGAGGTACGTTGAAAGCTACCTTAAAGGTAAAAAAAAAACAATAGTCTTGAAAGAAAAAGTCGTTTATTAAATGATTAATACCAAAAATCGATTTTATGTAAATCTTCGATGAAAAATTAACAAATTAGAATTTAGAAAAAAGTGCTCGAATAAAAAATTTAAAAAAAATTAATAATGGGTGTTGCCGCCTCGGGCTCTAATGACTTCTTGGAGCCGGTTTGGCAATCCATCCATGATATCTTGGATATCAGATTGGGGGATATTGTGCCACTCCTCTACCGCAGCCGTCTTGAGCTCTCCTAGGGTCGTAGGGGCTGGTACCCTTGCTCGGACACGTCTTTTGAGGTTGTCCCAAATGTGCTCAATTGGGTTAAGATCAGGACTGCGTGCCGGCCATGGTAAAACTTGGATCCCGACCTCATTAAGGTACTCAGTGACGGATCTTGCGGTATGGCAACGTGCATTGTCATGCATTAATCTGAAGTTGGCACCAATGAATGGTGCGAAAGGCATGACATGCTCTTGAATAACTTCCTCCACGTACCTTTGAGCGTTCACACTACCCCTATCGAACACAACAAGATCGGTACGAGCCTCATAAGAGATACCTCCCCAAACCATTATGGACCCTCCCTGGTAACCCACTGTTTCGGTTATAGCGCATGACGCAAACCTTTCATTTTGGCGCCTGTAGACACGCTGACGTCCATCTGGACCTTTTAAGGCTATTCTGCTCTCATCTGAGAACAGTACGTCCTTCCATTCCTCCATAGTCCAGTCAGCAAATTCTCGCGCATAAGCAAGTCTAGCTCTACGGTGTTGTGGGAGCAGTTGTGGGGCGCGAGCTGGACGAAAAGCCCGCAGATTTCTTTCTGCCAGTCTTCTTCTAATCGTACGTTCACTCACACTGGCATTTCTCACTTCAAAAAGACACGTACGGGCTTCAGTAGCGGTGCAAAAGCGATTTCTCAACACGTTGCTGACAACGAAGCGGTCATCTCGAGTTGAAGTGCATCGATGTCGGCCTTGACCTGGCCTGCGGGTGTATGAGCCTGTCTCCCGAAACCGTCTGATGGCATCCCGTACTGTAGTACGAGGTACACCGAGTGTACGAGCGATGCGACGTTGGCTGTACCCAGCGTCAGCTAAAGCCACTGCCCTAGCTGCACCAGTTGCATCGAGAGGCATTTTTTACAGTCACAAACAATAAGCAAACACTAGAAACTCAAATTCGCACACTATGGCAGACAATAACAGGAAATGTAAACACGGTAACGTGACGGCAACAATGTCAAACAACGACTAAATTCTAAAAACCCGTCGTTGACACAAATTTAGGAAACGAAATAAGGGTATAAGTGTTTAATTTATTGCTAAAGTACCCACTTGACAAAAAATAAAACAGTAGATAAGCTATAGTTAACTTAAACAAACAGGGTGACGAATGATATGGGTGGGCGGTTAATTGTGCCTGTGAGTGTAGTTAAGGCTGTGACATACGGACGGACAGACGGACAGACAGACATGACGAATCTATAAGTTCCGTTTTTTGCCATTCGGCTACGGAAACCTAAAAAGGTCATTCTGTATAACTATATCGGACTACAACAACAAGTAAATTACGCAATTTCTTTACTACTACACAATTATATGTCATGTCATTAAAAAAAAGCGGATTATTAAAAAACGCTTAGTAATACTTGATCAATAATAATAATTGTTATCATTGATTTACCGTCACTGTTATTTTTCGAAGTTATTTTTTCTAAAACTGCCAAGTAATTACTGATAGTGTTTATCTAAAGTTGACGTGTTTTTGTCTGCTAATTATGCGAATCATTTCAGCCTTACTCCCGATAGAGGTAAGTATGGAACTGTTCATTCATTTTCTTACTGAATGTATATTTTTTATTAATATTGTCTCATTTTTCATCACACTGCTACTCGATATTGACCCTCTTCACTCCTCTCCAGCTCTTTAGCAGTCCAGGTAATAGGATCTAATCAGGTACCCAGTTCCAGTCTCCTGCAGGTGTCAATTAAATAGTCAGCTCAACTAACCCTAGCTGATGGCGCATGCCTCTCCAAAATTGCATATCAAGTCTGCCCCAATAATCTTGCCACGACCATCCAAGGTAAGGGATCATAGTGGAAATACGTGCATCTTGTTCGAAATTCTCCATCTATCTATAAAAAAGAAATGCAATTTGTAGAATGTTGAATGTTGTGGTGTGTTTTTATCTAGTTATAACTTTCCGTCTTTTACTTCAAGTCAATAGTGACCACCATAGGACTAAAGCGCCAAAATCATTACTAACCAACCTGGTCAATAACCATCTAAGGTAACACCATCCCATAAGGATTCCCTCTGCTCTTCTTAAGTCTCTCTGAAAAATCCAATGAAATATTTTTAGAGAGAAGACAGACAAACACATACAAAGACAAAGACATACACTGATCTTATTGGTGCCGTTCCTCAGAAAGAACAGGTGCGTAGTACTCGTATCCGGCGTGCGTGTATGACGAGATGTATGAATGTGGACGAGGCAAAAGGAGTGTGTAAGGATCGTAGTAAGTGGCGTTCTGTGGTTTCTGCCTACCCCCATGGGAAAAGGGCGTGAGTTTATGTATGTATGTGTGTGTGTAAGTTCATTGTCAAATGTATAAGGGTAAGGCAGCAAGAATAAAAGTTTCACAGCTTACCTTACGATTTTCCTGTCCATCTCAGGTCGTTATTTTCTTCCTTGGCACCTTCATATATCTAGGAGCCTTGCTCGTAATATTGACTTCCCACCCAGCCATATCTTCACCCACTATTTTCTCATCTACCATTTAGCTTATAGACAAAAGACCCACCACATGATTCAAAATGCTGCCAGGTTTATAATGACAAATCATTTTCCCCGTCACTCGTTTATATAATAATGGATTATTAATTTTCTGATAAATAATAAGCGTAATTAACTCGAAGTGATTAGATAGCTTGTGGTAGTGTTGGTAGGACTCATATTGCGTTGTCATGTGTTGATAATATTCGTAACACGCTACTTGCTGATGATAAACATTGTTTCTTTGGGTATTTGTAATAATAGATAACAGAAATATTTATGTTATTCTTAATGAAAGATGTCCATCGTAAAACTGTCATGAATAACATATTGGTACTAGTTGTAAATCGAATGATATTAACCGATTCCCACCTTTTTGGTGGATTACAGATTCTTAATTCTTCTCATAGAGAATACCCGTGTCACGGGATACAGATATTCTCCCCGTGGCCCGTGAGTACATTCTAGAGTGAACATAATGTAGAATTATCGAATCATTCTAACTGTCGCACTCAGAGAAGTTTAATGATTACATGTTAAAGCCGTCACTTACTGCCTCACTCAGAGAGCTTTAATGATTACTTAGTAAACCTTTACTAACTGCCGCACTCAGATAGCTTTAATGATTACTTAGGCCATCACTTAGTAAAGGTTTTGACAGTTTTGTCACACAAAATTATGTCAAATCATTACTAAGTGACAACTTAAGTAATCATTAAATGTCTCTGAGTACTGCAGTTAGTAAAGATTTGACATACTTTTGACTTTTGGCTTAAGTAATCATTAAATATCTCTGAATACCACAGTTAGTAAAGATTTTGACGTCATTGATGTGGTTTGGCGAATTACTCGACTCTAGGGCAGTCTCTCTAGGACATTCGCAAACCCAAAGAGTCCCAAGTCTAGAGTCTAGACCATGCCAGTTTCCTCAGGATTTTTCCTCACTATTGTGACAAAATTAGAAAAAAGGCAAGAAGAGCGTGTAGGATAAAATAATAAAAATACTTATAGAAATCGTTCGTAAATGAATTCTGATACTCAAAGAACATTATGAGCCGTTATTCCGGTTCAAGAGCACTTTAAAACAAATGATGTGTCTAAAAATAATATAGATATCTTGATAAATTCGCATGTTACGACTTATCTTATAATATTTTATATTTATCGTAAAGAAGCATTACTTAACGAGTCAAATAAAACAAAAATCATTATAAAGATATGGAATCAAAATATTTATTCTCAACATACCAACTATTATTACATTATTATTACATTGTTATCGTAATTATACCTAAACGTTGTTATAAGCGCAATTAGCGTAGAGGTCATCTCTTATTACAGTGTGGAAATCTTGTCATGTGCGCAACAAAATTTAATTCAGTAAATTTCAGAATTAAAGACAGTAAATTATTTGAAACTCTATCTCAATCACGACACAGTTAAAATTCCTATGGGCTGTCACAATTTCAACAGTTTATACAATTTATACACATCACTATGATGTAATCGCATTCGCAGTCCGTGCGGGGATCGAACCCGCGACACGCAGCGCAGCAGCTAATCGCTTAGCCACTGCGCCAACCTCGCCGACGGCATTTTGAAGATATGTCTTTACAAGTTACAAACTAAAGCGACTTTTGAATGGGTCTTTTTACACCCGTTATTTGACGATAGACCTACTTCTCTTCTTCTTATCGTGTCGATGGTAATCCAAATTGTGTCCGCGAAAAACTGAGCTACTAGTTTGACGATAGACCCACTAACTGCCGTACTCAGAGATATTTATTGATAACTTAAGGGTAATTCACCAAAAAAATCTAATCAGTCCGTCTGTTAGATTATCGAAAAATATTGGATACGTGTTTTTTGTTTTATCAAATTAATAAAAATTGACGAAAATAAAACGTGTCAAAGAACAGGAGTTTGGCTTGTGACGTCACTTTGTGGGTAAAAAAGTACTAACCTTGTGAGGTCACACGACTTGACACGACTTTTAGAAGCACTGTATCGTCTTCATCTTTTGTTTACGTGAAAAAAGAAAAAATACGTGTCCATTATTTTTTGAAAATCTGTCTGACGGACTAATTAGATTTTTTTGGTGAAAAACCCTATTAGTAAAGGTTTGACATAAAAAACTTTGGCTAAAGTGTCAAAGTCTCCCGTCGGGGCTGCGGGTTGTTCGAAACAGATACCGCGGCCTCGACACAAAGGGCTAATAAGGAACATGGTTGGTTTTTAGTCAGTAGAAGTGTGACACTCCGTTCCGCACTGGGCAGTGTCAAAGTCTTTACTAAGTGACGTCTTAACTAAAATAACTCTGAGTACGGTAGTGAGAGCGGCATTTAAACTTAACGTTCAAAATCATATAAAACTTTATTTTAATATATATCTGTCTATCTTTATCTTATTACTTAATTATCTTACTTCCTTCGTTTAAATTCAACGGAGAGTGGGATGCCCGGGAGGTAGAACAGACCTTTCGTCTCAATGGGGATTTTGTTGGGGATGGGGTACTGCGGCAGTGTCTTCAGTTCGAAGTTCAGCACTACTGCTGCTAGACCGTAGCGGACTGTATTCTGGCCTATGCGTTTACCTGCGAACGAAAACATTGTTTATCATTAGGTACATACTTTATTCCTGTATAAGGGGATGGCAGAGGTGTGAATAACACCAGTTGGGTTAAACGTCATGTGAAAGGGGATGGGCTATTTGTCGATAAACATGCTAATGGCCGCAAGCGCGACTACTGAGCATGAGGTTCTGGGTTTGATTCCTGGCTCGAGCAAAGTGTTATTAGATTTTCTAGTAGGAATTTCTCAGTAGCACAAGCTACTTTGCACTAACTGGGAACCAAACTTATAATCCCATGCTCAATATATCTGTAGTTGCTCTTATGACCACTTTACAAGAACGAGTGTACATTTTACAAAAAAAAAAAAACTAAAATCATCAGTGGGGACCGCGAAAATGAGCGTGTTATTTAATTGTGAACTTTCAACGCTGAGCAAAACGTTGCAAATACAACAACGTGCACAATTGCCCTTACGATGTTTTAAATTATGAAATGTTATCGATGTTTCTTCAAAGACAAACATCAGTTAATTAGGAAGCTTCTAAATGCGGTAAATTAATTCCTCAATCACTTTGAATTCAACCCTAAACCTTTATCAATGGCCGTAATATGACAAGAAATAATGACTTGCGATCCCTTCAATCTGTCAATTTATCAACTGTAACAATTAATGATCACTTTAATTAACAATTAGCAAATCGAATTAACTCTATTGTCTGCCGGCCGTGTCAAAACTTGCCCTCTGGTTGACTCAGATCTCTTGATGGTTCAGAAACCATCACAATCATTTTCTATGGGGAACTAATATCAAGTAAGTATCAGATTTAAGGGGCCCAGTTTAAGTCAGACGTTTGAAAAAACTATAACAGCGTATAACACGGATCATTCCCACTAGTTCTACTGCAGTTACGTGGGTTATGTGGGGCTTGCACTAACAAAACAACGCCGTGAACCTACAGTCGCCTTGTTGTATGGGCCACGAGAACTGCTACGCACGACGTTCGCGACCCATCCATCTAAAACTGCCAACACTGGCCCCCCGACCATACCGAGGGACACTCGCTCGCCGTCATTACCGTATGACATCGGCCATTTTATTTGTAATCCACCCAGTCAATCTGCTGCAGCTGCAGTTTCATATCGTTAGAACCATCAGCATGGAGCTTGACCCTCAAACAAATCTAGTTAATCAAAGAAGAAAATAAGTAAAAAACATACCTATACACATTCTAGGTCCTTCTCCAAACGGCATATAGCTGTAAGGCACGATACTGTTCGCGTTTTCAGGCAAGAATCTTTCAGGTTTGAAGACGTCTGGCTCCGGGAAGAACTTGGCATCGTTGTGCATGCCTATAGCATTCACGTAGACCACTGTCTTAGCTGGGATCGTCAGCTTCTCGTTGATTTTGTAGTCTTTGAGTGCGACGCGGTCCAACCAGCCCATGATTGGGTATTTTCTGAGGGATTCTGCAATAGAAAGGGTAAATACATATCAGCCGGCAGAAGATGGTTGGGGAACGTTCTCCGTCTGTTGACACTTAAACCATTCCTTTATTTTGTAGGCGTAATACCTAGGTGGAAGTATAGTTGCCATATCGAGCCATATGCTAGTCCATATTTTAAAATATTAGGCTTTTTAGGGCGTCGTACGATCTAACAACAGAATATTGATAAACTAGTTGTGACTTATTTTTTCCAATACAACTGAACATCAGTCTGTTTTTCCCGAAGAGTTGGGTAGTGGTGGATTTCTGGTAACCAGTAAGATTTAATTTCGACCTTATTGTAAGTTAAATACTGTACCTTTAATGACAGCATCCAAATAGGGCAGTTTGGCTAAACTTTCCGCGTCGAACTCCTTGCCACCTAATGTTTCTTTGGCTTGCGCAAGTTCCTCGTATAGAGTTTGCTGTAAAAAAAAAGAAACGGGTTATTACACTGATTAGTACACATGCCATTACACCTTTAATCTAAACTAAATATGTGTAAGCAGAATATTCTAGTAGGTGTACTACAGCTCGCCCAAGGCTCAGCATCTTACAACAGTCCCGTCTTACGAGCGACAGGCCAGAATATGAACTAAGGCGATCACATATATTATTGTAATCTATATAAATAAAAATGAATTGTTGTTCGTTAGTCTGATTAAAACTCGAGAACGGCTGGACCGATTTGGCTAATTATAGTGTTGAATTATTCGTGGAAGTCCAGGGAAGGTTTAAAAGGTGAGAAAGTGGTAGGTAGGTAGGCAGGGTAGTAGGTAGAGTAGTAGGTAGGGTAGTAAGTAGGATAGTAGAGTAGGTAGGGTAGTCGGTAGAGTAGTAGGTAGGGTAGTAAGTAGGTAGGGTAGTAGGTAGGTCGGGTAGTAGGTAGGTAAGTAGGGTAGTAGGTAGGTAGGGTAGTAGGTAGGTAGGTAGGGTAGTAGGTAGGTAGGGTAGTAGGTAGGTAGGGTAGTAGGTAGGTAGGGTAGGAGGTAGTAGGTAGGTAGGTAGTTGGTACACAGGCAGGTAGTAGGTAGGAAAAAGGGCATTGCAACGCATGCCGGGAACAGCTAGTTTGATATAAAATCAATACAGCTCTAGAGGAGTGGTGCCCCAGTGGTGGCGGCCCCCGACTTGCGAACAGTAAGTTGTGGGTTCGAACCACGGGTTGGACGATTGGGATGGGTTTAATTTATTTCATCACCGCTGCTTTCAAAGCGGTGAAGGAAAACATCGTGACGGCATGTCTTAGAACCAAAAATTTCGAAAACATGTGACATCTACCAACCCTCTCTGGGCTCGCGTGGTAGATTGTAGCCCATCCCTCTCCTAGAAAGGAAGCCCCAGTTGCTGCAGTGGGAACATTATAGGCTGATGATGATGATGATGACTGCTCTCAAAACGGTGAAGGCAAACATCGTGAGGTAGCTAACATGTCTCAGAACCAAAAATACCAATAATCCTCTTTAGGCCCTTATGTTGAAGACTCACTTCCTCTCACAGAGCGGAGATCTGTGTCCCAGCAGTGGGAACGCCACAAGCTTATTATACTACTATAAAAAGATTGTTACCTGGATTTCAGGATGATGCGCTAGCTCAAAAGCGGTATACAGCAGAGCAGTCGACGACGTGTCGTATCCTCCTTGGAGGAAGATCATCGCGTTTGATAGTAAGATGTCCAAGTTCATATCTGGGAATAATAATAGTGGGTGTAAATGATAGCGTGATGGCTGACAGAGGAGGAGGTAAGAAACAAAGGCTTTTCACCGAGCCTAAGGAATATGGGATAAGTGCGTGCAGATGATGAGATTGTGACAAGAATTTGTAACAATATTTTAATTTAAAAAAGTGTCCGAGGAGTTTCCTACTAAATATTCTCCATAGATATCTACGCTTTGAAATGGCCAACTATAGTACCTAGTTTCACAAGTTATTATGCCGTTTTTTGTTTGGGGGGTGGGAAATCATCAAATAACCCCTTCCGCTCATTGGCAGAGCGAAAGGGAAAATAGCGAAGGGTGTCAGACTTCTACTGACTAAAAACCACCCATGTTTTTTCTTAGTCCTTTATGTCGATCCCGCGGTATCTCTTGCGAACAACCCGCAGCCCTGTTTACGGACTTAGTAGCTTTAGGTACTTTTTTTTTATTTTAAATATTACAAAAGCAAATATTTTAATAAAATTTCGTTATTAATGACCTTATTGAAATAAATGGTTTGCGTTTTGTAACTGAGGCAAAATATAACGGTTAGTTGAAACTTTCTGCAACCCAGGAGCTGGTGATTCCAGAAGCTAGGATGCCATACAACGTGTCAATGCTGCCAGTCTTTTGGGCATTTAAAGTTGTACTAAAATATCACAACAATCTAATATCCCTCCATCTTTATTCAAATGAAAACGCTAAAGACTGCTAGTATTTACAAAAAGTTGCATAAATGTCAAGATAACCTTTCGACAGTTATATGAAGCAGATTTTCGGCGCCATTATTTTAATATTTTAGATAGTTGTTTATTTTGATGTTATATTATGTAGTTAGTTAGCTAATTTTGGTTTATTTAAAAGCGTTGTAAAAACTTGTTAGGTGGAATTTTTGTTTTTTAGTTTGGTTGTTATCGTGTCAAGTTGTCCGACATATTATGTAAGCAAGTGACCTTGCAGATAGGAATAACAACTTAAACAGATAGACAGACTGCACATTGGGTTAACCAACTGCGTTGTATTTTACCGTATTAACACTGCACCTTTAAACATGCAACGCTAAGATACATATAATTACAAGGCGACAAAATACAAGCCCTAATATCCCAAATTCCCAATGTAAACTCAAATCATTCATTGACCCAAGGGCTGGCTTTTATCTTGGCCAGAGGCTAAGTGTTGCCATACAACGTGGCAATGCCGCCAGTCTTTTGGGCACATTACCGGCTGACAGCGTTGAGGAGTAGTTTTTTGATGCCTTTTTATAGTTTTTTGTTAATTTCTTTATTAGTTTTTAATTAATGTACATAGTTAGTTTACTCTCATAATCAATAAAAAAAATTAAGCATTCATATTTCAGTTAGACCATTAGATGCACTTTAGAATGTCAGAAAAACAAATTAAGAGAAACTACAGTTTGTGAAAGAACTGTAGTTGCCACTAGTTGCCCATTTCAAAGCGTAGATCTCTTTGAAGAAGAATGGACAAGACTCCATGGCAAATCTTTGAAATCAAAAAATGGTTACAAAATTTTGGTTACCTCATTTATGTTGAGATTTTATGTGAGAAGGATGCATAAAAAAAACACAGCAAAATGCATTTTCTTTCTTTCTTTCTTTTTCTTTTAACTATTATTATTGCAGTATTATTAACCCGGCCTTTTTCTTCAAATGCAATATAGTTTTCTAAATAACAAAATCCAGAAATCTTTGTAAATTGTACCTTGGTTATCCTTCTTAGCATCTTGCTTCATCTTCAACAGCGCGTCGAGCAGATCTCTCTTTCCATCCATCTCCCTCTCATATCCCCCTCTCTCTTCCACCATCACTTTGAAGACTTTCCTGAAGTAGTCCACGGTATGCTTGGGCCATAAAGAGAATCTGAAAATAATAGAAATATTAATGAGTAGGCGTTGGCCCAGCGAAGGAGATGGTGCGAAGAACTGGACAGGTTCTGTCAAAACTGGAGGGAGGACGCACGAGCTCAAGAGAAATGGAAGGAGTGGAGGGAGGCGTTGCCCTGGTGTGGGACAGAGCAGGTTAGAAAAAAAAGAACGGCGCAGGCAGCAGGGTTATGTTCAGCAGTGAGTGGAAGAAGGCTGCTATTGATAATGAAGCATCCAAATGGTCGTATTCCTTTTAGATGGCTCTCGCTCGTCTATATACATAGAACTCCACGAGGCCCTTCGTAATAACAAAGGTAGCTATATCTGGCAATACAATATCAAACAGAATTTGACTTGATGTCGAAGTTATTATGACCCTCACTAATGTAAATGAGAAATGCAACACCACGACGGGGGAGTAGTTTGGTTCTAGATGACTTTTGGGTGGCATTCAAGCTGTTGACTAGATTATGAGAATAGATTATCAACTAGATACTAAAGGCATCCCAGATGTACTTACTATCTGGGACGCTTGAGGTACAGGTGAAACATGTTCCAGAATATAGATTTCTAAGAAGAGTTCCGTGATGGATTATTTAAATAATTTACAAAGTGGTTTCCTCAACCCGTTGCATAACGAAACAAATTAAACTCCTTACCTAAATATATCCACAAATTCTGGCAAGAAGAAGATAGAAGACCAAGCCAGGCCTCTCCAGGGGCTGTACTTCTCGAATTCCTTGGTCATCTCCCTCAGGGGTCCGGTGCTGTTCCTCGTCGCTTGGCATTGAATGCCGAATGATGACTCTCCTATGATGTCGGTTGAGAAGTCAGCAAATACGGTCTGCAAAAGAAATATTATGAAGTATTTCAAGAAGTAGATACCATATTATCGCACTAGTTAAACCTAAAGTTTCAGGCAGTATAGTGTTAACGTGTTCTTACCAAATGGGCTTGGAAAAAGGAACTACAGAAATACGACACTGAAAATGAAATCATAATTAATGAAGGAATTATTCACATAAACTAGAGTATACAGAGCGACCCTTATGATATTTTAGCTGATCAAGGATCTTAAGGCGTAGCGATGGTCAAAATTTGAAGTATAGCCGTTTTCTTGTTAATGGATTTAGGACATAATGTTTCCCACAGCACCTGCTTGTCTAAGACAAGTGGTTCAAGGGCCAAAACATACTTGCAGCACTGGATACTGTGTGATAATCTGTCCCTATAGTTCGATCTATACATTGAAAAGAAAAATCATACCCTCAGATCGACGGTGATTCCTTTCTCGTTGTCCGAATTGATACGGTACACCAGATCAGCTACTTTGCTCTGGTACAGCTCCGTCCAGCCCCTGAGTTTGGAGCCAGTGAAGACCATTGTCAGGCGTCTTCGGATGGAACTCCATAGTGGATCCTGAAAAGTGTAACAATTGAACTCCGATGCAATAGAAAGGGAGTCGGTAGAAGAGACAAGAGAGTCGGAGAAGTGGCAGTAGGCTGGCCATGTACGTCAAAGGACTGATGTCTGACATCCTCCATGGAGATGTGACGAACACAGATGGATCGACGACTTTAAGAAAGTGAGTGGGTCAGACTGGATGTGAGAGGTGGGGGAGATAGAGTGTTACAGCGCACCTTGGAAGGGTCCTTTGTTGAAATTAATTAATTAATCGGCTCAGATTCAGACTACGGCATGCTAATGAGGAAATATGTCCGAATAAGAATGAATTAAGTTTATTGTGCAGTCACTTACATCCACAGTGAACAAGTTGAGAGCTCCCATGGGATCAGTCTTCCCTGAAGCCAGAAGTCTGTTCCTGAAGATGTCGGCATCCTTCACCAGAATCTGCCGCGACAGTTCAGGGTCGTTCACCACCAGACCGCGCCGCCAGAAGATCCAGATGCCCACGTAAGGAGATGGCTTATATTTCTGGTACAGTTCAATTAGCCATGTACCCTGGAATCAATAAAATTAAGATAGATATAAAAGGTACAATAAACATAGAATTCTACTTGTCTGTGTCCTCGCAGCTCGCATCCCGAGAAAGGTTATATAATCCCACCCTGTCGGGGCTGCGGGTTGTTCGAAAGAGATACCGCGGCCTCGAACATAAAGGTCTAAGAAGGAACATGGGTGGTTTTTAGTCAGTAGAAGTCTGACATTCCCTACCAGAACGGAGTCATTTGATGATTTTCCTCCCTCAAAAAAAAACTAACCCACCAAAATCGTGCAAAAACACTGACCAGAAATCTGTCTACTCTAGTCATGCCAAAAATCATAGTGAACTGTTGGTTCGACTACCTCTACACAAAAAAACTGTCTAGTTTTAGTCGTTGAACTTCAAACATATTTTTTTCTGGGAACTTTTCCAAACTGCACAATCTGAGCGCATACCACCAGTTGATGGATATGGCCTTGCAATAGTTTATTTACTTGTAGATAATATTTAATTTTATCTTAGTTGCGATGTTTCATGTATTTATCTTATTTTAACAAAAACTAGATGTTGTCGCCACAAACTGATTTGATAACCCGACTTCCAGCAGACTAGGTGTTCGAAAGACAAATGATAGCGCAGATGACAGAGATGAATCGGTAGTGAGGGAACATCGTAAATTCGTAACATTTGGAGCAGGTAAATGTATTCGAAATATATTCATTCATCATAATATTCGTACCCAGTGATTTTTACTAAAACGAAAACCCGCAAACGGCAGACTGCTTCGTTGGTCTAGTGGCCACAAGTGCGACTACTGTGCATGAGGTTCTGGGTTCGATTCTCTGGTCGGGCAAATTGTAATTGGGGTTTTTCATCCGGGCAAAGTGTTAGGTTCTTTAATGAGATTTGTGCCCGGTTGGTGGCAATAGTCTCGTCCCCTGTTACATGGGACTTAAACATAACTAGCGAAATGTACTAATCTCCTTTGCCTAACCCTTTGGGGATTACCGGCGTGATGTTATGTAATTTTTACGAATAGAAATTAGGTACAGCCATTTAGTAAAATATTCCAGTCTGAAATGATTTCGATTATTGAAATAAACGCTCTCTTGACTATTTAAGAAGCTGAAAGCCGTGTTATTTATTCATATTACTTTTAAATCGAATAATAAAATAATTTGTATGCCCTAGTTCGAACCCATGACCTTCAAGTCAGTAAGTCTGATCGTTATCACAATAACTTATCTTAAGATTATTGTTTCTTTTTTTTTGTATTAAGATTTCTTATTTTGTTAAGGTGTACATTATGGCTCTTGTTACTGCCGCACTCATAAAATCTTAATGATTACTTAGGCCATGACTTAGTAAAGGTTTTGACAGTTTAATCAAACAAAAGTATGCCAAATCTTTACTAAGTGATGGCTTAAGTAAACATTAAATATCTCTGAGTACCGCAGTTAGTCAACTGGGCCCCGAGTCTGCTATTCAATAGTGTCAGAATGGTCTATCATTGATCTCATAATTGTTGATTTTGACAAGTTTGGTGTTGTCAAAATCAACAATTATGAGATCAATGATAGACCATTCTGACAAGTTTGGTGTTGTCAAAATCAACAATTATGAGATCAATGATAGACCATTCTGACACTATTGAATAGCAGACTCGGGGCCCTGATCCCACTACGGCGGGAGTCGGGACCCGCGGGTCCACTCAACCACAATATAAATATGGACAGTACGGAAACTACCTACAAACGCTCGAAACCGCACACTCACACAAACATGGGCATCGACGGGGCACTTGGCAAGTCTTCGCAGTGCGCTCAGTTGTGCGTGCCGCGCCGAGACGAGTGGTCAGTTGGTCACGTATAAGTTCATATCTCCCGATATTTTTTTAAATGCAACGAACGTATTGCGCGGTATACGGCTGTGTCAACTCGGCTTCATCAGCAGAAGAAAGTATTTTTAATCGACTTCCAAAAAGAGGGAGGTTCTGAATTCGTCGGTTTGGTTTTGTTTTTGTATCTTATTTGTTTCCGCATAACTCCCTCATTTATGAACCGATTAGAAAAAATATTTTTTTAATCGAAAAACTCCCGAGATGGTCCCACTGTTACTATGTCTGGATCTGATGATGGAATCTTAACGAAATCGAGGGCAACCCTCAAATTTTATAGGCACGTATTGGCACGTGTTTCGTATTTTTTCTAATGCTATTTAGCTTTTTTAATTCGATTGATTGATCACAACAGAATAAAAATGTTATGTTGAGAAAGTTATCTAGGGACTTCAGCAACCGTGCATAAAAGGGACAACCCTATGGCTTCAATGGAGCGTAGGTAGTTATCGCATCAACTAGGCTTAGTTTCGCTACTGTCCATATTTATACTGTGACTCAACCTAATGCATTCTTGAATTGGTCAATTGGACCCGTTGACAAGTTTTGTGATCTGTATTATATAGTCGAGTAGAAAAGGGCAAGTAGAAAAGAGCGCGACTATGTTCCAAGTGATCGCTGGATTTTATTTCGCAAACTATAGTTCGGGCCAGTTAAGATGTCAATAGCGGTCATTGACCCACCTACATTTATTCAAGTTCTTAACAGGTTTACTGTCCTCAGACCACATACGGTCTGTAGAGCAACTTCCATACCAGTCCATAGACCGTATGTGGTCTGTTTGCTGGTACAATTTCTAGGCCATCTGACACTATGGACATTAGAAGAAAGTCTTTAATTTACACACACACATATACACATCATAAGGATTATAAAAAGTGCTGGGACACAGGGTAATACTGGTTTTTTTTGTTTCAATTTTTGACGTTTAATAAAATCTTAACGGGACTTGTGGACCTTTACCACTCTGGAGCCTCGACAGTGAACCTGTTAACTTTGAAATTAAAAATAAGCCTGTTCATGTCTTGAGTCGTCATCTATCGTGATCTTCAACATTTTTTCTAATGAAACGTTATACATTGTTCATTAGTTTTGGTTTGTACGAAGAGATATTAGAGAAAGGGTAATAACCGCTATTGACATCTTCACAGGTCTGAATAATAAATAAGTACTTATTTTCTTTTTCTTTATTGAATGTAACATGATAATCGAAATTTTCAAAAATACACAATTATTTTAAGTGCATGTATTGCTCTTCTTTAAGTAATGGAACACTAATTTAAGTCTGAAATATTTTTCTATTATGCAATGGTGTACTCATTGTTGAGGACCCAAATTAAATAAATAAATAAGATTGATGATTGATGCAAACAAAGACGTTATGTCGGTTTTTACCCATAAAAGTACTTATAGGTAAATACAACAACAAAGTAATCATTCAATTATGACTTATTAATTCTCTCCACTTAAGGCTATTATGTAATTTTTGATATTATTATCACAAGTAAGTTGCTAGTTTAATAATAAACATATGTAATTACATCAAATTCTGTGATTATCTTGTTACGAATCGTAATAACAAGACAGTGACATACAATTTAAATAATAACAATATTTTCACGGTCGATAGTTTATCAGGAATGGCAAAGGTATCAGAATATGTCATCCAGTTTGTAAAAGAAAAACCGTCCAAATACCAGTTAAACTTGCATACAAAGGGTTCCGTAGCACTAAACTAAATAATATATTATTTTAACTCGTTCGTATGTCACTTTGCACTCGACTGCAAAACTAAATTTGGTTTTCATAATAAGTATGTTAATGGAAAACAAAGTTACTGCTGCAGTTTCATGAACAACGCCTATACCTTTTTGTCACATTGTAGGTATTAGCGAATGTTCTTTTTATGCTCTACAAATATATTTTTACAAAATAAAATAAAAACAATTTAATGACGAGAAATATTTTTTTCCCACAATGTGGTACTCGTAGTAGCCATGTTGAAATTCGGCAGAAGACAAACAGACTGACGTCAGTGTCATTAAAATCTTCCCTTGTATGCTCTCTAGATCGAGCGACACAAATTAGGGTAGTTGACAAAAAAGATCTAATTAGTCCATCAGATATATCCGAAAAATATTAGACACGTATTTTTTCTTTTTTCACGTAAGCAATAAATGAACACGATACAGTGCTTCGAAAAGTCACGCGACGTCACAGCTTGGTACACTCACGATCTTTGACTCGTTTTATTTTGGTATTTTTTTATTAATTTGATAAAATAAAAAACACGTATCCAATATTTTTCGATAATCTAACAGACGAACTAAACAGAATCATATTTTTTTAGTCAGTCAACTACTCTATTGTGCATGTTTGTAAAACATAATAAAACCAACCGGATGCGGCTGAATATTAGTATTTTACATGGAACGACTGAAAACAATAACTAACCTGCCTCAATATTTATATTTTTTTTTTTATTATAAAGCGGAAGAGTTTGTTTGGTTGAACGCTCTAATCTCAGGAACTACTGGTTGGAGTTGAAAAGATCTCTTTGTGTTAAATAGCCCATTTATCAAAAAAGTTTATAAGCTATAATTATTATGTGATGCAGACGAAGTTGGGGGGGTCAGCTAGTACCTACATACAGGTGAAACTTTGTTAGATACTGGGATTATGATTGTACTATCAATCATGGCTTTCAATCAATGTCTGTAAAAATAGATTTAAAAAGATAACTCGTGAGCTGTTGCATCCATTTTATCATCAGTCTGATTACATCATTTTTCGACAAGATTAGGTATTGCACAATTATGTAACATACCAACAACAATAATTAAAATATTATCAATAGCTATTGAGTACCAGTAACAACATTGAGTATATTTGTTACATAAAGGTTAATTTTAATCAGGGTTTTCTTGCATTAAAACACTAAAACAAAAAGGCTGTCTGTATCTTTAAATCAGCACTCTGAATCAAATATTTATTTTGAAGGAACATATGAAATTAATAACTTATTCGTTTTCCAAATTCTTGGCTTGGCAGTCCAATTGTTATTTGGGATTGGGGCTTATTTGTAACAGGAATACCTGGCAAGATATTTAGTGCAATATAAAAGAAATCAAACATTCTGATGATTTTCGACTAGGCTAGGTTTAAATAAGTGAAACATTTTTAAGTCAGACATCCAATCTATGCGATAGTTTCCCCTGAAATAAACTTTACTTCACCTTTATAAGTAAAGGGCATATGAATTATAGTTTGGGACAGAGCAAGCAAATCAAGAAGTAAATATAAAAAGCAATAAAAAGAACTCACCGGATTTTTCTTTTGCAAGAACGACATGCTTCCAAATATAGGATGGACAGGACCTTGGGGCACCCCCAGATCGGTCCAATAGTTCTTCATTCCGATCCATTTTATATACAGCCACAAAACAAGTGCACACAACGGTATTGCAAGTAGGAGGTACATTGTCTCTCAATGGCACACTAGTACTGCTTGATATTATTGAATGACTGATAATATATATGCGGACGTTTTTTAACCTCGCGCCAGAATTGATAAAAAGCGGGACTGGCTCAAAAATATTGTCGAAAACTGCTTCGTTTCTGGGTGAAGCAAATTCGTTCTAAGAACGAACGGTGAAGATTTTGGTTAAAACCAAGTGAAGGGGTGCTTTTAGGTTCAACCCAGTAAAGAATTCAGGTAGAATGAGGAATCAGGTCCGTTTTTAAAAGACAAAATTAGAACACCTCAATGTGAGATTTAGGAAGCAATCTAGCAAGAGTGCTTCCAAAAGTTATGGTAAGAACTACGGAGGCCCAGAGTATATGCAACGCTTCTTGCCTAGCTGACGGACCGAGTGACTTATAACTGCTTTGCCTTAGGTTAATATACATATATTGGTCGCGTGCTATTCAAGATAGTATAGTAGATAGTAGATGAGTTTCAAAATATGAAATGATTTTCATTTGATAACCTATAGATTAGGTTCGTGTGAATAAAAATCTTGCATGTAATGTTGTTATTTTGGGTTTATGTGTAAGCTGTTATTAAAGTACGTTCTATAGATGTAGGAACGTATTTAATAAGTGGGTATCATACACTGGCTCTTGTCCGCGACTTCGTTCACGTGGAAATTTTTATGTGTATGTGTGAGAATGCCACGATGGTTGAGTAAGCAAGGGCGACTATGACATGGTCATAGTCTGGTCATGGGGTCGATTCCCGGGGGGAAGTGTTATTGGGTTATTGCATCAGCAATTTCTCAGTAGTAGCTAAGGAGACTGGATCTCATGCTTGATGGCAATGGGCTCGCTCTTTATTACATGGGACAGGCGAAATGTGGTTTATCTAACGTTTCGGGGATTACAGGCGTGATGTTATGTCTAGGCTCATCATTGCTCATCAAATCAGCGTCATCGTCAGGTCTGAAATGAACTTGTTATAATACTAGCATCTTTCTTTATTATTGTTCCACTGCTAGACTAATACCTCTACCGATACTATACAGGGTGTAAATTAACCCATCACACAGCCGTCAACCAAGCATTCTGTACATCAAACTAAGTATCCCTACGCAATATTTTTTGCTGGGAAACGCCTTATTTTTTGGGTCAAAAATCACATTTTACGGAAAAACTCAATGTGGTACTGTTAAAACATTGTGCTAGTGAATGCTTTGAGTAGTAACCGGGTCATTTATGTAATTTAAGTAAAGTTATAACCTGAAAAACTAGTATTTACAAAAACAGCTGTGAAAAATTTGGAACTTTGACCCCCAATATCTCCGTAACTAGGAGATTCCCAGGTATGGTCTAGAACAAAAAAAATATCGTAGTGGTGGGGAGAACAAGTACCCTTCGTTTGCGTTAAGGGTACTTTTACACCCTATAATATAGATCATTTCAGACTTGACAAAGAAAATTAGGCATTTTATCTCATCTTATTGTTAGCATTGACTTTATAATGTTAGCATTTATATTATGATAACATAGTTTTAAAGTAAAAATATTGAAACAGTACGATAATTTTTATTATGTCAATTGAATGTTATTTTTTATGCACTTGACTTTGTAAGCCGTTTTGGGCTAAATACGTGTTACATGTTATTTTTTTAACTTCTGAATAACAAGACAATGTTATAGCCATCAATACTGTTATAAATAAAGAATTTGTAAGTATGGATGTAGGCCTTTGTCTTCTTTGTAAAGTTAACTGTATAATATAATTTATTATTTTTTAATGTAAAAATTACTCTTTTCAACGACGCAACTTTCAGAGACACAAGCCAAAAAAACCATAATTAAAACCAAATTACTTTTTCGTTGCAAAGAAATTCACATTAATTAAACCCATTAAAAAATTAATATTTCAAAGGCTGTCTCTGAAGCCATTAGGAAGCCCTTTGTCTGCCAAGTGCCCATTGATCCGGCGGAATAATAGCGTTATTGTAATTCAATTAGCGGGGTCCTGCGTTCGATTCCCGGCGCCAATTATACAGGGGACAATGGACTAAAATGATATGCTTGATGGTATCTTTACGTTTAAATGAGTTTGGCTGGAAAATGTTGGTAATCACACGTTGGTACGACCTGTGTCTTGTTGTGTAGCTAACCGAGGGGGTAGGTACTTGTTTTGCTTGAAACTTGGCTACCCTATCGGTAATTGAATCCGCAGTAATGCTCGAAATTGATTCGAATATCGGCTCCCACAGACGTTATAAGCGTAGGTAGGTTCTTTGGATAGACACGAATAAACTGGAAAATTAAAACTGATTGACAGCTTGGTAGGGGAGGTCAGATATGCAGTTCCTTCATGTAAAATTTTCCTCTAAGAATTGCTTGCTGTTTTTTTTTTTTGGCGGGTGGAAAATCATCGTATAATCTCTCCCGCACTTGGGTAGAGCGAAAGGGAGTGTAAGACTTCTACTGACTAAAAACCACCCATGTTCTTTCTTAGCTCTTTATGTCGAGGCCGCGGTATCTCTTGCGAACAACCCGCAGCCCCGACGGGTAAATAATTGCTTTCTTTACGTATTATTTTCCCATGCAACATATCCATAGAATCTAATTAATATCGAAAACAACAGCGATGAGGTCTCATTCTCCTGTAACGAGGGGCGTAACGACACTGTAACAGAACTTGTTCGGTGGTCTGATACACCTTAATTTTTCCAACTTTTCAACAAGCTTTTTTTCAGTAATTAACTGGGCGGTCGTAATAGCGGTGCGTGTTTAAGTTAAAGGATAATGGCGAATTAAGTATTTTGTTCTTTTTTGTAACACAATATTTTTCCAACATAAAATGGTTAATTTGTTTCTCTGGGACTTCTTCGAGCTTCATTGTCTCGGCGCTTGTCCCAAAAAGGACCTACAACATAACCATACCTTTCATCACCATCATCATTAGCCTATAATGTTCTCACTGCAGGGACTCAGGCCTCCTCGTTAGAGAGGAGGCTCTCCTAGGAGAAGGATGGCTATAATCCACCACGCGGGCGCAAAGCAGATTGGTACATGTCTTCGATTTTTTTTGTTCTAAGAAATGCCGGTTTCCTCACGATGTTTTCCACACAACATCAACCATTTTCCCAGACTGGCCTGTCCTAGGAGTCCATAAAGCTATACTCCTAAGTACAGGCCATTTACTAATTTCAAAACTCCCATTGATAAGAATAGACTATAATTACATTAATGAAAAAGATCCGAAGATTCTGTCACATTTTCAGTTTTCTCATTCATCTTTTTTTTTTTTTTGGGGTTGGGAAATTATCAAATGACTCCTCCCGCTCTGGGCGGAGCGGAAGGGAGTGTCAGACTTTTACTGACTAAAAACCTCCCATGTTCCTTTTGTATTTCGGGGCCGCGGTATCACTTTCAAACCCCACCTACCAACTACCAACTTATGCCCTTTTTTTTTTTTTTTTTGGAGGGTGGGAAATCATCAAATAACCCCTCCCCCTCTTGGGCAGAGCGAAAGGGAGTGTCAGACTTCTACTGACTAAAAACCACCCATGTTCCTTCTTCGCCCTTCATGTCGAGGCCGCGGTATCCCTTGCGGACAACCCGCAGCCTCGACAGGACGCAACTTATGCCCTTAGGGCAAGATTGAGGTCAAGAGCAAGCCCATTCCAAGAAAAAAAAAAAAAAAACAACCCAGAGTTTTCTCTCATCCCTTAGACCACAAACTTATATTGTAGACGGAGATTTCAGAGAATTGTTATTACTTATAATAACCGGATAATGGCGGCCCGAACTTTTCACATTGAAGTCTACTTTTTTTCTTAAAAGCAAGAACATTGTTCTAATTATCCGTATCATTAATGACATTGTTGTAAACCTCTTTTTGCAGATATGAGCATCATGTAGGGAACTCGAGGCTTAATATTAACAGCCGGGTTTGTGCTTGCCGAGGTCAGTTCGTGGATGGGTGATCATTGCATACCTACTGAGTTTATTTATTTATTTAAACTTTATGCACAATAGTGATACATAGGCGGACTTAATGCCACAAGGCATTCTCTACCAGTACAAGACAACATTGTGGTAGGGTACAAAATAACTGAAAAAACAATATCTACTTTAAAAAAAAAAGTTTCGTTTCTTGTACAGCACGGGTCCCGGTTGTCGATTGTAGATCTTTGAGTCGTTACAAATAGTCAATAGCCTGAAAGTCTGACAACCAGAGGTGTTAATGCATCCCGTCGGGGCTGCGGGTTGTTCGCAAGAGATACCGCGGCCTCGACATGAAGGGCTAAGAAGGAACATGGGTGGTTTTTAGTCAGTAGAAGTCTGACATTCCCTTTCGCTCTGCCCAAGAGCGGGAGGGGTTATTTGATGATTTTCCATCGCCAAAAAAAAATAAAGGTGTCAATGCATATCCCGCAATAATAATTGGGTTGTGGAGCTGGAGGTCAGATAGGCAGTCGCTCCATGTAAATTCCGCAGTATA
Source organism: Diarsia brunnea (assembly GCA_949774965.1). Lineage (NCBI taxonomy): Eukaryota > Metazoa > Arthropoda > Insecta > Lepidoptera > Noctuidae > Diarsia > Diarsia brunnea. Next base: position 1,029,893 of record OX459014.1, on the reverse strand, counting down.
TAGCTTCATCTGGATAGACTGGAAGTAGACCCGTGCAGTTGGTAAAAGGCTGAGATAGTAAAAATATGAAGATTTATAAAAAGTTAAATAGAGAGGTATTTTGGTACAATGGCGGTCTATTTTAAGCATCTTGGCAACAAAAATTCCCACGTGAAATTTTCAATGAACCAATAGGTATTTAATAGTCAAAACACCAATTGGTAGGTAAAACAATTCCTATAATCCGGTAAAAAGAAATCTGATAACGAAAATCTAGATCTTATCTGTTCTGAAACACTAATCTTTAAAATACTGTACTTAAATAATTCGAAATAGTAGTTATTTATGTTTTAGCTATGTGTGCTTGTCCGTTTGTGTGAACTTCAGAAAGAGCTCGAATTCAGTTTTCGCTATGCCAGTATAAGTCCGTCAAAATCGGTCCAGCCGTTTCAGTGATTAGCCGCAACAGACAGGCAGAGACAAAAGTTAAAATAAAATGATGATACAAGAACTGTATAGGATACTTTTATATGCATTAGTTAAAATCCTGTTGTTTTAAAATACCAGACATTATACTCTAACATTATTTATTTGTATTGTATGATAAATGTCAACATTTTTAACATTAGAAACAAATTCAGTTGCCCAAAGAAAAACTTGATGTTAGTTTAAATTAAATTAATTTTTTTGACTGTTCTTCTCTGGGCAAAGGAGTGGGACGGACTATTTATTCAACTTAAATGATGCCACATCAAAAATAATTCATGTGTAAAGATGGGAAAAATCGCCAGTTGCGTAAAACAATAGGTATTTTAGATCTCAATAATAGGTATTATTGTTACCAAAATTGTGTATCAATAGGATTGCCAATTTAATAATGTAGGATCGGCATGAATCTAATCAGATAAAAGGGAATATTTTGGGTTATTATGACGCGTAATGATTAGCCGTGACGATACATTTTGCACTGTTGTTAAAAATCACGATTTACACAGGTCGGGGCGCGTCAAGACATATCGTATCGCTTTTTATACGGAAATTGAACCATTTATAAGTGTTTCGACGTAGTATGACGCACGACGGACGGTGTAAATCGTACTTAAAGATACCGAAATGTCTGTCATGTCTTAGTTTTATCTTGAAGGAGGTTATTATCTACAGACTGGCGGCGCTAGTCATTGTTTTTAATAACTACTTATTTATGCAAATAATGTAGGTACCTAAAAAGTCGCGATGTGGCACGTGGAGACTGGAATCTGGAATCTGGACGCTGACAGATACTTCAGTAATAGTTGCGGGTAAAGTGTAATTGGGTTTTACCATCAGGAATTTCTCAGTGGCAGCCACGAGGTCTGAATTCGATGCCCGATTGATGGCAATAGGCTTACCCCTATTACATGGGACTTAAACATAACTGGCGAAATGTGGGTGTACTATTAGGTCTGGGTTTGTGCCCTTTTCATGGCAATAGGCTCACGCCTTGTTACATGGAATTTAAAAATAACTGGCGAAATACCTTTAAATAGTTACCCTTCGGGGATTACAGGCGTGATGTTATGTGATGTTTGAATTGCGGGAAACCAATATCCAAAGAGTGGTAAATGTAATTAATATTGATAGATGTACCTATAGGAAGAGAACAAATGAAAAAAAAAAACTGGCCAAGTGCAAGTGACCTGCACATGAAGGGTTCCGTACCATTGTAGTGGATATTTTATTTATATTTATTTAGGGACAATAAACAGCTACAATATGTGTTGGAACATACAATTTTTTTTTTAAATTAACAATTTTGCAGTCCACTACATTATCCGCATATTAACAACTGAGAACATGATTCAATTCAATTTTTTCAATTCATTTATTCACTTACAATTTTTACATTGTGTCTGTATGATACTGAGTAAGTTGTTGTTGTTGTTGTAGTTGCAGTTGCAATAGTCAATGAGTTGAGAGATTTTCCATGTTATTTTAGCACCACAGTCTTCTTGTAGGTTTTCCTGTAATGTATGAGTGTTGAACTAATTTCTGTATATTTTTTTTAAATTTTAGGCTCCGTAGTTTCGGTGATAAGGGGGACGGAATGGTCGGATAGAAAGACAGACAGAAACACGAGTGATCCTACAAGGGTTCCGTTTTTTCATTTTGAGGTACGGAACCCGAAAAACGAAGTAAATGATGGCGTGACGGTTGACAGGCGAAAATGGAAGAAAAAACCTCAAGTAAATGATGATATTATGACAATTAACCAAAATACTATGCATTTAGAGATGTATGATAGAGTGGAGGTATGTCCAGATCTTTGCTGCCCTTGCCTGTGATTTTTGCATACCCCCGTTGAGAAAAAAGCGTGAGGTTTTTATGCATGCAAATCAAACTGGATTAAAATAAAGTTTATCGCTTTTCGGCATGATAAAATAGATGATTGTCGCAAAATAAAGTTACTAAATTAAAAATAATTGGATGGAGATCGCTTTAATTTTCTCTTTTGGCATTTAAAATTAAATAACTAATTAACTGTAGGAGTTAATTAACGATCGCATGGACATAACACTTAATTATAATTATGATCTTTTATGAATGCACGTCATCGCTTGCTCGTTAAAGTCTCTGAAACTATATTTTTGTTAAAAATAGTATTTTACATTAAATGCATAACATTACAATGCATAACATAACATAACGCATAACATAACATGCATAACATATTTTTTTTTTTGTAAAGTTGATGTTGTTTGTTAGATATTTTGTACCCTACCACAATGTTGTCTTATTTAACCCTAAGGTTGACTGGTAGAGAATGCCTTGTGGCATTAAGTCCGCCTATGTATATCATTATTGTGCATGAAGTTTAAATAAATAAAATTAAATAATGTATGAAAGAGCCAAATAAATGTAATTTCTTTCTTTATAAATTCGTATAAAGTCCATTTCACGAAAGAAGTCCCGCGGACAATTGTGGAACTAAATTTTACAGATCGGCCATGTTGTCGTTTGTCGATGTTATCATGGTGCGTTTGTTGTGGTAGATATTTTGTGAGTTTATTATTGGATTAGTGCGTTATAAGGTTTATTTACGATGCCAAAAGTTGTGAAACAACATTATGTCGCGCGACATACAGCGCTGCGTCTGCGGGACTTCTTTCGTGAAATGGACTTTACTCATAATCGTCATTTAAAAAGAATCTCTTCAGATGGGGGTAAATCGAAGGATCAGATCATGCGCTGTCTAACCACAGACAATGACCCACCCTCCATCTTACGTCTCATGACCTGTCACTAATTTGCATACTTGATGGCGTTATGACTGCATCAGCGAGCGGAATTCGTGTAGCCGTAGCTGAATGTTGGACCGAAAAGTTCAAATATTATTATTTGAATTTTCGATACGCAAAGAAAACTATTTTTGGTTGAGGTTTTGCATATTCTCATTGACACAAAAAGAGGTCAAGTCATTTACGCACCGGATATTCATAAACAGGCGACATTTCGGTCACAACCGGGAATGAAAACCCGAGTAAATCCGAGTCGAGAGCAAAGGAATCGATTCTCGCTATATCCTAGACAGGCATAAATCGACGTTGGGCTCTGCTAGCTTTTAGGGTTCCTTAGAGAAGGGCAGAAAACTTAACATCACGCTTGTAACGCTGTTAGGCAGAGGTGTAATTAGAGTACATAAGGAAATCCACATTTTGCCAGTCGTGTTTAGGCCCCATGTAATAGGGTCCAGCCTAATGTTGCCATCAACTGGGTAGGAATCCAACTCTCGGATTGTAACTTAGTTATTTCAGGGGGAAAAATCAATCGAACCAAATACCTCTCGTTCTAAGTTTTCGAAGCGTTTCATTTCATTTTATAAGCAATGATGATGTCATAAATTACCTACACAAAGTGCCTGTATGGGTTCGAATTCATGACCGTCTACAAATTTATAACTCAGCAACTCCAACCTCTACAGTGATGACCTGTGTGTCTGTTTGTGGCATCAAAGCTCGCAAACGGATTAACCGATTTTGATTTCGTTTTCAAAATACAAACTAATTAATATAACTTTAGACACGAAGCCCAGATTATGTCGTTTCTCCTCTCCCTCGATAAGGAACATCTGGGCAGGTCCCAGCTCCCACTTGGCCGGCGATTATATTCAAAGGCTGGGCGGGCCGCGCATATTTCATCTCGCTCGTCGATAGCTGCCATGATTTACTGCGGCAGAGGTAACTATGAACGTTGTGTTTAAGATATTTTTATGTCCCAACTATTTTTCGTTAGATATGTGGGTGGGAATGATATGTGAAATTATTGTGAGGGGTTTCATGTCTATGGAGATACGACCACAGAACAGATAAAAGAGGTGCCGCTTGCTTGTAGTGGATTTAGACAGTGGGAGACAAGCGGCGACACCCGTTCTAATACAAATCAGGAACTATTTCCTTTCTAACCTCTTTTGTCGGTTCTGTGGATACGACCACGGCTATCCGCTGAACAAATAGCTTGTAAGTTGTTTATTTGATATTCTATACCTTTACATAGTATAAAACAAAGTAGTAACGGCTGTTTGTACGCTTAGATCTTATAAACTACGCAACGAATTTTAATGCAGTTTTCAGCAGTAGATAGATTGATCTAAGAGGAAGCTTTATAATGTAGTGTGTAGTATCTACAGTGCACCCGTGCGAAGCCGGGGCGTGTTGCTGGTTAACGATTAATATTGAATAGTTTGTATTGAATGTTCGGTGTGTTTATTCAGTAGGCGGGTTTTAGTTTTTGAACTTCTGGATCATTAACATTTCACTGCCGTATCTTGTTTTGGGATATGGCTTTTCTAGTTACACAAAGAACAAAGGTCTTTGTGAATTCTGTTCCATACTTTTCAAATCCTGAAACTTTTCAAATACTGAAACGCCCTGTATAGTCTCTCAAACGAAATTCATTAGCTACAACAAAGACATCACTAACCCAAAAATCCGTACGTTCCATTTCCTCCAACACAACACAAGGAGCTTATACTTACTCTATAAATTATTCACAAACCAAATTACCTCGGAGTGTGTAAAAAACCTACCAGAATTTACCTCCACCGTAAAACGGAACGCTTAGTTTAAAATTCAAATTTGGAAGCGTCTAACACGGCAGCCGCTGAGTCGATTTAAGTGCAAATACGGCCGAGTTACGGAGTCCCCTTCGCTGGACATTTGCCATGGTAATGAGCGACTCCCACCACCGGACGGTTAATTCTATTCATGGCTACAATGGTGCAGTACAAATAGCGAATTACGCTAGCACTGAATAAAAGAACCAACTGGATTTTAGTTTATTTTTCTTTCTTCCAATGCAATCTGGGTTGTTAGATTTGCATAAGTAGGGTCGGAAGACTTACATGGTGGTTGATAATGTATGTAATGGCTGTATTATACGCCATCGACATTCAGCTCCAAATTCCTCTTTAACCAACCAATAGATTTAAAACCATGTTTTTTGTCCTTTTAATCAAATTTCCTTTTCATTTACATTCTACCTCATAAAACAACGTGACGTGTTTGTAAAAATAAACCGCTCCGGATGACAGCCCTGAAAAAATGCAGCTGAAAATTTCAAAAAATCTGCGCTATTTTCTAAACGATTTTAAAAGTTATGCTTTCAGAGGTAAAGTCGAAAATTGAATGTGTTTTGTAAGAATTAAGTCGCTTACTCGCAATTATGGTTCGGTGTGAAAACGGGTACATTTTGTGTTGGTAGAACAAAACATATTTAGAATTAAAATACGTGAATGTACTGGCATGCACTAGTTACGTTAGCTCTATAAAAAAAAAAGAAAAAAACGCTCTCTCATTCTATTTTTGTGTTTCGGAAGAAAAATGTTGCTTTTGTATTGGGACATGGTTTTAGCAAATAAATGAATTCTGACTAGAATCAGGAATAGCCCAAGCGAACCAATATCCGTTTTTACAAACACTAAGCGTTACCTAAATAATTTCCTAATTATGATTGTATACTGTTGTAATTTTAACTAAAACGTCAAAAATTCAGCAGTGCGATATTACTGGCTTTCATTTGAATGTCACTTAACATAAAATCACGCCTGTAAAACTCGAAGGGTTAGGCAGAGAGGTAGGTACCCATTAGTACACCCCCATTTGTTCAGATTATGTTTCATCAAATAATAAGGGGCAAGTCTATCCCGTCGGGGTTGCGGGTTGTTCGCAAGAGATACCCCGGCCTCGACATGAAGGGCTAAGAAGGAACATGGGTGGTTTTTAGTTAGTAGAAGTCTGACACTCCCTTTCGCTCTGCCCAAGAGCGGGAGGGGTTATTTGATGATTTTCCAACCAACATAAAAAAAGGGGCAAGTCTATTGCCATTAACCAGGCACAGAGAGATTCCTAAGCAAAAAACCAATATCACTTAGTCCGATCCGGGAATCGAACTCAGGACCTCATGCTCAGTATTTGCGCTTGCGACCACAAATCCGACAAGGCAGTTGGTTGTCACGTTTATATAAGTAAAAACGGACATAACATTTTTGTTCTATATTGTAACTGAACCGGAACCAAAATCCACACGGTATTTTCCACCCAACCACGCACAATATCCCTAACCCGCATCCCAAACTACAAACATCAAAACACATACCCCTCAACACTCAAAACTTGAAATATTCCCGAAGCAAACTGTTAAGACAGGCCCGAATTGTACTTAAGAAAGTTTAATGAAACCTAATTAGACCGTAAATTTAAAGCCAATAGACTTTTCCAAGTGTTTAATCCTGAACCGTCCAAGCGTAATTAATCTTGGTACAGGGCCGGACTAATCTGTATGCACCCTTTTGATTAATTGGCCGCTTGACGGAGCGATTCCTTAATAAATGACCCCCATTTCGTGGACCGACAAGTTTTTTGGTGATATTGGTTTTTTTGGCTGCTTTGATGTCGAGAAATGGTGATAAAGTTTTTGCTTTAATGAGTTTAAAATTAAGAATTTACATATCTTGTTGTTTTATGGTTTGAATAAACCTACGGTTCGATAAAAAGGGATCGTAAAGGCAAGCATAAAAAGATATGATCATTATCTGCTTAGCCGATGCATCTGAGTACTAAAAAATTTCAGCTCAATCGGTTGAAGATATCTGCTCCAAAATTGATGTGCAAGAATCCGCCCGAACATACTTACATACATATTACAAACATACATTGCAAGTTAAATAAAAGCTTTTAAAAAGGAACTGATGCAATAATTACAATGAAAAAGAATCAATAAAATGTGGCGAAATGTAGGTGTACTTGTTGGTTACACCATCATCAAATGACTCCTCCCACTCTGGGTGGAGTGTCAGACTCTTACTGACGAAAGCTCATCCGTATTCCATCTTATGCCCTTTGCGTTCCAGGACCGTGGTTATTCTTTCGAACAAGTTCCGCAACCCTGGCAGGGTTACACCCCTGCCTATCTCTACAGGGGTGATATTATGACAAGAACCCTTTCTATCACAAAACTCCAAGTACATGCCTGTAACCCAAAGTTGGTATATTTCAGTTTTTGTCGGGGTCGGCTTAATAATTATACTCTGCACCCCGACTATACCCGAAATAGAAAGTTTTTAAAGCATTTAAATAGATCACTTTTGTAATTGTTTCTACACTTTTAGGTTCATTTTCGGAGCTTAATTAAGTTTCAACTTAAATAGGTTTTTGATGAAAAGAACAAAAAAGAATTAGTTTCATTGATTGCTCGTTGGTTTACGTAGTATTAATTAGAAAGAATAATGGTTGAATTGACGGCCCAGGGACTAAGAAAGAGGGCTAAGAAGGGCTTAGAAGGAACATAGGTGGGTTTTAGTTTGCATAAGTCTGACACCCCATTCTGCTCCGCCCAGAGTGAGAGGGGGTCATTAAATGATTTCATATCCACAAAAAAAAGGGACCCAAAACTTCAACTATACTTTAAGGGAATAATCCACCAATACGCAGCTACGTACACGACTCGTCGCATGACCGGTACAAAACTGGTCGTACGCTCGGTTGTGCGACCATAACTTACTTCCTGGAGCTTCTGCGGCCAAAAGTCATGGTCGTGGTCGCGTAGGCACGTAGTCTCCAAAACTACGATTCCGAAAGTGACCGCAACCGAACGCGAACATGGCGGGTTTCTTTGTATCTCTATGAAAACGCTTCTAAAGATTGACATTAACATTACAGCCTTACAGCATTAATATATACGTGGTGCCATGATGGGACCTGAGGGTCTAAAATGGCCACTTTAGCAAATCATAATAATTTATGTATAGCGTTAAAAGTGTAAATTGAACCTTTCATAATAGTACGTCTGTGACTATTTTACGAATTTTGACGCAATTCATTTATGATCTCATCATCTCCCTAGCCTTTTCCCAACCATGTTAGGGTCGGCTTCCAGTCTGACTGGATGCAGCTGAATACCAGTATTTTACATGGAGCGACTGCCTATCTGACTTCCACAACCCAATTAATACTAGGCAATACGATACTCTTTGGTAAGACTGGATATCAGAATTTCAGGTTACTGACTACCTGTAACGACTGCCAAAGATCTATGTATGGGAGCCGGGACCAACAGCTTAACGTGCTTTCCGAGGCACGGAGGAATCTCGGTATGTCGGGCGGTCACCCATCCACAGACCGACAGTCACCACAGACTGGCAGTTCTTAATAAGCCACGAGCTCGATATTATGATCTATTTTCCTAATTGGTCACAGACGCAGTTACTGTCATGAAAGGTTCATTTAACGCAATTCATATTATGATCTGCTAAAGTGGCCATAGATGCCATGAGCGGTGAAATACCCAATAAGTTAGAGCTCAAGTAAGGGAACTACTGTTGCCGTCGGGGCTGCGGGTCCCGTCGGGGCTGCGGGTTGTTCGCAAGAGATACCGCGGCCTCGACATGAAGGGCTAAGAAGGAACATGGGTAGGTTTTTAGTCAGAAGAAATCTGACACTCCCTTTCGCTCTGCCCAAGAGCGGGAGGGGTTATTTGATGATTTTCCACCCACCATAAAAAAAAGGGAACTACTGTTCTATTTTTCAGGTAGAGGTGATTGCTTATCAAGAGCTCATTTAAAATTACAATTACACTGTGGCCATTTCACTTTGCAGTGAATTACTGCATTTGTAATCATCATTGCAGCCATAAGACGTCCACTGCTGGACATAGGCCTCCCCTAGAAGGGGGTGATTTGGCATAATCGCCACGCTTGGCAGGCGGGTTGGTGATCGCAGTATGGTTGTTACGAAGGCACAGAGAACGCTGCTGCCCATTCTCAGGTAAGTCCCTTAGTCGCCTCTTATGACACCCACTGGAAGACATGGAATGGTGCTATTCTTTATATCCGACACCATACGATACCACACGGTACGGCATTTTTTTTTTTTAATAAAAACGTTGCCCCACACTAGGAATTTCGCCTGTATCGTGGGTGTATTTGTAATGTCTTCCGTTTATTATGCGCAAAGACAAAGTATGGAACTCTCTGTCAGCATCTGTGACCGACATTTAACCCATCTGCCTTCGAGAGTGAAGAGGTATCTTTTGGGCCCTCTCGTTCCATCATAGACCACATCCATCAATTACCAACAGGCGCGATCGAGGTCTAGAGCAGATTCATTTTGCAATAAAAGAAAGTGTTCAAATCAACAAAAAAAAACCTAGGTTCTACCATCAGCTACTAAAACAAAGAAATCCCTCAAACTCAACTCAGCGTTCTAAATCTAACTCTTAAAACACGTGTCTCCGGTAACTCATTGAATTTCAATCGCCACGCATTTGACGACACGCCATGCAAAGCCTCGGGTTTGAATCCCGAGCATGTAAGAGATTTGTTGGCACGCCTTGTAAAGTTTGTGTGCTGATTTCAAAGTAAGTAGTTTTTCTTGTGAGTTTAAGGATACGAAAAGACTAGCTGATAGTTGATTCGGTTGCCATTATGTACATTATTTTAACCGCATGATGTAAATGAAGTAGATAATTAAGCTAAAATCATTTTTGTACATCACAGTATTGTAATTGTTTCAATTGAATATTAAAAAAACAATACCAATGAAAACTGATTATTTTTAAAAACATTCCAAGGCGTTGTAAAGCATAGCAGGGTTTGACGTAGCACTGCGTAGCGAGGGATTCTGTAGCAAGACAATTCATAGCAACACGTGGCAACGCGTAGCAAGGGAACTTATTCGTAGCAATACGTAGCAACGCGTGGCAAGAGAGTTGGTACGCGTACCAAGACAATACGTAGCAAGGGAGTACGTAGCGAGCTTATTCGTAGCAATACGTAGCAACGCGTAGCAAGACAATACGTAGCAAGGTAGTCCGTAGCAAGACCAAACGTAGCAAGCGGTAGCAAAAAAAAACCGTTATATTCCTTCCGTAGAAATTACACTCACACAAGCACACGTGCCGTAACTTGTCACTTTATTTACGAGAAGTTCCGAAAGCTCAGGAGATTCAAATTTTAGAAGTCCCTTTATTCAATTACCCATTTCTCGGAAGGTGATAAATTTTAGAAGTCGACTCCGTTTTATTTTGATTCTGTGAATTTCATTTGTGGCCCTATTAAAGGTTTAACGACTTAGGCCGGTAACAAGCTTTGCGACAAATGTTAAACTTTTAATCAACGTGGAGTTAAAATACAAGTAAAGATAAGTAGCTAAGTTTTATGAAACGCTGCGTGTATTGATTATTAGGAATTACTGTTTCTTGCAGTGTAATAGGTAACCGCGTAGCCACAATAGCCACACTTTTTGTTGGTGTAACAGGTAGCTGCATCTAGGCAACTGGGCTTATGCCAGATATATAATAAATAGGGTGTAAAAGTACCCTTAACGCAAACGAAAGGCACTTGTTCTCCTCACCACTGCGATAATTTTTTTGTTCTAGAAAATACCTGGGAACCTTCTAGTTACGGACATATTGGGGGTCAAAGTTCCAAATTTTTCACAGCTGTTTTTGTAAATAATAGTTTTTCAGGTTATAACTTTACTTAAATTGCCTCCATGAGCCGTATATTATTCAAAGCATCCACTAGCACAATGTTTTATGAGTGCAACATTGAGTTTTACCGTAAAATGTGATTTTTGACCCCAAAAAAAAGTCATATCCCAGCAAAAATTTTTGCATAGGGGTGCTTAGTTTGATGTACAGAATGCTTGGTTGACGGCTGTGTGATGGGTTGATTTACGCCCTGTATGTCTTTTTGTGCCTTTTGGCCTTGTTCTGTTCTATCCTGCTGATATTGAGGGAAGTGAAAATTAAGTTACTGATTTCTTGAAAATCATCTTTCATACTCCTCCGCTATTCTTTCATACTCCTCCGCTATTATTTCATACTCCTCCGCTATTCTTTCATACTCCTCCGCTATTCTTTCATACTCCTCCGCTATTATTTCATACTCCTCCGCTATTCTTTCATACTCCTCCGCTATTATTTCATACTCCTCCGCTATTCTTTCATACTCTTCCGCTATTCTTTCATACTCCTCCGCTATTCTTTCATACTCCTCCGCTATTCTTTCATACTCTTCCGCTATTCTTTCATACTCCTCCGCTATTCTTTCATAGTCCTCCGCTATTCTTTCATACTCTTTCGCTATTCTTTCATACTCCTCCGCTATTCTTTCATACTCTTCCGCTATTCTTTCATACTCCTCCGCTATTCTTTCATACTCTTCCGCTATTCTTTCATACTCCTCCGCTATTCTTTCATACTCCTCCGCTATTCTTTCATACTCTTCCGCTATTCTTTCATACTCCTCCGCTATTCTTTCATACTCTTCCGCTATTCTTTCATACTCCTCCGCTATTCTTTCATGCTCCTCCGCTATTCTTTCATACTCTTCCGCTATTCTTTCATACTCTTCCGCTATTCTTTCATACTTCTCCGCTATTCTTTCATACACCTCCGCTATTCTTTCATACACCTCCGCTATTCTTTCATACTCCTCTGCTATTCTTTCATACTCCTCCGCTATTCTTTTTGTTGCAGTTTTCTGGGACTTCATCAAGCTTCTTTGTCTCAGCGCTTGTCTGGTGATTGCCGCTGTTACTTCTAGCTTTCAGCATTTGCAGTGGTCTGAGATTAGTGTGGTGGGCTTATCATTAAAATAAATAGGTCGACTAAATGCGAAATTCACAAAAGAAACTTACTAAACGCGATCAGCAGATCTAAACAGTGTTCAAGATCTGTACTTACGTCAGTGTTGTGTAAAATTGAAACCGAAAGATCTTAATCGTGGTTTTGACATGCGATCATTCTTTGATTTTTAGTGAGACGTAGGAACCTTGTATATTGGTTGTGCGTTGTACGTGTACTGCTTTTTTTTGTTTCTGCGACAAATAAATATTTTTTCTTTCTTTCGTTTAGTGCCCAAAAACAAAACCGATCAATCATTAATATCTCATTCGAGCTGCGATTAAAAGTCGCATGCGTGCAAACAGCCTGAAAACAAGTAAAGTTAAAAACAGTTTTATTAGCACATGCCAGTCGCGACGTTATATTTCAGCTGTCAGAGTTTCGCGGCAATAATGAATGGCTTCTGTTACACTTTGTTCAGTTTATCAGGAACGCGAGATAAACATGTTGTGGCGCCCTTAATTGTTCGGATGTCACACCGGGTTGTGTGATTACATGTACTTGAAGATATTAATTAGCTCTTTATAAACACCATAGTAATAACTAATTAATGACAGTCTCTCTCTCAACTCTTCATCAGAAGAAGCTTAGCTTTTTTAAGGCTTTTCTTGTTTTTTTTTGGCTTCTACTGACTAAAAACCACCCATGTTCCTTCTTAGCCCTTCATGTCGAGGCCGCGGTATCTCTTGCGAACAACCCGCAGCCCCCGAAGAACCCGCACCCCCCGAACAACCCGCACCCCCAAAATCAAGCATCCCTCATCGAAGAAGAACCTGATGCTAAAAGCTTCTTCTAAAATCCAAACCCAATTAATAAGGAATATACCTGCAATCTCTAGTATTTAATTACGAAGTTCAACAATGACTTTCGAAAGCTTATGCTAATGACTCGGCTGATATTTGCGATGGGTATAGCGAGGTAATGAGTTCGACGTATGCACCAATCAGTGAACAGCTATCGACATTTGTTTTGGAATGAGGTTCGAGATTAATTTGAATTGGGGTTGAGATTTTTAAAACTTTGTTGGCGCAGTTTTCTCTTAGACAAATGTTTCAACATATTTTAGATATTTTGTAGTCTGAGGATATCGCAACAGTGACAGAAATATCGCTTTGTCATGTTCGTCCTTAGTAACGTGTCATGTCGTGTGTGAGACGTGTTGTGAGGACAAAAAACACTTTGCTGTTGAAATTTATTAAACTGACTGCTGCCATTATTTAACTCAGAAATGTAGTGATTATCTAAATTAAACATCTTTCATCTCTGCCAAGTTAACACACTTACAGAAGTTTTATCATCATTATCTGCCTAGCCTTTTCCCAACTATGTTGGGGTCGGCTTCCAGTCTGACCGGATTCAGCTGAATACCAGTATTCTACATGGAGCGACTGCCTATCTGGCCTCCACAACCCAGTTAACACTAGGTAATACGATACCCTACAGAAGTTATATAATTGGGTATATTAATGCTTACCTAGCAGCAGTGTTCGGGCTTCAAAAATGAGAACAATTTGGCCATTATAATGACTCTAATTTCTTCATCATCATCATCATCACCCACAGCTCAACTTGCCACCTAAGCCTCTCTTTACTGATGCCAAGCTCCACGTTCTTCTGACAGCCTCATTCAGGATATTCCTGAGATGGCAACAATCAAATCGGACTGAATCACTCTTAATGTGTGGTGGTCATGGTAATTATTGTTTGGTTTCTCGTTTTTTGAATTATTTGTATGTATTATAATATATATTAGTTTATTTAATACCATCTTAATATATATGTACCATTTATGTAGGTATATTGATTTATGTTAATAGAGGAGGAGCTCGTGGCTTAATAAGAACTGCCACTCGGGTCGATCTTTAGTTTACATGCCTTTTGGAGAAGGACCAAGACTTTGTATTGGTGAGTAATAGCACTATTTTTTATGTTTTCTGTTATTGGTGTAGTTATATAAACATCCGTTATTATAATATATCATGGTAAAACATTGTATCCAAAACCGGCCCACGGTTTGTGCTTTTAGGTAGTTGTAGGCGTAAGGCGACATACTGCTTTGCTATTACTATGAGTTTACTGTTATTTATTCTTATTTTCTTTGAGGAGCTCGTGGCTTAATAAGAACTGCCACTCGGGTCGATCTTTAGGTAGAGCTGTGCTTGCCTAGGACGGTCTGTGGATGGGTGACCGCCCGACATACCGAGATTCCTCCGTGCCTCGGAAAGCACGTTAAGTTGTTGGTCCCGGCTGCCATATATAGATCTTTGGCAGTCGTTACAGGTAGTCAGTGACCTGAAATTCTGACATCCAGTCTTACCAAAGGGTATCGTATAACCTAGTATTAACTGGGTTGTGGAGGTCAGATAGGCAGTCGCTCCATGTAAAATACTGGTATTCAGCTGCATCCGGTTAGACTGGAAGCCGACCCCAACATAGTTGGGAAAAGGCTAGGCAGATGATGATTGATTTATGTTAATAAAATAGTATTCTCCTAATCTATACTAATATTATAAAGCTGAAGAGTTTGTTTGTTTGTTTGTTTGTTTGAACGCGGTACACTCAGGGACTACTGGTTGGAATAGAAAAACTCTTATTGTGTTGGATAGTCCATTTATCGAGGAAGGCTTTAGGCTATATAACATCACGCTAAGACCAATAGGAGCGGAGCATAAATGAAAAATGTTGCAAAAACGGGAAAAGAAATTCCTTTTTGAGAGCTTCCTTTGCGTGCGCTGCGAAAACGGTTTAAGTTACGCAAATATCATGTATAAAAGAATTGTTCCTCTTTAAATGTTCTAAAAAAAAGTCCGCGACAGCATATGTCTATCTTTTAAGATTGACTCACTGTAACCATTTTTTAATATTAAAATGTTAGATTAAAAAGAAAGATATTTTGCAATGCTTATTTAACCCATATGATATTAATCTATATCTAAATAAATATGTTTGTTAGCACGGAAATTTAATATAGAATATTTGTGCCCTTTACTCTATACAGTTTAAACAATTATCTTAGAAGATATCGCAATATCAAAATATCCGCGCGACAGAATAATTACGCACGCGGCAGTCATTCGGTCCGGTGCGGTAGGTAAGTGCGGATTCTGGCCTCCGGGGGCTCCGGAGAAATTCAAATTCAAAATATTTACTGCACCATAATGTGTACAAGGTGTTACTGTATATTTAACAGTAAGAGATACCTATAGTAATTGTCACTTTAATAATATAATCGAAACCAATCTAAACTAATAGGTATTATAAAGAGGAAAGGTAAAATTTTTTGTTTGATACGAGTACGATTAAACTCAATTTAATAAATGTTGAATATTCGGTTTATCGAGAAAGGCTAAAAGCTATATTATGTGACGCAGACGTAGTTGCGTGGGTCAGCTAGTTTATTTATATTTGCACTCTACCACAGTGCTGTCCTATTTGACCCTAAGGTTGACTGGTAGAGAAGAGAATGCCTTGTGGCATTATGTCCGCCTATGTACCACGTTTGTGCATGAAGTTTAAATAAATAATAAATGCCGTCTGCGCATAACATCCCAAGACGGCCAACACTCCACGGCTTTAGCTCCATCTATCATCACTGCGCCTTGCTAGGTGTCCTGTCCAACTCCATTTTTGTTCCAATTATATCTTCCCGTCGAGGCTGCGGGTTGTTCGGAAGAGATACCACGGCCTCGACACAAAGGGCTAAGAAGACACATGGGTGGTAGAAGTCTGACACTCCCTACCGCTCTGCCCAGAGAAGGAGACATTTGATGATTTCCCAACCCGCAAAAAAAAAGTTCCACGTGTATCTTCGTATGTCTCTAGATTTCTTGAGAATGGAACTCGGTCTTCGGTTGTGTTAAGCATGGAACGCACCATGGCTCTCTGTCTAGTCTGAGTCTGTACACAGTAAACGTCCACGTCTGAGCACCGTACGTCATGATGGGCATCTTCAGGCAGTGTCTAATTTCTTAAGACCATCAAATTCACAAGTCTAATTGCAAGAATATGGCAAGTGCAAACCAAATTTTAGTTCGCTTCCAAACTTTTTAAATTGTAAGCAGATATCAATTTACGTGCCGGGAACAATCATTCAGAAATAATTGTTCTCAGTCAAAAACTTAAAAATTAAACATGCCTGCAGTTAAGTGCAACTTGGTAAAGAGAAAACATAATGTCTATCGAAGTTGGAGCGTGAACGAATAGCCCGCATTGCACTTTGAATAACTTATACATTTAACGCCATGCCATCTTAAAAAGAAACCATATTTTATAATACACGCCCGTAACCCTTTGGTAGAGGCGAACCCAAGTTATAGTTATAGTAGACACTTTAGCCACTTATGTGTAGGTTCCATGTAATAGGAAATAGCTAATTGTCATCAACCGGGCACAAATCCGGGCTTCGGGGCTGCTAAAACAAAGATAGTCGCGAAAAACAAAACCCTTTCCTTGCAGTCGGGTAAAAAATGGTGTAAAACCGAATAACACTTTTCCCCAACCCGGGAATAGAACCCAGGACCTCATGTTCAGCAGTCGCGCTTGCGACCGCTACACCAACAACGGCATCAGAATGCGTTTAAATTTAGCGCCTATCACTTTTGTGATGCAAAGTTGGCCTTTTTTTTTGGGGGGTGGGAAATCATCAAATAACCCCTCCCGCTCTTGGGCAGAGCGAAAGGGAGTGTCAGACTTCTACTGACTAAAAACAACCTATGTTCCTTCTTAGCCCTTCATGTCGAGGCCGCGGTATCTGCGAAAAACCCGCAGCTCCGACGGGCGTCGGAGCCTTCCATGTTGCTGACATCTCTTTGAGGCGCGCGTGGAACACGAACGCGCCGTCGACACGGCCTGTCGTCGTCATAAGACGGACGGACGGCGAGCTTACCCATCACTCACCGTCCACAGGCCTGCGTCTACGGTGGCCGGAAGCCATCACGTGGCCCCCGACGCATGCAAAGTTGGCCTTGGTTAGAAATTGATGAATTGGAAATTGCTTTACTAAATCTGTAGGCGTTTAAAACGTAATAAAAAATTAGTACTGTATTTACTGAAGGACAGAAACGAAGACTGCTATTGAGATTTTTAAAATGAAAATATCCACTTACATTCAACAAGAGAACATTGGGTTTCAACTGAAGAGAGCTTGGTATCCAGTTCCGTGTAAAAACCGAAAAAAATTCGCAAGCGGACACCGTGAGGTTCTTGTATTGGGAACAGAATCGAGTTGCGAGTGACAGTGGTAGAGATATCGAAAGTGTTTTAAAACGTACAGGACGGTAGACCGATGCATGCTCACCGAAACATCCGGAACTTTAACAAATAGTCAACAAGGTAAATATCTCGTTTTTAGTGTTCATGATAATGTTAGTAACCATTCGTCATGTGACTGCCTCATTGGTCGAATGGTCATAAGCGCGACTGTTGCGCATGAGGTTCTGGGTTCGATTCCCGGGTCGGGCAAAGTGTTCCTTTTTGAGTTTTTCCATCAGGAAGATGGCAAAGGATGGAGAATCTCAGAGTCACGCAACGAGCCATGGAGAGAGCTATGCTCGTAGTTTCTTTGTGCGATAAAATCAGAAATGAGGAAATTCGCCGAAGAACCAGGGTCCTCGACGTAGCTCTCAGAATATGCAAGTTGAAGTGGCAATGGGCAGGCCACATCGCTCGAAGAAGTGACAACCGATGGGGAAGAAAGGTTCTCGAGTGGCGACCACGAACCGGAAGACGCAGCGTTGGGAGGCCTCCCATGGTGGTGGACCGACGACATCGTGAGAGTCGCGGGCAATCGGTGGATGTAAACGGCAGGCTGCCGTTCTGTAGGGGAGGCCTTTGTGTTGCAGTGGACGTCTTATGGCTGATGATGATAATGATGATGATGGCTCGCTCCCTGTTACATGGGACTTAAACATAACTGGCGAAATATGGGTGTACTAATTAGGTACACTTCCGCCTAACTCTTCAGGGCTTACAGGCTGTTGTTATAATAATGTTAGTGACCATGTTAGTTTAAAATCACACCACCGAAGGATTTCATAGGCAGCCAGACGACCAGTGCGCACCCGTCCCTTTTATGGTTCAGTACATCACTATAAGGTTCGCGTGTCGCCACCTTCCGGAGTTCACACCCGCGGCAGGTAATTGAAAGCGCCTTAGTGTTGTGCGGTGGCGATACCGCAAGTGATTGACGCGGGTTTGATGCCCTGCTGATGCATCGTGCGCTTTCAATTACCTTTGTTTTGGTGTTGTTTGTTATGCTTTTTTTCGATCAAACCTGGGGTAGATTTGATGAAAAAATTTAATAACAGGTTTAATTTTTGTTTTGAGCTAGGTTTTTAAAGAGTTGTCCAGTTGGTCTAGTGGTCGCAAGTGCAACTGCTGATCACGTCGCTCTGGGTTGGATTCACGGCTCGGGCAAAGTGTTATTGTGTTTTCCATCTGGAATTTCTCAGTAGCAGTCACGGAGTCTGGAATTTGACCCGGTTGATGGGAACAGGCACACCCCCTGTTACATGGCACGAAGAATGTGGCTGTTTTATTATGTATCTCTGCCTAACCCTTCGGGGATGACAACGTGATGTTATGTGCTATAAAGAATAACTTTAAATCGAGAAATGGAAGCAATTTAGGTAAAGGTGTGCAAACACACATCAAATCACAAATAGGTATGAATACTCCTATAAAACAGCACTGCAACAAATTTCTTAAAATAAAATTATGCTCTGATGGCTGCAGGAACACACGCCAACTAGACTTAAACCCCTAATTAAAGTCCAAGGGCTTCAATAACAATCCAAACAGATTGATGACGTCAGCATTAGACAATGTCAACAAGAGCGATCCTGAACAATTGAACGAATGAAGGACAGAACGAACGAACTGAAGTTATGTGATCCACCAATGAAAGAGAACTTTAGGACAAAGATGGGGCCTTTTGTATGCCCATAATTAAGTTTGTGGAAGTTTAATTGATTTGCCTGAACCAGCTGACAGATGGTCCCCATCAATTTTAAGACCTTATAGTTTAGGTTCAAACCCTTGTAGGTTACCGCTCGAGTTTTAAACTGTCGTAAAGTTTGAGGGCAGGAAAATATGGATTTTGTTAGGGTTATTTGCGTTGAGTAGATGAGGGATGCTTGATTTTTATAGGTATTTAGGGTGAAAAGTAATTATGCCTGTAGCTTTTCAGTTTCCATACTTTTTCCCTGATATATCCGTCTTTATGTTGTACTAGCGGACGTCACGCGGTTTTACCCGCGTAGTTCCCGTACCCGTGGGAATACAAGGATAAAAAGTAGCCTATGTCACTCGGCAATAGTGTAGCTTCCCAAGGGTGAAACAATTTTTGAAATCGGTCAAACAAACAAACAAACAAATCCTTCCTCTTTATTGGTGTAGAAGGAGTCGTTATTTGTTACAAACCACAACGCCTACACAGGTTAGTTTCGAGTTTGATCAATTTATTGCTATGTATATTTCATAAGGCGTTAGGCGTTCTGACTGAAATAGATTTCAATTATTTCTTGATAAGTGACTAAAATAAACATAACGTGCCTTACATTTTATTTTTAGGTAAAGGTATATTTTCAGGAGCCGTCGCGTCGCCTACGTGCATTGAATACCTCACACGACTCAAAATACCTAAACAAATACCAATCAACGCAGGCGTCCTTACTAGGACACTCGTTCACATAATACCAATGAGGTTTGACCCAAAGCAAAATTAAAACGCCTTTTATAAATAAAATAAAAAAAAAACCTCAAGTCATTCCAATCCCTTTTTAAAAATAAACCCGTTACCCTTATAACTGGATTATAATAACGAGACAAACAAACAATTTGTCAGGGGTGGACCTAACGCTGAATAAATAGCTATAGAAGGTTGATTCCATACAACGAACGAGCTAAATCAGGCGCACGCACATGGTCATCATCACATCAAACTATAATATCCAGTACTAGCTGATGCCCGCAGCCCGCGTGGATATCAGTTAAATTATATACTAAAACCTTCCTCGAGAACCACTCCATCCATTAGTGAAAACAGCATGATAATCGGTGCAGTAGTTTTAGACTTAATCACGAACAAACAGACAGAAGTGGCAGAGAACTTCGTTTTATAAAATGTAGTGTTAGTGATAGTAATTTGTAGTGATATGACTGTAGTGATAGTGTTATTACCAACCCATCTATACTTCTGCCTTCCCGTGGATAGGACATAGTACAGTCGCAGAAGGTCAATCAAACAAACAAGAAAATGAATACCGTCAAGCATGAAATGATGGAAGCTTGATTGATTTTCGGATAATGTTTGTTGGCGCCGCCTCAATTAATGTCTTACTAATTTTGTAGCTTAGTAAGACCAATAGGTACTTTATTTATCGCTCAACTCACTTACGATTGAGTGATGATGAAACGGGTAAGGGGTCATTTGGCTCAATATGAAATTTGGACCAAGAACCAAGGGGTCTAAAATGGCCGCTTTAGCGGAATCATAATAAGATAAATTAATTTTTTTATCAAAAAAAGTAAATCATAAAATTCGTAAAATGGTCACAAATTGACAATTCATAAAGGTAGTTACGTCTGTGTAGAATACTAATAACAAAAGGAACTTGTTTCCCCCTGTCTTATGTTGGAATTGGGGTGAGAATCCGCCAGATGTCGTTTCGTTAACCGTTACCCTAACTCACCAACAGATGCCGCTATGCAGTGACGTCACGTTTCTGAATCGCGGTGTTAAGATTCTCCGCCGTTGAACGACCCTCGCGCGGTACTGTACAAAATTCATACTTACCTGGCATAGGGGAAACCGTGATCACATAGGCGGTTCCCCCAGGGCGAGGCCTTTCCATTGCACTGCGGTTAGGTTGACCCTTGCGATTATCCCTAATGTGGATAACTCGGATGCGTAATTTTTGGTAGTGGGGACTGCGTTCGCGCCGTCCCCCCAGAATCTCTTAACTAGTCCATTGGACATGTTCATCTGACGAGACGTACCATTTTAATGTGATCGTATTTTAATATGAAAATAATGCTCTTAACCACTCATACGTCCCAGTTACTAGAGCAACGTTTTTTCCGTATGCCCGAAACGTCCCAGTTACTACAGCAACCCCTTACGTCATCGATTATTCAAACGCAAAATACTAAAAAACTCGACTAAGATGTCTCCATATGTTTTGTATGTCTATGGCAGTATTAAATTACGCATCTGTGGTTATATGACACGTCTAGCATTGCGTCAGCCATAGATATAAAGAATTATTTACAAGTACGGGACGTGTCGCAACCGGCCATCTTGAATTTTCGGACAGGCGGCCGCTTTTATTTACAATATGTGATTTATTATCCCATTGTGTTGAGTTTTGTTTATTGAAATCGTTTTAAGTGTTCATTCTTATCGTGTATCAACAAACAGAAGTGTATTCCAAGTGTTTATAAGTTGTTAAAACAAGTGATAAAGTCGGCGAGTAAAATTGGATCATTTTGTATGGGACGCTTGGTGAGTTTTTAGAAAATTTTGTTGATTTTTAGTGTTAAAGTTGTGAAATACTTATTATATAGGGAAAACAGTTAATTATTAACATAAAAGTAAACTTAAACCAAAGAAATCTGATGAAAATAGTGTTTATTTCAACGATTTATTTTTTTCCTTCCAATGTAAACAATGGATGACCTCGGGAATGGGTATTTATTTTAAAATTAATTTTGCTACACTGGACGTTCTACTGTAATGGTGTAATGGTATCAAAAGAAAGCTTATATAATCTATTTTAATAATAAATAAGTTTCGTTGAGCTATGTTACAAAATGTTTCGTAAAATATTTTTTAAACAAATACTTTACTCAAATTGAACCCGTGTTGGCATTGTTCGTGCGGCGTTGTTTCGTTAAGTTTTTATATAATATCGTATATATTTCAGTAAAATACTTATTATAATAGGTAAAGCAGTTCATTATTAATATTAATAAAAATAAACACCAAAGAAATATGACGAAAATATTTCTCATTTCAACGGTTTTATTTTTTCGCTAACGGTCGTTTCTAATTTAGAAGTATGGAAGGGCTAGTTTTTATTGATTTATTGTGCTAACACTGTACGTTATGACTAATGATGTATTGGTATGTAAAAATAGCTTATATAGTCTATTTTAATAATACATAAGTCACATTGCGATATGTTACAAAAAGTTACGTAAAAATCTGTTATATACAACTATTTTACCCAAATTTAACCCGTACTGTCAACTTTGACATTTTTTGTGTGCATATTTCATTAAAGGGGGGTATATAGTTTATTTTATGTATCGATTCCCTATGTATGTAGCTTCATGCAGGTATTTTTGTATTGCTGATAAAGTAGCCAGATTTTTTGCAAATTTACTTTTAATTTGTATCGGCAAGCCCCGCCCCCCGCTTTTCGTGCCGTTAAAGTGACGTGGACGTTTGGAGCATTGACAGCTGTCAAAATTGGACGTAAGGGTGGTGGTTAAAATATGACCCGACTACGCCACTCTTTGAAAAGGGTAGTTGACAAAAATATCTAATTAATCCGTCAGATAAATATCCAAAAAATATTGTACACGTATTTTTCCATTTTTCACGTAAACTATAAATGAAGACGATACAGTGCTTCGAATAGTCGTGCGACCACCAGCCCCCACGTCACGATCTTTGACACGTTTTATTTTCGTCAAGATTTATTAATTTGATAAAACAAAAAACACGTCGTATCCAATATTTTTCGATAATCTAACATACGGACTAAACAGAATCATATATTTTTAAGTCAATCAAACTACTCTATTGATATAAAAACTTTCTAGTTAAAATTGAACTGACGGAAAAAGTTCCTGTGTTTATTAGCACACCTTATTTACAGTTGATTGATATTATTTTGGTGTTTCCTTCCTACCATCATATACCAGGGAGTTGTGGCACCACTTGGAATAGGCGTATGACCAGCTGTGGACTGCGGCCAGCTGAGTGCACTTACGGTGCGCACGGTACCTACGTGAAGTGTGTCTATGAGCGTTTTAGTTTTAGCTCATTGTACATTGACCTTCTGTGCGTATTTATTTGGTGGCCATAGCTTGCAGTGTTAATTAATAATTAGCCACCAAGGGGAGCGGGGAGGGTGTAAAGAATACTAACCCGACGCTGATTTCAACTGTTTATTTTATTTAAATCTTAAATTGAAATTAAACATTTGTGCTTTTACCCTAATTATTCGTCTTTTTTAGAGATTTTGAGGTCTGATTTAGGTCAGTATCATGACTGTCCTGTCCCTTGTCATTGGCATAATAAATATTAAGAATCTTTTTTTGTCCGTACCCAATGAAAAGCGAAACATACTGAATTTCAATATTTTAAACCGCTACAGTCAGTGCATTGTTTGCATGGTAAAAGTGCTAAACCACAAGTACAAGTAAAAACGTTGTCTTTAAATAGAAATAACACTTGTTATACTTGAAAATTAATAACAGTAGCAGACAGAACCGCAAGGCAAAAATAATAATATTAGCAGAACTGCAAAATCATAAAATTCCAACTGAAATCTATATATCTGTTCTCGCCGTCTGAAGCATATTTTAAAGTGCAGAAACGTTTCAGTCTCAAATGTTCATACTCGTACATTTACATTTTAATAAATGTGAAATCGCAGACATTCTCTCTATGTCCACTTTTACAATTTTATATTATCGAATGTGATCTTCCAGTCGACTGCTCTCTAACTTATTGTAGTTGTTTTATTAAAAACGATTTTATTTTTCACTTATTAATTGTTTTATCAGGTTTTTTTTGTTTCTCTACAATTAGTTCAGTTATACACAAATAACTTTCGGAATCAAAATAATGTTGTGTTAACTGACATACATACATAAACTCACGCCTTTTTCCCTTGGGGGTAGACATAACGCCACCTCTACTATTATGATCCATGCATACTCCTTTCGCCTCGTCCACATTCATACATCTGGTCATACACACACGCCGGTTGCGAGTTAACTCATTTAAAGGTGTATTACATTATTATATACCTACAGTAACATAGTATCATAAAAATATTACCCTATTTTATTACACACGACATAACACCTTTCAGAAAAGTACATGCAATAAGACCAAAGCACATTCTTCTCACAATTTTCTCAGGCGCTAAAAAGTGATTGAGTTTAACAACTATCTGTGTAGTCATTCCAAAGCCAAATCAATACAAAACCCTAGTCCAAACACGTACAAGCACAAAGCAATAACCCCAGGTATAACAAAGCAATATATATCCTGATATCCACCAATGAACAGCCTCCAACAAGACGTTATCTCGACGGCATAGAGCTAAGCAATTTGCCGGGCTCCTGAAGACGATACAATCCCCAAAATATGTGTCGGGTAGATTTGTCCAGCAATTAATCAGTATTAACAGTGGCCCATCTGTCTGTGAGGATTACGGCGACAGCGGCGCCGTGTCTGCCTGTCTTAATAGCCTGTGTAGGCTGGTGAGGAACTGGTGAGGTAGAAGTACAACTTTGTGGAGTGGAGTGAGATTGCAAGGGTACGGTGTCTAATGAATCACGGAGGAGATACCAGCGATAAGTATACATGTTGATGACTGAACTGGAAAAGTTAGACTTATGTAATGGGTGCGTATAAAGATGCATACTTTACCTACAGATTCGTATTTCTAAAACATAAAATAACAACAAGCCTATAATTCCCGAAGGGTTAAGTAGAGGAGAGTATATCTAATAATACACCGACACTTTGAAATATTAACTATTCAAAAGCTGCGTCTACGCTAGGCGAGCCGAGCATGAGCAGAGCACGAGCGGAGCCGTTGTCGCCTTCGTCGTTTGTGGCGTAAGTGTGGACATACAACGAACCTACAACGATCACTGTCCTCGAACGTAGTCAAATCCCTTTGTGTTCGCCAAAAAACCGACATTTGGCGGAGCACAGACGAGTAGGTATGAACGAAATGCTCGCAGCGCGCTCGTTCGAGGCTTGTAAGTCGGTCTACACTAGACGAATTGTGTTCGGCTCGTGCTCAGTTCGTGATGGGCTTGTCTAGCGTAGACGCAGCTTAAGAAACATGCATACATTTTGTGCTTTCTAAACAGTTATTATTGTAAATGATATTTAGTACGATGGCAATAGCGCAGATTATTAACTTTGTGTACGAAAGTGCTCAGGCGCTTGCTCCGGGCATGTAACCATTATCTTAAGCATGCACCGAGGTCTTAAGTTCTTCGGCTTTTTTTGCACCTCTAAAGCTCGGGATGTGAACCTTCTGATACTATCTTTCCTATTCATCAGTAGCCTAGAAACAAGGGGTTCTGAATAATTTAGATAAAGCTGCGCTAGTTCAGGTTAAATGATTGGGTTATGTAAGACGTGTCTTTGTATACATTCTTACGTTTTTCAGGGCTAATGGCAACGCAGTATGGGTTTAAAACTCAAGTCAACATCTTCATCTTCCTGCCCTTGTGATGTTACTTAGGGTCAGCGCAACGCGTTTTTTTCTTCCATTCTTCATTCTTCTCTGTACTCATTTTCCTTTTGCATCATTCCTTACACAACCATCCATTGTTTCTTTGATCTTCCTCTCCCTCTTTATCCACATTTTGGTATATTTATAACTTCAGTTTAAAACTGGAGTCATAACAGGCTTTATGTTCCTTAATTTAAATTGGTGTGGGCCAGGCGGTGACCCAGTGGTGACAGCCCCGACTTACGAACAGTAAGTCGTGGGTTCAAACCTAGGCAGGCGCATTACTTTGTATAATTTCCATCACCGCTGTTCTCAAAGCGGTGAAGGAAAACATTGTGAGCCAAAACATGGCATCTACTAACCCGCACTGGGCCTGCGTGGTCCCTCTCCTAGAGAGGAGGCCTGAGTCCATGCAGTGGGAACATTATAGGCTTTAGATGATGATTCACTACGAGACGCCATGACATCCTCTGGTGGACAAAATTTGCTTCTTGCATCGAGTTTTACACCGACGATGTTCAGTTAAACAAACCCAAAATTCTCCTTTTTGAGGCACTGCGGTAATGTGGGCTGAAAAAATATTGCGTTGCATATAAATAAACAATGCGCCATGCCTAGCTGAGTTAGACTAGAAGGTTCATTTTCAAGTGTATTATTATTGAAACTGGGTTTCGAACCGTCCACAATAGGCACGCCATGTGATGCCTGATCAAGGAATCTTTCTCAACTTCTGTCTTTAAGACAATAGCAGCAAAGCACGAAATGACTTGTTTTCACGAGAACAACCGTACACCACTATCTACCTACATTACGTCACCTCAAATACCCATTTGGGGTAACGAGCTCACATTCGAGTCCATGTTCTGTTCCCACCAAACATTACCTCCACACGTTTCATATTTCCTCCTTTATCAAGAATCACTATTTTAAAATAAAACCCCATCTAGGAACGCTTTCAAACGTCAGACGAGCAATTTTCGGGCTATTCTGAATGCATAAAACTTTACATCCGCGCCGCAAAATATAACCAGCGTAAACCGACCCCGAGAATTGAGACATAGGAGATGGATTTAGTAAGATCCTTTAACTAGCACGGGAGGGGAGGGAGGCCAGGTTATGCTGGTAGTTCAGAGAGTTGTAACTGTTAATTCGGAAGAACAGCCAAAACCTTTCGCCTTAACGAGCGACAGTCATTATGAACTGTTTAAGAGGCGCTCAAAATGTTCCGCCGGAGCTTACCGTTAACTTACGGAATTGATAACTTTACGAATTACTCTTAGTTTGACGGCGCATCGGGAAAAAAGCTTGGGGTTCGGTATTTTTATACAGCGTCGATCATCATAAAAAAAATTAAAAATGAAATGTAACGGCTTCACGTGAAGTTAGGTTAGTAGTAACAATCTATTGCAAGTATAAAAGGTGTAAAAGTACCCTTAACGCAAACGAAGGGCACTTGTTTTCCCCACCACTGCGATCATTTTTTTGTTCTAGACCATAACCTGGAACCCTCTGGTTACGGAGATATGGGGGTCAAAGTTCCAAATTTTTCACAGCTGTTTTTGTAAATACTAGTTTTTCAGGTTATTACTTTACTTAAATTACCTCTATGACCCGTTTACTATTCAAAGCATCCACTAGCACAATGTTTTAAGAGTGTTACATTGAGTTTTACCGTAAAATGTGATTTTTGACACCAAAAAAAAATTTTTGCGCAGGGGTACTTAGTTTCCCGTCGGGGCTGCGGGTTGTTCGCAAGAGATACCGCGGTTTTTTTTTGGCGGGTGGAAAATAATCAAATAACCCTTCCCGCTCTTGGGTAGAGCGAAAGGGAGTGTCAGACTTCTACCGACTAAAAACCACCCATGTTCCTTCTTAGCCTTTCATGTCGAGGCCGTGGTATCTCTTGCGAACAACCCGCAGCCCAGTCAGTAGAAGTCTGACACTCCCTTTCGCTCTGCCCAAGAGCGAGAGGGGTTATTAAATTTGATGATTTTCCACCCACCAAAAAAAAAGGGGTACTTAGTTTGATGTACAGAATGCTTGGTTGACGGCTGTGTAAAGGGTTAATTTACAGCCTGTATAATATAGTAGATAAGCCGTTGGTCCCGGTTGTTAATTGTAGATCTTTGACATTCGTTACAGGTACTCAGTGGCCCGAAAGTCTGACATCCAGTCTAACAGGGATATCTTTACCCAGTACTAACTGGATTATCTAAAAAAGATAGGAATTCGGTCAATGTAAAACAGCTGGATCCAGTTAGATTGTAAGCCGAGGTCAACAACGTTGGAAAAAGGCTAGGCAGATGATGATGGTGATGAAATTAATGACACAAAACGCTTGTTGATGTTGAACAGTATCTTTCATCTCGGGACGCAACTGGTCCAGCCAATTGTTCCGCCTAACAACCT
Organism: Diarsia brunnea; assembly: GCA_949774965.1. NCBI lineage: Eukaryota > Metazoa > Arthropoda > Insecta > Lepidoptera > Noctuidae > Diarsia > Diarsia brunnea. The sequence goes on along the minus strand of OX459014.1, from coordinate 1,001,853 downwards.
TAATTATGTCTATGTTATTTGTTCCAACTCCTATTTTAACTCACAAGGTCAAGCTAAGTTAGCCTTGCAAGAGTTAGGCCTTACTTTTATTACAACAACTTAGCCTAAGGCCTGTTGTTCGAATTTCATTACTTCTTAGTTTCGGAGCAATTTCTGTTATCAAGAAGGTTAAGTTAGATTGATTAATGCTGTTAATTCGATTCGAATTTTACAATAAATGTAGTTTTGAATGTCCATTTTTATTTTGCATGAAATGCTACCCAAGTTTGGTAGGTTAATTGAACATGAGAATTTAAAACACGGAGTTACTCTTAACTACGTTGTTGAACTTGTGGTCGCCAGAGTTGCTACTGGACATGACGTGCTGAGTTCGATTCACAGGTGGGGTAGTTTATTTATTACATTTGGGAAAACAAACAGTAGAACATTGAGCATAATTAAACATGCACACAAACATACACACATACTCAAACGCACACAACACACACACACATTTAAACTTAACAGATATATACTACCCGCAACGTTTATTTCCAATATACTACCCACAACGTTTTCCGGCTTTTGCCACCGGGAATCTCTCAGTATCAGCTCAGGGTCTGGTTGATGACAATAGGCTCGTACCTATGACATAGGATTTGAATATAACTCGTAAAAGATAGACTATACATCATACACCTCTGTTAAACCCTTTGGAAACCACGAGTGATTAGTCGTCGTGATTTTCAGAACTACAGCTTGTTTCATAACTACAGCTTGTTTCAGAACTACAGCTTGTTTCAGAACTACAGCTTGAATCACTTCTGCATTTCACGACCTTCGCACACATTTTCAGGTCCTTTAAGCTTTTACACTCAAGAGGCAGTTAAAAAGCGATTTATCTACCATATAACTCAATTAATGTTCGAAGTTACGTTGTATTATTCGCGCCCAGACCTGTATTATAATACAATTATACAAAAAATTATGAGTTCATAACCTTGCAGGGCGATTTAAATTAAGTATTAATTTCTATACTGGGTGGAATATTGATAATTATTCAGAGTTAGACGGAGATTGGGATTATCGGTAGATGGACAGACGGTCAGACGGTCAGACGCTTAGTAAGGGCACTGGATACGTTGACCGATTAACTTTTCGATGTGACAGCCAGTTAATAATTTACCGCTGAGATGTTGACTCAACGTTACACGCATAATATAATATACACTTAGCAAGATTAGCTGTTGGTCTGTTGTAGATCTTTGGCCATTGGCCCGAAAGTCTGACGATCAGACTTACCAAGGAGTATCGTATTACCCATTGGTAACTGGGTTTTGCAGGTCAGATAAGGGATACACAAATAATCATTACAACTAAATTACAAAGGGCCAAACACAAGACCAGATTTGACTTCACAAAAAATGTCTTTAAAATATTTTCTTTTATTGTTTTTTATATCGGAGGTCAATTATGAATTTTTTGACTCCAATCATCATTCTTAAAGACTACAATTATTTTGAGGTACGCAATAAAGTTTTTATAAAAGTTTCTAACAATAGTTTAGCTCCCACCAAACCGGTCCATGATCACAGAATGCTACCACTAATATCACCATCTGCCTAGCCTTTTCCCAACTATGTTGGGTCGGCTTCCAGTCAGAGTTTCAAGTCACTGACTACCTGTAACGACTGCCACTATGTAGGGTGTAAAAGTACCCTTAACGAAAACGAAGGGCACTTGTTCTCCCCACCACTGCGATAATTTTTTTGTTCTAGACTATACCTGGGAACCTCCTAGTTACGGAGATATTGGGGGTCAAAGTTCCAAAATTTTCACTGCTGTTTTTGTGAATACTAGTTTTTCAGGTTATAACTTTACTTAAATTACCTCCATGACCCGTTGACTATTCAAAGCATCCACTAGCACAATGTTTTAACAGTGCTACATTGATTTTACCGTAAAATGTGATTTTTGACCCAAAAAAAAAGTCGTTTCCCAGCAAAAATTTTTGCGTAGGGGTACTTAGTTTGATGTACAGAATGCATGGTTGACGGCTGCGTGATGGGTTGATTTACACCCTGTATATGGCAGCCAGGACCAACAGTTTAACTTTCGGGAACTGGGAATGTAAGACGTCTCTCGGAAGGTGGTCACCCATTAACAGACCAACCTAGGCAAGCACGGCTTTACCTAAAGATCGATCGAGTGGCAGTTATTATTGAGCCACGAGCTCATCTGATGAATGACAATATATATAATTTTGAATGTACTACACATTGGACATAAATAATTATGCACTAACACCTCTGCCAAGCGACAGGTAAACAGGCGCGATGTTATGGTTGTATGTATGTGTGTAAATTCTTTTTAACAACCCTTTAGCGCTCTCCAACCAAACTACATGGAGAAACAAAACTAGCCTAGCCAGTGAAATAAAATAAAGGTTGAACAAAAATAAAATGTAGCAAACCGTATTTTATTTCGCTATTCTTTTGAAAAAGATACAAAAAGGTAACGTTTTTACATTGTACTAACGGGCTCCTACCTTTTAATGAAACATTAAATACAGAATGTTCTAGTTTTATTTGTGTTGAGTAAATTATAAATTCATTAATGTTACATGCAAAGAGAACATAAATTAATATCACAATTGCTATCCACAAAGGGTTAGGCAGAGGTATACCTAATAGTACAGTCGCTATGTGATAGGATGTGTAACTAGATTTGGTTGGTGGCTATAGTCACCCAACCAAATCTGAACTGCTGCTGAGCAGACTTCCTGAAGGAAATACCCAGGAACACTGTCCGAACTGGGTATTGTACCTAGGATTACATGAGAGGTTGTATTAGTATTCGTCTTCCTTGGTCTAGTGGTCACAACCACCAGACCAAATGGAACAGTATCTTTTTTGCTCCCGCTCTTGGGCAGAGCGAAAGGCTTCTACTGACTAATAACCACCCTTGTTCCTTCTTAGCCCTTTATGTCGAGGCCGCGGTATCTCTTGCGAACAACCCGCAGCTCCGAAGGGGTGGAACAGTATCTTCCTTTACTTTTATTAAATGTGTCATGGAGTAGTCATGACCAAAAAAACACAATTATGCTAACTTTAGTTATGTTGCATCATCCAATTTTGAGAAGTGAATCAACATTAGGTATGAGGTTCAAAACTTGTTACATAAGTTAGCAATACAATGGCTATCGACCTTCACCAGACCATGACATCACTCAGTGGGGACGTAGCCTTGGGATATTACGTATTTCATCATCATCTGCTTAACCAGCTGAGTGGGGGTCGGCTTCCAGTCTAAGCAGATGCAGCTGAATATTAGTTTTTTTTAAACTTTGACCCATACTAAGAATTTCTCCTGTACCGTGGTTGGGTTCACAGACATTTAAACTCACATACACAAATACCCAGACCCGAAACAACTATCTGTAGGCCATACAAATATTTTGTTCCGAGGGGGGATTGAACCCGCGACACGTAGCGCATCAGTCAACTGCTTGAGCCACTGCGCCAACCGGGCCGTCAGTTTTTAAAAGGATCACTTACCTTTTTGACCTTCACATTCTAGTTGGTACTAGGCAGTGCTAGGTATTACGATACCTCTTTGTAAGATTGGTCGTCAGACTTTGGGGCCTTTGGAATGTTACCTATTTACTCGGAATTATTATAAAGTTGGCCTGAGTATGTAAGTAAGCCTGAGTCCCTGCAGTGGAAGCATTGTAGGCTGTTGATGATGATGAATGTCCACGTAGACAGCATTGCAAACATTTGAGCAGTGGGTTTTCCACAAGAATGCATGAATGTGAAAACGAAGTTCGTTCGGTTTATGAGTTCCAATAAGCACAATGCATTGTCTAGTTATTTGTTTAATGCTATAATAAAAAGAATGATTGTTGGACAAGGCGAAATGATTACTTAAGGATTGGAGTGGGCCTCAAAGAGATGTCAGCAACATGGAAGGGGCCCGCAAGGGCCGACGCCTGTCGAGGCTGCGGGTTGTTCGCAAGGGATACCGCGGCCTCGACATGAAGGGCGAAGAAGGAACATGGGTGGTTTTTAGTCAGTAGAAGTCTGACACTCCCTTTCGCTCTGCCCAAGAGCGGGAGGGGTTATTTGATGATTTCCCACCCCCCAAAAAAAAAAAAAAAAGGATTGGAGTGGGCGGTCTGTAGTGTCTGCGTACCCCCTTGGGAAATAAGCGTGAGTTTTTATATGTTTGTATGTTAGGTTGATTATTATTCGTACACTTTGTCTAACCCTTCGGATATTACCGACGTGATGTAATTTTATTTAGAATACAATACAATACACAATATACTTTTCAAAACCCCGTCATATTAAGTGTTGAACCTCTCTCTCTAGCAAATCACGGTTTTGAGTGACAGAAAAGGATAGGAATAATAAATATGTCATATTATCTTAATATTTTGGTATTATTTTCCTCAATCATCATGACTTAGCAAGTTTTTGGACATGTACTTATATGTAGTAGGTATATTAATTGTATACTTTGTAAAACAATTGAAAAAAACACTTCTGAATAAAGCTTTCTGCTTACTACATAGTTTTTATAGCGGCTGATTCATAAATTGCATATCATTTTTGCTGGTCATCGTGAGTTTCGTTTCATGTTATTGCGTGAGACTTGTTGTAATTTGGGATTAGGAACAGTTTGTGATCGACAGGAAAGAGTTCCGGCTTTAATCAGGTATATTAATCGGCTTTATTTCCAAATAACAAATAACAATGATTGTATAGGATTATTTTATGTGATAAGTTAGAATCAGACGATAAGTGTTATCAATCTAATATGTTGATATCTCCAAAATAGTGTCCAGGTGTGTTGGCTTTAGGCACTGAGCTGAAACATGTATAATTTTGCCTATTTACTTTAGCTACCTACCTACCTATACCTAACCACCTAATAGGAACTTGCTACAACAAACAGTTTGAAATCCTAATTTACTGGTAAAACCTGCTCTTCTGTTACAAATATTTTCCTTATTTTGTTATTTTAATAGTCATACCTAACCTTATGGATTTCTGTCATGTAGGTATAATTATGTATGTTAATCTGTGTGAACCTGTATATTTCTGTCTGTAACGCAATGCTTTGTAACCTTTAAGGTGCCAACTAGCAACATGGAAGGGACCCCCCGCAAGGGCCGACGTCGAGGCTGCGGGTTGTTCGCAAGGGATACCGCGGCCTCGACATGAAGGGCTAAGAAGGAACATGGGTGGTTTTTAGTCAGTAGAAGTCTGACACTCCCTTTCGCTCTGCCCAAGAGCGGGAGGGGTTCTTTGATGATTTCCCACCCCCCAAAAAAAAAAAAAAAAAGGTGCCAACTATTGGAACACACTCTTCCTATCGGTGAGAAATGATATGAATTCACCACTGATCACTATTCCTTACATATCGCACTTCAATTTGGTTCGGAGTATCGCCAAAATCAGACGTACTGCTCCAGCAAACCCAACGGCTATATACAGGGTGTAAAAAAATCTGTTATTTCTAAAGGCTTTAGCAGAAATGCATGTATACAGGGTGTAAATCAACCCGTCACACAGCCGTCAACCAAGCATTCTGTACATCAAACTAAGTACCTCTACGCAAAAAAAATTGCTGGGAAACGACTTTTTTATTTGGGTCAAAAATCACATTTTACGGTAAAACTCAATGTAGCATTGTTAAAACATTGTGCTAGTGGATGCTATAAATAGTAAACGGGTTATGGAGGTAATTTAAGTAAAGTTATAACCTGAAAAACTAGTATTTACAAAAACAGCTGTGAAAAATTTGGAACTTTGACCGCCAATATCTCCGTAACTAGGAGGTCCCCAGGCCTAGAACAAAAAAAATATCGCAGTGGTGGAGAGAATATGTGCCTTTGGTTTGCGTTAAGGGTACTTTTACACCCTATATATATCTTTTTTTTTCTATCTTTGTTTTGGAAAATCATCAAATAACCCCTCCCGCTCGTGGACAGAGCGAAAGGGAGTGTCAGACTTCTACTAACTAAAAACCACCTATGTTCCATCTTAGCCCTTCATGTCGAGGCCGCGGTGTCTCTAACGAACAACCCGCAGCCCAGACGGGGGCTACCTTCGAGAATATTCTACACAGTTCCATAGAGGAGCATTCTAATCAAGAATGTTCTCGTAAAGTAGCTAGCAAAACAATATGTAAAGAACTCTTAAATCATATGTAACCCAGACACGCTGAAAACTCACCCTCGCCAAATAAAATAGCATATGAAATAAACAACACCGTCTTAGGTAATCCTTCCATTCGTAAGTGCCCACTGCATCTCGAATCTCTTAAGAAACACACATCCATATGTGTCCCGGCGAATCCCTTAACTGATGTCCGACACAGTCTGTGGGCTTTCGTATGGGCACTGAGAAAGAACCACGGGTCTTGGAGACTGAGGGACGAGAATATGACGGTATGAAAACGGTATTGTGTTGAAAGCTTTTTTATCAAAAGGAATATGTGAAGAAAAACGTAGGAAGGAAAAGTTAAAGGTACACATATGAATGTTATTCAATACGACTTTATCAAAGACCTCTGACTTTATTCGCTTAGAACCGAAATCAGCACACACAACTGTATTTGTAAGCGCAGGAAAAACGATGTGAGTGGACACACAGTCATCTTCTTCCATCACCCTTCGTGATACAATGCGACGCGAATCAAGCTAACTATTGAGTATGGCTAAATCAATCATCTCAGCCTATCTATCGGTGTAAACAGATTAAATACTCACCTGAAATCATTCATAAAAATAGAAGAGAGAACCCTGGCAGGTGCAAATTACTGCTGTCGCAGATATGACACCAATGATTGGTTAGATAATGAAAAAACAAAAGTGTCGAATCACACCAACGAAGCATTAACTACGCAAAATATTAGAATCATACGTTATCGATTTTTTACCTATAAGCCGTGTGCACTCAAATGACTGATAATATACTTTTCTTGTACCATTTATCTGTTATTTCCTGTTGGATTAAAAAACTGATGAAATTATGAATGAAACTTATGTTATCTATTATAGAATAATCTATTAATAAAATCTTTTTAAAAGTCATGACTTCCTGAGGGTCGATACAAAGTGACATTTTATCAGCGGTTACTATGAACTTAACTAAACTAAGAGTAGCTCGTGGCTTAATAAGAACTGCCACTCGGGCCGATCTTTAGGTAAAGCTGTGCTTGCCTGTGGATGGGTGACCGCCCGACATACCGAGTTTCCTCCGTGCCTCGGAAAGCAGCCATATATAGATCTTTGGCAGTCGGTCTTACCAAAGAGTATCGTATTACCTAGTATTAACCGCACAATGGCATCAAGAGGCTAAGTGCGGACAAAAGCCTAGTTAAACTAAACTAAACTAAACCTAGTATTAACTGGGTTGTGGAGGTCAGATAGGCAGTCGCTCCATGTTAAATACTGGTATTCAGCTGCATCCGGTTAGACTGGAAGCCGACCCTAACATAGGGAAAAGGCTAGGCAGATGATGGTTACGATGAACTTAAAGTAAATATTGAATTCACATAAAGTTCTTATGCTGATAGAAGTCATGTAAAATATAAAATGCTCAATTAGGCTTTCTCCTGTTTACGTAGATTAAAGCCATAGAATCTAAGATTCATTATCAACTTAACCTTTTTTCAACTGTATTTAGTTGGCTTCCTGTCTAACCAGATACAGCTGAATACCAGTATTTTACATGGAACAACTGCCTAACTGAACACACGACACCTCTTGGTAATATTGGTTGTCAGACTTTCAGACCTCTGACCACCCCGTACGATTATCACAGACCTATAAATGACAGCAAAAATCAACGGAGGAAATTCGGTGTGTAATACGTTTGTATATCGTACCAAAAATATCCCGTTTTACTCTCGTCCCACAACATAAGCCCCTATTCTCAATGTCAGACGATCATTGGATATAGCGCTCAGTGATATTTGTCTGCAAAGCACCCCCGTTTGTCTCCCCAACCATATTTAGGCTTAACGAGTGGTCTAAGTCCTGAGTGGAACGTCTCATCTAATCTCTGTAATGTATTACGAAGTGGTGAAGAATAACAAACTATTTCAGTAGACAGGTTATATAGAGATTTTTTGTTAGATTGATTTTCTTTCTAGATAAAACATAAAGCAGTGATAGGGCAGTGGTTCTGACATAGGTATGACCGTCGAACTATCGAGTCTCAAGGTCTTTTTTTTTTTTTTTTTTTTTTTTGGGGGATGGGAAATCATCAAATAACCCCTCCCGCTCTTGGGCAGAGCGAAAGGGAGTGTCAGACTTCTACTGACTAAAAACCACCCATGTTCCTTCTTCGCCATTCATGTCGAGGCCTCGATATCCCTTGCGGACAACCCGCAGCCTCGACAGGCGTCGGCCCTTGCGGGCCCCTTCCATGTTGCTGACATCTCTTTGAGGCGCGCGTGGAACACGAACGCGCCGTCGACACGGCCTGTTGTCGTCATAAGACGGACGGACGGCGAGCTTACCCATCACTCACCGTCCAGTCTCAAGGTCTCAAGTTTGAACCCAAGGCACAGACATCTAATTTTACGGAATCACGTGCGTATTGCTTCGGTGTAGGAAAACATCGTGAGGAAACTAGCCAGTCTGCGAGATATTTCTCGATGTAAAGCCAAGTCTGATGCCCATGGATGGCCAAGAAACTCTGAAACCAGTTTTGACACAATTCACACGATAAAAACGACGAAGATTGATTAGGTAGTAATATATCTTAACATCTGTTGTTTTATGATATGATATCAGGCCTCCACGTTGCAAGTTCCACGTTGGCAGAAATTCTGCAAGTATAAATGACTAGTGGAAACTTACAGACTTTTCATTGATACATTGAAGCTTATCATTATGCTAATCTTATCGACAATTCTTTTTTGTTTATCCCTTGTTTATTGTGATTGTTTTAAATGTGATATCTCTGAATAATCTTGCTTTCACATTGGCAGAAATATTTGCAAGTATCAATGACTGAGCAGAACATGGTCAGTACTTTCAGGATTTTTAATTCATAAATACCTTATCAATAGATTCTTATCATAGGTATTTGTGAATGAAATATCAGAGATTAATCTAGTTTTGAGGTAGACAGAAATAGTGCAAGCATGAATGACTATGTATATAACTTTTGCATATCAAACGTATAGGCAAAAGTTAATTATTATTTCAGGTACCTACTGTTTATTAATTAGTACTGATACTAATCTTTATGTTTGTAATAACATCATAAGCTGTTAAGTATTTAAGATATTGACTTCCTGTCCGATTGTGTATTCATAATTTATGTTAATTGATCAAGTAGGTATGTTTTTTGCCATGGTTTCGGTGCCTTGATTTTCATAGCGTGTCGATGGTAATCTACACTGTGGCAGCGCAGAATTTAACTAGGATTGTAGTACCTTTAGAAGCGTCCATCAGTTTATGTAACATGCAGACAACAGGGTAGGTACACAGGACACTATGTTAAATGTCCCATCTTTATTTAAGTGTCATCTATGATTTTTTTTAGTACCTACCTATATTATCATTGACTTATATATTACTGCGTAAGGACTGGGCGGACGGCATGTTAAAATGACGCCTCGAACGTGGTCCCAAAATGGTCTTTCCTAAGCCGAAGTGAACTACATAGTCCACGATCGGCTCTCTTCGGGTGCGGTCGTAAATTTTATTAAAAGCTTTATTTATGTTCTTTATACCTCGAAAATACCACGCCGCTTATACAAGGTTAAATTACATTAACGAGCCGACTACACCGATTCTTTGTATGGCGAACGCGTCGAGCATGTGTTCGGACGACCGTTTCTTTAGTTTTTATATCAATGTATATTATACTTAAATTTTTCCCATCGAAACGCTAAGAAAAAGAAGTACTTAAACAGCAGGCCAGTAGCCTTGTCTATTTATTCTACCAACATCGAATCTATAAAGCATACACACACACACACACACACACATCAAAACAAAAAAGAAGTATCCGTTGGATACTCATTGAACTCCGAAGGGGTACAGAATAGACTGTGGCCCAACTCACTTTGAAAAAACGTTTCTATTGTGAAACGTACATTAATCTTAGGACGCTTACAAAGTATTCTTGTTGTTTGCTGCCCCAATACAGATGCGACGAAGATGCTGTATAGTGAGATGAGCCTGAGATTTGGGCGCGGTTTCACACGGAGTTCGAGCGTAGTTGATAATAGTCTAGCAAGTTTTTTTTTAATCATTGCTTGATTAAAATAGGAAAGTTAGTGCATTTAGCGCGTGGTCAAAATCAAGACGGACATCGCTATATTTTATTTTTAAATGTAATTATTTAAATGCAAAGTCTTAATTTTTAAATGCACCTAAAATATTTTTTTATTTATATAATGCAATTTTTAATGTAAAGTTTTACTTTTTGAATGTAATATCCTAATTTTTTAAATGTAACATAGTTTTTAAGTCGCTACTAACAAATACTATGGACCAAAATGTCTGAAATAAAAAGTTTTTTTTTTTTTAATATGCTTCATCTAGGACAGGACTGCTGACTGAGACCAAGAGTAGGCCCATCTCATATAAAAAATAAAATAAAATAAATCCCAAATACGCCTCGTTCAAGTGGTCGCAAGGACGACTGCTTAGCATGAAAAAATGGATTAGACTCCCGGGTCTCGTTAAGTGCTTTTGGGTTTTTCATCAGGAATTTCTCAGTAGCAGCCACGGAGTCTGGATTCGTGCCTAGTTGATGGCAATAGGCTCGCTCCCTATTACATGAGACTTAAACATAACTTGGGGGAGGCCATGTCCAGTAGTGGAAGTCTGAAATGATGATGATGAAAACATAACTGGCGAAATGTGGGTGTTCTAATAGTTACACTTCTGCCTAACACAAATGGAATTACAGGCACGGTGTTATGTCATCATCTGCCTACCCTTTTCCTAACTATGTTAGGGTCGGTTTCCAGTCTAACCAGATGCAGCTAAATACCAGTATTTTACGTAAAGCGACTGCCTATCTGACCCCCACAACCCAGTTAATACTGGGTAATACAATACCCTTTGGTAAGACTGGTTGTCAAACTTTCAGGTTTACTGACTACCTGTAACGACTGCCAAAGATCTATATATGGCAGCCGGGACCAATAGCTTAACAGCAGGCACGGTATTATGTAATTACCCAAAAGTTTACCGAAGGCATCCTTCTGTCAGTGTCATTGAACTGCTCAAAGGATCCATGTCAAACTAATTTATGTTGGAAACTGGCAATAACCCAGCGTCCGTATTTACGCATTGTTAGTAGTACCGACAAATGAACATAGAACCAGTTCCTATTAAAGTACTTTTAACAGACATAAACAAAGAACGTTATTTATTATATTACTAAATGTAGCTGCGCCCCGAGACCTTCAATCGCGTAAATTATTTAAAAAAAATACTTCTCTTTTTGAACCGGATTTGTTCAAACCGTAATTCTTATTCTGAAATAAAAGTAGCTTTAGTAACTCCTTATAATATCAGTTGGTAAAAAAATGGCGTCAAAATTGGTCCAGTAGTTTCGAAGATTAACCGGAACAAACACACAAACCAACAAAACATGTAAATAAAATGTGTTTTTGTTATAAGAGCCGTATATATTTTCCCATGCATTCAGTTTAAAGCTGATATTTTGATATAACAAACAGAAACTCTAATTTTAATTATTTGTGGAGATGGATTATCGTATGAAATTAATTAATTACTTAACGTAAACTAATACCAAACACAGCGATAACCGAATACGCATTAGTTATTATTATTTATCATAATAATATGATCAGTTTTGTAATGTTTATTTGTGTTGGCAATGCGGTTTTAGTTACTCCTAATAATATTATCCCTAATTGGATGCCATTAATGCTTATTAATTTCGCTCTTCGATATAACTTGAACAAAATATGACCGTAAAATGTAGGTATGTATTTACAGAATTAAAATTATCAATACAACCCTGATGTACTGATAATTTCAAAAAGGTTCATTTAATACCATTTAATGACTATTTCATAAACAAACCATTCAATAGGATTAAAGGAATTTCGTGAGCTACCCTGGAGCTTCCTCACCTTATTAATAAACAGTTTTAATTTTTTCAGAAAGGTTCATAAAATAATTAGTTTTTTTCATTAAAAAAATAATTTTAATTATAACAACACATTTCTATCAACACGGAATCAAATTGCCAGCCACATCCAGCAACTCTACATCCTCGTCATTGGTCTCGAGACATTTCAACCAGCCCCCTAACGGCGTCGGCTTGAAGATAAATCGCTTCAAACGCTCCTTTCCTTCCGCAGTTGGGCTTTCAAGCTAAGGAGAGCGTAAAATAGGTAAATACGTATTTTATTTAGCAAAGTTCTGGCGAAATATAGGGGAATGAGGTTTTAACTTGGACGTGCTAGAAAGAGATGCAGATCATAATGTTTTTAGGATGTATTTTATGAGTTCAGAAGAGGTGGGCTTTTAAATAATGTGTTGTACTGTACTAAGTGACGGTGCTGAGTAGCTCGTGGCCTATAATAACTTCCACTCGGGTCGATCTTTAGGTTAAGCCGCGCTTACCTAGGTTTGTCTGTGGATGGGTGACCGCCATTACATTCCTGCGTGCCTCGGAGACCACGTTAGGCTGTTGGTCCCGGCTGCGATATATACATCTTTAGCAGTCGTTACAGGTAGTCAGTGACCTGAAATTCTGACATCCAGTCTTACTAAAGAGTATTGTATTACCTAGTATTAACTGGGTTGTGGAGGTCAGATAGGCAGTCGCTTCATGTAAAATACTGGTATTCAGCTGCATCCGGTTCGACTGGAAGCCGACCCCAACATAGTTGGGAAAAGGCTAGGCAGATGATGGCTGTACTAAGTGACGGTGGATGGAACTTGAATGAAAGTAATGATTGAAAAATAACTAAACTTAAATTTTCATGAATTTCACGTCACCTGTTAGATGGTCGGTCTTGTTTATTATAGGAATAGGTACAAAATAATGATAATGTTTTATTTCTTTAGTAAAAGTTTTATCCCTGTTTATCTGATAAAAATATTTATGATTATGACTAAACACTACAGTTAAAAAGACAAGATATTTCATAAGAATAATGTATTGTTTAGGAACTTACATTAATTGCTTTGATTCCTGAAACTCACACTAAGGATTCCCTGTGTCGTGAGTTCCAGACTCCTTCGTTCCGTTCACGTTTTAATTGTGACACAAATAATATAATTATACCCTGACCTAATACGTCTACTTATCAACTCATTATAACTGGCTACAGACACTAAATCTACAAGACCTAGCCTTAAAACAGGTCAACTAAAACCTGCACCAACCAACTCAATAAACAGCCAAAAAATTACTGAAATCATCCATCCTTTGTAAGTAAGGTACATTTGAACAAACGCGTGTTCCACAAAACTTAGGGTTCAACGTTTTTACATCCGCCGAAGAGTTCCGAGCTTCACGGGAAAAAATACGGCTGTAATCTTTAAGCAATTTGTTAGAACTCGACAAAAACTCCGCGCATTGCGCCCGAGTGTTAGGACTAACTCCTTTTTTACCCGATTACGTAGACAAAGGGCCGGTTATTATTTTCTGTGTTTTTACTGTTATATAGGACGGTTTTATGCGTCGTTTTAAGCTGGTGGTTTTAGTTCGTGTAAGTTTTTCGTATACATAATTACTAGGGGTTATGGCTTGTTGTGATGAGTCATAAGATGATGTTAAGTATTCAGGTAAGGAGGACCTGGAGGACTACCGGTAATAGGTTTTTTTACTGACTAAAAAAATATGATTCTGTTTAGGTTAGGTAGTTGGGTTATCGAAAAATATTGGATACCTCTACGTGCTTTTTGTTCTATCGAATTAATAACAATTAACGAAGATAAAACGCGTCAAAGGTCATTAGTGGAGGCTTGTGACGTCACTTTCTGGTTAAAAATGTCATGGAATATAATGTCACACGAGTTTTTAAATCACGCGTCTTTATTACATGAAAAAAGTCCAATCTTTTTTGGAAATCTATCTGAAGGATTTTTTTTTGGAAACTTCCCTATTCTCTGTTCATTGTTAAGGCAGTGGTGTTTGTCAGTATGTTCGTTGCATCATAGACCTCATCCACCTGGCTCATTATGTAGTGAAAAAAGTAAAAAACACCAGTTGGTTAAATTATTTAATTATTTGAATCGTAGACATCATTTAAATCATCTACCAAGCCTTTTCCACAGCAAGCTTTACCAGATGCAGCTGAATTTTTCATGAAACAACTTTGGCCTGATCTGAAAGGCCTATTCAAAAAGTTGAAAGCGTAAATCGACACAACATTAACAAAGAAGCCAAATATTAAAACATAACTTCAATCCTCTCAGCAAAATTCTTCAAGGCCTCCGCCATTATTTTTAAAAGACAACCGGGAAATCTTCTAAATCGCCATTGATAATGGGATAACGATGGCACTCAATTATCTGCTCTTATCGACGCCTGTCCCTACTCCTTATTCCATCCAGTTTGTGAGTTCGAGCACTCCCAGCGATTTGAATAATTTCTGACACTTTTCAAAGGACTTTTGGAACGTCAAATTGTCAAAATAATTATACAAATTTTGATGTTAAGTTGTTTCGTTTTGAAGGTGACGATTTTTGTGGATTTTTGAGGCAGGGTAATAATTTATATTATTTTAGGTTAAAGATATAAGTGGTAATCGGTTGTCGTAGGATGGGGCATGTGATTCGGATTGTGACGTCCACTTGTCACAGAGGAAAGCACAGTTAGTGTCTTCAAAGAGCAAACGTTTGCGGACCCATCCGGTTCCATTGACAATTTTACCCGCACTTTGATCATCACACGAATGATTGGGCAAAATGTTGTGAGGAAAGTTTCGAGGAGCAAGCCAAGGAAACGATGGATGGACTAAGAGCAGAGGTGTCTAATGAGATGACGAGTAATATATATTAAAGGAAGAAGAAGACCGCAAGGGCCGATGCCCGTCGGGGCTGCGGGTTGTTCGCAAGGGATAAAGGGACACATAAAGGGCTAAGAAGGAACATGGGTGGTTTTTAGTCAGTAGAAGTCTGACACTCCCTTTCGCTCTGCCCAAGAGCGGGAGGGGTTATTCGATAATTTTCCACCCGCCAAGAAAAAAAACCTGCTGCGCCAACCTCAAATGGGTTGTGATAAAGAATGATAACTTATGTTACGTTAAAATGACTGTTGTTTTCCCAAAGACAAAGGTTGAGAATTATAGCTATAGTGAAAGTTCCCCAAAAGGTTCACCCAATAACACTCCTGCTTGATAATCTAATTGTATCTAACCGCAAATTGCAATATTTAATTAAACTATTCCATGCAGAGACAATTTAATGTTTGAGCCTAAAATCTGTATTTGTGAGCGGTTAATGGGAATAGGCATTCCAATAGGTTTAACCCCTGTTAAATAGGATTTAAACGTAACTAACGAAATATAGGGTTACTGTATAGGGTGTCGAAGTACCCTTAACTCAAACAAAAGGCATTTGTTCTCCCCATCACTGCGATATTTTTTTTGTTCTAGACCATACCTGGGAACCCCCTAGTTACGGAGATATTGGAGGTCAAAGTTCCAAATTTTTCACAGGTGTTTTTTGTAAATACTAGTTTTTCAGGTTATAACTTTACTTAAATTACGTCCATGACATTATTCAAAGCATACACTAGCACAATGTATTAAGAGTGCTACATTATGTTTTACCGTAAAATGTGATTTTTGACCCAAAAAAAAAGTCGTTTCCCATCTAAAATTTTCGCGTAGGGGTACTTAGTTTGATGTACAGAATGCTTGGTTGACGGCTGTGTGATGGGTTGATTTACACCCTGTATACATGCATTTCTGCTAAAGCCTTTAGAAATAACAGGCGTGTTAATAGTCGTACTTATAGATCGGTACTATAAATGTACTCTATCTAACACTCTTCGATAATTAGTAATCTAACACGTAATGCAATAACGTTAACCACAAGAACATAATAATGTATGTAGATAATAAAATTATAATTATACAGGTAATAAGTACACAGATTGTATTGTTGCTGAAGTTAGTATTCAGCATTATTAAACTCTTTAGGCTAAATATAGCCTAAAGAGTTTAATAATGCTGAACCAGTGAACTGACTGTCAATGCAATAGCATTGACAGTCAGTTCACTGGTAAAAAACAAAAAAAAAAAAAAAAATATTAAAAAAATAATATGTAATAAAAAATGAAAAAAAAAAAAAATTAAAAAAATAATAAAAAAAATAATAAATAATAATAATGATAAATAATGAATGGTAAATGAAATAATTATTCAAACAAGCCGTGGTAGCTAAGAGGTGACCAGTCACAACTGACAGTGATGGTCTACTACAACCAGGCATTTTTGACAAGAGGTGCATGAAATGTAACCTTGGTAATACGACGGATACAATCAGAATCATCCATTTGATTCGAGTAAGTACTGTATAATAATAGGTACTGTGATTTGCGCCATTCCGGACGTCATTTGTTACGATCCATACATAATGGGAACAGACCGTCCGTACAAGACCATCTTCAAGGACATCATTCATTGTTATGAAATGATTTAAATTCATAATATTAATAACTAGCTTGTCCCAGCGGCTTCGCCCGCGTGGAGTTCGATAATTGTCCACGGGATCATCCAACCGGAATAAGAAGTATCCTATGTGTTAATCCAGGTTATAAACGATCTGTGTTCTTAATTTCATCTACATCCGTTCAGTAGTTTTTGCGTGAAAGAGTAACAAACATCCATCCATACATCCTCGCAAACTTTCGCATTTATAATATTAGTGGGATGAACGCAATGTTTACAAAAAATCAGACACAAATATAATTTAACATAACCTAACATGCCTGTTGTCTCTGAAGAGTTAAGCAGAGGTGTATCCATTAGTACACCCACATTTCGCCAGTTACCATGTCCTATTCGAGCCTATTGCCATCAACCGGGCACAAATCCAGACTCCGTGGCTGTTACTGATAAATTCCTGATGGAAAAGCCCAATAATACTTTGGCCGACCCGGTAGTCAATGACGAAGAAAACTCCGAAGATGAACCACCACGTAGATCATCTACTGCACCTACAAATGAGGACGAGCCTGTTGAAGCAGCTGGGCCAGCTGAAGTTGAAGGCATAGAAGTTCCTCGTCGTTCTACTCGAGAAAGAAGACCTCCGGCCTATCTTCATGACTATATTTCTTCATAGAGCATGGGTGAATGATATAAAATCGAACCCAGAACCTCATGTTCAGCAGTCGCGCTTACAAACATTCGACCAACGAGGCAGTCTTGCTAGTCATGCATGATATAACCAGTTGAAGTCAGTCAGCAGTTTCAATAGCTTCTTAAAACGGTAAAACGAATACACGTGCCGGAATGATTATTATGTTTGTTTATCTTAGTCTACTTATAGTACAACAGTATCCAAATATTTTCAGCCGATAAAAAATGTTTGTTTGGATGTGACCAACTTGTTTTGGTAACCAAAAACGTATATGACGTATTTTGTCGTATAAAAGTGTCATAGTAAACATAACAAGTCTGTCTACGTTATCTTTTATTATTACGAAGTTTATGTCAATTAAAGTGTTGTTTTGTCTGTCTATTTATTTGTTTACATGGCATAGGTAACCGTTTTCTATATTTTCATGACCTCTGAGAGAGAACGCCAAAAAGCACAGCGAATGAAAAAAAAAATAAAAAAGAAGTGAAAAATCGGTGCACGCGGTGGTTTGTTTGTATGCTTTAGTTTTTTTGCCACCAACTTCAGAAGCAGATTTACTCGTAGTTTATTTTTCACTTTTTTGTTTTTTTTACTTTTTTGAGTTTTTGAAACCGGTTTTTTTGCATTTTTAGTTATAATATCCTATACAAATGTTTACTATGCATTTAACATTCCAGGATCCCAAAAATTGCCAGAATTAAGTGGCAAAGGGCAGGTCACATTGCTCACTGAATGGATGGCCGATGGGGCCGAAAAGTTCTGGAGTGGCGACCGCGAACCGGAAGACGTAGCGCCATCTATATTTTATGGATTAGGCTTACAGTTAATGTCAAGACAGATGGATTTCTTTAAAAACCTGATCACTTCTGTGATAAATCAACGAGATAACAAGCCTTCTGAGAGAAATGACCTCCTAGATCTTATTCTGAGCTGGAAGCTAAGCCAGAAGATAGTCGGTGACACAGGACACTATTCGAAATATGAAAACTGGTATTAGAAGCATAGTAGAAGTGAGAGAATTTCACTAGAAGCTGACGATAACATATTAATAGCTCAGTGTTTTGTTTTCTTCAACGCAGGATTTGAAACATCCCGTCGGGGCTGCGGGTTGTTCGAAAGAGATACGTGGGCCTCGGCACAAACATCCTCGGGTTTCAAACATCAGCTACTGTAACTGAGTTTCCGTACCTTTGGCCAGCAGTTGGTGAGCCACAACGTCTTTATCCCGTCCTCGGAGTTATATTTCGAGAGACCATGGAAGACTACACGTTACCTGATGGTCTTGTTGTGGAGAAAGGCATAACAGTTCACATATCATATTACAGTTTACAGTTCATATTATTATTTGCATCATAACCCGAAGTACTTCCCGAAACCTGAAGAATTCCGTCCGGAAAGATTCTTCGGGGATGTCAAGCACCACGTTAATCCGTATACTTATATGCCGTTTGGGGAAAGGCCTAGAACTTGTATGGGTAAGTTTTTTTTACTTCTATTTCAGCTTGTCCTCGTGCTGATTGCTAATATTTTCCATTCAATGTTTTAACCACCGTGTTATCATTTACTCCATTTTCCTTCCAGCCGTACCTCACTCAATTTATCCATTCTGACTATGGTGTCAATATTTTTAAGAGTTCAAAAGAGTTCAAAAAAATTTAAATCTTCATCTTGCAATGCTAGTAATAATACCGTTCTTATGTAAACAAGCTGGCGACGACGAAATGAAAACACTGGTATTACTAGTTTCTAGGAATATTAATATTGGAATACAGCATTTAGGTATTTCTTTGTTATAAATTCTTATCTAAGTCATCATCATCATTCTCCTGCCCTTATCCCAATTTATTTGGGGTCGGCGCAACATGTCTTCTTCTTCCATACTTCTCTATTTCTCGTCATGTCAGCAGTCACCTCCTTTCTAGCCATATCATCCTTCACACAGTCCATCCATCGTTTCTTTGGTCTTCCTCTACTCTTATAGCCATCTACATTCATCAACATTTTTCTCACAACATTTACTTCATTCCTTCGCATCACATGTCCATACCACGACAATCGATTACCACACAACTTTTCATTTACCGGCGCCACTTTCAGTCTTCCTCTTATGTACTCATTCCTTATTTTATCTATTCGCGTCACACCACACATCCCCCTTAGCATTCTCATCTCAGCCACATGCAATTGCCTTTCATTTATCCCTTTTGTGGCCCAACATTCTGATCCATATACGACAGCAGGTCTAACCATGGTTTTATAAATCTTCCCCTTGAGTTTAAGGGAAATGCGGGAGTCGCAAATTGTTCCCGTGACCTGCCGCCATTTCATTAAATTCTTATCTAAGTAAAACAGTAAAAGTCAAGTGCAATTTATCTTTTTATTGATATTAACATGATAGCCGAAAATATACGAAATGTTATGTTCTACTTTCCAACTGATGCAATCACAGAGTTTGTTACAATCGAGGTAAGTATAGGACCCCTACAAATCACAATAGAGTTAGCAAATAAGAATAATAATAATTTATAAGAAAAAAAAATACGAAAAGGTGTACATTTAGGCACAGTACTGTTGCTTAAATATTATGCTCTCCAAGTTAACGTTAATGTAGAATAAAATGAAGGTTAATACAAAAGTCATAAATATCATGAAAAGTGTAAAATTCAAAAAGAAAAAACTTCACATGCTACAATTAGTTTAGTTGATCAGACGATATTTTTTTGAAAGGCAATTCTTTCTTATACCTAGTGATGATTTATTTGTGATACTCACAAATGCTTGTCGCAGCAGTGCACTGACCGAGGTTTCCTATTGAGACATACACGTAAACGTTGACGGCACGGTTGTCGCAGTGGCTCAAGCAGTTGACTGCTGCGCTACGTATCGCGAGTTCGATCCCCGCACGGAACAAATATTTTTATGGCCTACAGATAGTTCTTTTGAGTATAGTTGTTGTTGTTGTAGTGTAGTTGTTCTGGGTATTTGTGTATGTGAGCTTAAATGTCTGTTAATGCACCCACGATACAGGAGAAATTCCTAGTGTGGGGTAACATTTAAAAAAAATAAAATTCAAAATTACAAGAGAATGGTGCAGGCAATTCTTTTTCAACGACTAGCAAGTGTATCCGCTTGATAACATACTGATAACAGTGTGTTGTTAAGCCAATCATAATACATGATAATATTCAAAATCATACGTGCTATAAATAAAAGCCGAAACTCACACACACCTATCTATACATTCAGCTGCTAGTGCAAACGACGCTTAGTTGACTCCGATCGCGCAGTGAGACAACACGATGTTTCTCTATCTAACAATAACGGTACTCGTTCTCCTATACTATGTGATCACGAGGAAATACGACTACTGGAAGGACAGGAACGTAGCACACAAGAAACCGACCTTCTTATTAGGAAATTATGGAGACGTACTACTGCAGAAAAAAAACATGGGAGAGACAATTCAAGATTATTGTAATCAATTTCCAAACGAGAAATTTATTGGAGCATTCCATGGTACAGAGCCCGTACTGATTCCCACAGATCCAGAAATTATCAAACTGATTGTGACGAAGGATTTCGCTTATTTCAGTGGAAGGTTGATTTCTGAACACAGTGACAAAGAGCCTTTAGGTTTGAACCTTTTTGCTACCCATGGTGACAACTGGAGGGTGCTGCGGCAGAACATGAGCCCAATGTTCTCATCGGCTAAGTTGAAGAACATGTTTCACCTCATCGACAACTGTTCACACAGGTTTGAGGACATGTTGGATCGTGAAATTAAAATGTCAAAGGAGCTGGAAGTAAGATCCATTACTGCAAGTTATACTATGGAGTGTGTTGGAGCTTGTGCTTTCGGCGTTGACACAAAAACGATGACGGAAGAAGAAGAAGAGAATCCGTTTAGAAAAATTGCAAAATTCGCAAATCCGCCAAAGTTTTTGGCCGTACTCTTTCATGTTCGTTTAATGTGGCCGACAATCTTTTACTTATTGGGAGGCAATATTGCTAACAAACCACTCAAGTTTTTCAGTAACCTAATTAATACTGTAATGACTGGACGGGACTATAAACATTCTGGAAGGAATGATTTCGTCGACCTCGTGATGGGTTGGAAAACAAGCAAGCAAATAGTGGGTGATAGCATACAAAACACCAAAACTGGTGAAGTGAAAAAAATTACATTGGAAGCAACCAATGATTTACTGATTGCTCAGTGTTTTGTTTTCTTCTCGGCTGGATTTGAAACATCGTCAACCACTTTGGGTTACACTCTTTATGAACTCGCAAAACATAAAGAGATTCAAGATAGAGTGTTGGCAGAAGTGGACGCATATTTAGTTCGTCACGGGAATAAACTCAATTTCGACTGTATTTCGGAGTTACCGTACCTGGATGCTGTTATAGACGAGGCTCTTCGCTATTACCCAGTTCTCGGCATGATCCCTCGTGAGCTGATGGAAGAATATACAATGCCTGGTGGTGCAAAGTTAGAGAAAGGCATGCGAGTACATTTGCCGGTGTACTATCTGCATCACAATCCGAAGTTTTACCCAGAACCTGAAGTGTTTCGTCCAGAAAGATTCCTGGGTGAGGAGAAGAAGAAAATCAATCCGTACGTTTACATGCCTTTTGGAGAAGGACCAAGACTTTGTATTGGTGAGTAATAGCACTATTTTTTATGTTTTCTGTTATTGGTGTAGTTATATAAACATCTGTTATTATAATATATCATGGTAAAAAATTGTATCCATAACCGGCCCACGGTTTGTGCTTTTAGGTAGTTGTAGGCGTAAGGCGACATACTGAGTTTACTATTATTTATTCTTATTGTCTTTGACACATTTGTGTGTTTTGCCGCTTCTAATTAAACCATTAAAAATAGTCTTAGTTTAAGCACAAACGTTGTTCATTATGCAATAATAGCTTAACTTGCAAATCATGTTGGTTATTTAGATAACCAACATCATTTTGATCTCAAGATTTTTGATCTTAAGATCACAGTACAGTTGTTTGAAATAACTAGAAATACAATTAGATTATATATGATATCTTCATACCTGCTGCAAATAGTACGTCTTCCATAGCAACAATGTGTTGGTTCATCTTCAGTTGTTGTGTGTTGGTTGCACTTTGATACTTTCCTCTCAATCAACTTGTAGAAAAAGCTATAAAGAGTAATGAGGCTAGTTTTTAAAGGTTGCAATTGACATTTTCGGTAGTAAAACTTTTACCCCAGATTACTGTTGTCTTGCAGTTTTTATAAGTCTAACTTTTAACCTGTGAATGAAGAGGCTTTTATCAACAGAATAAAAGTGTTAGACTTGGAATCAGTCATGATTGGTCTTGAAGAAGAAAATAATCTATATCTAACTCTATATAAATTTTGACAACATCCCAGTGCTAGTAGCTGATTCTTTAGCAAATAATTATTCAACCAATAGATGAAAGTATAGCTAGCTATGATAATATAGGTCGATTGTGAAACAGTACCATCCCACAAGACAATGAGTAATGTGTTGGTCGCATGATGTGTAGTTCAGTTCTTTGGGACTGCTCACCGTTTTCCCAATTACTGGCTGATGCAACACTACAACTCCGAGCAATTAAGGTGGATTATGTTATTTTTTGTTTGAATTTTAAAAATAAATGAACGATATTCAGCTATAATTGTCGTCACTTTAATGTACGTTGAATTATATCTCAAAGTTCGTTACTTTACAATAGGTAATAAATTATTGACAAAGTTATCGAACTTAAGAAAAAGCAGGAACATAGTAATATATCACGCATGTAATTCCCAAATTGTTACATAAAAAACGAGTGTTGGTCCAATCTTGAAGGTCCAAACTAACAAAATAATAAACTGAACACATGATTAAAATGACGTCATAATCCAACAAATTGGACTCTCAACTTCAACAGGTTTACACACACAAGTAGGTAAACGATACACATAAACGTGGAGGTAATATAGTCATAATCAACAACACAGGTACTCAAATAAAAGCGAAAAACACTATAGGAACTTAGTCTACTCAGGTTGCTCAGAGAAACAACACGATGTTTCTGTATCTACTAGTGACGGCTGTTCTGCTATTTTATTATGTGATCACGCGGAAATATAACTACTGGAAAGACAGGAACGTACCCCACACCAAGCCTACGTTCTTTTTGGGAAATTATGGAGACATGATCCTACAGAAGAAATCGTTCGGAGAAACCATTCAAGATCGCTGCAATGAATTCCCTAATGAAAAATTTATTGGAGTGTTCTTTGGTACAGAACCAGTACTGATTCCCAAAGATCCTGAAATCATCAAGCTGATCGTTACGAAGGACTTTTACTACTTTCATGGAAGAGAATTATCGGTTCACCAACACAAGGAACCACTAGCGTTGAACCTATTCGCTACATATGGCGACAGTTGGAGAGTCTTACGACAGAACTTGACTCCGCTGTTCTCGTCTGCGAAGATGAAGAATATGTTCCATCTTATTGAGAAATGTTCGTACGTGTACGAGACACTACTGGATCGTGAAACTAATATTTCAAAAGAGCTCGAAGTCAGGTCGTTGACCTCAAGATATACAATGGAATGTATTGGAGCCTGCGCTTTTGGCGTAGACACAAAAACAATGACGGAAGAAATAAATGAGAATCCTTTCAAGAAAATGACAGACTTCCTGGATCCACCTGTATATGTGGTTTGGATGAGAATAATTCGTTCACTTTGGCCAACCATCTTTTACATGTTTGGATTCAAGATGATGAAAAAGCAATTAAAATTCTTCGGGGATCTGATTACTTCTGTAATGTCCGCAAGGAAATACAAATCATCTGGAAGGCATGATTTCGTGGACCTTCTCATGGGTTGGAAGCAAAGTCATCAAATAGTTGGTGATAGTATGAAGAATATCAAAACTGGTGAAAACAAAAAAGTGACATTAGAAGCTAATGACGATCTATTAGTGGCTCAGTGTTTTGTTTTTTTTGCTGCTGGCTTTGAAACATCGTCAACCACTTTAAGTTACACTCTTTATGAACTCGCAAAGAACAATGAAATTCAGAACAAAGTGTTACAAGAAGTGGATGCATATTTAGCTCGTCACGAAAATGTGCTCAATTACGATTGTCTTTCGGAATTGCCATATTTGGATGCTGTTGTGGACGAGACTCTTCGTTTTTATCCCGTTCTTGGTATGATTCCTCGCGAAGTGATGGAAGAATACACAATGCCTGGTGGAGCAAAGTTGACTAAAGGCTTGCGAGTACATTTGCCAGTATTTTATCTGCATCACAATCCTGAGTTCTATCCAGAACCAGAAGTGTTTCGTCCAGAAAGATTCTTGGGTGAGGAGAAGAAGAACATCAATCCGTATGTGTACCTGCCTTTTGGAGAAGGACCAAGAACTTGTATTGGTGAGTTACATTTTTTTCCGCGTTTAGAATACAGATTTCCCAAGAAATACACAAGAATTAGGAAGAGTTTTACAATTTATTCATAGTTTCGTTTTTATACCATTAAAAGACAGTGTAATGTAATAATTCAACCGGACTATTCTATAAACACTGCTAGTTGCGTTCTACAGAACTGTATGACAAGTATTGTAAATTATCCAGTGATACTACGTTAGTTCTTCCATTTTTTATTTTGGAATATTTTTCATAAGCGGCTTGAATTAGCTCGTATGCTTACGCAAATGACATTCAAAAATTAAAACCCTTATTGAATATAATAACAGACAACATCACTTGAAATAAAACAGTATAACAAATTAACCTCCTGACGTAACAAACTTAGTAGGTAAACCTGACCTGACCTGTCGGACCTTGGTGGGTAACCTGTGTAAAATTTTGAGAGCGTTTTAAAAGCCCCGTGGCTCCGTAACGAGGGAAGACATTAATATTGACGGGGTTAACTCACGATACAGGACTTATTTATGAAGTAACTACACCTGTAATGGACTGCTATTAATTATTTTACGTAAACAGGTACTTTTTCCAGTCTCTTTTGGAGAAAGCTTGTCATTAAATAATGTCACATTACTTATGAAACTTTTCAACTATATCCCAGCACTTGGTTCTTATATATTATCATTGTTCTATCTGGTAGGTTCTCAATCTATTCAACGTATGAAGGACTCTATGTTATAGACTAATTAGGGTCAAGGTTATAGATGAAGAAGAATCTATAGTTATGGACGATGAAGAATCTAGAGAAATAGAAGAAAAAGAATCTAGGGTTATAGACGAAAACAAAGAAATCATCATAGCAGATACACCTAGTATGAAATGATCTAGGTTCTGCAAGCTGTGGTTGTCATTAATAATATAGTAGCTGTCACCAGTCACAATAAGCCCTTTAGTGAACGTCAATAGGCGATATACAAGTATTTCCGAAACTAAAAATATTTGTTTGTTCTTTTTTAGTTTCCTTAGAACTACAGTATTCCAGCGTAGTTAATTAATTATCAAAGTTCAGGTTAACCACTTTTTACAAGAGTTACTAACCTTCATCAGGACAAAGTCTGAAAACATCTGTATAAACATCACGAGATATTTCTAATAAAAAGGCAATTCTTTGTTTTTTGTTAGATACAAAATTGGATGGTGTGATTGGCCATAATTGCAGTTGGTCTGACTTTGAACCATGACTACATCTGCCGGTTAGGTGTTTATATTATTTTGTGATGAGATAGTGATCAAGGGTTCCTTTAAGAACGTTAGTTTGGCTTATCCATAACAAGAAAGCTAATATTGTTAGACATAAATAAATTTATAATATTGATAAAGTCATTGTTGTTAAAAATAAACAATTATTGTTAATCGTAAACATAAGATAATATTGCTAGCAGGAAAATACAAAGTGTCTAAAACAGGTGTTTTAGTTTTGTACATGTAACCTATACCTACCTATTTTTGTATCGCTTCGTCAGCAAGATAAGATAAAGCTGAAAACAAACACGATCATATTTTTATTTTGTCCGAGAATGAAATAACAAAGATAAAATTGAACATATTTAGTTGCTATCTATTTGCAAGTTATGTTTATAAAGTGAATATTACCACTTTTACACCTACAATATAATTATTACTAATACAAAAAACTTTAGAATATTCAATATCAGCCTTCGAATCAGGCATGTGAAAAATACAAAGTACCAAACGTAGGTGCTAAATACTCGCATAGCGACAACGCGGTTAGTCAACTCAAACCGCGGAGCGAAACCACACGATGTCGTGATGTTCCTCTATTTCATAGTTACGCTATTGCTACTTCTACACTATTTAATCACGAGAAAATATGGCTACTGACGGATTCTAAAAGTTATAAATAATTGACACAATGACCGAACTTATGGAAAAGATGTAGCGTGGACAGACTTGAAAATGCTTACAAAATGTTGGTTAAAATAGATGTCCATTGAAAAACAAGTATAATATAATGTATTATAAAAGTATAGTATAATGGTTCACTCAAGAAGATCTAAACTAATAAAGTAATAAAATGAAATTAAAAATACATAATCTAATCAAATTCTACAAGTTTATACACACGAATGCAAGAAGGTAAATGATACACTAAATATTATAGCGGCAATATCCTCATATTCAATAACACTGGTACATAAATGAAAGCGAACAACACGTTAGGAACTTAGTCTGCTTAGGTCGCTCAAAGAAACAACACGATGTTTCTGTATCTACTGGTGACGGCAGTTCTGCTGTTCTACTATGTGATCACGCGGAAATATAACTACTGGACGGATAGGAACGTACCCCACACCAAGCCCACGTTCTTATTGGGAAATTATGGAGCGTTGATTCTGCAGACGAAATCCTTCGGAGAAACAGTTAGAGATTGCTGCAATGAATTTCCTAATGAAAAATTTATTGGAGTGTTCTATGGTACAGAACCAGTACTGATTCCTAAAGATCCGGAAATCGTCAAGCTGATCATGACCAAGGACTTCTACTACTTTCATGGAAGAGAGATATCGGCCCACCAATATAAAGAACCACTAGCATTAAACCTTTTCGGTACATACGGCGACAGTTGGAGAGTTTTACGACAGAACTTGACTCCGCTGTTCTCGTCTGCAAAGATGAAGAATATGTTCCATCTTATTGAAAAATGTTCGTACGTATACGAGACACTGCTGGATCGTGAAACCAATATTTCAAAGGAGCTCGAAGTCAGGTCGTTGACCTCAAGATATACAATGGAATGTATTGGAGCCTGCGCTTTTGGCGTAGACACGAAAACAATGACGGAAGATAATAAAGACAATCCTTTCAGAACAATGACAGACTTCCTGGATCCGCCGATATATGTGGTTTGGATGAGAATAATTCGTTCAATTTGGCCAACCATCTTTTACATGTTTGGATTCAAGATGATGAAAAAACCGTTGAAATTCTTTGGGGATCTAATTACTTCTGTAATGTCCGCA
Source organism: Diarsia brunnea (assembly GCA_949774965.1). Lineage (NCBI taxonomy): Eukaryota > Metazoa > Arthropoda > Insecta > Lepidoptera > Noctuidae > Diarsia > Diarsia brunnea. Next base: position 974,081 of record OX459014.1, on the reverse strand, counting down.
AGGGAATACAAACCATCTGGAAGACATGATTTCGTGGATCTACTCATGGGTTGGAAGCAAAGTCATCAAATAGTTGGTGATAGTATGAAGAATATCAAAACTGGTGAAAACAAAAAAGTGACGTTAGAAGCCAATGACAATCTGTTAGTAGCTCAGTGTTTTATTTTCTTTGCTGCTGGTTTTGAAACATCGTCAACCACTTTAAGTTACACTCTTTATGAACTCGCAAAGAACAATGAAATTCAGAACAAAGTGTTACAAGAAGTAGATGCATATTTAGCTCGTCACGAGAATGTGCTCAATTACGATTGTCTTTCGGAATTGCCATACTTGGATGCTGTTGTGGACGAGACTCTCCGTTTTTATCCCGTTCTTGGTATGATTCCTCGCGAGGTGATGGAAGAATACACAATGCCTGGTGGAGCAAAGTTGACTAAAGGCTTGCGAGTACATTTGCCGGTGATGTATCTCCACCATAATCCAGAATTTTATCCAGAACCTGAAGTATTTCGGCCAGAAAGATTTCTTGGTGAGGAGAAGAGGAATATTAATGCGTTTGCGTATCTACCTTTTGGAGAAGGACCAAGAACTTGTATTGGTGAGTTGATTTTTTTAAAGATTGTGTAAAATATGCCTACTGACAGGAATGTATCGTAGGAACGTTGCCAGCGGCATTGATCCTCTTTGGTACTTGTGGTGACAGTTGGAGAGCTATCCAACAGAAGATGAAGTCCAGTCTGTGCTGGATCGGGAAATCAAAATTATTGAAAATCAAGAAGTTATCTGAATTACCACAAGGTGGGACACAAATAGTTTAATGGAAGAAGAAGACATTAACCATTTCTGGAGAAGAATTCATTCCTGAAAACCGAAAAAATCTGTAACTTTTCAGAAATTATAGCGATATAGGAAAATAAAAACCAATTAGGTGTTTATTTAACTTGATTACTTCAGTGATGACAAAAAAGGATTATAAACGAAAATGTCTAGAAATAAACCATAAACTCGCAATACAAAAATCAGAAAAACACTAGAAGTATTTGTAGATCTATTTTTCCTTGTTCTGTTCGCGTAAATCATCGGCAAAAAGATTGGCTTGCCGTCGCGTCTATTATTTGTTAACACAATCGCTCACAAAACGAGTTCTTTGAAGGTCAAGTTCACATCAATGAGGTTAACTACCATGACGACTTGATCGGATTATTTTTACAACTATGATTGAAAAATTACCGGAATATATGAATGTGGACGAGCCGAAATGAGTATGTTAGGATCGTCGTCGGGGCTGCGGGTTGTTCGAAAGAGATACCGCGGCCTCGGCATAAAGGGCTAAGAAGGAACATGGGTCGTTTTTAGTCAGTAGAACTCTGACAGACTGGACTGGACAGAGCAGTAGGGAACTGCTCTGCCCAGAGCGGGAGGAGTCATTTGACAATTTCCCACCCTCCAAAAAAAAAAAATCTCGTAGCAGGGTGGCGTTCTGTGGTTTCTGCCATGAGAAATAGGCGTGAGTTTATGTATGAAGTATAATTTAAACATTTTGTTTTTGAAAATCGTTTTGTATTCCACAAAGTTGATAAATGTTCTGGCGTTCCTCAAGGAAGTATGTTGGGCCCATTTCTGTTTATTCTTGCGTGACTAGTGATTATCGGTTGTCATTTAGGCTGGTTTTCTTTGTTAGCATCCTTGTTGGGTGGCCAACTTTAATCATGATGTGAGTTGTTTGGTCTCTATAGCTAGTGTCCATATTTAAAAGTAACAAATAATATCCTTGTGTTATCGTGTACCTGTTTATTTCAGTGTTGTCATGTCAGCTCTTAGCCATAGCTCGTATATCCAAGTGAATTTCGTTCTGATAACATGTTATCAGGCTTCAGACAGCCCACATGTGTGCGCTATGATAAGAGGATATTATAAATTTGTTATATAAATATTACGGTAATCATGTTTCGATTAAATTTTTAATTTTAAACTGATAAAGGTAAATGTACCTATTTGTAATGTAAAGTCAACTAGATAAGATAATTCAAAATGTACTTATGAAGGTCGATTGATTTATTGATTCTATTATGTACATTAATAATTTATGGATATATTTATCATTCTGTTGCTCTTTTCCCAACTCATTTGCGGTCGGCGCAGCATGTGTTCTTCTTCTATACTTTACTATTACTCGTCATCTCGCAGACATCTATTTTTTTGCCATATCATCCTTCACAACGTCCATCCATCGTTTCGTTGGTCTTTCTCTACTCTTTTCTCTTTCTCTTCCTTTCTTTGCAGATCCTGTACTGTATCAACATGTGTATTCGAATAGAATAGAATGCCGTAGAATGTCTCTTGTTACGTCTATTTTGCGGTCTTTCCTTCGGGAGACTATAATAATCCACATAGAACCAGCTTGATGACTCTACAAGCAGTCTTAACATAACATAACATCACGCCTGTAATCCCCGAAGGGTTAGGCAGAGGTGTACCTAATAGTAGACCCACATTTCGCCAGTTATGTTTTAAGTCCCATGTAATAGGGGGTGAGCCAATTGCCATCAACCGGGCACATGTCCAGAATTCGTGGCTACTACTAAGAAATTCCAGTTGGATAAACCCAATACCACTTTGCCCGACTTGGGAATCGAACCAGGACCTCATGCTCAGCAGTCGCGCTTGCGACCACTCGACCAATGAGGCAGTCAAGCAGTCACTCCGAACCAAATGACATAATTCAATTACTTATTGTTTTATTTTTGTTAACAGGAATGCGTTTCGCGAAGATGCAGATGCTGGCTGGTCTCATCACAATGTTGAAGAAATACCGCTTGGAGCTGGCTGATGGCATGCCGACGAAGCTGACTTTCAAACCTCAATCATTCATTACTCATCCTGTCGGAGGCATCAGGCTCAAGTTTATCGAGAGGGAGGGATGGGAGAAGAGAGTGTTTGTGAAGTGAGGCAGTTGTTATAGGTGTACATGGATCTATTGGCGCGTAGCCTTACTCGGATCAAACGTTGCCATCTTGTTTTTTCCGTCCATATCGTACAGGCGCCGATAGAGCCATGCAAAACTGTAAACGGCCTTTAGAAGCGCCTCGGCGACTACGACTACGACAACTAGGTTTTTTAATGTATAAGTTAGTGAAGTGAAATTATTTTTTATGATTGTTTATAGTTTTACTCTCTCTCTAGAATTTCAACTATGAATGAAATATTTCGCAAATTTTGAAAATTGCTCGTAAGTAAAACCTTTAACAAGTAACAAATGTAATACGTTTCTAGATTACTTTGATTCCTCTACCGCATTTCTGAATAACTTCAACGAATCATGAACGCAATCCCATGAAAACTCCAACCATTAGGACAAACTTAACCATGCAAAAAATTGGTATTTTTGTTATTCAAAATGTAACAATGAGATTTAATTATTATTATTCTAATGGATAATGTTTCATAGACAAAGGTACACCGGGCTTTAGACTCGGTACTATTGAATTAGTAATAAAATAATATGACATTTTTAGATTTTAGTTCCAAATAAAAAATATGTTTTAGCCAATGACTTTTGTTTACTACTATTATTTAACTATCAACGTATATGATTTTGTTAATTATATATTTTTACGATTTAATCTTTGAGTGTTTATATTATTGTTCCCTACATACACAGACTGTATACACTGTAAAATGTTGACGATTTTTTTTAACGTTTCCCCACACTAGAAATTTCTCCTGTATCGTGGGTGCGTTCACAAACATTTAAACTCACATACACAAATTCCCAGGCAGTGAAGATCTTTCGCAGTAACGTGTATCGCAGTTTTGTAGCATCGTGTTAGCATTTATCGATATTTTGTTCGTCGAGATTCCGTATTCTACTCCATTGCCAGTTGTTTTGACCTTCTCGACAATTCAAGTTCAAACTTGAAGTTGGGTTGTGAATTGCTTCTGAAGTATATATAAAATCAAGGACATACAGGGTGTAAACGAACCCTTTATAAGCCGTCAACCAGAATGAAAAATCACATTTTAAAACTCAATGTAATGTACTCTTAAACATTTTGCTAGTGGATGCTTTGAAAAGTAAACGGGTCAAGGAGGTAATTTACATAAAGTTAAAATCTGAAAAAGTATGTAGTATTTAAAAAACAGCTGTGAAAAATTAGAAACTTTGAGCCCCAATATTTCCGTAACCAGGTGTAATCCACCACGCGGACCCAGTGAGGGTTGGTAGATGTCACATGTCTTCGATTTTTTTAAGTTCTAAGACATGCCTGTTTCCTCACGATGTTTTCCTACACCGTTTTGAGACAGCGGTGATGAAATAAATTACACAAAGTAATACGCCTACCTGGGTTCGAACCCACAACTTACTGTTCGTAAGTCGGGGCCGCCACCACAGGGCCACCGCTGCTCTTTTATTTAGGTAACGTTTACGCAGCGAATACAAATTGAATATATTTTTGATTTCCTTCAATTCGTTCAAAATCTGTCGACAACCAAATCTACGAACGACACCACAACGAATCAACAAGAGGTGATTATGTTAGTAAATGCCTAACTAAAACAAGCAGAAATAAGTAGGTATACAGTTCCTGTTAATAACATAATTTTTATCTCCGCCTACACGTACTTCCTATACTATATTAATATTTTTTCCTCATCACTGCTCGCAATACGGATAAACATTATTCAAAATATTATTCAAAAACCTAAAAATTTAATACAAATTATTATTATTTAATACAGGAAAAATTAATTGAATTGATTGTATTTATAAGTGTTTGTTAGAATTTATTTACAAAATAAATATAGTTTATTCACTCTCTGATACATGCTTATGATTTACTCTTATTATAGTATAGATGACTGTTTTGGTAATAATATGCTGTACTGATTGATGATCATTGGTCGCCCTTTTTCTGCAATTATAGAACAAATTATTTTACATGAAACGCCTTTCTGTATGACCTTCAGAAACCGGTTACTAAGTAACGCCTCTTGACTAGACGGATTTGTATCGACTGCCAATTATTTAAAAATATTTTTCGTATTCATAAATAAATAAATTAACATTCCTAATCGAACCCTTTGTAGAAATTGAATCGACTGGCAAAATAACAGATTTTTATCTGTTGGAATGAAAGGTTGCTAGGTGAACCGAAACTATATCGATGAGTGACAAACTCATCGACTACGCACACTATTTTTTTTTGGGGGAAGGGAAATCATCAAATACCCCTCCCGCTCTTGGGCAGAGCGAAAGGGAGTGTCAGATTTCTACTGACTAAAAACCACCCATGTTCCTTCTTAGCCCTTCATGTTGAGGCCGCAGTATCTCTTGGGAACAACCCGCAACCCTGTCGGGACCCGCAGTCCCAACGGGGTCTTACCCACCCTTATTTACTTATAGCCAGGGCACATTGCACGCAGGACGGATGGCTGATGGTGCCGAAAAGTTCTGGAGTGGCGACCACGAAACGGAAGAAGTTGTGTTAGAAGGCATCCCACTAAGTGGACCGATGACCTGGTGAAGGTTGCGGGTACTCGCTGGATGCGAGACATACGGTACCGGTCAATGTGGCGACACCTGGGGTAGGCCTATGTCCAGCAGTGGACGACTTTTGGCTGAAATGATGATGATGATGACCCTTATTTTGAGATTTAAAAAAGAATTAAATTTTAAAATAGGCTCGCCCCCTATTACATGGGACTTAAACATATTTGGGGAAATGTGGGTACACTATTAGGTACCTACATATCTGCCTAACTCTTCGGGGATTACAGGGCAAGCGTGATGTTATGTTATATTTAACTTCAGTATCAGGTTTAGATATTTTCTACCAATAAAAAATAATGGTGAAGGGATGAAAAATGTTGTATAGCTTGCGAAAAAGAAATCCATTTAAATTCATCTGTCTGTGTTTGGACCACCGATATGTGTTGGTCACAGGATTTTCTTTCGAATACTTCTTGTCTTCAGTTGTTATTCAGGACGCCATACAATGTCATAAAGTCACGTCTTTTACCCATGGGTGTAGGCAAGGAACGTAGAACATTACCGGCTTTTCCATACATAGCTATCTCCTCTACATAGCTACCTACTCCTTTTACCAAGTCAGTTAAATCGTTTCTCTGGGATTTCGTCGAGCTTCATTGTCTCGGCGCTTTTCTTGTGGTCGCCATTGTTGATTCTGGTTAACAGGAGTTACAGTGGCATGAATCACCTGATAAAAAAGATGATTCCGTGCTTCGGAAGGCACGTATAAGCCGGTGGTCCCGGCCGCCAAATGGCGGTCGTCAAACCATGTTAGAGGCCTTAGAGGCGGTTTAGAAACTCTGACACTAGGGTGTGTGGGGTCGTTAGACCTTACTGCCCACACGATAAGAAGAAGAAGAAGTGAATAACGTGGCGGGCTTGTACTCCTTTTACCTCGTTCACGTTCATACTACATACATAATCTAGTCAAACACGCTACTACGCACTTGTTTAAGACAAATCGCTAGACGTTTTGGTAGTTTTTGTTTGTGTTTTTGTATGATCGTCGGACCTTGGAATATTTATCCACTTGTAAGTATAAATTCAAGCATAGGTATTTCGATTAAAAAAAAGTTGTTTTTAACTTGGTCGTTTAAATAACTTCTAGATATCGGTCCTTCCCGTCGGGGCTGCGGGTTGTTCGCAAGAGATACCGCGGCCTCGACATAAAAGGCTAAGAAGGAACATGGGTGGTTTTTAGTCAGTAGAAGTCTGACAATCCCTTTCGCTCTGTCCAAGAGCGAGAGGGTTATTTGATGATTTTCCAACCACCAAAAAAAAAAATTATATCGGTCCTTAATAGTCCAGCTAGCCAAGAGGCTCTTTCTTGCCTAGCAGTGAATTAGATTTATGTTATGGTTAGTAGATTGATGGGGCATCAATCAAATTAAACAGAAACATGTTTTGAGCTCATTAAAATAACATATTTATTACATAATACCTTATACGTTACAACTATAAACATGAGTACAGCCATTGAATTTACAATAAGTACAATTAAATTATTTTAGCCACTTCTTTAAATATATTATATCTCTATTTATAATCACACAAAACTTACTCATTACCGTATGTTAAAAGTCTTACTGGTTTTTATTGTCTAAATCACTACCCACTCTCAGCTAAAAGCTTGGGGGCCAACTACTTATAAGCAGTCTTAATAATCTAACTATAGAGTAAGAAAAAATGGAGCTATACGTCCTAGAGAAGTGTGGAACTTCATCTCTGTTTCACACTAAAGTAGTACTATTAACAAGTGGTCCCATAGTTCCAGGTCAATTCCATTCCTCACTTGGCCAAAACTCTTTTCTCCCATCCTTCTCTCTCGATGAACTTGAGCTTTATGCCATCTACTGGGTGGGTGATGCCTGTCAGAGGCTTGAAGGTCAGCTTCGTTGGCATACCATCAGCAAGCTCCAGACGGTACTTCTTCAGCATAGTGATGAGACCAGTCATCATCTGCATCTTCGCAAATCGCATACCTGGAAAGAAACAAAAAAGATAAACTATTAATTATGAGAAAATTATCCGGAAGATAGCTAAAATTACCGGTAACTAAGTCAGTGAACTTTTTTTCTGCCGAAAAACTGTGACATTCTATCACCAATAATAATGATGAAGAAGGGTTGACATAAGATTACAACCTTCTACCATTCATTTCTGTCAAAAGTTTTTTTTTATAAAAACCAAAAATATTATAATATAATAATATGTCCAATACGGCAGTGAAATTAAAATCATAATTTAAAATAGTACTCACCAATGCAAAGTCTTGGTCCTTCTCCAAAAGGCAGGTAAACGTACGGATTGATTTTCTTCTTCTCCTCACCCAGGAATCTTTCTGGACGAAACACTTCAGGTTCTGGGTAAAATTCCGCATGATGATGTAGGTAATACACCGGTATATTAACTCGCATGTTTTTATCTAGCTTAACGCCGTTAGGCATTGTGTAGTCTTCCATCAGCTCCCGAGGAAGCATTCCAAGAACTGGGTAATAGCGGAGAGCCTCGTCTATAACAGCATCCAGGTACGGTAACTCCGAAATACAGTCGAAATTGAGCTTATTCTCATAACGAACTAAATATGCGTCCACTTCCTCCAACACTCTGTCTTGAATCTCTTTATGTTTTGCAAGTTCATATAGTGTGTAACCCAAAGTGGTTGAAGATGTTTCAAAGCCAGCAGCAAAGAAAATAAAACATTGAGCAACTAACAGGTCGTCAGTAGCTTCTAATGTTATTTTTCTTATTTCACCAGTCTTGCTATTCTGTAAGCTCTCACCCACTATTTTCTTGCTTGTTTTCCAACCCATCACGAGGTCCACGAAGTCATTCCTTCCAGAATGCTTATATTCCCGTCGGGACATTACAGAAGTAATCAGGTCATGGAAAAACTGAAATTGTTTTTTCAATAGTTTACCGCCGAATAAGTAAAATATTGATGGCCACATACTACGTACTTCTCGCAAGATGACCCCAATTGTGGGTGGATCTGCGAATTCGGCAACTTTTCTGAAAGGATTTTCTTTGTCATCTTCCGCCATCGTATTTGTGTCTACTCCGAAAGCGCAAGCTCCGATACATTCCATGGTATATCTTGCAGTCAATGACCTGACTTCTTGCTCTTTTGAAATGCTAGTTTCGCGGTCCAACATGTCCTCGAACCTGTGTGAACAGTTGTTGATGAGATGAAACATGTTCTTCATCTTCGCAGAAGAGAACAACGGACTCATATTCTGACGCAGCACCTTCCAACTGTCGCCGTAGGTACCGAAGAGGTTCAAAGCTGCTGGCTCCTTATGGCTGTGCTCAGACAGGAATCTTCCATGGAAACTGGCGAAGTCCTTCGTCAAAATCAGTTTGAGAATTTCTGGATCTTTGGGAATCAGAACGGGTTCTGTTCCATGGAATGCTCCAATGAATTTTTCGTTTGGGAATTCATAACAATAATCTTGAAGTAATTCTCCGATGGATTTCTTCTGCAGTAGTACGTCTCCATAATTTCCCAATAAGAAGGTTGGTTTCTTGTGTGCTACGTTCCTGTCCTTCCAGTAGTTATATTTCCGCGTGATCACATAGTAAAGGATCGCGAGTAACGTTATTGTTAGATAGAGAAACATCGTGTTGTTTCACTGAGCGATCCGTTTCGACTAAGCGTTTATCGTTCTGACAGCTGAATGTATAGCCGTGTCCGAATTTAGGCTTTGTATTTATATCACGACTGATTGCGTATGATGTCATGATATCGTGATTATCTTTGGTTATCTTGTACACCTAGTATACTTTATTTTGTAACAAAATTTTGGTTCAAATGAGTTTACTATTTAAACTCCTTTTAAATAATGACTTAACAATAACAAAGTTTGGTTATATTTAGATTACGAAACTGTTTATTTATTTCTCATTGGTTGATTATTTGGGCATGCATCATACATTTTTCGCAAGCTTAATTAAATTTGAAAGGTAAACCATGGAACTGCTTTAAAAGATTTGAGACTGACTCTATTACGTATTGCACTTCATCATCATCATCATCATCAGTCTATAGTGTTCCCACTGCAGGGACTCAGGCCTCCTCTCTAGGACCTCTCCTATTCCATCCACCACGCGGGCCCAGTGCGGGTTGCACTTATCACAACCAAGTTGCATCACTTATGTTTCGGAGAGATGACTTTGCAAATCGCGGCGATCGACGTATTAACTATCATTATGCGTCATCGGGGGGCGAGACTTCCGTTACAACTTCAGACGCAGTCATTTCACCTCGTGTTCCCCAGCTGTTATCATTTGCGTGTTGTTTTTGTTTGTAGACAGGTAACATTTTATTTTGACCATAGCAAGGGTACCCTAGCTGTGGAACTAAATGACAAAATTACGGCAAATAGATAAGGACAGTTTAGCAGTGCGACCAAACACACGAGGTCCAAGCAAATTAAAATAAACAACATCTACCGACCCTTTTCTCAACTATGTTGGAGTCGGCTTCGAGTCTAATCGGATGCAGCTGAATACCAGTATTATGCATAAAGCGACTGCTTTTAGACCTCCACAACCCAGTTAATACTAGGGAATACGATACCCTTTGGTAAGACTGGTTGTCAGACTTTCAGTTCACTGACTACCTGTAACGACTGCCAAAGATCTTTATATGGCCGCCGGGATCAACAGCTTAACGTGATTTTCGAGGCACGGAGGAAACTTGGTATGTAATGGACGGTCACCCATCCATAGACCAACCTAGGCAAGCGCGGCTTAACCTCAAGATAGACCTGAGTGGCAGTTATTATTAAGCCACGAGCTCCTCCCGACGAAAATAAAGAACGACGTGTAATATTCACGTAGGTACTGGATATTAACCTTGTAAATGACTTACTGTAGCCTATATAGCCTAAGATCCCTCTATAGAACGACCTTCACCGAGCTGGTTAATGGATCAAATTCAAAAGTATTTTTTATGCAATTAAATATTTTATGTCAATAAATATATTGCAAATGGGTTGACTAAAAAAATTCAGTCCAGAATAATAAAAATTAATTAACAATTTTAAACATATTTTTTTTTTTAACATCACGGGTTTGGTTATTAGACAAATTCCATACCAATCGAAAGTATGAAGCCCATAATATGCAAACGTTAGGTTGACTATTATTTTCTTGTCACAACTTTTGGGTAGGCAGGTATAAACAGGTAAGTCGATACTAGTAACTTTCGGCGGTCTGGTACCTATAAATATTATTTCGTTACAAACTGATCTAATTCAATTATTATTAATAAAATAAAATTTGATTTGATTTTTTTTTTGCCGTGGACGGCACGGTTGGCGCAGTGGCTCAAGCAATGGACTGCTGCGCTGCGTGTCGCGGGTTCGATCCCCGCACGGAACAAATATTTGTATGACCTACAGATACTTGTTCCGGGTCTGGGTATTTGTGTATGTGAGTTTAAATGTTTGTGAACGCACCCACGACACAGGAGAAATTCCTAGTGTGGGGCAACGTTTTTTTTAAAAAAAGAAAAAAAAAAAAAGAAAGAAAAGAATATTCGTTCTGGACTGAAAATTAGACAACCCATTTGCAATATATTTATTGACATGTTTAACATAACATAACATCACGCCTGTAATCCCCGAAGGGTTAGGCAGAGGTGTACCTAATAGTACACCCACATTTCGCCAGTTATGTTTAAGTCCCATGCAATAGGGGGCGAGGCTATTGCCATCAACCGGGCACAAATCCAGACTCCGTAGCTGTTACTGATAAATTCTTGATGGAAAAAGCTAATAACACTTTGCCCGACCCGGGAATCGAATCCGGGACCTCATGCTCAGCAGTCGCGGTTACGACCACTGGACCAACGAGGCAGTGACATATTTAATTGAATATAAAATACCTTTCATCCATTTACCAGCTCGGTGAAGGTCGTTCTATGGGAGGATCTTATACTACTGGGTCAGTTATCAATTTATCATTCACTGGTGGATGACCGATTTTAGTAAATTATGGGATATGTCACCATCGGAGTTGGTGACGTCCTCAAACACCGCACCATCATAACATTCTCTAAGGGCATTATCATTTCATGGAAATATCCGGCAAAAACATCAGTATTTTCACAAAAAAATAATATCAAGATGCCTACCTAACAACATTAAAATCCCTTAAGAATAAAAGTACATTTCTATATAAAAAACACGCGTCCTAGTTTCATAATAAAATACGTTTTGTATCAGAATGATTCCCTTCAGATAATATTATAGCTTGGCGTTCCCGGGGGAGGAGAATGGAGGAAAACAACTGAGCATCAAGGAATATGTGTTTTATTATTATTTTGGAGTATTTCCAGTATTGTGGCATTAGTAAACGATATTGTGTGTAATACAGTTTTTGTAGACAACGATTGGATAGAAAAAGAGGTCCCATTTAACCCAAAGGTTGAGTGGTAGAGAATGTTTTGTGTGGATTTAAGTCCGCCTATGCTTATGTGTATAAATAAAGAATATTGATTGATTGATTGATTGATATGTCCTGCTTAGCATTTTCTCAACTAGGTCAAAATCAAATCAAATAATTTATTCGCATAATATGGGTAAAAAGATGATACATAATGCATTACATAATACAACAAAAAATATCCTTATATTAACCATTTCTGGTATGCAAAACTTAAAACTTAAAATAAAAGTTTAAAAAAATAATGAACCTATCAAATACATAGGTACACATTTACATTTTGAACTACATACTAAATTAACTAGTTATTATTGCACTGATAGGAACATTGTAAGGCGCTACACTAATTTTCTAATTGGTTGGGGTCATGTTGGGGTCGTCTTCCAGTCTAACCGGATGCAGCTTAATACCAGTATTTTACATGGAGCGACTGTCTATCTGACCTCCACAACCCAGTTACTACTGGGTAATATTTTGTTGTTGCCTTTTGTCAGACTACCCAACGACCAATGGCGTGCTTTCCGAGGCACCGGGGAAACCAATGGCTGGTGATGATGAGTTCGTAAATGTTACTAAAAAGTTGATAATTATATAGGGAGACTGGTGATTAGTGAACGATACTTAAACTACTTAACCCTATGTAAAGGGTGTAAAAGTATCCTTAACGAAGCCAAAAGGCACTTGTTCTCCCCGTCACTGCGATTTTTTTTTGTTCCAGACCATACCTGGGAACCCCCTAGTTACGAAGGGGTCAAAGTACCAAATTTTTCACAGCTGTTTTGTTTGCCTCGTTGGCGCGACTGCTGAGCATGAACTCCTGGGTTCCCGGGTCGGGCAAAGTGTTATTGGCTTTTTCCATCAGGAATTTATCACAGACACGGAGTCTGGATTCGTGCCCGGTTGATGGCAATAGGCTCGCCCCCTATTACATGGGACTTAAACATAACTGGCGAAATGTGGGTTAATATTAGTATTTCAGGTTATAACTTTTCTTAAATTACCTTCATAACCCATTTACTATTCTAAGTATCCACCAGCACAACGTTTTAAGAGTGCTACATTGAGTTTTACCGTAAAACGTTTGATTTTTTGACCCCAGAAAAAACAATCGTTTCCTTGCAATATTTTTTGCGTAGGGATTTGGGTACATAATGTTTGGTTGACGGATTCGTGAAGAATTTGTTTACACCCTGTAGGATTGAGAAGAACAGGGTGTGAAGTACGTGTTTCATCTCCCATAGAAAAGGGAGTATCCTCCGACTGGACGGGTTTATTTGTTTGGTAGGCTACTGCCTGTCAGTGGGTCGTCGGGTTCTCTATCGTCTTAACTCGTGGATTACTTTAATGGCGCGCTTCAGCATACTACATCGTTCTCACATAATATACCATCTCAACATGAATGATGTAACAATATTATGATTTAAAAGAGTGCCCATGGACTTTCTTGCCGTTCTTCTCTTGAGACCAACGCTTTGGAATAGGCTACTACAGTACACTCACAGTTATTATGCCTTGTGAGTGGGACTGTAGTTTAGTTTATTTGGTATTTGTTCGACTAGAAAAGTGCCTGTAACTGGCCTACTTGAAATAAATGTTTTGATTTCGATTTTAAGGACTTAGATGTTAGTTCTTCATTTTTATGATAGATGGCGCTGTAGTACTTTTTTACAATTACGTACAGAGTTTTGCTTTCTTGCTTTATTTCCTAAACGAAGTGTTTGTAGGTCGAAAACTTTACATTGTCTTGATTATTCCATGATCATTGCTCACAGAACAGTGTTAAATAATAACTCTTGACGTTCCTACTATCAGTAAGCTAAAAATACATCTGAGATGAGGAATGAATCCACCTTAAGTAATGACTCCCACGAAACAATCCTATTAATATAAACATATACATAAATATAACTGTTTCATCACTATTTATAAGGCTCGATGATAAATACAGGATCCGTGACTTTCGGTTAGGGGGTCAGCAGAAGTGTAGGTAATTAATTATAGGCAGGATTCGTCCTTGGATGAGTGGCCAGGAAGTAGGCGGGATTGAGGAAGGTAGATGTTTTTTTTTGTTTTCGGATAGTTACCTACTAAAGAAACATAAAAATAAGAATGGCTAGGAAATATATCAGGTTTTATCATTATCATCAACAGCCTATAATGTTCCCAATGCAGGGACTCAGGCCTACTCTCTAGGAGAGGGAGGGGCTATAATCCACCACGCGGGTCCACTGCGGATTGGTAGATGTCACATGTCTTCGATATTTTTTATCGAGTCGGTTCTTTTAACCAAACAGACAGATGTGTTGCTGGGGAGTTTGTTCCGCCACTTTTTCTTTCCAACAAAAACACTAGGAAGTGTCGAAGGATGGGCGTTTTGGGGGACTGTCACTTGCAAATAAGTAAATTAAGTAAATTTCGACGTTCGAAAAGTGCTGATTATCAGCCTAGTTTGCATAAATGACTTTTAATTTTGATTTTTGATTTTATTCTAAGACATGCCGCTTTCCTCACGATGTTTTCCTTCACCGTTTTGAGAGCAGTGGTGATGAAATAAATTACACAAAGTAATGGGCCTGACTAGGTTCGTACCCACGACTCACTATTCGTAAGTCGGGGCCGCGACCACTGGGCCACCATTGTCAGTCTTGCCACTGTTTTTAACCGACTTCCAAAAAGGAGGTGGTTCACAATTCGTCTGTATGTTTTTTTTTTTGTATGTTTGTCATCGCATATCTCCGTCATTAATGAAAATTCTTTTTATAAAGAAATGCTTTTCCAATGGAATATGTGTATTATATGAGCTTGGGTTTAATTCTCGGGTTGGGCAAAGTATTGTTGAGTTTTTCCATCGGGTATTTCTCAGGAGCAACCATGGAGAATGGATTTGTGCTTGGTTGATAACAATAGACTCGCCTTCCTTTATATGGGACTTAAACATAACTGGTAAAATGTGGGTGTGCTGTTAGGTACATCTCTGCCAAGCTCTTCAGGGATTACAGGCGTGATGTTTTGTCATAGCATGTGAACTATTTGAAATGATCAGAATCAGTAAAGTTATTGTAGTACCTATAACCGTATCGCGATTCAACGTGTCTGCCTGTACCTTATTGGTAGGCGCTGATCATAGTTGTGATAAGACAATAATCACTTTGCATTCATCAGGGGATAATAATAATATCAAAGACGACAGACATCACATGCCAGCGATGTCTCTGGAGACACGTTTCACTTCCTGGGGATCCTGTCTATTTTTTTTTGCATACTCACAGGTATACTCAAATTCTATAGTTTAGCTATAAAGGGTGTAAAAGTACCCCTAAAGAAGCCAAAAGGCACTTGTTCTCCCAATCACTATGATCATTTTTTCTGTTCTAGACCATACCTGGGAACCCCCTTTTTTCTATTTTTTTTTTTTGGCGGGTGGATAATCATCGAATGACCCCTCCCGCTCTTGGGCAGAGCGAAAGGGAGTGTCAGACTTCTACTGACTAAAAACCACCCATGTTCCTTCTTATCCCTTTATGTCGAGGCCGCGGTATCTCTTGCGAACAACCCGGAGCCCCGACGGGCGTCGGCCCTTGCTGTTGCTGACGTCTCTTTGAGGCGCGCGTGGAACACGAACGCGCCGTCGACACGGCCTGTCGTCGTCATAAGACGGACGGACGGCGAGCTAGCCCATTACTCACCGTCCACAGGCGGCGCCGCGTCTACGGTGGCCGGAAGCCATCACGTGGCCCCGCGGTGGTTAAGACGAGAGGGTCTCTCCCTCTCACGTTCCGCCACCTCCTTCGCTAGCATATACCTGGGAACCCCTTGGTTACGGAAATATTAGGGGTCAAAGTTCCAAATTTTTCACAACTGTTTTTCTTAATACTAGTTTTTTAGGTTATAACTTTACTTAAATTACCTTCATGACCCGTTTACTATTCAAAGCATCCACTAGCACAATGTTTTAAGAGTGCTACATTGAGTTTTTCATTGGAAATGTGGGTGTACTATAATATTCGCCTTTGCATAACCCTTTGGGGATTAAAGGCGACATGTTAAGTATTCTTTCTTTTTTCAAAAAAACGTTGCCCCATACCAGAAATTTCTCCTGTATCGTGGGTGCGTTTACAAACATTTAAACTCACATACACAAGACCCGAAACAACTATCTGTAGGCCATACAAATATTTGTTCCGTGCGGGGATCGAACCCGCGACACGCAGCGCAGCAGTCCAATCGCTCAGCTACTGCGCCTACCGTGTCGTATGTGTGTATGTTAGCCGCTCAAAATGCCAGAGATATGATATACATTTGAGTGGACTCAGTCAAATACAAAACACAGTCGAATTAAGCTCCTTTTATTTCAAATTGGGTCCAAATTGGGTCTCCTTCCTCAGGTTTCCTGGCCTCGATACAGTTAGTCCACGTAACGCATTCCCCACTTAATTCCCGCTAGATTGAATGGCGCGGGATTTGACACGTGTCCCGCTTACCAACGATACTACCTGGAGAACTTCGGAGTCTTCTCCATTTATTTACAAAGTAGATACAGGTAGTATGGGAAGGTGGGGGGGTAACTGAAAGGCTAATCAGTTCATTTCTTATTGCACGTTGATTGGTAGCCGTAATTTTGGGTGAGTAGCGAGAGTAGAATATATGAGATATGAGATACGAAAACTAATTTTGATTATGATTAATTAAGTCTTGTCGTGTGTGTTTAATCAATAAAATTATTGACGAAAACGGTCATTGTGTTTTTTTATATTTTCACGAGACCAAGCTAACGTTTGTTATGTTGTATATAAAAAGTTTCCACTGCGATGACCAAGAGGCCTCCTCTGTGTTATAATATTGCCCAGTATTGCCTAGTGCTTCTTTTTACACGACTGCCCCAAAAAAAAGAGTGTTATGTTTTTAGCGTTCATGTATGTATGTATGTATGTATGTATGTTTGTTTGTGAGTTTCTTTATTCCACCATAACTTCTAAACGCATGAACCGATTTTGATGTATGTGGTATCGTTAGATTCATTGCGTCACCCCGGGTAACATAGGCTAGATAAAATATCAAAAAACATAATAGGGTGGCCATGGTTTAGAAAAAAAAAGAACTTTTAATTTTTTTTTATTGAAATTTCAATGAAAAATATAATCATCGTCTAGAACTTATTAAGTAGATTACAAAAATATACCACAGTAGTATTCAATATCTATTGTTTACTAGTAATACTACTCAACAAATGATATAGTGACATTTTAAACCCGGGATCCGATACGAATAAGCTACATATCAATAGATTTTCTGTAATGAAAGAAATAAAACTGGCTAGGTTACAACTCCCAAATCCATCTACGACGGCACCTAAATGGTTTTTAAGTTTGTATGAAAAGTCAGTATGCGTGAATCAATTTACTTGTAACATGGCAAAAATATTAATATAAAGAAATAATAATATTTGCAATAATAGAATTTTCACCCCTTAAAGGGTAGAAAAAGAAGATCAGGGTAGATTTTGGTATGGACAAATCTGACTGCGAGATTCAACTTGAAACTCATTACTAACACAAATGAATAAATCATTACGTGTGTTATAAAACAATAGTTTAAAAAAACCGTGCGAGTTGAACCCACGCACCAAGGGATCTGTAAAAGTTTTTTGGTACCTACTATACTTAAAACTGTTTGGCACTACACTTGAATTTCTTAGAATGTTAACAAAATATTCAAAGTTCTTATCATTGTATGTAAATTGCATGTATATATTAAATTCAGCGTAAATTGTTTACAAATAGATACCTACATGAAATGAAAAATGTTTGTAGGTATAAATTACGCAATTAAGTCATTCAGATCATTTCACACGTTCCTGAGGAACAGGGTCTTGATTGACGGATAGGCATACGGACGGACAGACGGAAAACAAAGCGTACATATTATTAGGGTTCCGATTTTGCCGATCGGAATCCTGAGAAATGAAAAAAAAACACATTTTCCCCCTTCTGGGGGAGGCCTATGTCCAGCAGTGGACGTCTTATGGCTTAAATGATTGGTTATAGGTCAAAATACCGATATATCACTAAAAGATATGAAATAAAAAATAAATAATTAAAAAAATTAAAAAACACGCCTGCCATGACAAAAAGTACCATGACAAAAAGTACCTAAACTAAAAAATAAAAAACAAGTCAAACGAATTCAGCGATGAATGGGAGCAAGGTCGCGTAAATGTATTCGAAAATGGAAAACTGAAAACTAAAACTTTTATTGCAGTCGGGGGACAGTTCGGTGGAACAATTCAAAAACAAATAAAAGTTTTAGTTTTCAGTTTTCCATTTTCGAATACATTTACGCGACCTTGCTCCCATTCATCGCTGAATTCGTTTGACTTGTTTTTTATTTTTTAGTTTAGGTACTTTTTGTCATGGTACTTTTTGTCATGGCAGGCGTGTTTTTTAAAATTTTAAATTATTTTTTTTTTTTCATATTTTTGGTTCTAGAATACTCAACATTGTTCTCTTTAAGAGCAGTCGTTTAAGCACTGTGGTTTGTTTACAATGTGACACCACTTTAAACTATATTATTTATATTGCTGTGCTATGCATAACCTGTAAACTAGTTACATGAATGCAATAAATGATGATTATGATGATATTTATTAATCAAAGTTGAATTGTTGGATCATTTCCACTAGTTCTAATAAACAGTCTCGGGGAGAAACTAGTAGAAATTATTTTTCCCACTAGCCCTACGATTCAAGATGGTACAAAATAGTAGAACTAGTAGGAACAAAAAGTCTCCCTAGTTCTTTCGGTCCTATTACAAAATTCTGTCAGTAATTTTATACTAATTAATCGATTCATACTCCGAATATTCTGATCTGCGAAATCATTCCCATTCACCAGTCACTCAACAACATCTCATTCCACAATAAACCATTTTTAAAAACCTCTTTGAAAGTAATAAAAACCTAGCAAAATCCACTTACATTTTGCTGAAACTTTCTGAATATAAACTAACATCGATTCCAAGTTGCAAGTGGATTGGACTGCTCCAAAATCGTGTATATTTTTATTCGAAAAGTTGGCGACAAGAAAATTGTCCAAGTGTCGGAAATATGCGGTCGCAAAGGAAGGACTTTTTTTGTTAAAACTCGGAACCTTTTACTAGTTTTGGCACTGTGGCCCTTCCGTGGTTATGTTCGAGAGTATTACCAATGCAATAAGGATAGTGTTCTGCTGTGAATAAGCTTGTAAAACATTTGTGGTTATAATATACATAGGTCTTAATAACACCTCGTATTTTTGCAAACCATCATGACATCAGTCCAAATACCTCCACTTGCACAACAAACACTTCCTCTAAGTGTCCCCATATCATACGGATCATAATTATACAGTTTTATATGTATTTTATGCGACGTAAGGCCACATTGAAAATTCTTGCTTAAAATTTCTGAGCACAAAAGCAACCACTGCACAAAAAAAAAAAACAATGTTTGTCAAAATACTCTGAGAACTTTGCAAATTGCCAAAGCAACAGAAGATTAAATTTCTTAGCGAGTTCTCAAAGACTTTGTTGGTTTGTTGGCCATAGTTAAACTTCCCACTGTATTATAACAAATAATATATTTTTGTTCTCCATGCTTCTCTGTTATGATTATTGCTATCGTAAAATAAATCCGTACGTTTGCCGTTACGGCTCACGGGAAAATTGCCAGAATGCCAGATGTTTACTGAGTACTAGCTCGTCCGCGTCGGCCGGTTCGTGTCCGGTTTGCGGATGATCATGATGGCTATGACTCAAATTTGGTACAAAGGCTTCGCTTGCTCATAATGTGAGAGAAATCGCTTACATAGGTATAGTAACTTCGAAGCATGCAGTGTACAAAAATATCAATGCATAATGCTAATTGAATATTTCATTTTAAATCAGAAACTTTGGTGAAAAAATGTTTTTACCGTGAAGATATTCATTCAAACGTTAACTAAACTGGACGTAAATCCTTTACAAATTTTATAACAATTGATATCAAAATATTTCCAACTAAGCGCCATACACAAATAGCACAAAACAGATTCAATGTTGAAAACGGCCAATAGAAACCACTCGACAGCCTCCTAAAGCTATAACCGAGAAATTTCCCAAAATACTCGTCTATTCATAAAAAATAAGTGCGTCCCAACAAAAAGGGTTTACTACAATAATAAAAATTGGGAATCCTTCCGGTGGTAAAGAATTAGCGGAGTCGAGGAAAAGGTGCCCTTTGTGCGGACTGCGGTACTACCGGTTACGACTGACGTGAAACCGTACGCGGTTCGTGACACGGATCGAACTGGAATGTTCGGTATTAGTTTGCTGAATTATTTTGTAAGTTATATGGGACAGCTAGTCAATGAGATGCTCGTTGCTTAACCTATTTTGGTGATTAGATACAGATACATAATGTGACCATTATCAAAGTTTTCGTCATCGGTAACATTTCCGTAAACTTGGCTTAATTAGTGACATCATAAATGCCAAGTTGCTTTCAGACATTGAATTTAATACTACCTTTACAACTTTATGCCGTTTAACTGCTTACCTTGCTATAACTAAAATACTAACATAGGTTAACCTGACGAAAGAAGTAAACGACTGTCTACATTTTCTGATATTTAATGCTTCAGTTCAGTTTAGTTGATTTTAGAAATGCTCACAGGAATTTATTTAGGATCTCCAACAAAGAATATTCACAATCACGTGAAATATATAGTGAAAGACAAACGTATCACGTAAGTGTACTCCTTCACTTACAGGAGACCACAGCATGCACAATAACATTTAAATCTAAGCAAACAGAGATACAAAACCAATTAAAAAAGAAATAATAATACTTGAATTAAAAAAAAAAACAAAACAACAATAAAAATCAAAAAATTTAAAGTAAAAAAAAATGTCAAAAATTAAAACTAAAAATTAATAAAAAAATAATTTCAAATTGAATTTCATTCAACTTTAAACACTTGTGGAAATAACGGCTTCATGCCTTCTTACTTGTAATGACAATATTATCCTAAATCCTCACTCTCCAACCTGTTCAAGATCCAAACTCCTGTAAAGGTATACCTTAACTAAATCCGGGATGTAAATAACTCCAAAAGTCCAGAGGACACACAAATTCTTAGCCCAAGTTAGCCCAACTTAGTCCAAGTTAGTCCACAAGGGCAGTGCAAAGTTGCCGGACTAGGGGCCCTTCCGAAGGACATCTATATCCATTAAAACTTAGATTAGCCGAGCTATGCCCTCGGACCTTTGCAAATATATACGTTATTTTTAGATCGAGGATTACAAGAAAACAGTGGTTTTGAATCGATGAGGGAACAATTTGTGTATTGTTGAAGTTTATCCTCAAAAAGATTTATTTTATACGTAGGTGTTTTTGTGTACACTAATCTTTAGATATGTTTTTCTATAGTGTCATTAGACTCATGTACTCATCATCATCATCAGCCTACAATGTTCCCGCTGCAGGGACTCAGGCCTCCTCTCTAGGAGAGGGATGGGCTATTATAATCCACCACGCGGGCCCAGTGCGGATTGGTAGATGTCACATGTCTTCGAATTTTTTGGTTCTAAGACATGCCGGTTTCCTCACGATGTTTTCCTTCACCGTTTCGAGAGCAGTGGTGACGAAATAAACTACACAAAGTAATGGGCCTGACTGGATTCGAACCCACGACGCACTGTTCGTAAGTCGGGGCCGCCATCACTGGGCCACCACTGCACTCATGTACTGAATCCATGTTATTGTATCACAGTATTTTACTCCGTGTAAGAACAGTGGTCAAGTACCCAAAGCTTGATAAGAAACGGGCTATGGTCATGACCCTCGAGGCCGTACCAGGTATTAATTTACCTAAAGTAACGTCATGCGTAATATTGTCTTACTGCCGCACTCAGAGACGTTTATATATTATTTAAGCCGTCACTTAGTAAAGGTTTTGTATGTCAAATCTTTACTAAGTGACGGTTTAAGTAATCATTAAACATCACTGAGTGCGCCAGTTAATCATAATCTTTTCTGGTTAGCAACTCCTTCTTTACAAAAAAATACTGAAAGAGGTAAAAGTTGGGCTTTTGTCGTTCCAAAAAGTGTTTATTATCACCCTAGTTTGAATACGTTATGAGTTTATGACATAGGATTTAGATTTTTATCCTAGCACGACACCACCGACTGTTAGGTATTCCGCAAAAAATTGTGTGGTCAAGTAAAATTCCTCTAAAGAATTATTTAGTTAGCGTCAGGCTAGTGTCAATATAGTGAGAACATAATATACTGTTTGTTTATACTAAGCAACAAAAATACATAAAGGGTGTAAAAGTACTCTTAACGCAAACGAAAGTCACTTATTCTCCCCACCACTGCGATCATTTTTTTGTTTTTGACCATACCTGGTAACCCCCTAGTTATGGAGATATTGGGGGTCAAAGTTCCAAATTTTTCACAGCTGTTTTTGTAAATAGTTGTTTTTCAGGTTATAACATTACTAAAATTACCTCGATGACCCGTTTACTATTTAAAGCATCCACTAGCACAATGTTTTAAGAGTGCTACATTGAGTTTTACCGTAAAATGTGATTTTTGACCCCAAAAAAAAAGTTGTTTCTCAGCAAAAACTTTTGCGTAGGGGTGCTTAGTTTGATGTACAGAATGCTTGGTTGACGGCTGTGTGAAGGGTTAATTAACACCCTGTATACCACCCATTTGTATACCCTACAACTGTATCTGGAGGTCACAGTAACCCCATATGACCCAGTTTCCTCATAAAAACAAAGTATGTCCGGATTCCCGTCGTGGTCGTTGCCAATCACGCGGCGACTCCCAATTTAACTTTTAATGAATACAGTCCCGCTCGCTACGCTCGCTCCCGCCCCCGCGTCCGCTCAGCTTGACGCTGTCGCTGCTTTTTTTGTCCCTGATTTAAATTTAATTGTATATGTAAAAGTGGACGTTTTGTTTACTGGTGCTGGCTTTTTTAGAAGGTTTGAATTGGTTTTATGAACTTGTATTAAGGTGGAGGGTTGTTCAGGCTATAGAGTACGTTTCTGTACTAAACCAGTGTAGCGTGGAGCTTACCAAGGGGTATCCTATTATCAATTACTAACTGGGTTTTAAGAGGTCAGATAGGCGGTCGCTCCATGTAAAATACTGGTATTCAGCTGCATCCAGTGAGGCTGGAAGCCAACCCCAACGTAGTTGAGAATAGACCGGTACATGTGTGTAGCGTGGAACTCCTAAGATTTACGATAAAAGCAATTTTCCAGGTACTGCTTAGTGTGGCGACCAGTCTTTAATATTATGATTTTTATGTGTTGTTTGATAAGACATCCACTACTTGATACAAATACGACGTGATTTACAACAATGGAAACTCACATTACACAACATTAGTCTACTTGAATCAAATCTTATTGGCCCTATTTATTTGAGCAGCTTTAACACGCAACCGCCAAATAATCACCTAGGTTCCAGATTTAACTTAATCTAGATGGCTGAGTCGTTTGCCTAGTTCTAGCACTTTGTTTGGCTATGACTTATTGGGGCAGATACGTGATTAGATCCGAATCTGTCTGATTAAAATGTTTGTGTACTACACTACTGTGGGTTAGGTCGTGTATTTGAGTAGATTGCGCTAAAATGATAAGGTTTGAGAATCAAATTATGTGAGATTTTTTACCGGAGAAAATCATATTGTACGTGACGGACGATTACGAACATCTGAAGTAAATTCCGGACATTTTCTTTTACATTTGTGCAGATTAAATAATCATTTTAATTGAGTATCAACTGTTTGTTATTTTTTCATTCTTGCAAAATTCCAAATTATTATAATTCTGATGTAAAATTACGAACAATTCTAGACGTATGGCAACTATAATTTTATACATAATACTAGCTGTGCCCGCGACTTCGTTCGCATGCTTGTCGGAAACTAAAATGCGTCGCTTAGATAAAAGTACGTTAAATCATTGCCCTGCGTTAACTTACTGCCGCTGTAGAAAATAAGAAGAGGGTAATGCAAAGTACTGACTATGTCTAATACTAAAGTTTAGATGGATGGGTGTTTGTTAATCAACCACGTCAGAACGGCCGAACGGATCTTGAAGAAATTTGAAACAGGTACATTATAGTCGACAGGTACTGTCCTTGGCGCGTTCGTGTTCCACGCGCGCCTCAAAGATATGTCAGGGTCCTTTGGGGCCCCTTAATTGTTGCTGCCGTCGTCTGCCGGGGCTGACGGTTGTCCGCAAGAGATACCACGGCCCCGAAACACAAAGAGCTAAGAAGAAACTTGGGTGGTTTTTAGTCAGTAGAAGTCTGACACTTTCTTCCGCTCCGCCCAGAGAGGGATGAGTCATTTGATAATTTACGAACCACAAAAGAGGGGGGATTAGAGGCTGTTTCGAGAGGTACCTGTACCGAGTCTGGGACATCGAATCTGAAATGGAACGCCGTCACCTCCTTCTGCGAAGCAGTAATGCTAGCGAAAGAGGTGAACGTAAGAGGGACACAACCCCTCTTCCCAGCCGCCGCGGGAGACGCTCCGGGCATCGGGGGCCACGTGATGGCTTCCGGCCACCGTAGGCGCGGGCCTGTGAACGGTGAGTAACGGGCTAGTTAATCGTTCGTCAGTCCTATGACGATGGAGGCGCGTTCGTGTTCCACGCGCGTCTCAAAGGGATATCAGCAACATTGAAGGGGCTCCCAAGGACCGACGCCCGTCGGGGCTGCGGGTTGTTCGAAAGAAATACCGCGGCCTCGACACATAGGGCTAACAACACACCACATCTATATAAAGACATGTTTGGTGCAGTGGCTGGACGATTAACAGTAGCACTGCGTGTCGCAGGTTCGATTCCCACACGGTACAAACAAAATATGCCGTGGGTTTTATCCATTTTTAATTTAGTTTAAAAAAATAGTATTTTAATACTGTGTAATTGGTAAATCTTTATTTGTTGACTATTCATGAAACATATGTATAATAATAACAATAACACCGCGGTTCAGAAAATGACATCAAATGAATAACGCCATCTGTCGAAGACGAAGATAAACTGCTAAAAAAGAGCGATCAAACACTATAAGGTTTAGGCTATGTAGATTTTGAAAGCAGCGTCATTTAGAGTTATATCTACGTACCTTTTGCTATCATTACTTATTTAAAGTTATCTTGTGAAGACATTTATTAATAAGTACCCTAGTCGTTCAATAGATGTCGTTGCTTGTCTCATTCTTGACCATAATGATAAGTTCTTCTTGAAAACTATAAATGCATATATCTTTTGATAGAGAGCACCGATTACGATGAAACAAAGACTAAGTAATATCCCAAGTTACGCACAATATTTATGTATAAAAGTTATCTACATTCGTTTCGTAAATTTGACGTGATGCTTAGTCATCGAAACAGACAAACAGACAAACAGACAAAAATTCCAAAAATGCTGGAAATGTGTTCTGTTGGTTATACTTTAATACACTGACAATTTTTTTTTTAAATATTTTCGATGTACAAAAAAGATTTTTCTACAGATTTATTATATGTATAGAATAGATTTCGACTATTACCATATTTTGAGAGTTTTAATTATGATTTTTGATATTGTTATCCGAGATTATTTATTAATCGTTAACAGACTTATAAAAAATTAGAATGATTTTTAAATTAGTATCTCAGCTATGCACAATAGTATCCCCGTTACAATTCACTGCACATAATCCTATCCAAATCCAACCCCGCTCTGCCACGACTACTTCAACTGACAAAATTAGTTGTTAATAGGGTTTCCACCCCCGTTTGTTGATAAGGAACTTACCCTGCTATCAAGATATTGATTTGATATAATACCCAGAGGTATTCAGAGGGAATTATGTTTCACTTGTAGATCTGCTAATTGGCTCCGCAGTAGATATTGTTGTTTGTTTGGATTGAGTTTCGTTGTGTTTCGTGTATAAATGCGGTAGCTTTGATGATAATTGTCCCACTAGAGAGATATTTGGTTTCTGGTTCAATGCTTATGATCATTATGTTTTCTAGGAAATCTACCTTAATACAGGGTGTAAATTAACCCATCACGCAGCCGTCGACCAAGCATTCTGTACATCAAACTAAGTACCCCTACGCAAACATTTTTTTTTTGACTTGACTTTTTTTTTTGGGTCAAAAACTCAATGTAGCACTCTTAAAACATTGTGCTAGTGGATGCTTTGAATAGTAAACGGGTCATGGAGGTAATTTAGGTAAACCTGAAAAACTAGTATTTACAAAAACAGCTGTAAAAATTTGGAACTTTGACCTCCAATATCTCCGTAACTAGGGGGTTCTCAGGTATGGTCTAGAACAAAAAAATGATCGCAGTGGTGGGGAGAACAAGTGCCTTTTGTTTGCGTTAAGGGTACTTTTTCACCCTTTATAGTTGGGAGCAAACCTTGCAGAGGAAACCAGGACCTGAAATTGCCAAAACCCCGCAAGCGTAATCAGCTGAGGTTGGAATATTTAGGGTAGAGTTAGATTTTATTAGCCTTAACTTCAAGGAAGTTCTCTTCGATTAACTTCATTCCGGTATAAGGAAATAATATAAACATGATACAGCCTTGAAAGTTAGGCTACATAACTCGGTCGTCGAGGCTGCGGGTTGTTCGCAATAGATACCGCGGCCTCGACATGAAGGGCTAAGAAGGAACATGGGTGGTTTTTAGTCAGTAGAAGTCTGACACTCCCTTTCGCTCTGCCCAAGAGCGGGAGATGTTATTTTATTATTTCCCACCCCCCAAAAAAAAAAAGGCTTACCAACTTTAACATGAGTCTTAAACAGTACAAGCAAAATGTGGCATAATCATCATGCCTCCTGAAGAAAAAACTTAGAACTAGAAGAAGCTACGAAATCCAAAATCCCATACATTTGTTGTACATGCATCACAAAACAACTTAAATCTTAACCGGAAAACCAAGTTAAAAAGATAAAAAAAAATAATTACTCCCATCCGAAAGCACGTACAATATTTAAGTGTACATATAAAGTTCCATGATAAGTGTGGGGCCATAAAGTAGGCGTGTATAGTCCAGTCACGTGGCAGCGACCGCCTGTGTTTATAGGCGCCAGTAATGACTGGATAAAACCGGAATGGGCTGGTTTATTATAGCTGTTTTGGGTGCTAGGGCGGTGGTTCAGAAGGCACATTATACTAGAGTAAAAGATATAAGTTGAGATAGTCGGCATAACTGCCTGTTGTATTATATTCGGAAAAATAAGTACCTAAAGCCTTTCTTTTCCCAACACTTAATACTTCTATTTAAAAAATAAAGATATTATAATACAATTATTTTATAAAAAATAGAACTATTTATTTTTATTTGATGTAGGTGTACTAGTATGAGCGTGCGTGAGCGATGGTCGATAATAAAATAACTATTTAAAGTTGACGTCATATTATTATGTTGCACCCTTAACTTAAACAGCCAGCATGTATCAACACCGTTTTGATATAATTTGGGTATAATAAAAGAGTGTGATACATGTTATCATGAAACTTTCTCTTCTGAGCGAACATCGCAACCGCCTTACATTTAGATCGAGTAGGTATTAAAGTTTTCAATGGGACAGCTGATATTTTTTTCGATTATTAAAAAAACCAAAAGAATACCCATTTATTAAATGATTATGTTACTCCCCCTAAGTATTACTCACACATAGTTTACCCACCTTAGTCGTTTATTTTGTACGTTAGTTTCTCAAAGTTTTTGTAAGAAATAGATCTTCTGGCCCACCTGGTTGGTGAGGTGAGTTAGTGTAGCGATATTTGCTCTAAGAGCATTAGAAGCATTAACGTAACATATAAAGTTCGTTAAATATGAACTCACATACACGCTACTTACATCGGTTTAGTGCGGATCAACCTATTGCAGTTTGTTGTTAAGTATACTTCTAAAAAGAAATAATTATGATAACATTTTTGGTAAATATCTTTTTAGGAAGATAGACTTCTAAATTATCGATATTGTAAATTCGATGGAATGTAGACCGATATTGGAGAATAACTTTCTTTTAAATAAATATCTAAGCCGTATAAACGGAAAAGTTAATTCATATATTAGCAGAAGCTAAAGCTATATTATGATAACAGCTATCATCATCATCATCTCAGCCAAACCGTGCTGGACATAGGCCTTCCCCAGAAGGGGGGGATTTGCCATAATCGCCACGCTTGGCAGGCGGGTTGGTGATCGCAGTATGGTTGTTACGAAGGCACAGAGAACGCTGCTGCCCATTCTCTGGTAAGTCCCTTAGTCGCCTCTTACGACACCCACGGGAAGATACCACTATCTTCCCGTGGGTGTCGTGACCATCCCATGATGGTGCTATTTTTTACGTCCGACACCATACGAAACAAGTATATACTTACTTATACTTTCCTAAAATTTTATGAAATTTTTAGACAGTTAAATGTGTAACTTCTGATCCAAATCAGTAAATTCAAATTCAAATTTATTTATTTTCTCTTCACAAACGTAACTTAACTTACTATGTATATTAATGGAGCTTAAAATTACATGACACAGATAAGTTTCTGAGAGACTGGTGTCTGCACTAGGAAACCCTGTATAGCAGATCACCAGGGTCCCACCACACGGTAATTAGTACAGTATAATTATAATCATATCAAAAACACATATTAATCACGTATTTAAAAAGTGAAGGGAATGCATTGAATATGAAAATTTCTGCACATCACTAGTAGCAGAGAGGGTCAAGAGAGAGTCGTAGTGAAGAAACTAGCAATAAAATTGTATGTATGAGAAAAATCATTTGCCCTGCATTAGGACATAACTGGCGGGTGTTATTTCATGCCAACCTAATTTAGGAAAACCGTGAACACTACATAAATTAATAGCAAGCTAGTTTATATTATATAGCTATATTTAAATAATAAATAACTGAATTTTATTTCTATAACCGTCTATGTAAAAGACACTGGCACGGAATCTCAAAACAATATATTTAAGTTGGCACTACGTACCGTATCCCACGCTGTACGCACAATGCTGCCAACATACATATTTATGTTGTGCGACAGGAAAAAGCCATTGCTCACTTCCGTTTGTCTAATGATGTTTGTTTTATTTTATTTTCGTGAAACAAATGTAGGTAAATCGTTACATGTTATTGCTTCTAGCTTTTACTTTACGTTTGCGGCTATTTTTCAGGACAGGTCAGCGGAGTTTTACGTTTCAGAACGTTAGTTAGTAATATAGATGGAGTTATGCCCAAATAAGTACCAACACCAAAACCTAAAATACTTTTTTCTGTATGTTACATTCATCGTCATCATCATCAGCCTATACTGTTCCCACTGCAGGGACTCAGGCCTCCTCTCTAGGAGAGGGAAGGGCTGTAATCCACCACGTGTGATGCGGGTTGGTAGAATGTCACATGCCTTCGAATTTTCTGGTTCTAAGACATGCCGTTGCCTCACGATGTTTTCGTTCACCATTTTGAGAGCAGTGGTGATTAAATAAATTACAAAAAGTAAGGCGCCTGCCTGTGTTCGAACCCACGACTTATTGTTTGTAACTCGGGGCCGTAACCACTAGGCCACCGCTGCTCTTGTTATCTTGTCTGCTCTAATCTTATTCCCTTAAACGTTTTATTGTTTATCTATCACAGACCCATTGGGAACCTTTTTTTTTTGGCGGGTGGAAAATCATCAAATAACCCCTCCCGCTCTTGGGCAGAGCGAAAGGGAGTATCAGACTTCTACTGACTAAAACCACCCATGTTCCTTCTTAGCCCTTCATTTCGAGGCCGCGGTATCTGTTGCAAACAACCCGCAGCCCCGACGGGCCCATTGGGAGCCTGTAATTTCAAAATGTATGATTCGATTTTGTATAGAAACAAGTAAACGTTACGCCAGGAATCTTATCTCCTCTGTAAAATATCAATGGAACTGGAAAAATTGCAGATGCAACTCCAGACGTAGACTCTGACAGACATTTCAGTAAACTGCGCCGCTTAACTTTGCAAGCTCCTAGCACAATTTATCTACCTGCCGCGAGTACTAAACGTCGTTCACTGAACTCCCCAAACACCTACCATAAAGTTTAAACCCCAGTTCATAGACCTGACGAGTGTTTGACCTGACAGCCGCTTCCAGGAAAGGTCACTGTATGAAATTAGATTTTCCAGCCGGTGATAAGGCAACGTAGAACCTTATCGCCACAAAAATATGAATAAATTAAGTAGCCACATGCCACTTAGTATAATCAACCTTGGGCAGGTCAAAAAGACTGGATTCCGGAGAATAGATATAACGTGCTGAAATATTTGGAAACTGACTAGTTGACTGCTTGACCTAGTGGTCGCATGCGCGATTGCTGAGAATAAGGTCTTGGGCTCGATACCTAGTTCAGACAAAACGGTTTTTGGTCAAGTTTTTTTTAGTTGCAGACGGAGTGTTGCGGCGGATATTGGCTCGGTTTCTGCCAATAGGCTTACCCTCTATTACACGGGACTAAAACATACTAGGTAAATGTGGGACTGTGGGTGTACTATTAGGTACACCTCTACGTAACTCTTCGGGGTTGTTCTGTTACGTAAAATTCCGATGTCCGCAGCTAGTCCGGACACCGGTCCCGACGGTTTGTTCGCACCTTTTGACGATCCCTCTGCTGAAACACAAGCCTTAGCAAGTCAGCCCAAATTCTTAAATTCTGGTAAAATTTTCGTCAATACCTTTGTTTTCGGCATTGGTATCTTATATATTTTCAATCATTATTTATCGTTGCCAGATAGCCAAAAGCCGTCTTAGCTAGAAAAATAAAGATTAACAACAAACATACCGGAAATTGAGTCCTTGGTTTTTTCTTCAGAACACGTCTTGAAAGGCCAAAAAACAATCTAGAGATAGTTGTTATTTCATCCAGTCTTAAAATCACGTTCAAGGCTGCGAAAACACGGGAAATTGGCTTTTACAGAAAAATATTAGACATTTGTGGAGACCTTTTGAATTTTTATCTGGCTTTGGAGAATCTTAATAATCATGATGGAATATTCCAGAGAAACTATATTTTCTTGATACTTTTGCTCATTGTGTGTCAATATCAACAAATCGTTAACAAGCTCAGAGATTTTTACACAAACAAGCAATAATCTTAAAAGTATTTATTTTATATCTAAAACGTTCTAGTTTCTATTACATTACCTCCACGTGTTTGTGCTAGACCGGTATTTAATTCTAAATTCTAAATTGGTACTGCCAGGTTTCCTTGAATTATCGTCTAAAACATTTGTTTTTTTAACACCATTAATATCACATAAAAAGGCATTCCTCAAACATACATATCTTCTTCTTTCTCTCCACAATAGATGAAAAAAAACAAATGACAGAACAAACTGATTTCGCCGACCAAGTAATCTTACCGTGGCTGGACCAAGCAAGTGAATTACATCAGCGGACAGTGAAAAAGCTGTGGCATCAATCACACCGAACACATACGTCATCCCGCGGTCACCCACGATACACGTTTATGAGCTTCCATAAAAAATCACGCGAAATAAAGTGTATTGAAAAATATTGCCGGCGCCTCTGGATTTCGTAGAATCAATTTTGTGCGGTGTAATAGGAGGTGGGATTTGTTATGTTCTAACTGCTTTCTTTGTGGATTTACTACAGATTTATGCAGTGAGTAAGTTTTGACGTCATAACTTAAGTGGGATAAATAGGGATGTCTAAATTTAGGTTACGTAATCTTACTACATAACACGGGCTGGAGCTGGAACTGTTTATATACAAATTGTGCCTCAAAAACTAAACAGCATTAGTTACGTATGCATTACAAACTTTTAGAATCGGTAAAGACTTTTCAAAGGAATCGTATGTTTGAAGTCGCTATAGAATAGAATACATTTATTTTGAGGTAGTAACAAAGACCTATAGACAAATCATCATCTGCCTAGCCTTTTCCCAACTATGTTGGGGTCGGCTTCCAGTCTAACCGGATGCAGTTGAATACCAGTATGTTACATAGAACGACTGCCTATCTAACTTTCACAGCTCAGTTAATACCAGGTAAAACGAAACTCTTTGGTAAGACTGGATGTCAGAATTTCAGGTCACTGGCTACCTGTAACGACTGCCAAAGATCTATATATGCCGCCGGGCCGGGACCAACAGCTTAACGTGCTTTCCGAGGCACGGAGGAAACTCGGTATGTCGGTAGGTCACCCATCCACAGACCGACCTAGGCAAGCACAGCTTTACCTAAAGATCGACCGAGTGGCAGTTCTAATTAAGGCACGAGCTCCCCCTATAGACAAGTTCCTTAACCTAAAAATACATACTAATAAGATTTGTGTTAATATAAGTAACTTTTAAAACTATGTTGGTAGCACTTTACTTCACTTGCTTCTTTGCTTCACTTTGTGTGATCTGGTGGAATTTGTCGACGGAAGCGACGGAACACCACATCCTGCGGCCAAAAGTTATCTTCCATCACCGATGGGATATAGCATGTAGGTATGCGCACCACAAACGCTTTGATATTCACGTTGCGGCGCGACTCCTGCAGCTACCTACCATCGCGTCGGGCAAAATGTGAGGACACATTTCGCTAAACAAAAGTTACGTACACCGTTAACGCTGCATATTATGTCTGTCTGTCTTGACCCAGTTACTCAAAGCAGAAGGCACAGAGGTATTGTGGCCAGCCTCCAAAACTGCTGAATGGCAAACACGGTTTATACACATAACATTTTTATCACGGCAGTACGATCCCGTGGCGGTTGAACAATTAACGTTCTTTATACGGGCGTCTTCTAGTAGCTCTAAAAACTCTTTACACGCAAAAAATAGGCGTTATTTCATTATACTCAAAATTTTATGAGGTTAGTAAATAAAAGGACAC
The DNA here is from genome assembly GCA_949774965.1 of Diarsia brunnea. Taxonomy (NCBI): domain Eukaryota; kingdom Metazoa; phylum Arthropoda; class Insecta; order Lepidoptera; family Noctuidae; genus Diarsia; species Diarsia brunnea. The sequence continues at coordinate 941,168 of OX459014.1, read as the reverse complement.
AAAGAATCTCTCAAAGCACACTTTCAGACTTCAAACTTATGAAATAATTGTTCGGAAAGCCAACAAAAACATGTTATTGAAGTGGCTCAGAGCTTGCAAGAACTTGTGACAGCTAAAATACTTAGCACTCGACAACGTGCCGACTTGCAGCAAGTCTGCAAGTTGCGACTACTTGCATTCTTTATTTGTGTTTCTTTGGAAACTGTTGGTTGACTTTGTCCATTAAGTTATTTTAAGCTATTTTCAGGTCGACTGGTTTTTATAAAATTTCCTGCTATCAAAATTTAATTGAAGTTTATTTTTTACAACAAATTGTGACTGGTTTCAATAACTTGAAGAGACACATAAATGAATGGTTAAATAATAGCATGATGTATGTTTATAATTAACTAACTAATCAGTTAAAGTTGAAAACTCTCCAGCAAGCTTTTAACTTATATGTCAATGTTAGTGAAAATGGTCGTTGAACTCACGTTTCCCAATTTGCTTACACGGAATTACTATAGAAGGACAAACAAGTAACACAGAACATCATTTTTATCATACGCTTTCCATTAACCCAGTTTATTTCAGGTCGGCACCATGTCTCCTTCTTCCATACTTCTCTATTACCCAACTGATCATTACCCCACAATTCACAGAACATCTCAAGACAGAATCGACAATTCCAATGCACTTCTCAATTCACAACCAAACCGAGCAAATTTTCAATAAATTGCTGCTTGAAATCAGAAACGAGCTCCACAACTCAGCAACTCGGAGACTGCAACTGCTAACTTTCCCAACTGTTTTTCAAGTCAATCAGCCAGCTTGCTAATAGCCTGTACAAGTACTTAGTTGCTGGTTATTTTTGCATAAGTGGTGCTGCGTTTATTCCGGGACATCGGAGGACATAATTTCGCATTGAAAATGTAAATTCCCCAGAACTTCTGAGTACTTAAAGTTCCAGACGAGGACGGGTTAGGCCGGGAGTTAGGGACGAGGAATAATTTTCATTAAATTATGGTTATTACGTAGTTGTTTTGGTGTAAAGGGGAGTACAGGTGTCCTTTTCCCAAGCTTTTTTCACAAAGACCTCCAATCGTTGCAAAACAAAAAATACACTTGACGATCAATTTTAGTCAGTTTACTGAAATTAGTAGCATTAACAGTAGTTTCTACTTAAAACACTGAACAAAGACAACGCATAACATCACGGCTGTAATCTCCAAAGACTAAGGAAGAGGCGTACTTACTTCACCAGTTATTTTGAAGTCTCGTGTAAGGAAGGAAGGCGAACAAAATAATACATCTTTTACTTACAAAGCTACACTATTTCCAAGAGAAATCTACTCAACAGCACCACTTCCCCACAAGCTCCGTGTTAGAACGTTAAAATAAAATTCAAATTCTCTCGCAGCTCCCGGTTTAAACAAGAATTCTGTGTGGACTCAAATTCACCGCTCCGTGTTTACCTCACATAACTCAGCTCCGCTCACAGCTCAGCTCGCTCCAATCTTATAATAATTTGTGTGAACAAAATGTACCGGAACCTTGTAACTGTCAAATTAATTACACAATGTTGATAACTACCGCTCTAGGCTGCAAAGCCTTCCCAAGGGTGTCGTGGGGATTAGGGGATTACCAAGATGGGTTAAAACAGGCCTATGCTAATAGAATCATATTGAGTTTCTAACACACTTAGAGTGTAGTTTTGGCTAAACTGTCTGGATTACTGGAGGACAAATCGTGTTAGAAGAGCCGTCACGACATTCTGTTGTTCTCATTTTAAATCACGGACTAAAAACTATATAACCAACTTATCATCTGCCTGATTATCTTAAATGTTTATAGTGTTAGGTTTCCAGTCTAATCGGATACAGCTGTATTTGACACTACTGTGTATGTATTGACCTGATGTACTCGTAGGTTGCGGAGATCCGCTGGATGCGAGACGCATGAGACCGGCCAATGTGGCAACACTTGTGGGAGGGCTTTGTCCAGCAGTAGACGTGTTTCTGCTGAAATGATGATAATGGTGATAACTGTCTGTATGACCTGCACAATCCAGCTACTATAAGATACCCTTGGTAACATTGAAAATTATATAATCATGTTTACCACATGAACATACAGTTTAAAGCTAACTTTAAACTCAAACAAACGAACATTCATTTATTCATCAAAAGCTGACCAATTTAAAATCTCAACGAAATCTAAAATACTCCTTTCGGATATTCAATCAGGAAAAAGTGTGAATCATTAAACATACAACCGAACCGGTATTGAAACCTCGCCACAACGATCTCCGATATATTGAAATGGAATAAATTGAAACATAATTATTTTTCCGGATTTATATTTGGGTTTGTTTAACATTGTTACCATTCGGTAACCGAAATTGGATATGATTAAAGTTGGTAAAAAAATATTGGAATATTTGATTCTGGAGTCCAGTAAATTAGTAAGGGTTGGGTGAAGCCGTGAACAAAAACTATAAGAGAACTGCTGCTCAGATTATGATATGTTTGTTATTTTCTGTAATCCGTCATTAATGTTTCAAAACTGTGAAGGACAGCTTCTTGAGAGACATGCACTAACTCACACTGGGGTCAGTTGGTGGGTTTGGGGCCTTTGAGGCCAACTTCCATTCATAGAGATGTGGCTGTGAATACCAGAATTTGATACGATTTGTCCCAAAGATGATATTCCCATCCAAAACGGAATTCAGCACAGTCATTTTCATTTCGCGTATTCCCAGTTTGGTCCCTCAGTTCACACACACATGTCTGAAATAGTGGTAGTTCAGAAAAAAAAGCTGGTAAATTTCCAAAAATATTTTATCTCCGGAGACAATTTTCCGTCTTCGAACTATCCACCTCAGAAAAACAGAATATAAATATCTCCGTACAAAGAAACAACCTCCCAAAGATAAAGTAAAGCAAGTAAATATATTTCTTTCATCCCCACATTAGAATAGAAATAACGTACCATTTCATTGGAAAATTCACATTTCAGAAATATATGGCGAAGCTTTTTCGCGCCAAAAATATTGCTTGCTATGAAGCACCAAGTGTGATTTATAGGGAATCGGTCTTTGTGTTACACTAGTGTGGCTCCACGGCTTTGTGTGCACTTTTCGATTTATATTCTGCAGTTTTCAGATGACGTGGTTTGTTGCGAATTTTTAACAGACCATGCTGGTCTTTGGTGGTTCTGTGTGCGGTAGATACTTGTTCGTAATTGTGGGCCATCGAGTTTTGAAAAATGTTTAGCTTTTCTTGGTATTTCTCAAGTTCGCCCATATCCAGGTGGACGCATGACGCTTTTGTCTGGATATGGTACTTTTTTTATTTTCAGGAAGTAAAGAATAGGGTGTTGTGACACAGTTTAGGAGGCGTACTTCTACCAGTAGAATGGGATAGGCTAAGTTGAGTTAAAGCTAAACATGTAGGTACGTGATATGAACGCAAGTCATAACGTTAATCGTAGACAGCTTCATTTGAGTTGACACAATCTTGATAGCCGTTAGTTAAGTAACATACAAACAATACCAAAGCTATTTAATTTGGCTATTCATTGCAATTTTACATAGTCAAGCAGATGAACGTTTCAAATATTTGAACCAATCTATAACGAATTTCACTCAACATCCTTCGGATGATGACAAAAGTGTGTTCCACAATTGGAATGCATCATCGCGCGAATCTTTTTGCCATTGAAGTCTAGTTCATCGCACAATCCACATAAAATACCTGTAAAAAATTTCATACATACAAACACACACAATACTTTTAATTAAATCCTTCATTACTTCGTGCAATATTCCAGCTGCGCGTATTGTTGTAGTTCTGACGAATTTCAGTGCATTTGTAAGGACAAGTACCATTATCGACATGTGTTGTTAAAATAAAGGTTTTTTCTATTTATTTTATTTCGTCTGGAGGTCAATGAATGAGCCCTTTAACGTTATTGTAGACGCGTGGATAAGCAAAAAAGACACGAAGGAAAATACAAAGGTTCAAAGGCCTCCATTATGATGCAGGCAATTTATAATGAAACCCAGTAAAAAAAAAGAAAGTTAAGAGATAAATTAATGTTTCATCATCATCATCTTCCCGTCCTGGTCCTATTCTATTTTGGTTCGGCGCAACACGTTTTCTTCTTCCATTTTCCCCTGTTAGACGGGGAAAAAATATAAATTCTTCATAATATAAGGACGGGACTTTAAGGGAAATGAAACATTGGAACGCTGAGTAAACACTGAGTATATTTGGTGCATTGATACATCTTATATGTACTCACACAAGCAGAATATAGTACACTTACACACTACATCACAATAATTCACTACCTATTTATTGACATTGCATTAAATAACATAACATTAAGGCTTTGAAGTGTTAGGATACAACTACGTATAGCTAGTTATGTTAAAGTACCATGCAATAGGGGATCGGACAGAAAAAAAACTAATTAGTCCGTCAGATAGATTTCCAAAAAATAATGAACACATATCTTTTCTTTTTTCACATAAACAAAAAATTAAGACGATACAGTGCTTCGAAAACTCGTGAACTCCTCGAAAACGTCACATGTCAGTACATTTTTTACCTACAAATGACGTCACAACCCCCTACTCCTGATCTTTGACGCGTTTTATCTTCGTAAATTTTTATTAATTTGATTAAACAAAAAACACGTATCCAATATTTTTCGATAATATAACTGACGGACTAATTAGAATCATATTTTTTTGACCAGTCCGAACCCCTACTGATGGTGAGCCTAGTCAAATAACATTAGACCACATAGTGAAACCGTTGCAACGGTTTTGTGCAGGGTTAGTTTATAAGTTTCTTACCGTTTTACCTTACCCTGCAGTAGGGCACAATAAGCTAATTAAAAATATATATTTAATAACTAGCTGTTACCCGCGACGATCGCGATATGCTTAAAATAAGATTTTGATATGTTAGTGATTTTACTACATGTTTTGTTTTTGTATGTTACCTGATATAAGGAGCTAGTGGCATAATAATAACTGCCCCTCGGGTCTATTTTTTGGTTAAGCCTTGCTTGCCTAGGTTGGGCCGTGGATTGGTCACCACCCATTACATACCGAGGTGTATGATAGTTTAGTCTGTATAGTGAGTCGAAAGAAAGCACGTTAAGCCGTTGGTTCCGACTGCCATATTTTGATCTTTGGCAGTCGTAACATGTACCTAGTCAGTGTGTAAAAAGTCTGACAACCAGTCTTACCAAAGGTTATCGTATTACCTACCCAGTACCCAGTTAGGGTTGAGGAGGTCAGATAGGCAGTCGTATAATAATAAACCAGGCACAATTTCTGACTATGTGGCGGCTACTGAAAAAATTCTAATGAAAAAACCCAACATCACTTTTACCGACTTGAGAATTAAATCCAGGACCTCATGCTCAGAAAACGCGCTTGTGACCTTTACACCAACGAGGCACTATCAGTGCTTTGATTACCTCAATATGGATCCAAAATTCCTCTCAGTCACCCAAAAAAAACTTCATCAGTACCACAACACAGTTCAAAGTTAACCAAACTAAACAGGCTATTAATCGCGGCGCTACTTCCACTAGATTGCACGCTACAGGGTGTAAACAAAGTCATTTGTTTCTCGCCCGCACTGATTGCGTAATTAGGACACATGGTGGCCGATGGGATCAAGATTGCGTACCCGATGGGTTCGCCGTTCATTTCTGTGCCTATGTTTAGGTGGAGGCAGATTGATGGTGTAACGGATCGATTATTATACAGATTGTGATACAGGTACAGGTTGTTACAAAAATATTTTAGAACTATTAGTGATACTTGTAGCACAGGGACCATCTGCTACGGCGTAGCAGACGTACTACGAAGGGCGTAGCAGACGTACTACGAAGGGCGTAGCAGACGTACTCCGTAGGGCATAGTTAGCGTACTTCGAAACACGCGAGCTGATATTAGAACTATAAATAACATAACATCACACTTTGTATCCCCGGAGGGTTAGGCAGAGGTGTTCCTGATAGCACACTCACATTGCTCCAGTTCTGCCACTGACACCAGTTTTTTTAATGGAATTATATGTTACGGTTTTTTTTTAAACATTTATTTAAAGAAAATTTGGTACAGAGGTGTTACTTACTTCTAAACTCGCCAAACTTTTACGTTTGATGGCGAGAGGCGCTCTTTTACAAAAACAATGAACCATCTTACTTACTAATAGGTACTAATAATTATTACCGGTCCGTTTCATAACTGCACCTTAAATAATTTTGTTGAGCAATAATGTTTTATTATTAATAACAACACGTTTATTTTCCACAAAGAAAAGTAAAGAAGACAGCTTTTAAAATAATTTCCATCTCAAAATAATACCTTAACGGTGTCCTTCCAACCAATTCATATTGCGCCCACAATTTTCTTACCTGTAAAGAATTTCCTTTCTCTTTTTATTTTAATTTAAAAGAGGCTTGAAGGGATATAATCTTGCCAGTCCGGGGAAATTGATTTTGGGCGTACGTTCGCAATATTGTTTTATTAAAATATGAAAAAAATGTCCTTATTGTGTATTCTGAAGGGATTTAAGGGGAATAGTTGGGGATTATAAATAATTTGCTTGTTGTTTTCGTGGATCTGTTGATATTATCGTGAAAGAAATATTTACATATTGATTAAGAAATTCATTATTATCTGCTATCGGCACTCAGAAAAACTGGCAATCTACGCACTTATAAAGATTTTTAAATACTCAGTGTATTTTGGCCACCCATGTATCATAACTTTTTAATTATAATGTGCAAAATTTCTGCGGACCGGCCTAGAATTCATAATATGAGAACAGGTGCCGCTTACCAACTCGCTCTGGGTTCATGTGGAGTAATTTTGCCAAGATAGTGGGTTGTTATGCACCACGCAACCGTCAGGCTAATGGTAGGTACTAAACACCTTATACCTAGCCTTTTCACAACTATATTGGGGCCACCTTCCAATCGAATTGGATGCAGCTGAATACCAGGATTACAATACTGGGCAGGCAGTCTGCCTGAGACCCAGTTAGTTTTGGGTAAAATGATACTCCTTGGTAAGAAGGCATAATAACTGTGAGTGTACTTTAGTTGCCCATTCCAAAGCGTTGGTCTCATGAGAAGAACGGCAAGAAACTCCATGGACACTCTTTTAATTTTAATTTTTTTTTAAACTTTACAAACATTTAAACTTACATACACAGAAGACCCAGACCCGAAAAAACTATCTGTAGGCCATACAAATATTTGTTTCGTGCGGGGACCGAACCCGCGACACGCAGCGCAGCAGTCCAATCGCTCAGCCACTGCGCCAACCGTGCCGTCGCAAATCATAATATTGTTACAAAACTTTGGTTACATCATTCATGTTGAGATGGTATATTATGTGAGAACGATGTAGCAAGATGTGCACGATAAGTGTCCACAGTAAAGTTAAAAACGACTGTCGTGACTTATCATGGGTAGGTACGCTTCTGGTACTAAACACTACCCGGTCGAAATAGAGAGGAAAGAATTTTCCAAACAATGGCTACTAACCCAAAAACTTGTCTATATCCGCCAAATAATTTAACCCCTTTTTCTGACCTTCACTTCGGGTAAGATATTCGAGAAAATATTATTTCTTCCTCCTTAAAGAGAAGTGTAAAAAATACTTACCCTCGCATTATTTATAATGTTCGCGAACTACCCTCGGTATCCGAGCCATATTTTTATTTGTACTTAAATCAAACAGGGTAGGAGAGAGATATTATTTTCTTGTTTGTAGTAATATGTTTTAGGTAACTCGCGTTTATGGGGTGAGTAAAATTCTGGTATTTTTTTATATTAAAAGTAAATCTATAACATCTTACTACTAGGATTTAGGTCAATTTCTACCACGTAGGTTCGTTGTGGGATAGATCTTACTAATCCTACTATCCTACTATCCTACTCTCCTACTATCCTACTATCCTACTTCCTACTATCCTACTTCCTACTAATATTATAAATGCGAAAGTTTGTGAAGATGGATGGATGTTTGTTACCCTTTCACGCAAAAGCTACTGAATGGATGTGGATGAAATTTTTAACACAGATTGTTTATAACCTGGATTAACACATAGGATACTTCCTAGCCCGGCAGTATGATCCCGTGGGTCAAATATCGTATTCCACGCGGGCGAAGCCGCTGGCACAAGCTAGTAAAGTCATATATCTGACGTTGCAACTCTAGGACGTGCTCATCATCTGCCGAGCTAAGTCGTATTCAGTCTAAGCGAATGCAGCTGAACACCAGTACTGTACATGGAGCGACTGCCTATCTGACCTCCACCTCCACAATCAAGTGAATCAAGTTAGTACTGGGTAATATATGAAACCTCTTGGTTGGATTGGTCATCATACTTTCGGGCCATTGGCTGCGGGTTGTTCGAAAGAGATACCGCGGCCTCGGCGCAAGGGCTAAGAAGGAACATGGCTGTTTTTTAGTCAGTAGAAGTCTGACACTCCCTTTCGCTCTGCTCAAGAGCGGGAGGGGTTAATCGATGATTTTCCACCCGCCAAAAAACAAAAATGCTTAACCTAAAGATTGAGCTTAGCGGATTTTCAATTTATTATCTGGCCACAAGTTTCTCAGAGAAATTAGAGCATTAATTGCTGATTTCCTAAAATGTTTTACAACAGAGAAATCGTTTGCCTACGGTAAAATAAGTTCTTTTGATTCCCACACAATTCAATTATCATCCCTTGAACCAAGGAAAATCATCCAAAAAAATATATTAAAGCCACTTTGTTTCCTTCATCCTTTACACAAGCCCCCCTACCCGTGAGATAAGTCGTAAATAACACCGCTTACACTTTTCACTCCGAACGTGTAACATGTTGCAAACTTCTCAACTTTGACGGGTGTAACATGTAACGCGACAAATTAAATTATTTCACGCGCTTTCATTATGCATTGGATTGTTGACGACATGTTTAGACGACTGTATTTTTAATGAGGAACTTTTGCTGTCTGGAGGAGTTAAGTTGTTCAGTAAAATGTTTAACCTTTTCGTATATTTATTCCTGACTGTAATTAAATTTAGAATGACCTTTACTGACTTTCATTTGCCCTTCTTCTTAGCGTGTCAATAGCAATTTTCATTAAATACATTTGGCTCAATTCGTCATAAATTGGGTCATTTTATGACGAATTGGACGGAGGAAACCACACAGAGGGAAGAGTGGAAGGCTATGGGGGAGGCTTTTGCCCAGCAGTGGGACAGTATAGGCTGAGAAAAAAAAAACATTTGGCCCAAAATTCAGCTATACGAGCACCGCTCGCTGATGCAGCCAAGATCGTCAAGTGTGCAGGTGTCAGGGCATGCACTGCAAGAAGGAAGGTAGGCGATTGTCTGTAGGGATAAGCCGCATACACACTTGACATCTGAACCGTCCATGAACCCCCATTTAAAGACTTTGTTAAACTTAGTTTTTTATCCCAGAAACAAAATAATGTATAGTTTCAAGAAAAAAGCCTCTAGCTGACACTAAATTCAGACAGCAATCAATTCAAAAATCCAAAAAAAAAAACCCGGGAGAGAGAGAAACACTGTCGCACCAATCATTTCATAATCAAATCCACTCCTGCATTTCCTCCTCCATTACCGAGCCCTCTCAGCTCAGTCCTCACAATACCTCACGTCGGGATCATCAATCACTCCATTTATTAATACTCCTCACTTAATCATTTCAACCTCAACTGACCTAATTTTTACAAGCCTCCATCCTTCCCTTACTTAAGAGTGTAACAATGCATTTATTTCTGTTTGTTTTCAAAGACGACCCATTTTTGAGAGATTTGGGTTGAGAAATTGTGGTTTGATTTGCATTTAATGTTAACGGTTTAGCTTATTGTAAGTGGTTGTTTTGTTTTGTACATATTCGAAAATGTGGTTATTTCTTTCTATGTAACTACTTACCATACTAGGTACTTTGTGTTGTATCAAATTCCTAATACTAAAACTAATATTGTAAACAAGAAAACATTTTGCTTTAGTGATTATATTGTGTCACAGAATATAAAACATTGTCATGATTATTGGGTAATGATTATTGTAATATTCTTAATTCTTAATTTAAAATGAACCTTTTTAATTTTTCTGGCCGGCAGTATGTTGCTAGCAACACGAGTTGTCTATGATGGTGGAATATTAATAGTCTGTATTGAAGAGCTTTTTTTGTCTCTGTATCGTTCGTTCTCTCTTCCGTATACGCTGCGAAGACGAAGACGTGTCCGTGTAATCCGTGTATAAAAACCAAAATTTGAAATAAATAGTTTTGACTGTGCCAAGCTTGGACTTCTCACTAAAACCGACCTACAACAGTCCACACAAAAAATCGAAGAATCTAACATTCCTGTTTAACTTCCTATTTATTTCTGTTGCTGTGTTGGTGAATGTATGTATGAGGAGCTCGTGGCTAAATAATGGATGGCCATGGTTGGTCGTGGATGGAATGACCACCTATTACATAACGAATTTCCTCTATGCCTCGGAAAGCACGTTGATCCCCGCTTTAACCAACACCCAGTCTTGTCATGAGGTATCGTACCCAGTACAAGCTGGGTTGTGGAGGTCAGGTAGGCAGTTGCTCCATGTAAAATTCTGACTGGAAGCCGACTCTATGATGTTTGGAAAAAGGCCGAGCAGATCAAGTTGGTATCTACTCCACAAAATTTTAAGTTTACTGATGGACTTTAACCGGTTGATTGACACCTTATTACGGTTCAAACAAATGTGTAAAAGTTAAATACATTTATAAGGCACTGACTATGTATTTATTAAACTGTTGGGTCTAGATTTATGATTCTTTATTTGCATAAAATATGGTACAATTTGATCTTATAAATAATAGTCTTCAAGCAGAATACACAAACGTTCCTTATGCCCTAGCATGAAGCTTGTAAAACTTAGCTTATTTGTGAAATTGCAATTGGTAAAAAGATCCTTTTACAAACTATGCCTATTAATCTAACCGTTAATCACGAAACATTTCCTACATCACCTCCTTTTACTTTTACCTCATAAAGTACGTTGATACCATAAAACATAATAACTCCTGTTTGATGCTGCGCCACAGATGAGCTCGTGTGTAATTATCTCGCGTCACTTATTACTATGTTTACACGTCATGCGCACAATTTACAGCGCACAAAGCTGCTTGATAACTCGCTAAATAATACTCATATGGAAGGGATGGTGGTACACTGAGAGATCTGGGTAATAAAAAAAAAATATATAAATACGGTCGAATTGAGAAATCTCCTTCTTTTTTGAAGTCGGTTGAAAATACATTTTATTGTAAGAAGTAAAATATTTAGCGTTTTTAGAGTTGTTAACGTAAGTCTTCATCACGTTCATCTGCTTAAATAAATTAAGAAATGCATCCCAACGATAAACTATTTTAACTGACATGATCACCAATAAGTCCTAGGAGTTTGCCACTGAACAGAAAAGTAAAATCGAAAATGTAGCCATCATGGTCATTCATTTACCTTTATCCTAATCATTAGGAATTATCGTAGCATGAATTTGTCTTCTTCCATACTTCTCTAATATTACTAAAAAGTGTAAAGCAGTTATACTATCATCAAAGATATTTTTCCAAAGGATGATTTCATGACTTTTTTTTCTAGTAGACGTGAGCGGGCTTGGATTTGCGTGGTTTGTAAAGGTACGTTACCCATGTCGGGTAAAACATTCTGGTGTTTTTCAAAACAATTTTTTTCAGTCAATAATTCGCCCCCGCGCGCCGCTTAGGTGAAAAACAGCGATGTTATGTTTTTGTAACTTTTCCTTATTATTCGTACTCAGTGTGTCACTGTGTTAACGCTGGTGTTTATCTGCGGTATCATTATTAGCCCTTTCGCCGCCTTTCATGTCGCAATGAAACGAGTTCATTGTTCATCGCTTATTAACGACTTATATACAAAAACCACCGACTTATATGTTCCTACTTACTTATTTAATCTTAAACAGAGGATTAACGAGTAGTTCTTGTTTGCTAGTAAATAATACAGTAAGGGAAACTAAAGCTAACTGCCTCTTTGGTCTAGGACATAGTCGCAGGCCAACTGCTGTACGACGGTTCGATTTCCAGGTCAGGAAAAGTGTTATTAAGTTTTGCATCAAGAATTTCTCAGTAGCAGCCACGGAGTCTGAATCAGTTCCCGGATAATGTCAATTGGGTCGCCCTATTACATGTGACTTAAACATTACTGGCGAAATTTATGGTGAGTTTACCTACGGGTAGTGTCATGTTATGTTATGTAAAAACTAAACATCTTCTAAAAAAAAACAGAATCAAATCTCAATAAGTGTCAATTTTCCAATCATCATCATCATCAGCCTATAATGTTCCCACTGCAGGGACTCAGGTCTCCCGTCGGGGCTGCGGGTTGTTCGCAAGAGATACCGCGGCCTCGACATTAAGGGCTAAGAAGGAACATGGGTGGTTTTTGGTCAGTAGAAGTCTGACACTCCCTTTCGCTCTGCCCAAGAGCGGGAGGGGTTATTTAATGATTTTCGACCCGCCAAAAAGAAAAAGTGACTCAGGCCTCCTCTCTAGGAGAGGGATGGGCTATAATCCACCACGCAGGCCCAGTGTGGGTTGGTAGATGTCACATGTCGTCGATGTTTTTGGTTCCAAGACAATACATTGTTTCCTCACAATGTTTTCCTTCGCCGTTTCTCAATAAACTTATACTATTACAAGTATAATAATATGTTGTAATACATGTATGTAAATACTTGTACCTACAAAGTTAGATAATTTATGCGCATACCTCAAACCAATTATTTGTGAGTTAAGAAGCAGGTACACTCTGTATTTACAACTATGTAGTGTTTGTATGTTTGGATTGCCAAATATGCAACATTGCTTTCGGGTTACGGTTAGATTCTCACCAGTGAAATACAGATACTAATAAAATTGTAATACCTACAATTATTAAACAGTTCGTTAGTTGAAACGAGGGACATAGAAACCCGCAATATGCTTACATGATACTAATAAAAATAGCTCACTAAAAACAAAACTTGTCAAAAAAAAGCCAAGTCACGCAATTTTTTTTTATTTAAATTATCTTCTACCGTAAAAAGTAGTGAGATCCATGTAATACCAAGTCAGTTAATTTATGCAGTCCTTTTAAGGGACCTTCTATCTTAAGTTATTACGTAATTAGCCAACCTAACAACATCTTGTAGTGACTATATCAATATTAAAAATCTTTGATGTTTTAAATAAAAGATTGACTTGACCTCTGACAAACCTCTGAAAGCAAAGTTATTACATTGTTTTTTGCAAAAAGTTTAATCGAAAGAGAAACTAGCTGTTGAGTATGTCACATGATTTTCTAAAATATACATAATATGCAGGCAGGACAATTCAATTTATTTATTTTCCCCATCATCGCATCCACAACAAGGGAAGAATGTATCCCAAGTCCGAGTTTTAATATCCGAGAGCAGCTTGTGTTTACTCGAGAAAGCTGATTACGTTTCAACGATAAGTACCATAAACAATATCAGGCGATTTTAATATTTTACGGGCTAAAGTTTTCAGGCATTTTTTCATCCCCTTTGAGGAAATAAGGAATAAAACGCAGCTGTCGTTCAGTTGCGCACACTTACCCTGTGGGGTGTAACTTTTTAATTACACCCCCTCCGACATTTTTACCCCTAAGGGATGTCTTGGATATTTCTAAAGTTGGACCCTTAAAAGTGTTTGATTTTATGGCTTAATGAAACGAAACTTGTTTGTTTTTTTTTCTTTGGAGGTAGTTTCATATTTTAGTTAAAAATCTTTCACAGTAAAGGTAAGATGTATGCTGTCGATCCGTTAAAAACAATTAGTTTTTTCATGACTTCGTCAAGAGATTCCGACAGTCGGTTTTCGCCCCGTTGCTTCTTATGGAAATCCACTCCAGATCATCGGTCAATTTTATCCGGTTTTTATTTCATGATGTAGTCAAACTATATAGGCAAGCAAGCACACGTGTAGGAGAACACTGTAGAAAACTGTACCTATAGTTATCTTTGCCTGTACTTACATTAAACCAACATCAAAATCATCATCATCATCAGCCTATAATGTTCACACTGCTGGAACTCAGGCCTCCTCCCTGGGAGAGGGATGGGCTATAATCCACAATGCCAGTTTCCTCACGATGTTTTCCTTCACCGCTTTGAGAGCAGTGGTGATGAAATATATTACACAAAGTAATGTGCCTACCTGGGATCGAACCCACTACTTACTGTTCGTAAATCAGGGCCGCAACTACTGGGCCACTTCTGCTCTCAAGTCTCAAAATCAAAATAGATATTGTTATTTTTCCGATTGGTTATGTCTACGTAGTTCGAGTACGGAGCCAACGGACAGGCTTACACTTACGTGTGTGTATGGCAGTCGCTGTCACAACTGTCACACACATGTTACTTGAGTGTGATGCATTTGGCTATACGGTAACCCCCCACAAATAAGTGTGACAACAATATTACCTAATAACAACATCAACATAACGAATCACAAACAATTTGTTTCTCTTACTCAAATCAGCATGTCCTTGTCCAATGTCCGCCAAAATCATGATTAAAGCGCGCCAATATTTTCTAATAGCTGAACTGATTACCAATTAGTGTGGAGCCCGTCCAATTCCCCTGGGAGGGGGTGAGGCGGGGTGTAGGGGGTGACAGTGACAAACGACGGAAATATTTCACTGAGCCAGCCACCCGGGGACACTGTTGAGAGGATAATAGTAGTCACAGATGGAAGAATTGTGGGAGGCTGCGTGCATCTGGTTGGTGGAGTTGTGGTGTGTGGAATGTGGGGAGCGGGGTTTGGGATTAATAGTCCATACTATTAATCCCACATTCCCACATTCCACGAGGTCTTTGTAAATGAATATTTAATATACTATTGCTAAATTAATTCACGTAACGAAAATATATACATTTTAGATGGAGGTGGGTAGAAACTACAAAACGCCACACGTTATGATTCTCAAATGTTGCTTTTGCTTCCTCCACATTCCTACATACCAAGAGACGTCGCGCCTGTGATACCTGAAACGTTAGGCAGGGTGTACCACCTATTTTCCCCATTTTTCACGATATTTCACCAAATATGTTAAGTCTGACGTAATAGAGAGTGAGCCCATAAAATGAACATGCGCTGCATGTCAAAAATGAAATGAAAGGAGATGACGGACATAAATTCTTATGTTTTGTCAGTGTTGTATGAACGTGTGTAAAACAAATAGCCAATCAAAGGATCAATTACTCGAGTTAACACAAATCCATCATGTTTATGCATCCATTGCTGATGCAAGACTCTAATTTTGTTACCCGTTTGAAACAACACAGGAAACGATTGTTAGCTTATCATACAATAACACTTTAATCTTATTTACGTATCTTTAGTTTTCACTATTGATTATTTTAACACCAACAGGAAGGAATCAAAAGATTACATGAATTCATTGATAAAATGTTATCAATGAAGTTGACTTGCTATTTATGAATAGGTTTCGGTACGATTTTGCACAAGTCATAGTTATAAGCAAAAACATTTATTTTTATGAATGAAGGAAATACGATTGTGTGATACACGATAATTTTATCTAGTAAAATTATCTTGTTGTCGTGAATAGATAAGGTAATAGCATATTGTTGTAAAGAGTCAGTGTGACTTGTAATTTTTCAAGTGCTTATGAAATGGTCACATTGCCTTTCATTCAGGTGTGCAATGAAATGAAATTATTTATTTCAGACACACATGCATGATACAGGTCCATAATTATTATGTTAGTGGGCACCTGTGTTAGTAAAATTTAAAACAGTTATTATTTTGGACATGAGTGAGCGACCAATGCCTCAAGATTTGACTGTCCACTCTGCCTGACACCACGCTCAGAAGCGTGTTGGTACTACCTCTTTTTTTTTTTGTTGGGTGTGAAATCATCAAATGGGGTTATTTGATATTCCCGCTCTGGGCAGAGCGAAAGGGAGTGTCAGACTTTTTCTGACTAAAAACCACCCATGTTCCTTCTTAGCCCTTGGGCCGAGGCCGGGGCATCTCTTTCGAACAACCCGCAGTCCCGACGGGACTACCTCTGACCCGAGACCACAGGGATGCCGTTCTTTTAAAAAGCACCGCTTGGAAGCCATCCGTGCTGTGGCCCAAGACTAAACTACTGTTTCTATCTAAACTGTGAGCATGTTGGGGTCATCTTTAAAACCAGTACGTACTTACTTGCTAGTTTGACTTTTTACTCTTTGGCTAACTGTTTTAGTTCTTTTGAGTAGTTAATGTTCTTTCTTTTAAACATCGTTAAGGTATCGTCTTCAGAAGATTAAAGATGTTGTGCGAAACTTTCAGTAGTAAGTTCTGTCGCAATGGAACTTACAAATGAAGCTAAACAAAGTTTTCCTTTAGTGTATAATGTAGTGCAAGAAGTCCTCATTCAGTGAATGAATTCATTTCCCGGTTAGAATTTGCTTTAACATTACTATCAAGATGTTAAATAAATCATCTGTTAGAGCGGGAAACGGTGAGGTGAACTAATTGACAACATGTGCGTTACGCTACCTCATTCATATTTTTACCATTGATGTTGTTACTTTGTTTATTTTCGTCATGTGCTCAATAAATGCTGAAATAAAAATTGGTAACAGTTGGGAGTTAAGCAGATTTGGTCTACGAACTGTATTGCTTGTTATTTAAAAACTCATACTGTAATGAAGTTGTAAGTTCAAAACTGCTCAATCTCATTTTTTTCTCTTATTCCAATTTATTTGGGGTTGGCGAACCATGTTTTCTTCTTCCATACTTTACTTCTCTATAACTAGAGTCACTTCTTTCCTAAAAGTAAGTTAAAGATTGGTCGATGGTTGAAAATAAACATCTGTACATCTGCAGCAAGCGACACCTCTCCCTACTTTCCACGGCTTACAGCCATAACCATCAATTTATCAAGCAACTACTAAACAATAAAATAACCCCCATTAAAAAAAAACTGCAATAAAATGGACGGAAACGTTCGCCATTAAAACGCACACTTTTAACATTTGACACTTTTTGTAATCAAAACTTTTCGCCAACTCGTTGGAAATTTTACAGTTTAAAAATAAAAAAAAAGATGGCTGCAAAAAGTTGCGGGAGCATGTCACATGTGGCACACGACGTTGAGTTATGGCGCATAGTTTTATATTAAATTTCGCATAATTTCCCGACAAGGTGTAGTGTGTAATTTGCGACTGCAACTGGGTCGGTTGTGGCAAAGTTGTGATTGTGTGGCTGGTTGCTATAATAGTTAAGTAGCGTCTTGATATTTTGTGATGCAAATTATACAGAGCTGTATTTTACCAAATACACCACTTCCAATTAAGATCATTTTGATTCTATCTGTATATATATGTACTGGTATGCACCTGTTTATGTATTATGTTTACAAAATGGTTTTATCCTTATTATTTTTTTTTTTTTGTACTCTAACACAGTGCTGTCCTATTTGACCCAAAGGTTGACTGGTAGAGAATGCCTTGTGACATTAAGTCCGCCTATGTACCACTTTTGTACATGAAGTTTAAATAAATAAACAAAATAAAATATGAATGTAATAAAATATGGTAACAAAATTCAAAAACATAAATTCCTATTTTCATTCTTCTCTTCTCTTCTACTTCTCTTTACTCTTCTTCTTTTTTTACTTAAGAATTGTGAGGACCTATCGAAAGCTTCACCAAACCACCAAATTATGACCCACGTAGAAGTTTATTCCCTCTTACAAAGGCCTGTGTCCCTACAATGAGAACATAAAAGGCCGAGTGTTCTTAAGCCACCGCAACCAGTGACAATCACGACTGGTTGCTAGGTACGCAATAAGCCACCTTCCCGGATGCTTCTCGTTCTATGATTGTAAAGTCAGCCGCAGCCGGGCAGAGCATCTTGCCAGTACGACAGAAGTTCTGCCGCGGAATGTTCCACCGCACTGAAAATTATATTACCAGTATTACGTCGAGGCTTTCAGGAAAAAAACGATATTAAAGGAGGTTGTGTGTTTAGTTAGATTGAAAAAGGTTGCAGGAGTTTTATTTCAAGTAGGAGTGGTTGTTTTGTTGTAACATCAGGCGTATACCCTCGAAGGGATTGAAAATGGTGATGGTACCTAAAGTATAGCTCATTCGATTTTTGAGGTCTATGTATTAGGAGGCGAACCTATTGCAATGAGCAAGTAAAATTCCAGACTAGGGTTGTGACTGAAAGAGGGCTTGGGTTTAGTTCCCAGGTTGTTTCATGAGGTAACATGAAACAACCTGGGAACTAAACCCAAGCCCTCTTGTTCTGCAGTAGCGCTTGCTACCACTAGTCTTATTATGCAGGCGAGCCTTGCTAATAAGGATGTTTACTGACTACAAAAAATATGATTCTAATTAGTCCGTCTGTGAGATTGTCGAAAAATATTGGATACGTATTTTTTGTTTTATCAAATCATTCAAAATTGACGAAGATAAAACGCGTCAAAGAGTTGAGTAGGGGGTCGTGACGTCACTCACCGGTAAAGAATGTCATACTAATGTCTTAGAATATGACGGCACACGAGTTTTCAAAACACTGTATCGTCTTCGTTGTTTGTTTACGTGAAAAAAGAAAAAATACTTGTCCAATATTTTTTGGAATCTATCTGACGGACCAATATTTTTTTTTTAGTTAACTACCTACTCTATTATGCGTTACTCGTATAATACTAGTCTGTAGACGATTGTGCTGGTTATTTTTTCCAAGTCTATTTTAAAGTTATAATTTCACAGTTAATAGCTCACTCTCAGAAGTAACACAGAATCTCGGCAGGGTAAACTACAATATAAAACACCAAATAACATTCTTTATTTCACTCAAACAACCAAGAACCATCGAAAACCATAAATTCTCCAATCAGGAGACATACAACCAACATATTTATACCACACCGACCGTAATTCGTAAAAATATTCAACGGGTATGCAACCAGAGAGCCCAAGGGGGCGCTATTGCAAAGCCTTGGGGAACGCCATTGCAAAATTTCCAATTTTCAACTCAATCCAATTTCAATCTATTTTCAATATCAGTGAATTGGTGTACCTACTCGGTTAGACGCGGGGCACGTGGAGAGACTTGTAAAGGATAGCAGGTGAAGATCCAGGTAGAACCAGGTCGGAACTGAATTATGCAATACGTTGTGAGGTAGATTAGAAAGCGAAATTGTTTTTTGTTATCATCGTTTTTTTATTAGATACAAAAGGTATTGTCATATCCTGTCGAGGCTGCGGGTTGTTCGCAAGGGATACCGCGGCCTCGACATGAAGGGCTAAGAAGGAACATGGGTGGTTTTTAGTCAGTAGAAGTCTGACACTCCCTTTCGCTCTGCCCAAGAGCGGCAGGGGTTATTTGATCTCCCACCCCCCAAAAAAAAAAAAAAGGTATGGTCATATGGATGGACTGTGTGATGGGTGATATGGCTAGAAAGGAGGTGACTGCTGAGATGCTGAGATGACGAGTAATAAAGAAGTATGGAAGAAGAAGACATGTTGCGCCGACCACAAATAAATTGGCTTAAGGACAGGAGAATGATGACGATGAGTTATCGTCATATCTGAGACATATAAAGAAAACTACGTGATTCCAGTAGCTCGATTAAGTTTTGTTTCATTAGTTCCATTATCAAAGTGCATGGAACTACTACTACCTATGTTACACAAAAAATTGACTTTGACAAAGTAGTCTCACTAGTTCCATGGAACTAGTTGCTGGTGGAACTAGTGAGAATGATCCGGTTTACTGGAGACAGACATGACAGCAGCATAACCTGTAACAGCCAGCAGATATGATAGGGCATAAATAAGATGTAACTGCCCATACATTACAATATCAATTCAGGAGGAAGGCAGGTAATGACGTACCTATACTACTTCCACATTTTATCAATTATGCTAAAGTAAAAAAAAAATAGGGCTTTGACACTAACTGGGTACAACATCCAGTTTCCTAACTGCCGCACTCAGATATGTTTAATCATCATTTAGTCCGGGGCAGCGGGTTGTTCGAAAGAGATACTGCGGGCTCGGACACAAAGGGATAAGAAGGAACATGGGTGGTTTTTAGTCAATAGAAGTCTGACACTCCCTTCCACTCTGCCCAGAGCGGGAGGAGTCATTTAATGATTTCCCACCCTATAAAAAAAAGACGTACGACGTACGTTTAAGTAATCAGTAAACGTCTGTGAGAGCGGCAGTTAGTCTTGATATATTATAACTGTAACGGATCATGTAACAACAAAAACCAACTAAAGTCGACAGAGTTCACCCCTTCCTCTTAGCTAAGCTAAGCCGTATTATCCGAAGGCCATTTCACACCCGTATTAAAAGGAAAATGAAACCAATAATAGATAATTCATTCCTCAATTTCATGCAAGCGCAGCCACGGTTCGAATCTATCCTATTAGTTACCATTTACTCGTGCTAGAATCAGGGCGGAGTAAATTATAATTTGGATATTCTGTTTTAGGTATAAAATAACATCGAGCCGGTGTTCCCTGGAAGGGTTGGCAGAGGTGTATAAAGGGTGTAAAAGTACCCCTAACGAAGCCAAAAGGCACTTGTTCAGACCATACCTGGGAACCCCCTAGTTACGGAGAAATTGGGGATCAATGTTCCAAATGCTTTACGGCAGTTTTTTTTAATACTAGTTTTCAGGTTATAACTTTACATAAATTACCTCCATGACCCGTTTACTATTCAAAGCATCCACTAGCACAATGTTTTAAGAATGTAGCACACATTAAGTTTTACCCAAAAATGTGATATTTCACCCAAAAAAAAGTCGATTCACAGCAATAATTTTTGCGTAGGGGTACTTAGTTTGATGTACATAATGCTTGGTTGACGGCTGTGTGAAGGGATCGTTAACACCCTTTCATCATCATCTGCCTAGCCTTTTCCCAACTATGTTGGGGTCGGCTTCCAGTCTAACCGGATGCAGCTGAATACCAGTATTTTACATAGAGCGACTGCCTATCTGACTTCCACAACCCAATGAATACTAGGCAATACGATACTCTTTGGTAAGACTGGATGTCAGAATTTCAGGTCACTGACTACCTGTAACGACTGCCAAAGATCTATGTATGGGAGACGGGACCAACAGCTTAACGTGCTTTCCGAGGCACGGAGGAAACTCGGTATGTCGGGCGGTCACCCATCCACAGACCGACCTAGGCAAGCACAGCTTTACCTAAAGATCGACCCGAGTGGCAGTTCTTATTAAGCCACGAGCTCCTTTAACACCCTTTATACTCGAATATTTGTATCAGCCTACATCAATTTACTGCTGGAATACGCATCTTCAAACGAACGTCATGCATCTCGATCGTCGACAACTCTCATCCAGTTGCTACCAGCCACCGATCATCGCTCCACCGAGCCTGAGGGGGACGCTCTCCGCCTTACACTTACCGAGTCGCGGTTTCAGTCAAGAACACGTCTCCAACGGTCATCGTTACTACAGCTAATATGACTGGCCTACTGTAACTTCAGCTTACTCATTCTGTGAGCTCTGTCAACAACTCTGGTTCCCTGTCGCATCACCTCGTTCCAGATGCAATCCCTGATTCGTATATTTGGATAGGACAACTTTGTTGCAAACGTTGAAGATTTATTCTCAACTCAGTTCTACAACCTGACCTGGAATCCTAAAAATCTAATTAAAATTATATTTTTTTATAAACGTTGCCCACTCTAGGAATTTATCCTGTATCGTGGGTGCGTTCATAAACATTTATAACTTACATACACAAATTCCCAGACCCTAAACAACTATCAGTAGGCCATACAAATATTTGTTCCGTGCGGGGATAGAGCCTGCGACACGCAGCGCAGCATTCCATTGCTTGAGTCACTGCGCCAACCGTGTCGTCAACCACGTCAGTCAGTCATAATATTAAAACATTAATATATGTGTTGCTTCATCATCATCATCAGCCTATATTGTTCCCACTGCAGGGACTCAGGCCTGCTCTCTAGGAGAGGGATGAGCTATAATACATTTTATGGTAGGAAGCTAATGGGAGGAGATATTAATGGTTATTGTAGGAAAAGGGGAAGTATTTACCCTCTATATTTTTTCATTACGTATGATACAGTAGACCGTACAAAGAGTCATGGCCTACGTCGTTCATGATTTTGGCCTTAAGCACTCTATTGCTGAACAAATTCGCTATTACAGAAGGCCAATATACATAACAGTACATAACATAGCATCACGCCTGTAATCTCCGAAGGGTTAGGTAGAGGTGTACCCATTAGTACACTCACATTTCGCCAATTATGTTTAAGTCAAATTTAATAAGGAGCGAGCCTATTGTCGTCAACCGGGCTCAAATCCAGACTCCGTGGCTGTTACTAAGAAATTATTTATGGAAAAACACAATAACACTTTACCCAACCAACCCCTCCTTTTTCCAACCTGGGAATTGAACTCAGGACCGCTTGCGACTATAGATTTCGCAAAAACCAGCCTATCATTAGACTTTTCCACACTTTACTATCTAGAATAAAAAATCCAGTGTATTCTAAACAGAAAATGAATATAAAATATAGCAACATTAACATAAAATATGTTAACAAAAATGTCTACACTTCAACACACAACCTTTGCCGTTTCTAAACTCACATTCAGCATAATTCACGTGTAAAAATATGAACATTCTGCTATACTGAAAATAAATGTTCACTCGGATTGTCGGCAAAAGGTTTAGCTCATTATACGCGAATTCAAACGTAACGCGTTGCTCTAACGAAACGAACTAAAAAGTGTACACGATTTGTGGAAAATCTACATTTTGTGTGAAATGGTTGGACTTTGGTCTGGTACTTTGTGAAAATGGTGGCGAGTTGGGGAATTAATTTACAGTGCTGTTTGAGTGTGTTCATTATTTCATTTATTTGAGTTTGGTTTGAATCGCCATTAAGCTCGTCAATTATAATGCCAACAAAAAATCCTCCATTATTTTACATTACTCTGATGTTCAATTTGAATCGTCTAGAGCAATTTACTTAATGTTTATTTTGTTAATCACTACCCTAAAAACTCTTTCACCGTTTTGAGAAAAGAAGAAAACCGTCATATTCTATAATATTTCATAAAATCGAAGTCATGTGATATCCACTAACCCGCACTGGACCGGCGCGTGGTAGATGATGGCCCACTCCGTCTCGCAGAGAGAAGCCATGTGTCTTAGCAGTGGAAAAAGTATATACTGATTATGCTACACTTACCTTCAAAAACGATCGCAAGGCTACAAATAAAGCTGACTTTCCACGTGCACATTAAGATCTATTACAAAACGGAATAGCCGCCATTATGCCGATTCCAAGAACGTTCCAATTTTAAAGAATGCAAACCACAGAGTACTGGCATGTAAGGTTCGTGCAAAAAACAAATTCGGTAACGAAATAATGGCCCGAATAAGTTTAATCTTCGAGACTTAGTTTGAAATTCAAATCGTGAAGACTCGAGTAATGTCGGGTTGTGTTGTGGTGAAAGGTCTATATGTATAGGTTTTTGTGGTGAAGTACGGGAATACGGATGTTATGAGGTTCTTGAGGATATAGGAAGTTGTGGGTGCAAATAGAGACATATGACTCTACTTTAGGGAAAATGTCCGACGGAATATGAACGTCATTTGGAGGAATTATTAAACTGTAATCCTACTAATATTATAAATGTGAAAGTTTGTGAGAATGGATGTGTGGATGTTTGTTACTCTTTCACGCGTAAACGGCTGGACCGATTTGGTTGAAATTTGGTATGTAGATAGGTTATACCCTGGATTAACACATAGGATAGTTTTTATCCCGATTTTATCTTCCCGTGGGATAATTTTCGAGTTGTAGCGGGCGAAGCCGCTGGCAACAGCTAGTGTTGAGATATTTAAAGAAGATGCTCGGATCGAAACTCATTTGTGTGCCAGAAATACTCCGTCATTGTTATACTGCAAAAATATTTTGTGCTAGCTTTATCAAAAGCAATTACCACCTTGCAAATCTGTTAATAGGTTAATTATGGCCTTATCAGAAAACAATTCACCCACCATAATCTCTTTATCAAAATTTATCCAAATAAAGATTAGTATCTGGCTAATTACCCTACGAGTTCAATAATTATAAGCTTAAGCCGGAACTACAAAGTCCTCTTTTGCTTTTCAATTTAGCTGATCCGATGCAACCAACATTGAATTCTACGTTTTATCCTAATTGGTAGAACCGTGTGAAGTTGCCATTAGAATAAATCAACACCCAAGTATGCTACTCTATTAAAATTCTCAAAAGAGCTAACCCAATAAAAACGCTTTCAAACGATTTCTTTGGCCGAAGTAGTGCAGGTCGATCCCCTGTAATTCCGTATGGTAATAACCGCCGGTTGGTTATGGCACTAAATAGATGGGTGCAGAAGGTCAAAGCAAAGACTTGGAGGTCCCGTGAAGATGACTTCGACGTATTAGTTTTAGGTTGTGGGTCCGAACCCAGAGAAGCGCGTTACTTTGTGTATTTGCCTAATTTATTTTATCACCACTGCGCTCAAAACAAAGAAACTGGCATTTATTCTAGAAAAAAAAGGCCATAGTAATTATTATACCAATCCGCATTGGATCTCACAAGGATTTTGTTGAATACGTCCTGTTCCCACTCAGAAAGGTAAGACCAGTATTCCAGTTGTGGCAGCTCTATAGACCGCTTACGGCTACTTATACAGAAGGCCAGCTCCATGCAATGGTTGAAAACACACTCACTCATAGACACGATTAACGGACAACTTGCGATCGGCATTTGTTTGCGATCCTAACCTCCTGGCCACATGTTGGAGATTTTAATTATTATTTTGCAACACCAACATTAAATGTAAATCCTCTTGTAAATAGTGGCAACACTATTCCCTTCCATCTGCGACACTGGTCCAATACAGACGTACATTTTATTATTTGCTGTATTTTTATTGAATCTTCCCCGGCACCAAGCAACGTACCAGCACCTCACCAGCTCCCCAACACCCTATACAAGCTACACACCACACGAGCTACCAGAGCGACCACTCACGCGAAGGAAACAAGTAGTTTGCGTTTTTACGGCGTGCGTTTCTCCTGACGCAAGTCGTATCATCCGAAGCCTGAAGGGTGTCAAACCGAGCGAACCGGATAGTGGGCAGCATTTTGGACACACAGCTTTGAATAGATGACGTGACGTTTGACGCAGAGCTTGAGCGATAGTCTGCTGCGAATCGCGGGTTCGATCTTCGCACCGAATAAATATTTTTTTGGCGTCGGGTCTAGGAGTTTGTGGTTAATTCTTAGTGTTGGGAATATCAACAAACAAAAAAAAAATGTCGCAATATCTGTCAAGGCGCATGTCGGTAGGCAGTCCATTGATCATACACGGCTATGTATATTGTATACGTGCGTCTATTTCAGTTCGCTTTAGAAATCCAACCTTCTGTATCTTCATATCTATTTTCCCAGTAATGGTATTCATTGAAAACGTTCCCGAAGGGATTCCTACAGTTACTTCGGAGACTGGAAACTTCCACTGTTATTATAATTGAACGATTTTTTGTCGGAATTGGATTAATTTTGAGGAATTCAAATTAGAATTCGTTCGGCTGTGTCTTTGGAATGTTTTGATGAAATTCATTTTTTGAAGTTTCCTTTTATCTTTATTTTGTCCTTAGGCCACTTTCCGCAAGTGGCGTTGCTAATAAAGTATTTTAATAGATCACGAAGAAGATTTTAAATATACTACTACCGCTTTTAGTGATGTTAGACTATCTGCCGCACTCAGAGAGCTTTAATGATTACTTAGGCCATCACTTAGTAAAGGTTTTGACAGTTTTGTCATACAAAAGTATGTCAAATCTTTACTAAGTAACGGCTTAAGTAATCATTAAATATCTCTGAGTACCGCAGTAAGTGTTATAAAATCTGTGCCGATTTTGTAATTAGTAAGTTTTAGTAGGTATACGTTTATTTTATCAAGAGCCTTTTAAATTATCAATCTGCGTCTGTTCATTTTTACTAACATATCATCAACATCATCACCCGCAGACTTCACCTACTGCTGGGTGTAGGCCTCTACTTACTTGTGCCAATTTAACAGCGTGATCTTATTTGGGAATTCATTTTGGTGATTAATGAAACTGGACATAACTTCAAATCAGTCCGCCCAGGAAACTAAAGTACCAATAATGTACTTAAAACATTTCAGATAAAGGTATACCCTAAATTCTATTCGCGTTCAAAATATGCCACACAGAGTTTGAGCCCTAAATAATTGCCCACATATGGATGGAACTAAACTAAGGTGGCTCTCAACTCAGTTTGGGCAATCCTGTATGATAATGTGCTCACATAATGGTATTCATTGGATAGCAATGAGAAGGAGGACACTATTGTTTGAATAGTTTTACTTAGGAAACGATTCTCCAAGTAGGCTATTGGTTTTACATTATGGTTTAAAGCTAAATTAGGTTTGAAAGTTAGATTGTTTTATGGGTATATTCTATAAAGCTTGTTAGAAATATTCACAACAATATGAATGCCCGTTTTACGTGGATTTTAAACATTACATTTCGCCGCGACACACAATTGATGACACCGGTTAAAACGGCAATTTTTTGTCAATCTCACTAAGTTCCCTGCTAAAAAGACACTTTATTACATAACATTACGGCTGTAGCTCCCGAAGGTTTATGGCAGAGGTGTGCCTAGTAGTATACATAATTATACATTTCGCAATTATGTTTAAGTTGTATTAATAGGGTGCGAAGTTATTGCCACCGGGCCCAAATTCAGGCTCCGTGGTTGCTCCTAAGAAATTCCTGATTGAAAAACTGAATTCAGAATCGTTGCAGTAAGAATATTCGAGACTAAATAATATACAGCTTAGCTTAATTTAATTTAAAAAAATATATGCAATCGAGAAAAACATGCCGAAGTATATATTAAGAAACTCCTCCACTTTTAATGTAATTAGAATAGCTATACATTCAATTGAAACCTCTAATGGAATGAGTTTTCTTCAAAAGACACTTTTGTGGAATTAAACCAATCAGCTAATTTACAAATCATGTTTTTTCCCATGCTACCTCTAAAAACCTTTGGCAAGCTTTTCAGAACATACGAGTATATATCTTCAAACTTTTCGTAGAGGCTTGAGTGTTTAAGTAAAGGTGTTTATATATTTACTGAAAAAAAAAATAAGTTCGAAAGGTAATTTGTGGTACATAGGCAGACTTAATGCCACAAGGCATTCTCTACCAGTCAACCTTAGGGTCAAATAGGACAGCACTGTGGTAGAGTACAAATATAAATAAATTAGGAGAATACTATTTTGTTAACAATAATGTAATATAATGTTGTTTAATGTTCGTATTGTTAAAGCCGAGAAACAATTTTGCTTGTTATTTTGCTTACAAAAAAATAATAGCACAGTTTTCTAATTCTTCTACCAAATCTACTTCGCAAGGAAACTACACACATCAAACTTTCAGAAATTACAGGCGTATTGCTAAGTACGATACACATCGAAATGAGATAAGTTCTACCTTCATCAACAATTAACCTGTGCCGACAACCAATCCGTTTCCCCGTGTATCATGCCGGACAAACACCGTCCAACACCCGGATAAACACCGTACGTACACTGGACACCTAGTTTACTTACTACTCTACTGATTACGTCCCGGGGGAGGGAGATTTACTGCAGCATCCCACTTCTACTGTACTCTCTAATATTGATGGATTAGTCCTGCGTGATTTAGACGGACCTAGCTTTTGTTTGGTATCGTTGCTAGCTGGAATTTCGTTCTAGATAAAGTCTATCTCTAAATCACATATTGAGAGAAAAATGTCTTAAATTTATTTATTTACTTACCACTAGTTATAGCAACATTACAGACAATACATCCAATATGATGCTATAAGACACAATATAAAACAAAAATGTAAGATTAAATTAAACTATAGCCAAGTCAGTAAAACATGACAAAGTTTACAGTTGCACCCCGTTTTCAATAACTATTTGTGCCCTTTGAATAAATTTCGCCAGGTTTTGACCAAATAAATCTTCCTATGCCATGATAATATTAATAAATCACGGTAGGATGCTCATTTTATTGTGATTTAAAACAATAGTCCACAATGTGACCTCGGCAGAAAAGCGTTTAGCTATGAATTTCTTTAAAACTTAGATTCCTTGGACTTTAATTATATTATTATTTAAAAAAAATAACATCTTGGTTCTCATGGTAAATAGCCTGTTGCAATTGTATTAGGGTAAAAAAGTGTGTTTTTGTTGTATTATTTGGCAGTGTGTATAATTTGTTTCACAGTGTATTTATACCAGACAAGCTCTAGACGTGAAGACTTGTAATTGGCTGCCCGATTTTTTTTTTTTTTTTTTTCTTTAGCCTGCTGTGTCCCACTGCTGGGCAAAGGCCTCCCCCAATTCCTTCCAAGAGCTCTTTTCCTGTGCCGCCTCGAACCAGCCCTCATGGTACGCGTCTAAATCGTCACGCCACCTTTTGCTAGGTAATAATAATATTATTTATCACTATTGTATTTAGCTGTAAGTCTTCCAAAGTCTTTAAATAAATACCAAGCATCGTTACGCCTTCATAAGTTCGTATCGCAAATCTCAAAAAACGAAATCGATCAGTGGTTTATTGATTTGATCCTGCAATGATATTTTCCTGATAAAATAAAGCCCAAATACGACGTGCAAAATGAATTGATGACCAAAGAAATGATGGGTGGGCTATGTGAAGACGTATGGAAGAAGAAGACATGCTGCACCAACTCGAAGTAAATTGGATCATGATGATATGCAGAGCAAAACAGAATTGCGAATTTTCAATCTAAGTAGGTTCGAAAATGAAGGTCTGATACAGGTTGTGGCAAATATATTCAAAACAACACCCTTATTAAACCCAACTCTTTCAGGTCCCAACAAATTGCCTTTCCCAAATCACCAAGGATTACTGTGCCTTATTAGTTTCACCCATACTGAATAAAACATTAGCACAGAGCCAAATGTCCCGATGATCTAGTGGACGATAGGTTGACTGTTGTACATGGGGTCTTGAGTTTAAACACCAACTGCGATACTCAGAGATATTTAATGATTACTTAAGCCGTCACTTAGTAAAGATTTGACATACTTTTGTATGACAAAACTGTCAAAACCTTTACTAAGTGATGGCCTAAGTAATCATTACAGCTCTCTGAGTGCGGCAGCAAGTCAGGTAAAATGTTGCGTTTTTCCATTTGAAATCTTTGAGTAACGATGCCTTTTTTTTTGGCGTGTGGAAAATCTTCAAATTTCCCTTCCCGCTCTTGGGCAGAGCGAAAGGGAGTGTCAGACTTGTACTGACTAAAAACCCAAGTTCCTTCTTAGCCCTTCATGTCCCTGTGCCCTCTTGCGAACCACCCGCAGCCCTGACGGGGAGTAACGATGCCTGCATTTGTGATTAAAACATAACTAGCGAAAGGAAACTATGGAAACACCACTGCTTCTCCATCTTATTCTCTATTTTATATAATTTTTTGTCATATAAAAAGTACATAATATTATCAGCTTTATTTATAATTTATTTTATTATTAAAGAAAAGCTGGCACTGTCTCACAGGGCAAAGTTCTGCCCATTGTCTTCCAAGATCTCTTTTTCTGTGCATTCTCAAACCAGCTACAAAAAAAAAAAAAAATTAAAACTTTTTATTTGAAGAACATTTCATTAATTTTGGTTAATCACACATCGCTTAATCTTAAAAGCTAGCTCTCGCAGTAGTTAACATAATTATATGTAATGTTATTTTGCAGCTAAAATTTCCTACTTACAACCCTTATCGGATTCCTATAAACAATAGCAGTGTACTTGCCGATGGGGTAGCAGCAGTAATTTCCCCTGGCCGGCCGCAGAGCCTCCAGGTGGAATAATTAGCAGCCGTAACGATGCCTGGCGTTAATTGAATCTAATTGCGATGCTATTGCTAGTGTGGCCATGGTATCGGACGGAATTGTTCGGGATGTATTTTCGGGATTTGTTGGAATGGTTTTGCGAAGGTAATCTTTTGCAATTAATGTAATTTGTAGTTTCCGCATCTATGACTGATGTATGTTTTGAACTGAGAATGCTACCTGAAATTATGCTTAATGAACTTTACAAGGTGTAAACAATAAGTAAAGACATAATTGTTGTAAACACGAGGTTTTCAAGATTTACTAAATATAAAACATTAGGCGATAGCATGTCATGTCTAATGGTAAAGAGTCTAGCGTCGAAAATCCAAAAGCGTGCTTTTAGCATTATCTTTAGATGTAATGTAGATTGCAATGGAAGAGTCCTTGTATTTGTCTCATTTTAATATTCATGCTTCAACTCTTCAATCATCACCATTCGATGTCAACATCTAAAACACACACACAAACATTTTTATTCAAATATAAGTCCTAAAAACATTTTCACGCGACTGTTTTTTAAATACACCAACATCATGGCTACACTAGTTAGCGTGCTCGTTCGGGCCGTGTCCCGCCACTGACTGATAGATCCGCGAATTTACGCCACGATCACACTTCTGAACACTTTGATGCTAATGGAATAGGTTTTATAACCTTTTTTTTTTTAATTGTTTCAAAGAAAGTCAGTAAAGTGTCTGGTCTAGGGTCCACCATGTAACCATGGTCTTATGAAACGGGCACTTGGGCAGACCCTAGGGCAAGCAACGTGCTAAGAACAATAATATCATAAAGAGTTGCAGGTTATAAGGGCAAGCCAAGGTACCAGCCTTGTGTGAAAGTACTGCCGTAGTGATTTGTTTTATGACATTAGTACTATTTATAGCACATCAATAAATCATGACGTTTTGTAGATTCTGCCATCCTCAAGGGAAAATGACTTTAGTTTGTGAATGTAGATTTGTAATGGATGAGGTCCATTACGTCTTGTCCACCGGCTAACCAAAATATGTAAAAATAATTATAATATCGAATAATAATATTAAGAAGACGTTGTATACAGTATATTTTTTGGCGGGTGGAAAATCATCAAATAACCCCTCCCGCGCTTGGGGAGAGCGGAAGGGAGTGTCAGACTTCTACTGACTAAAAACCATCCATGTTTCTTCTTAGCCCTTGCGCCGGGGCCACGGTATCTCTTTCGAACAACCCGCAGCCCCGACGGGATTTTAGTGAGCCTCAGGTTTTTATAAGGCCTTCTCTTAAAACGGCCTGTTCAAGAATCGTATCACTCAAATACCGTCACTTAAAAATACCTGGAACTATAACACATCTTACGAACAAACATTAAAAAATCAGGAGGCATAGAGCACACGATTGCGGAGAAATTATTACAAACTCGTTCCCAACTCCTGAGTAAGAAAGGTGCAATAAATTAAACGCGCGCTCACAAAAGACTGCTCGTGAATGGGAGTCGCGCATTGTTCTGTCAGTTCAGACAAAGCGTCACTGCGATTAGCCGGCGGCATACGACTCATTATAATTAACTTGCGGATTTTGTGACGCCTGTTCATGCTGCAGATTTTAATTCTGGATTAAAAAACCATCTGTATTGACAGTGGATGTGAAATATTTAAACATTTTGGAAAACCAAATACACGCGGGTTTCCAAGAATAATTGTAAAGCTATGGCAGTTGTTTTTTCGGGTATTAAAATTCAAACAGTATATTGAATTTGGGTTTGCTGTCATCGGAATATTTCATCCAAACATTCAAAACAGGAAACTGACCTTTTAAAAAACAACAAAGTGGAGTAAAAATCCGTAGAATCGCAACAGCTAACTCGGCGACGCAAATCCTCGCTTTGTCGACTCAACGCGTCGCTTGCGGTGCGACTATAACAGAGTTAATGCTATTAGTCGCCGCGTTAATAGCCGGCTTTACGGACGTGGCGGTAAATCAGTGACCCGCAGGTGTTCCACTTTATCATAATGTTCACGTGAACTTGGAGAATCTGGAGAAGAAAAAATGTTCTGTAAGTTGGGACGGAAGAGGAACATAATCGTCATGCTTAAGGTCTTTTTGGCCTTGATTTTGGTAAAATATTGCTGGTTTACGTAGCATATATTATTATGTATTGTACGTGCTAAGGTATAAATATATTGAAGGGAAAGTCAATCAATTGAAATACCAGTCATATTGACATGAAAATCACACAATCGACACGGTTGGCGCAGTGGCTGAGTGATTGGACTGCTGCGCTGCGTGTCGCGGGTTCGATCCCCGCACGGTACAAAATTGGTATGACCTGCAGATAGTTGTTCCGGGTCTGGGTATTTGTGTATGTGAGTTTAAATGTTTGTAAACGCACCCACGACACAGGAGAAATTCCTAGTGTGGGGCAACGTTTTTTCTAAGAAAAAAATGTTACCTACTGTGTAGCGTAGCTACAAATGAAGCAGTAATGTAACCTACATTAGCGCTTAATTTCTATGTTTACTTAATAAATTTTACCCATTTTCATAAAAACAACACGAAATACCAGACACGTGTAAGAGTTATTTCGTTTACCATAAATTAGAAAAGATTAAGTCTATATTTTGATCAGTTTAATCTATCAAAGTCCATGTACTTTTTGTGTTTATCACATATAGAATTAAAATAGGTACAACATAAAAAAATGCAGGGGTTGGACTAGAAGCATGCACAAAAGTTTCTATGTAGCACGTAGGTAAGCAATGCCAAAGAATTTTGGAGTAAAATTTTGGGTTACAGGAAGAAGCTTTGCATTAAAGTTCTCCATTTTCACCGATAGGAAAATCCATATATCACACTGCATGTTAAAATATGGGTAGATAAGTAAGTACAATAAAAATAACATGATATTAAATTGATTGGCTTGCCTACACCGTTGAGTGTTCATCGTCTCGGAAGAGAAGGTGATTCGCGGTAATGAAGTTGAAAAACAAATGTTATTTCGGTTCGTTGGGTTTCAGAGACTGGCGCAATGTTTGGTCAGTTTTCAGGGATATCCACTTCACCTGGATTGTTGTATAATTTGTTGGAAACGTAACGGGGTATGGTTGAATGAATTCTAAATGAAGGCTGGTTTCCTTAATTTAGAAACACGTGGGTAAGGTGCGCTCAGTACCGGGTAGTGTGGCAGAAAAAAGGGAGGCTTATTACTCGGCAGTGGGTGATTCCGGGCTAATGTGATGATGATGATGCCTAAATATTACCTTTTTATTTTTTTGTATATATAATTTTGCTGAAAATATCAGTTTTCCTTAAATATATAATTAATTATTACTAGCTTGTGCCAGCGGCTTCGCCCGCGTGGAGTTCGATAATTGTCCCACGGGATCATTCTACCGGGATAAGAAGTATCCTATCTGTTCAACCAAGTTATAAACTATTTGTGTTCACATCCGTTCAGTAGTTTTTTGCGTGAAAGAGTAACAAACATCCATCCATCCATCCATTCATACATCCTCACAAACGCATAATAATATTAGCAGGAAGTAGGATATATATGTCGCCGCGAGAGTGTCTATCTGCTGGGATCATTAGGCAATCTAATTAATAACCAGCTTATAATAATAGCTTAGCTTAGTTTTTTATAATCATTAATGAACCTGCCATCTCTGAGATATTTGTACAGTAATTATTACGGGATCGATATTGAAAGACATGAGCGACAGTGCCATCTGTTAGCTTTTGTGTTAACTACTACAGAGATGGTTTGTAATTGAATGGTCGAGCTCGAATAATGATTTATTAAACAGAGGTCTTTAACTAGAAGTATAGTTAAAATTAAGATAAGCTAATTGATTATGAATATTGGGATTTTAATGATTGCTCACTTGAAATTAGGCTGTATAAGAGACGTCATTGCACATTGTTGTGAAGATGGCGGCGAATACGATTTTAATGATCAATAACTCAATTTATAATCTGAAACCACGACTAAATCAGTTTCTTTATGTAATTATAAACTAAAAAGTCATAAGATTATTTTGTAGAGCAATTTATTAGTAGAAAACCTGTTCTTTGTATTAAATCCTTTAATTAGCCGGAAATGGCGTAAGTAACATTCTGTTGTAAAAAGTAATGAACCTATTAATTAGACATTAACTTAAT
Organism: Diarsia brunnea; assembly: GCA_949774965.1. Taxonomy (NCBI): domain Eukaryota; kingdom Metazoa; phylum Arthropoda; class Insecta; order Lepidoptera; family Noctuidae; genus Diarsia; species Diarsia brunnea. The sequence goes on along the minus strand of OX459014.1, from coordinate 906,945 downwards.
AACACCTTCGCATTAATATTGGTATTGTTTTATTGTTAAATAATTATTACAATCAATTGTGAACTATTTTAGTATTGTTTATTAGTTTTAACTGATTAAAAGTAATTAATAACAATACTGAGTACGTGGGACTTCCGCTAGACGGACTATGCAAGTAGACACGCGTGTGACGAAAGATGCACATTATCTCGCGTTTAGCAAATAATGTAAATGAAAGTGGTTTTTGATGTGATTAACATTAATTAGTGCAAACGAGAATTGTAACATGATTTAAATGGAGTTTCTTCAACCCATTCTTCTCCATAGTAACAATGATTCATGTGAATGGGTCTCAACCCCTGAAAAGTTTATAAGTGCCTGTAAATGAACTATTGTAAATAAACGTTTGGTGTTTGAGTCAAGTATTGTGTGTGATTTCAACTACCCATATACCCATCTACCCATCTACCACGAAGAGGAATATAAGGCGAAGACAATATGGCGAAGGCCATTGATGTTTAGGAGCAGAGTTCCATAAGTGGTTTTCCCGCCTTAACATCAGAAGTGGGATTTTATCTGCGCTTTGCTCATGAATATGCGCCGGAACATCCAAAAAAATGACATACAGGAAAATATTGAACTGAAGACTATGACGTCTAAGATTTGGCTGTATTTTCATCCTAGTGGTTGACAGATACCAACATGATAAATAAGGCTTATTTCAACTTGAACACACATGACCCAGTCAGACAATAAGTTGACACATGGGAAAACAAACAATGAAGTTTTATGTGACAGAAAATTTCATAGTCCAATCAAAATGACAAACATACAGTACAGCACAGAATGACCGAAGCAGCAAAATAAAAGAAACATGAACACTTGGAAAGCATATCAATAAAAATGAACCTACGGGATGAAACATCAACCCCGGGAAGTATTTTATTTTATTCATTTTAGTAACTGTAGTGCAGTTAACAATATTTTAACTTATCACATTACACACTGGCTAGGTTAATGCCACCTTAAATTGACACCTGTGGGATTAAAATATTAAGACATCTTTAATCACATAAGGAGTGATAAGGTCATTACCCGTTCAAAGTTATGATTAAAATATAAATCAGTACTTAATGTGTCACAAACTGAACTCATGAATCAAATGATAGTTAGTTACTTGCATTCACACATTAATTAATTAACCAAGTATTAACTAGTATTAAATATTGTTGTGTTTTGAAATGTCATTCAAAATAAAACATTTAATAGAAATAATTCTTATTAGAAATCCCTCCTAATTGACATTCAAGTGAGGAATTACAATTAAATACTTTATACAAACTTGTAAACATTTGTATTGGATAACATGTTTCAAGATTCATTAAAAACAAACAAAGTTGTCCGTCACTGGACACCCGGCAGATGTGAATCTTTGTATTGTAATGACACAATATGTCATGATAAATATTACAATAATTATTCATTTATTCAATATCTATCAATCGAATCTACATCTGACCTTACTACATCTCTAATTGATTAGCTTAAAGTTTTAAAAAAATAAATAAATAGATAAACAATTGATCCACAATAAACATTATTTTAATGGGAAAACGCAATGATAACATCATACTATTTCCCATTATAGCATATGAGTTGGATTCAATGCACATGTTTTACATTAGTAATGCTTTGTTATGTAACTGGTACTTATGTGTGTTTTATAACAAAACAATTAACGAAACATCAACGTTGTTCAACAAATTCTGACAATGAAATTCAGTGTGATAATTCAACAGAAAGCAAAGCTTTAAAGAAGTTAAATTGTGAACGTTTCACTAGTACAGTAACACAACCAATAGTGTTTTTAAAGTAGTTTTAATCAGATTAACTTTCCCATCTTAGTTTAATTACCATCTAAGTATGATAACTATTTAAAAACTTTACTACTTACTATTTTCATTACTAATTTAAACATTTAGTCAGACTACTTTGAGGGCCTAGTAGTAATGCACCATACAATTAAAGCGTGTGGGCCTGGATTCAATTCCCGAGTCTAACAGTGTCGTTGAGTTTCTCCATCAGGAATTTCTCAGTAGCAGTCCAGACAATAATATTAATGGCAAACAGTCTTGCCCTTTAACAAGAGCCTTAAGCATTACTGGCAAAGTGATGATGTACACTTCTGCCTAACCCTTCTGGGATAGCAGGTGTGATGTTTACATAACATCTTTTCTTGTTCTATTATTTACCTGCATGACTTTTACATTCCAGATTCGAGGCAATTATCTTATAAAAGAGGAAATGATAGTAGAGCAAATTCACTACAAATATAAACAACATCAAGTACTACAGCCTGGTGAACAAATGACCGTGTCGCCGGCTATGAAGCTAACAAATGAGAAACAGCATGAGGACAGCCAACCCAGAATGACTGTTTCAGTGTTTACACACCATAAGTTAACATAAAAGGTGAGAAGTTTTCAAACTACTTCAAACACTTCACCACTGATATCAAACAGTGATGCATTAAAAGGCTCAATACAATCGCCAATCAACCTACCTACCTACATGATGCTCATGTGTGATGAGTATCAGGTATTCCATTTTCATTATTTTAATGTTTTTGCAATCCTGCCAGTTGTAAGCAACAACTATTAACAAAAACAAAGTATTAGTACTAACAGTAACTAATGAAGTATAAAATAATAATACTCACAAAAAGCTAATGGTATCCGTGGAGGAAACAACTAGCGCAATAAGTAATACTCACAATTAATCACACAAATAATCTATCAGCAGCCGTGGAGGCAACTGGTAAAGAACCAACACAACAAATTATCTATCAACAGCCGTGTAGGCACTTGATAATGAACCCACACAACAAATGATCTATCAGAAGCCGTGGAGGTGACTGGTAATGAACCAACACAACAAATGATCTATCAGCAGCCGTGGAGGGAACTGATAAAATAATACTCTCATGTTATCCTGCTGGGTCCACGGCGTATTAAACGCCCAGAGCCTGGTTCCTTATATCCTGTCAAATCAAAGACTTCGTGCCTGTCACGGAGCAATGGTCCTAAACTCCTTATCCTTTAATCCTGTCAAATCAAAGACTTTGTGTCTATCACAGAGCGGTGTTCCTGATCCTATCCTTTTATCCTGTCAAATCCAAGACTTTGTGTCTATCACAGAGCATTACCTTCCCGTGAGAATGAACAAATAAAAACATACTACTCACACTACATTTACCAAATATAAATCACAATGTCTAAAGCTATCAATAATTTTATTTAAAACAAATCTAGTAGACAGTAGACCTATTATACAAGGTTGCAAAGTCAAGTCATAGTAAGCAACAATATTATCTGTTTGCTGAAAAAGCAAACAGCTTATCAAACAATATCAATAAATTCAACTAATGTCGTTGATAATTTTGCCAACAATGTTCTATTTAGCTAGTAGCTTATCAAACAATATTCTATTCAGCTAGTAGCTGATCAAACAACATCAATAAATTCAATTAATGTTGTTGAATAATGTTGCCAACAATATTCTATTTAGCTAATCAAACAATATTTTATTCAACTAGTAGCTGATCAAACAATATCAATAAATTAAATTAATGTTGTTGATAATTTTGCCAACAATATTCTATTTAGCTAGTAGCAATCAAACAATATTCTATTCAGCTAGTAGCTGATCAAACAACATCAATAAATTCAATTAATGTTGTTGAATAATGTTGCCAACAATATTCTATTTAGCTAGTAGCTAGTCAAACAATATTCTATTTAGCTAGTAGCTAATCAAACAATATTTTATTCAACTAGTAGCTGATCAAACAATATCAATAAATTAAATTAATGTTGTTGATAATTTTGCCAACAATATTCTATTTAGCTAGTAGCAATCAAACAATATTCTATTCAGCTAGTAGCTGATCAAACAACATCAATAAATTCAATTAATGTTGTTGAATAATTTTGCCAACAATATTCTATTAAGCTAGTAGCTAATCAAACAATATTCTATTCAGCTAGTAGCTGATCAAACAATATAAAATAATTCAATTAATGTTGTTGAATAATTTTTCCAACAATATTCTATTTAACTAGTAGCTAATCAAACAATATTCTATTCAGCTAGTAGCTGATCAAACTATCAATGAATTCAATTAATGCTGTTGAATAATTTTGCCAACAAAATTCTTGTGAGCTAGAAGTTGATCAAACAATATCAATAAACTCAATTCAATTAATGTAATTGAATCATTCAGGCAACAATTGTTTTATTAAGCTAACAGCTTAGCATCTAATAACTTGAATAAAAATTCCAAACAGCTATAAATGTCTGTAACTGTGCATGTGTGTCTAGCAAGGTGATACAAAAATGCATTGAATGTCAGATCTATTACAAGGTTTCTATGTTGAATAAACCAATGAATGAATGTTACTAAATCCTACAATTGAATAAACATTGTAGGATAATAAAAGCAACAATAATCCGCCGACAAAATTTATCTCCACTATTTCAGTTAACAACTACGAGACTACACTTAGGACAACGGACGGACGAGCGGACGGCAACGGCAAGTGCAGAGCGCGCACCGCCGATCAGAATGGCCGTGTCGCCGCGAGAGTGTCTATCTGCTGGGATCATTAGGCAATATAATTAATAACCAGCTTATAATAATAGCTTAGCTTAGTTTTTTATAATCATTAATGAACCTGCCATCTCTGAGATATTTGTACAGTAATTATTACGGGATCGATATTGAAAGACATGAGCGACAGTGCCATCTGTTAGCTTTTGTGTTAACTACTACAGAGATGGTTTGTAATTGAATGGTCGAGCTCGAATAATGATTTATTAAACAGAGGTCTTTAACTAGAAGTATAGTTAAAATTAAGATAAGCTAATTGATTATGAATATTGGGATTTTAATGATTGCTCACTTGAAATTAGGCTGTATAAGAGACGTCATTGCACATTGTTGTGAAGATGGCGGCGAATACGATTTTAATGATCAATAACTCAATTTATAATCTGAAACCACGACTAAATCAGTTTCTTTATGTAATTATAAACTAAAAAGTCATAAGATTATTTTGTAGAGCAATTTATTAGTAGAAAACCTGTTCTTTGTATTAAATCCTTTAATTAGCCGGAAATGGCGTAAGTAACATTCTGTTGTAAAAAGTAATGAACCTATTAATTAGACATTAACTTAATAACACCTTCGCATTAATATTGGTATTGTTTTATTGTTAAATAATTATTACAATCAATTGTGAACTATTTTAGTATTGTTTATTAGTTTTAACTGATTAAAAGTAATTAATAACAATACTGAGTACGTGGGACTTCCGCTAGACGGACTATGCAAGTAGACACGCGTGTGACGAAAGATGCACATTATCTCGCGTTTAGCAAATAATGTAAATGAAAGTGGTTTTTGATGTGATTAACATTAATTAGTGCAAACGAGAATTGTAACATGATTTAAATGGAGTTTCTTCAACCCATTCTTCTCCATAGTAACAATGATTCATGTGAATGGGTCTCAACCCCTGAAAAGTTTATAAGTGCCTGTAAATGAACTATTGTAAATAAACGTTTGGTGTTTGAGTCAAGTATTGTGTGTGATTTCAACTACCCATATACCCATCTACCCATCTACCACGAAGAGGAATATAAGGCGAAGACAATATGGCGAAGGCCATTGATGTTTAGGAGCAGAGTTCCATAAGTGGTTTTCCCGCCTTAACATGTACAATATAGTAGGATTATACATATATAATATTGGGAATATTCAAGTGTGCTCTTGAAGTAATAAGGCCTTATTTGTACTTATCTCATTTTTATCGAGCATAATTTAGTTCCTTTTTTTTTTCTTTGGGATGTGGGAAATCATCAAATGACTCCTCCCGCTCTGCGCAGAGCGGTAGGGAGTGTCAGACTTCTACTGACTAAAAACCACCCATGTTCCTTCTTAGCCCTTGTGCCGAGGCCACGGTATCTCTTTCGAACAACCCGCAGCCCCGACGGGATAATTTACTTTACATATTTCAATCAATAACTAAAGATTTTGATGTTTCCTAACATTCTTTGACCCTTACCAAAAGAAAACACATATCAAAAAGTAATTCATGAATTCAACCTTTGAAAACATAAGAAAAATAATTTCCTCAGGCCGTTCCGGCTACATACGAGACTTGGAACCTTCGAAAAGAAACTACTTACGAACTGTACCCACATCTTACAGAGGAAGTAGACCAGAACCGAATAATGTGGATAACAAAGAAGCTAAAGCCGAAGTTCGTGAAGCAGGAAGCGAATCTGCGGACAAACAATTTGAGAAAGAATCAAGAGTCCTTAATGGATAGAAAATGGATAGTATAGTGGAGTGCGCTGAGAAAACATTGGACCGGATTTTGCATAGTCAGTGGCGGGGATATAGGGAGGCTGGATGTGATCTTGTTAAAAGGTAAGTGATTGTTCGCTTCTTTTTTATTCAGAAATCGCGACAGATGGATAGAATCCCGTAGTCCGTAATATAAATTATATGTATCGTACTTTAGGCCTTAAAAAAGATAATACAGACAAGAACTGTTGAAAAATGTCACAAATTCACCATTTCAACGGACAGACGATACGTCGTCTTTCCGTTGAAATGGTGATATGACACCAAACCATTCCTGATCAACCTCATCCAGTATTATTTTTCCTTGTAACAGGCAATCGTGGCCTTTGGAAGCTCGCCAAACACACAGAGAGATGAAATTTAATACGGGACGCCATTGAATATTTATTTATGATAATATATAATGATTTATGCCTGGACTGCTTACGGTTAATAATTTTTCGTGCTTCTGATGTAACGAAACTTCGTGAAGATGAATGGTGTGACAGCGCATGTATTGTTGTTTTGAATTGTTTATGCTTCACTAGAGGTTGGAGCGCTTAGTACTTATGAGTATTATTTTTGTAGCCTTTGTGGGATATTATTGATTCACTTTATTTTGTTTATTTTTAGGGTTCCGTACCTGGCCACGCGGTGGTTTCCGGCCACCGTTGACACGGACCTGTGGACGGTGAGTAATTGTCTAGCTCGCCGTCTATCCGTTTTATGACGAAGACAGGCCGTGTCGACGGCGCGTTCGTGTTCCACGTGCGCCTGAAAGAGATGTCAGCAACATGGAAGGGCCGACGCCCGTCGGGGCTGCGGGTTGTTCGCAAGAGATACCGGGGCCTCGACATAAAGGGCTAAGAAGGAACATGGGTGGTTTTAGTTAGTAGAAGTCTGACACTCCCTTTCGCTCTGCCCAAGAGCGGTTTCCCACCCCCAAAAATAAAACGGGTTTCGTACCTCAAACGTTAAAAAAGGAACCCTTATAAGATCAGGCTCTTGTCCGTGTGTCTGTCCGTGTGTCACCATCGATTTTCTCAGTAACTGGTGGACCTAGCAAGCAAGTTGAAATATTTATCTTTCAATCGACATTTTTCACTTAAAGCGAAAACGTAATTATTTACATTCATAACATCAGATCACGCCTGTTATCTCCTCAGGTTAGGCAGAGGTGTGTCTAACAATACACCCACGTTTCGCTTGTTATGTTTAAGTCCCATGTAATAGGGGGCGAGCCTATTGCCATTACTCGGGCACAAATTAGGATTCTGTGGCTGCTATTGAGAAATTTCTGATCTTATTATGAACCTAGGAGTAATTAATTAGTGATGACCATAGATATAATAAATAAGGTGATGACGATGATACTCTCCAGCACTTAGCTATCAAATGCTTGAAAAAATGATTTCAACGAAGCAGATGAACGCTAATTCATAAGAATGTATTCTTGTCACTGTCGTGTGAACATGGCATTAACAATAATGAACAGTTACTTGAGTAAAGTGTTCGATTCCGGTTGTTTTATAACATTTTTGACAATAAATGCCTCATAGACACTTAACAATCATCAACTTAATAATTATTAATCAGACAACTTCAAGATTTTTAACCGACTTCAAAAAGGAAGAAGTTCTCAATTTCGTCGGAACCTGTTTCTGTATATATGTTCCCCGATTACTCGGAAAGAAAAATCAGTTTCTGAAGTCGATGGCAAAAAAAACGAAATCAAACAAACTTTCTCCAAATTCAGAAGCTGATTTTTCTTCTGAAGCATATTTTTCACTTTTTGGTGTTTTTTATTTTACTCAATAAGATATACATACACAGCTTGTAAACAAATTGTCAATTAGAAAACGGATAATACCCCAAAAGCAACAACAAAACAACTCCCAATATTTCAATCCTCAACTCCCTCAGAATTTCATTTTGTTACAAACTCATACAACAAGAAGCCTACATTGAATTACGACGCAGACTCCACTGCCTACCTCAGAAACAGTTTAGCGTCAACAACACGATACTGTTAACTAGAAAACTTTGATATTGCCGATATGTAGGCAAACAGCGATACTAGTAAGTAACAAGTGTAATAGGAACTGCTGGGAACTTGGTCAAACTGGACCAAGTCCATACATCGATTGGAAGATGAAGTACGCCTGTCTTATTGGAATCAGGATTACTATGCAGTGGTTCAGTCGAACAAGCAAATAAGTATACACGCAGAAATCTTTATAATTCTAGTACACTGACAATATTGATTGCAATTTTGTTTTATTAAGTGTTTGGCGAGATTGATGTCAAACGATATGTGGCGACAGCGACATCTATCGCAACACATGCGAACTAATTGGCTAGATCCTACATCGCGCTATCAACTTTATCCGCGACATTAGCGTATATAGAAAATCCCGACTTACATATGTCGGGCAGTTAGCCCACCAGACACAACACCCGTCTGGTCAGAGGATCCTCCCTTTTCTACGGGGGATGAGGAACTTTATACCCTGTTCCTTCTACCCTTCCTCTTGAATCACTATATTTATTAAAAAAAACCGCATCAAAATCAGTTGCGTAGTTTTAAAGATTTAAGCATACATAGGGTTATAGGGACAGAGAAAGCGACTTTGTTTTAAATTATGAAGTGATTAAATAATAAATACTTAAAAATAACAATGTAATGTTAAAGTCCTTACTTTAACATTACATTGTTATTTTTAAGTATTATTCAGGATAATCTTAAAAGTAAATGCAAGTTAGCTGGGTCTACACTTAATAGCTTGTTCGACCGAACAAGAAGTTCTATTTACCTAGTGGTTAATGAAACATTAAATTATGTTTCCGATGGACGACGATCTTATTTTAAATCTTTGTGGCAGTGAAATAAATATAGATGCAAGATATGTTATCAAACAAGGGTTTCGTTCTAGGCCCTAGGGTATACAGTTTGTATTGTGTGAGGTAGACTTAATTGATTATTTTATTTAACTATCTCCTGTAGGTCTTCAAACGCCGTTACAGGTAGTTAGTAGCCCATCTTACCAAGAAGTCAGGTATACAGTAGTGGCAAGTGTAAAATACTGGTATTCAACTGTATTCGGTTAGACTGAAAGCCGACCCCAACACAGTTGGAAAAAAGGCTTGGCAGATGGTGATGTTTTCTTTTCCTGTTGGGTAGGCCCTGTAAATTAATAGTATTCATGGTCGGTGTGATCCCTAATTACTGAAAGTACGTACTAATAGAGATAATTAGGTACAAACAGATATTTTTTCTACCTAATAAACAAATATTTTTCCTGTAAACAAACAAGAAAAATAATTTTATTTTTCACATCTATCTCAAAAACGTTCCTTATTTCTTACGCATTCATGCCTACAGATGTCGCCTCTACTTTGAAGTATTAAATAATAGCTGAAAAGGAAAAAAATACTTCATTAGCAAGCTGAGGGAAACGACAGCCGAATATAATTCCACTGGAGTGAAGTTGAGTGTGGGTAAGCCGTATTTAACGCGAGACGTAGTCTAAGGCAACGGACATAGACGCGCGTATTCAGCGCGGATGTAGACGTGAGAGCGAGATGGATTTACTGTTTTACGTAACATACCTTTTTTATGGTGGGTGGAAAATCATCAAATAACCCCTCCCGCTCTTGGGCAGAGCGAAAGGGAGTGTCAGACTTCTACTGACTAAAAACCACCCATGTTCCTTCTTAGCCCTTCATGTCGAGGCCGCGGTATCTCTTGCGAACAACCCGCAGCCCCGACGGGTACGTAACATACCTCACCTACCTACCTTACCTCTGTGATCCCCTAAGAGTGAAACAGAGGTGTACCTAATAGCACACCCACACTTTGCCAGTTCATTTTAATTCCCATGGAATAGGGGGCGAGCCTATTGTTATCAACTAATCCAGACTTTGGGGCTGCTGCTAAATTCCTGATGGAAAAACCCAATAACTTTGCACGACCACTTTGCCCGACGTGAGAATCGAACCTTCCTCTTAGTGTGACCTGCTGTGAGTTTTATGCTACGAGTACGTTGGCAATTATTATTTAATTAGTGTTGGTGTGTGTGTGTTTTTTTTGAGTATGCTAAGGTGGTTCGGTCATGTGGAAAGGATGAATGAAAGGCGATTAACAAAAGGTATTTACAAGGCAGATGTGAGTGGTAATGCCGGGAGGGGACGCCCTAGAAAGACATACACTGATCTTATTGGTGCCGTTCTTCTGAAAGGACAGGTGCGTAGTACTCGTAACCGGCGTGCGTGTATGACCAGATGTATGAATGTGGACGAAGAAAAAGGAGTATGTAAGGATCGTAGCAAGTGGCATTCTGTGGTTTCTGCCTACCCCCATGGGAAAAGGGCGTGAGTTTATGTATGTATGTAGTGTTAATTTTTGCCTGGAATTCAAACAGTACATTTGATAAATAATTTTCATTCTTCATTTATAAATTCATCGTCATAATCGCTTCCGCACCCGCTATAACCACGCAAATGTATCCATCCCCTTAATTCCTAGGGCCCTGAGGCCTCTCTTTTATTTTACGTTTAATATTATTCCGGTAGGCTAATATTTGATGGGAGATCGGGCGGTTTTGTTCGCAATCAAAGGTAGTCGCCGCGTAAACGTGAATTAACTTTTATGCTGTATAACGCGGGTTTCTTTTCACATCTACTTATATTTGATTTTTGGATTTAGTTATTCTTTTGATGTTTTGAGTACCTGCTGTAAATTATTTTTTAATTAAAACCTAAAACTGAAAAAATCCGTTTTATTTTTAAAACTAAGGGACGTCGCACACAACGCGGCACGACCACGACTTGTCGTATGACCGATCGCTATCTTGAAAGAAATTGGTTCGGCCGCCGCGCCGCGCCGGTGTCATGTCATGCAACCAAACTTTTGTTTCTGAGTTCGACCAAAAGTCGCTTCAGCGGCCAAAAGTCGTGCTCATGGCCGTGTAAAGCACGAGGTCCTTTACAGAATGTGTGGGATTTTTTTCACTATCGGTTACTTTCTTTCCTCTTTCGTTTTTCTTCTAAAACAAGTTGTTTTCTGTAAGAACGTTACGTTGACCATAGTATCAATTACAACAAGCGGGGTCAGTATGAAGGGGTAACCCGAGATGTCCCGAGACCCGCGAGTCATAATGAAAATCATGGAAAACGATGTCTTGAAAAATGAGAAGTTCATCATCATCATTCTCCTGCCCTTATCCCAATTTATTTGGGGTCGGCGCAGCATGTCTTCTTCTTCCATACTTCTCTATTCCTCGTCATGTCAGCAGTCACCTCCTTTCTAGCCATATCATCCTACACACAGTCCAACCATCGTATCTTTGGTTTTCCTCTACTCTTATAGCCATCCACATTCATACTCAACATTTTTCTCAAAAAAATTAGAAATTCTTATTCATCAATAAAATAAAGGCTGTAATTTTATCATTATTGGCATACAACTGTGTAGTTCCTGTCGTTATCAACAAACCACGTCCCGTCTGTATCCACACCTGCAACTTCATCGTACCAGAAATACGATGACATTTCTCGTGAAAGCAACTCATTGAACCATAGTTACTGCAAGTTGAAACTTGACGTAAACTCCTGGTCCCCAAAGGTGTCTGCCAATTTAATTTAGTTACTGAGACTTCATAAGACCTAACATGTTCACAGAAACTTTGAGCCACGTTAGTTTGATGTCTTCGATGTTACTAAATGATGACAGATATCAATTGGATGTACTAGCTTATGATCAGTAACTATAACTATGTTACTTAGTATAAACAGACTCGGAAAGTTCGTTAAGCTCTTGGTCCCAACTGCCATATATATAATCTTTGGCCTAGGTCTAGAGCTCGAACTCAAAGCACGCACATCATATTTTTCGAATTCATGTGCGTAAAACCTGAAATACACATGCTACTAGAAAAGCATGCTTGTTTGCTACTAGGTAGTATGCTCATTTCTAGCATGCTTTCAGAGTGTTTACATTTGATCTAAACCACAGACCTTTTTTTTTTTTTGGGGGTGGGAAATCATCAAATAACCCCTCCCGCTCTTGGGCAGAGCGAAAGGGAGTTTCAGACTTTTACTGACTAAAAACCACCCATGTTCCTTCTTCGCCCTTCATGTCGAGGCCTCGGTATCCCTTGCGGACAACCCGCAGCCCCGACGGGCAACACGATAGAAGTCTGACTGTAAAGTCTGACAACAACGCCAACCAAGTGGTGGTTGGCCGACCCATCTGTCGACCCATAACGACAGTCATAGATCTACAAAATATGTCAGCCAGGGCCAACTGCTTCACATGTTTTACAAGTCGAGTCCTGCAACTTTTCTACCTACTGTAGAACTTTGTAGATTTCAATCTTGAAAACATAGGTACTCCACGCCGTCCTGTCTTTTCTGGGGAACACGCTATTTTTAAGTTGAACACTAAAAGAGGTCGTTGAGCTTAGGTATCAAGTAAAATTACGAAACGCTCGCTATTTGGAAATTTTTGTTAAACAAGCCTGATAACGGAAACCTTTTCATGAACAAGTAGGCTTTGTAATAAAATACTAAACATAATTAACCTTTATGGGAACGTCGAAGCTGCTGCTGGAACTTCGGCCTCCTTTCTATAAAAAATATACGCTGTAATCTTTGTCGAGGGCTTAGTGTAGATTGGTGCATGTCTTCTATGTCATCCCGATTTCCACACAATGTTTTCCTCCTCAATTTAGAGTTTTTTTTTTAGGAAAAGTTTTTGTCTAGAATCGAACCTAAAACCTACCACTCTTAGGTCTCGGTCGGTATCACTTAGGCTACCGCCCTCATGATAACAACCGAGATCTTAGAAAAACTATAATTAAAGTTTCTTTTTACCCCGTCGGGGCTGACATGAAGGGCTAAGGAGGAACATGGGTGGCTTTTAGTCAGTAGAAGTCTGACACTCCCTTTCGCTCTGCCCAAGAGCGGGAGGGGTTTTTCGATGATTTTCCACCAGCCAAAAAAAAAAGATTTCTTTTTACACACAAAAAAAAGAGTGTTATGTTTTTGTAATCGCTCTAGATTGGTCTCAATATACCTTAGGTCTTAATACCTTACAAAAAAGATAATTTCCATAAACTACAACCCCATCCCGCTCCAGTATTAGGCAGTACCATTTGTTTCCCTTACTTACTACGTCGTAAACAGCAATAGCAGCCAGTCTAGGACCTAGGTACCGAAACTAGGTTATAGTAGAGCAGTAACGAGCCAGCCATCCGTCACTATTTGTTACAAAGACACTTAAAGTTAACTGCCCGAGAGTAGGTACGCAGTTAAGACACTTGGTTGTGTGCAAGCGGGGAAACTTTTACTTGTTCTACACGAAATTGTACGAGGCGAAGTGTTTTCTTCGGTATTTTTCTTACGAAGAAACACAGGTGATATTACCTAGCACTGGCCGTTCTTCAGGGTAAACCGCGCTTGCCTAGGATGATCTGTGAATGGGTGACCAGAAAGAAAGAAAGAAAGAAAATGCATTTATTTGGCACATGCCACAAGTACACACAATGTAAAACAAAAAAGAACTTAAAACTAAACAAATCGTGCCACTGTGTGCCTCACGGCTGCGCCAAAAAGGTCCAGTTCAGCAAAATGCCGGGCAACTAGTGCCTGACGCTGGTTTTCAAATGAACCTAAATTAGAGTGGTCACGGACGTAAAACAGTTTTATATGTTGTGTCAATGTTGGTGGTGAATATGTACTTAAATATGTAATCGAGATGTATACAATAGAATAAATATACAATAGAAATTACATAAAAAAACAATGCACTAGTAGTAAAACAAACTAAGAAACAACAAATATGTGTGTAAAGCAAACCAAGACAATATAATATAATATATATAGGTAAATAACACGGATAATTTATTTATGTTTGACCACTCATTATTGAATAATTTTTTCGTGTAGCAAAAAACACGTTAAACTGTTAGTTGCGGCTTTCAAATGTAGATTGATTGATTGATTTGACAATTGTTACAGATAGTCATTGAACTGAGTCTGACAACCTGACAACCGTTGCTGGGGAGTTTGTTCCGACACTTCTTCTTTCCAGCAAAAACACTAGGAAGTGTCGAAGTCACTTGTCATCACTTGTAAATAAGTAAAGTAAAGTAAATTTTGACGTTCGAAAAGTACTGATTATAGCCTAATTTGAATAAATGAGTTTTGATTTTGATTTTGAAGCAGTCTTACCAAGGCTTTTTTTTTTGTTTTGGCGGATTCCGGGCCTCAACATACATAAACATATCATCGTAACATAGGAAGACGTTCATAAAATACTGGTATTCAGCTGCATCCGCTTAGACTGGAAGCCGACCCCAACATGGCAACAGTTTAAAATTACTGACAGATGACGAAAAAATTACAAGATTCTTTCACAAGAAAATCTTCAGGCATCTTAACAGATTAAAATATTTCCTTATCGCACAAATTCGGCTTACCAAGATCTCAGCGTCTTTAAAGATTATAGCCGTCACGGGCAATTATAATTATTTTGCATTTTAAGAACTTCCTGCCTTCAAAGTACATGCATACATTTTGTTTGAAGCCCAGTGACCTAGTTTGTAATAAGTTGATTAGGAGGTCAAAATTGTAAATAGAGCTTTGTGAGAACTTAGACGAAGTATTTTGAGGGTAAGGCATGTAATTCGGTTATTTCATTAGGCATTTCTTAATACAAAATTCGGTGTCCTGATCTGAGCTTGGTTGATGGCAATAAACCAATAGGTGACAAAAACAATCTAAGGGTGGGTTGCACTATATTACTATAACGATAACCAAACCGTAACAAGCCATCAAATTATACTTTTTTAATGCTTTTATGGCTTGTTACGGTTTGGTTATCGTTATAGTAATATGGTGCAACCCACCCTAATTAGTCCGTCAGATAGATTTCCAAAAACATATTCGACACGTATATTTTCTTTTTTTACGTAAACAAAAAAAAAATACGAAAATAAAACGTGTCAAAGATCGTGAGTGGGGGCTGGTGACGTCACTTTATGGTAAAAAATGTACCAAACTGTGACGTCGCGCGACTTTTCGAAGCACTGTATCGTCTTCATTTAATGAAGACGATACAGTGCTTCCAAAAGTTTATTTTCGTCATTTTTTAATGATTTGATAAAACAAAAAACACGTGTCTAATATTTTTCGATAATGTAACTGACGGACTGAACATAATCATATTTCTTTGAGTCAGTCAACTACCCTGTTACATTGTTATGACTTCAAAATCATAATCATCTTCCTGCCTTTGTTCAATTCTACTTGGGGTCTATGCAACACGTTTTCTTCTTCCATCTTCTCCTGTGGAGACGTCACGGCATTATTTACTCCTTTCTCTTTCATATCATTCCCCACACAATCCATGTTTCCTTTCGCCATTCTCTCCCTCTCAATCCATCACATGTTTAGTCACATGCGATTCGTCCCTCCTTATATCACGTCCATACCAAGATAGTCGATTCTCTTTCAACTTTTCTGTAACTAGCGCAACTTTTAAACTTCCTCTAATATACTCATTCCTTACCAAATCCATTCTTGACACACCACACATCCACCTCAACATTCTATAGTCCAATTAGACAATCGAGACTTAAACATAACTGACAGAATATAAGCGAAGTAAATAGGTATTACATACCTACGTGTCTGCCTAATCTTTCGAGAAATACAGGTGTGATGTTAACATGGGTCTGATTTAGGTTTCTAGGTTTGGTAGATATGTCTCGTTTCGCTTTTGTAGTCAGAGCTATATAACAATAAATCATATCGCGGTAACAAGGATATGACAATTTATTTCTGAACTAGAAACTAGGTTTGCCCTTGGATGTATTGTGGATAAAACTTACTGTGAATTCATTTCGTTTGCCAAAACTCGACAAAATCGATTCAACTGATTAGTAACAAAAACATGATGCTAATGTTTATGATATCTTTATATTTTTTTCCAAAATCTATGGACTTTTTTCCGATAAAAGTGTTTTTGGATTTTCCATCAGGAAATTCTCAGTAGCAGTCACGAGGTCTTGATTTGTGCCCGGTTGATGGTTTGGGAGATATGAGGAACAGGGTGTCAAGTTCATTATCCCCCATAGAAAGGGAGGATCCTCCGACCAGACGGGTGTTGTGTCTGGTGGGCTAACTGCCCGACATAATATATGTAAGTCGGGATTTTCTATATAGGCTAATATCGCGGATAAAGTTGATATCGCAATGTAGGAATTTCCAAATTAGTTCGCATGTGTTGCGATAGATGTCGTTGTCGCCACAATGGCAATAGGCTCGCCCCATATTACATGGGACTTAACTGGCGAAATGTGAGTGTACTAATAGGTACACCTCTGCCTAACTTTTCGGGGATTACAGGCGTGATGTTATGGTAAACATTTTTTATCTTTCAAAAACTGTTCTGCCTTTTTTACAGTGAAACATTTTCAGCCATTTTTAATTAAACTAAAACAAAAGTTCGAGCAACATCAGTACAATGTTAGATAATAACACTTAAACACTAAACATTGTAGTTCAGTGACCGCCATTACTTTCGTAACAACAAAGTGCTACAATTAACACACAATTTATGGGAGGGTACTCGTACTACACTGTTCTCTAGTTACGATTTTTAAAGGGCAGGGACTCCTTCAGAGTCGGTTTTAGTTACTAGGAATTGTACATTTACACACATTACATAACATCCCGCCTATAATCCCCGAAGGGTTTAGGCAGAGGTGTACCTAATAGTACACCCACATTTCGCCAGTTATGTTTAAGTCCCATGTAATAGAGGGCGAGCCTATTGCCATCAACCGGGCACAAATCTAGACTCCGTGGCTGTTACTGATAAATTCCTGATTGAAAAAGCCAATATCACTGCCCGACCCGGGATTCGAACCCAGGACCTCGTGCTCAGCAGTCGCGCTTGCGACCAATAGACCAACGAGGTGACACAGCGATACATTTAGGGTGGTATAATTATGAGAAATTACTTCATCATGATCATTTCAGCCGAACGACGTCCACTACATACATAGGCCTCTCTTAAGTGTCGCCACATTGACTGGTCCCGTGCGTCTCCCATTCAGCAGATTCCTGCAACCTTCGCCGGTCGGTCAGTCAGAAATTACTTACATAATTATAAACAGGGAGAAAATTAACGAAACCAGGTAAAGCCAGGTGTTACCAAGATTTAATAGGACTAGTCAACAAATGTTATAAGGAAAACAATAATGCTTAAAACTATCAAATTGTCGTGAAATAGCGATTCCAACATTAAGATACCTTTGACCCACTTTATGAAAATGGGTTCTAAAATATTATTTTCGTTACGTTACATAAAATTGAAATTAATACAGTATGTGAAGGTAGTGAACAAACAAGTCTCATCAAAATCAGTCATGCTCATAAAAAAGTTTAGCAACCAATAATAAAGACACGGGAAACAATAACGTCAAACCACTTACCAAAAAATAACTATAAAAATAAAGAAGACTGTCCTAAATTCTCCTTCAATTACAAACGGAGACAGAAGAACAATATATGTTCATAATAAAAACATTAACTACTCAATAGAAGACTATCGTAATTTACCTACCGCTAAACAAAAGCGAAGCGCACATTACAAACCACATAAATTAAGGGGTGCACACATGTACGTTCGGGTCGGTATGAATCGGGGCGGCAAAGTCAAATAAAACTATGTTGAAAAAGCAACTCGGCTCAGTTCGACTTGTGTCGAGTTGACCTGAACTTTATGCTTATTAAGTAGTTTTATTTGGGTACTTAAAAATTATTCCTGTGTTTTATAATCCACATGTTAATTGCTTTCTTGAATTTTAGGCAAATAAACTCTACCTATTTCAGTCTCTGCGTGTAATAAAACAAAGTCTACCGATCAACACGAGCCGAATCAAAGCCGATTATGTGTACCAACCCCTTCAGATCAAATTCGTTAAATAACCAAAATCGAATGCCGACCCGAAAATATATGGGGCACCCTCACAAACCACATATCATCTTAAACTAACCCCCAAGGAAAGACTAAAGCATCCCAAAAAATATGGCTTCCAAATAACTTATGAGAAATGTACTAAGAAAACAAATAGACAAGGAATTGTAGTCGGCGTTCACGGAACATTAAGCACCCTACAGATATGTATTAGTAAGTGCACAATAGGGCTTTTATTAGTAGAAGATTAATGGGCCAAGTTTTGTGGATGATAGTAGGTATTAGGTCAGACTGGTGGAAACATTCTGGCTGTGCAACTTTGTTTGTTCGATATATTTATTTGTTTTAATTTCTAAGAGTAACGGTGCAGATTAAGGAAAGCAGATGTGAGTGGTAACGCCGGGAGGGGACGCCCTAGAAAGACATACACTAATCTTATTGGTGACGTTCTTGAGAAAGGACAGGTGCGTAGTACTTGAAACCGGCGTGCGTGTATGACCAGATGTATGAATGTGGACGAGGCAAAAGGAGTATTTAAGGATGGTAGCAGGTGGCGTTCTGTGGTTTCTGTCTGTATGATGACAATAAGAGCCAGGAATACCGAGGTACACAAGATTACAGTTGAGAGTTTTAAAATAACTTTAAAAAAGTTAAATTTGCATAAGCATAATTATCTCGTAATGTTCCCACATCTAGGACACAAGCCGCATTAATGTGAAAAGGAGTAGGCAATGCAGTTCAGTGAATGTCTTCGTATTTCCTCACGATGTTTTTCTTCACCCTTTTGAAAGTAAAGTGCCTGCTTTGGTCCGAAGCCATGACCAACAACTCAAGTCGAGGGTTACACCTCAGAACCACCGCTGCTCTTAGGGCGTAGTAAGGTTTACCAATCATAAATGGGAACCCGTGATAGCTGTTGGGAGACAGTTTACATGTATCATCATCTTTTTAAACTTGTCCCATGTTACATGGGGTCGGCGCAACACGTTTTTGTCTTTCATTCTCTCCTGTCAATCACCATGCTATCATTTATTTCGTGTACTTTCATTTTACAATTAACCATTAGACAAAACTGCATTCAAAACTTAAAATAGCCGACTATTAACTATTTTCTACCAAAACATTTTCACGGCACATTGACTGCTGTTTTGTAAAAAAAAACTTTATCGAGCCACACATTGTCGTAAAATTTTATTGTTCCAAGTCTGCAAACTTGAACAAAGGGTACATGCGACAATGACCCTCATTACTTATGATTTTCACAGCCCTTTTGCTGAATTGGCGTGCACAGGACTTTGGTTATTAGGAACGTCAAATATTATACTTTTGGAGGGGAGTAGACACATTAGAAACACAATTATAAGCTAGAATTAATTGCTGCCAATTATTTTTCATGAGTTTTTCATTATTTTTGGACCTTTTGTAGATTGATCGAAGAAGATTTTACTGGTTGAATTTAAACAAAATGGTTCTGTGTTTTATAAGTATTTTTTACCATAAATACAGTACATGTGTCTCTCTGTGTCTCAATTTCAGAAGGCTTCCTAATTCACGATGAAAACATTTCTAAAGTTCATTTTATGTGGCTGCACTTTTTTGAAAAAGAAAAAAAATTAAGATCAGACCATGGCTGATTTTAGACACATTTTTTGAACACAAAACAAAGTTACCGGAAAAGAATCTCACCGTTTAAAACATTGTTCTCACCATCTTTTAAAATACCGTAACGACATTGAATTTCAAAGATACTAAGCGGACGCCTTCCACAATACGAGTCATTGGAAAATAATAGGAATTCCGCTTGGGAATTATTGTAAAGACCCATCTCCGATTGTTGAACCTCAATCACAATTCAATCACGGTCTGTTTTCATATCAGCCGATCGAAATATCATTGGAAATGTCGCGAGCAGGATGGTTGCGGGTGGAATGTATGGGAGAGGGGGGCGGACGGGCCCGCTATGCTGTCATAGGTGACTAGTTAGGGTTCCTGTTCTCCTGGTACTTTGTTGGTTTCATTGTTAAGTAGTAATTATTGTCCTAACAGGGCAAATTGGTAATCGGTTCTCCTACAACGATTAAGAATAGAATTGTTTTAAAGCTTTTCGGCAGATTACGTCAATCCAAAACATTTTTGAAGTCGCTATCGTTGATAAAATATCATTTTGTCTAAACCCTAAGGTCAGTTATTGATTTTCTTTGAAATATAGATCGGCTAACACACTTACCAACTACGCACCCGTTGTTTTTTTGGAACGAAGTTCCTTATCGCGCGTTGTGAAAGGGGGCTAGACGGAAAAAATTCTTACGAAAAGTTGTCACGACACTTTTTGCTATTGTAAGCTGTGCGGCGTCGCATGTTTCTCTATCTGTCTCTCTCTCTCTTTTAGAAAGCAATCCAGATATTTTCATTTCTACATTTCTTTTTTTTTTTACATAATAAAAAATAATAACAATAACTTCGTTCCATCCGGGTGTTCCTTGACACTTCTCAAGTTTTTTTTTTATAAGTGCGGCTATTTCCTACCATGTCAATGAAAATTTTAATTGAGCTGGCCTAAAATTTGTCTTCAGCAGCGCATAACACTGGCTGGATTGGTCTTGTCACTGGAGTGTCACTTGAGGTTATAAAAAATTAATTGCATAAGAAATGAGAAAATAATTGTTAACAAAAAGACAAGAAAATTATAAAAGGAGCAAACTACGAGTCAGTTTCCTTAATAGCAATCATAAACTAAGTCTCAATGACTACCCAAAAATAATATATAAGGGAAATCACGCGCGTGTCCTCTCGATTATAATCACCGTATATTTCCACACATGAATGAGTTGCAGTGAAACGATTTCCCGTCGCGTCCTGAAACGATTTTTCTTAAGATTCGTTTTTTATTCAGTACATCCTCCAATTTCGACGGTTTACTCGTTATTTAAACTGAACGGAATTAAATTACGAGTTTATTTTTAAATATAAAAGATCCTCTAGTGGTTCTGACAGGGAGTATCTTCAAAGGATCTTGTGTTTGGAAGCCTTTATTTAATGTTATTTACATATTGAGTTGTAATCCTTAAGGAAACGCTTTTAACTTTATTTTGGCGTGAGTTGAATGAAGAACGGTTTTAGATGCTGCGAAATGAACAAGGTGTAATTAAGTAGGTTTGGCAGAACTCATAGAGGGTGTTAATCACTCGCTATCATGAAATATATTGATTTTGCACAATGTTTCGTTAAATACTACGTTCTAGATAGTCTAATCTCCCCGTACTTTATTTTAAACACAATACTCTCTAGTGATTTATTATTTAAAGTAATCTGTGGAAAACGTAGTGGGTAGCATATTTATCAAAGTTTAGTATGTAAACCTTATTATAATCCTGTAATGCTGGTTTGGGTTTTGGACATTTTCAGCCATTTTTAATTAAACTAAAACAAAAGTTCGAGCAACATCAGTACAATGTTAGATAATAACACTTAAACACTAAACATTGTAGTTCAGTGACCGCCATTACTTTCGTAACAACAAAGTGCTACAATTAACACACAATTTATGGGAGGGTACTCGTACTACACTGTTCTCTAGTTACGATTTTTAAAGGGCAGGGACTCCTTCAGAGTCGGTTTTAGTTACTAGGAATTGTACATTTACACACATTACATAACATCACGCCTATAATCCCCGAAGGGTTTAGGCAGAGGTGTACCTAATAGTACACCCACATTTCGCCAGTTATGTTTAAGTCCCATGTAATAGAGGGCGAGCCTATTGCCATCAACCGGGCACAAATCTAGACTCCGTGGCTGTTACTGATAAATTCCTGATTGAAAAAGCCAATATCACTGCCCGACCCGGGATTCGAACCCAGGACCTCGTGCTCAGCAGTCGCGCTTGCGACCAATAGACCAACGAGGTGACACAGCGATACATTTAGGGTGGTATAATTATGAGAAATTACTTCATCATGATCATTTCAGCCGAACGACGTCCACTACATACATAGGCCTCTCTTAAGTGTCGCCACATTGACTGGTCCCGTGCGTCTCCCATTCAGCAGATTCCTGCAACCTTCGCCGGTCGGTCAGTCAGAAATTACTTACATAATTATAAACAGGGAGAAAATTAACGAAACCAGGTAAAGCCAGGTGTTACCAAGATTTAATAGGACTAGTCAACAAATGTTATAAGGAAAACAATAATGCTTAAAACTATCAAATTGTCGTGAAATAGCGATTCCAACATTAAGATACCTTTGACCCACTTTATGAAAATGGGTTCTAAAATATTATTTTCGTTACGTTACATAAAATTGAAATTAATACAGTATGTGAAGGTAGTGAACAAACAAGTCTCATCAAAATCAGTCATGCTCATAAAAAAGTTTAGCAACCAATAATAAAGACACGGGAAACAATAACGTCAAACCACTTACCAAAAAATAACTATAAAAATAAAGAAGACTGTCCTAAATTCTCCTTCAATTACAAACGGAGACAGAAGAACAATATATGTTCATAATAAAAACATTAACTACTCAATAGAAGACTATCGTAATTTACCTACCGCTAAACAAAAGCGAAGCGCACATTACAAACCACATAAATTAAGGGGTGCACACATGTACGTTCGGGTCGGTATGAATCGGGGCGGCAAAGTCAAATAAAACTATGTTGAAAAAGCAACTCGGCTCAGTTCGACTTGTGTCGAGTTGACCTGAACTTTATGCTTATTAAGTAGTTTTATTTGGGTACTTAAAAATTATTCCTGTGTTTTATAATCCACATGTTAATTGCTTTCTTGAATTTTAGGCAAATAAACTCTACCTATTTCAGTCTCTGCGTGTAATAAAACAAAGTCTACCGATCAACACGAGCCGAATCAAAGCCGATTATGTGTACCAACCCCTTCAGATCAAATTCGTTAAATAACCAAAATCGAATGCCGACCCGAAAATATATGGGGCACCCTCACAAACCACATATCATCTTAAACTAACCCCCAAGGAAAGACTAAAGCATCCCAAAAAATATGGCTTCCAAATAACTTATGAGAAATGTACTAAGAAAACAAATAGACAAGGAATTGTAGTCGGCGTTCACGGAACATTAAGCACCCTACAGATATGTATTAGTAAGTGCACAATAGGGCTTTTATTAGTAGAAGATTAATGGGCCAAGTTTTGTGGATGATAGTAGGTATTAGGTCAGACTGGTGGAAACATTCTGGCTGTGCAACTTTGTTTGTTCGATATATTTATTTGTTTTAATTTCTAAGAGTAACGGTGCAGATTAAGGAAAGCAGATGTGAGTGGTAACGCCGGGAGGGGACGCCCTAGAAAGACATACACTAATCTTATTGGTGACGTTCTTGAGAAAGGACAGGTGCGTAGTACTTGAAACCGGCGTGCGTGTATGACCAGATGTATGAATGTGGACGAGGCAAAAGGAGTATTTAAGGATGGTAGCAGGTGGCGTTCTGTGGTTTCTGTCTGTATGATGACAATAAGAGCCAGGAATACCGAGGTACACAAGATTACAGTTGAGAGTTTTAAAATAACTTTAAAAAAGTTAAATTTGCATAAGCATAATTATCTCGTAATGTTCCCACATCTAGGACACAAGCCGCATTAATGTGAAAAGGAGTAGGCAATGCAGTTCAGTGAATGTCTTCGTATTTCCTCACGATGTTTTTCTTCACCCTTTTGAAAGTAAAGTGCCTGCTTTGGTCCGAAGCCATGACCAACAACTCAAGTCGAGGGTTACACCTCAGAACCACCGCTGCTCTTAGGGCGTAGTAAGGTTTACCAATCATAAATGGGAACCCGTGATAGCTGTTGGGAGACAGTTTACATGTATCATCATCTTTTTAAACTTGTCCCATGTTACATGGGGTCGGCGCAACACGTTTTTGTCTTTCATTCTCTCCTGTCAATCACCATGCTATCATTTATTTCGTGTACTTTCATTTTACAATTAACCATTAGACAAAACTGCATTCAAAACTTAAAATAGCCGACTATTAACTATTTTCTACCAAAACATTTTCACGGCACATTGACTGCTGTTTTGTAAAAAAAAACTTTATCGAGCCACACATTGTCGTAAAATTTTATTGTTCCAAGTCTGCAAACTTGAACAAAGGGTACATGCGACAATGACCCTCATTACTTATGATTTTCACAGCCCTTTTGCTGAATTGGCGTGCACAGGACTTTGGTTATTAGGAACGTCAAATATTATACTTTTGGAGGGGAGTAGACACATTAGAAACACAATTATAAGCTAGAATTAATTGCTGCCAATTATTTTTCATGAGTTTTTCATTATTTTTGGACCTTTTGTAGATTGATCGAAGAAGATTTTACTGGTTGAATTTAAACAAAATGGTTCTGTGTTTTATAAGTATTTTTTACCATAAATACAGTACATGTGTCTCTCTGTGTCTCAATTTCAGAAGGCTTCCTAATTCACGATGAAAACATTTCTAAAGTTCATTTTATGTGGCTGCACTTTTTTGAAAAAGAAAAAAAATTAAGATCAGACCATGGCTGATTTTAGACACATTTTTTGAACACAAAACAAAGTTACCGGAAAAGAATCTCACCGTTTAAAACATTGTTCTCACCATCTTTTAAAATACCGTAACGACATTGAATTTCAAAGATACTAAGCGGACGCCTTCCACAATACGAGTCATTGGAAAATAATAGGAATTCCGCTTGGGAATTATTGTAAAGACCCATCTCCGATTGTTGAACCTCAATCACAATTCAATCACGGTCTGTTTTCATATCAGCCGATCGAAATATCATTGGAAATGTCGCGAGCAGGATGGTTGCGGGTGGAATGTATGGGAGAGGGGGGCGGACGGGCCCGCTATGCTGTCATAGGTGACTAGTTAGGGTTCCTGTTCTCCTGGTACTTTGTTGGTTTCATTGTTAAGTAGTAATTATTGTCCTAACAGGGCAAATTGGTAATCGGTTCTCCTACAACGATTAAGAATAGAATTGTTTTAAAGCTTTTCGGCAGATTACGTCAATCCAAAACATTTTTGAAGTCGCTATCGTTGATAAAATATCATTTTGTCTAAACCCTAAGGTCAGTTATTGATTTTCTTTGAAATATAGATCGGCTAACACACTTACCAACTACGCACCCGTTGTTTTTTTGGAACGAAGTTCCTTATCGCGCGTTGTGAAAGGGGGCTAGACGGAAAAAATTCTTACGAAAAGTTGTCACGACACTTTTTGCTATTGTAAGCTGTGCGGCGTCGCATGTTTCTCTATCTGTCTCTCTCTCTCTTTTAGAAAGCAATCCAGATATTTTCATTTCTACATTTCTTTTTTTTTTTACATAATAAAAAATAATAACAATAACTTCGTTCCATCCGGGTGTTCCTTGACACTTCTCAAGTTTTTTTTTTATAAGTGCGGCTATTTCCTACCATGTCAATGAAAATTTTAATTGAGCTGGCCTAAAATTTGTCTTCAGCAGCGCATAACACTGGCTGGATTGGTCTTGTCACTGGAGTGTCACTTGAGGTTATAAAAAATTAATTGCATAAGAAATGAGAAAATAATTGTTAACAAAAAGACAAGAAAATTATAAAAGGAGCAAACTACGAGTCAGTTTCCTTAATAGCAATCATAAACTAAGTCTCAATGACTACCCAAAAATAATATATAAGGGAAATCACGCGCGTGTCCTCTCGATTATAATCACCGTATATTTCCACACATGAATGAGTTGCAGTGAAACGATTTCCCGTCGCGTCCTGAAACGATTTTTCTTAAGATTCGTTTTTTATTCAGTACATCCTCCAATTTCGACGGTTTACTCGTTATTTAAACTGAACGGAATTAAATTACGAGTTTATTTTTAAATATAAAAGATCCTCTAGTGGTTCTGACAGGGAGTATCTTCAAAGGATCTTGTGTTTGGAAGCCTTTATTTAATGTTATTTACATATTGAGTTGTAATCCTTAAGGAAACGCTTTTAACTTTATTTTGGCGTGAGTTGAATGAAGAACGGTTTTAGATGCTGCGAAATGAACAAGGTGTAATTAAGTAGGTTTGGCAGAACTCATAGAGGGTGTTAATCACTCGCTATCATGAAATATATTGATTTTGCACAATGTTTCGTTAAATACTACGTTCTAGATAGTCTAATCTCCCCGTACTTTATTTTAAACACAATACTCTCTAGTGATTTATTATTTAAAGTAATCTGTGGAAAACGTAGTGGGTAGCATATTTATCAAAGTTTAGTATGTAAACCTTATTATAATCCTGTAATGCTGGTTTGGGTTTTGGATCATTTTAATATCAACCAGAGTGAAATCTTTTAAAATCAGCTCTCTTTATCATCGGACCATAGTCTCGACACAATGGGTGCCTGAAGATGGACAATGCCGACGAGGAGAGGTGGTGGGATGACGTGGACGCTTACTGGGAAAATCTCCAGAAATGGGATAATAAGAGCTAAATAACAAAAACGAAGAGGATCCACAATCAATTGTTACATTCGTCTCCAAAAATAATCTTCAACACTAATAACATCTCTAAACCCTCTCCTCTCCCCATCCACTTCAATCCTATCAAGTGGTATCAGATATAAATCGTATAAAATTGCGCATTATTCTAGTCAGTCGTCAGAACGTGTCCGTTCCGCCGCGGGCGAGGCGGCGGGTGAGGCAGCGAGGCAACGGGCGAGGCGGCGAGGCAACGGGTGAGGCAAAGGATTAAGGTGTAAGGTGCACGGAATAAATCGATGCCAAACACGTATTACGTACTGGCGTGGCGACAAGTGGTTTGGGAGTCGAGTTTTATTTGTCTTAAATGTGAGTTTTTTCTGGAGCTTCATACGCTTGAAAAAGGATATGAACAGAAAAATTCTATGCGTCTATCATTATTATGTCTACTTATCTAAAACTGTGTCGTCATGTGATTTTGTGCCCATTGCAGCCTGCAGATTAGGTCGAAGTGGCAGTGTGCTTGCTATGTCTCTCGAAGATTGGGTTTTGGTTGGTTGGATAAGACGAAATATTGAGCTGGAGCCAACAATCGATTAACTAACAGTAGGCTGAAACGTCCAGCAAGATAACATAAAAACAAGAAAAAGGGAAGCCTGAATGATGGAAAATGGTGAAAAACAGACAAACAAATCCTAGGTAATTCAATCACATTCCATCAATAGCAATCTAATTGAATGATTCCTGAATCAGCACCAACAGCAGCTACATCATCATTTTATCCAACCTGACTTCACCCACTGCTGGGTCCACCTCTCTTTGTTTGTGCCAATTTTCCTAACTTTCTAGTGTCTCATCCAGGTAACACCGAAGTTTCCCCATCCAGTCTTTGGACGACAAATACTCCTTTAACAAGGTATTAGAGACACCCTTGTATCCAAATCGGCAGGTCATCATCATCTGCCTAGCCTTTTCTCAACTATGTTGGGGTCGGCTTCCAGTCTAACCGGATGCATCTGAATATCATTATTTACATGGAGCGACTGCCTATCTGACCTCCACAACCCAATTAATACTGGGTAAAATGATACACTTCTTCTATTCTACGGAAATCAGCAGGTCCAAATCAAATAATATCGTAACAATTGTGTCCTCACGTATACTTACACGTCGTTTGATTCGTCACGGTCGAGCAGTCGGATTTATTGTGAAAGTTAGCTAATAAATAGTGTCGCGGCGCCGCCGGAGTCGCGGGGCGAGCATGTAGTATTAACAAGTAATGCCAGTTAAGAACTCCGTGTCGAATATTAAGAAGTCTTAAGTCTTTTGAGAGATTAGTTTTTAATTTTGAGGTGAAGTTATTGAGCTCTGATGGGGAAAAGCAATTTATGATGCTTTGCATCTTACGTCGTAATTTACGATTTTTTAGGGATGATTAAGAATCATGGAATAGATTCAACAAGAAGAGTTCATCACAAGATCAGTCAAATTATAATCAATTAAAATAAATAGTCTTGACATACAGAAGGTCGGACAGACAGACGGACACGAAAGTGATCTTATAAGGGTTTTAAATTTTTCTTTTGAGGTACGGAACTCTAAAAACAGTCAAATCAGCAGTTACTGAACGCGATTGCAAAACGCACGAATTAAAAAAAAGGTAACGAAACTTCTAATGCACCAACGACTGGTTTCTGTAACTAAATTCTCGAAATATCGAGATTAAATGCAAGTTATACGAGCTGCTGAAATTTCATTCAATCAATCACCGCAGTTTACGAGCGCCTGACAGTTTGTTAGCTAATTTGAATGTTGTTTCCTTTCCAGAAACTGGGTGTTAAACTAAAGGAATTATCGATGACCCATTTCGAAAGCAAAGTTTCGAGAAAATTCGGGTCTTGCGAATGATCCCTTTCCATCCTTTCAAGAGACGGTCAGCTCCTTGTAAAAAATAAACATACTACCTCTACCTATGCCCATGAGAGAAGACAGGATAAACTTTTGTTACCCGCTGACCGATTCTCAGGGCCCTTCGGAAAACTTTCGTGTGGGGTTGATATACTGCACATTTCCTCATTTTCCTCGTTCCTCTATCACAGGAATGGATACGACTGGCTCTGATTTATCTCTAAAGTTATGGATCTTTATTCAATTGGATGAAACTTGTGGTGTCGTTCATCTTCACTTTTTATTAGTTGGACAGGTATAAAAAGTTGTATTATTTGCAATGTTACATACTGGCGTTAGTTTGAAGGCGAATCAGCGAAGAAATTCAATACAAATTGTTTTTGATTTACGGTTTTGTAAGGAAATATATTTTTAACCCCCGACGCAAAAATGAAAGGGATTGTAAAATAATGTACACTTTATTGAAAGGGAATGAGGAATATAAATTAACGAAATTAAAACTAAAAGCTTGAAAATTGATTTTTTGGTGACCAAGTTTGATTTAAAGGGAGTAAAAGTGGAGAACCAATGTTTAATATTTATTGCTTCTCAGCGAATGACTGCCGTGCGCGTAATTATTTAGTCACGCGGATATTTTTACATTGCGATATCTTCTAAGATATTTGATTAAACCATATAGAGCAAAGGGCACAAATATTCTATATTGAATTTCCGTTCTAACAATCATATTTATTTAGATTTAGATTAATACCATATGGGTTAAATAAGCTTCGCAAAAATAATTGAGTCGGGGTTTTTTTTTTAATTTTTAGTTTATACTTGTAACTCACCTGCTTTGCTTGCCAGTCAAATAGAATTAAAAAGCCGAAGGCTGCTTTGATGGGACACCTGTAATCTGCTAAGGGTTAGGCACAGGAATACTCAATCGTACACCTACACTTTATCAGTTACGTTTAAGTCCCATGCAAAAGGAGGTCTGTTGCTATCAACCGGGCACAAATTCAGACTCCGTGGCTGCTACTGAGGAATTCTAAACGAAAATATACTTTGTTCGACCCGGGAATCGAACTCATAACCACATGTTCAGCAGTCGCGCTTGTGACCACTCTAGATCAACGAGCCTCTACCAACGTACCAATCTAGTTACAGTCTATTCAGATCAAGTTTCCGTAAAACAACAAACTGGTTAATAAATGTTATAACAAAATCCTATTCTACTCTGAAATTAAAAACAAGAACATTAAAACTTGTTCAAGGCAATCACAAAAACAATAATAAAAGAACTTTATAAAAACTAACCAAACGAAAACCAAACATTAGTGGAAAGCAAAGTTTTTAACAAAACGCGAACTATTTATACACCCACACTTATAAGCCGTTTGGGGTACAATGCCCATGACATTATTTTAACATACCAACTTACTGATACACTTATCACTATTCCTATTAATCCACACACAAGGTCGGTTATTCTCTGATTGGAGTGTGTAAATAAGTTTGTTTGGCCAGGGTCACAGCTGCAAAAGGCTAGGTCTACTCATTTGTGGTCATCCTGGCTAAATATCCTGAAGCTGTAAAGTGCTTTTATGTTAGTTATGCGTTATGTAGTTCAGTTCTGTTTGTTTGGGGTTTAGCCTGTGGGACTGTGAGGTCAACGGGAGGCTAGGCTAGGCTAAGCTAGCTTTTGGCTAAACCAGGATGTTCATAGCAGGGGAATATGCGTATAGTGTCGAGTTGTGCCTCTAAGTGTCGTGTCATTGTAGGTACAGGTTTTCGGAAAGTTTTCTGTAACAATTCCCGAAAATTGAGGAACTGAAGGCTTACAAGTGACAATCGCTTTTAAAGCGTTTCGAATGTCTACAACCACTTTGGGAGGATGGATATGAAGCGCTTCGAATGTCAAAATGAATGTCTACATCGGAAAGAATGGCTTTTCAGTCGCTTATTTTGGATTGCGGGGAGGGGATCAAAATTCATGATTACTTTTGGTCGCCATAACCGATATCCACGGGAGCGAAGCCGTGGGCATCAGTTAGTCAGTTATAAAGGAATCAAATATGTCCAATCATCGATGTCAATACAAAACAAAGAAGAAACCTAAGGTTATAATAATAAATTCCAAGGAAGCGTGCTACAAGAACTAGACAGATAGCTCTGTCGTATTAGTTATGAGCTATCGAGTATACGTGGTCCGGTTTGTAAGTCCAGCCCACGATATTTATGTGACTGACTACTTATAGCTCCTTATTCCCTGGTGGTAGCACACTGTGTGCTATGTTTTGACGATAGTTTTTAGTTGTATTATGAGTTGGTGAACTTTCGGTTTTTCGGATTAAAAATTATAACTATAAGTTGTAACGTGTCTAGGGATTTGCGGATGTACCTATACATGCGTTGCCTAAGTTTAAGGCGTCTGATTTCAGGTGGCCAAATTAAGTAAGGTAACAATTCTTAATTTTCGTATAATCTTGCCATAGGAATTGCTTTTACAACAACATTTCATCACCATCGTCCTCCAAAAGGTGAAACAATACATCGAAAGGAAAGTGAGAGAGCACTAAGAAAGGAGAAGTTGCCAAAATGCCCCAATTCCGACTGCAAAGATAAGTATCTCAAAAAATAGCTAAAAAGAAGTATAAATAAATTATATACTTCCGGTGATCATCCTTACTGGCTAGCTAAAAATTGCTCTAAACATTATTATAATAATATATTAATTCAGGGGCAGAATGCCTATAATATAAAACTTATAATTTTAGTTTCAGAATAGGATTGAAAAACAATTAAACACTGTATTTACTCATTGCGATTAAAAAAAAAAAAAGAGTTTTTATACCTACTTAGTTAATAATAACATATTTAAAAAGTAGAATTTAAAGTAACGCTTACTGCGGCCCAGCCTCAGGTTACCATCGTAGTTTCGCAAAACAAAAATAACCTTCTTTGTTACAAGAAAGCAATAGTTTAACATATTAGTGATCATTATTTCACTTTTTTATGATCGGTACAGTAGTAGGTTCAAAGTAAAATATTTTTAAGCTAAAAAATACTGCGCCTGAAAGAATATTTGGAGCAATTTTTAAGTATGATAGCCAGTAAGGACTACAATCGGAAGTATGCAATTTATCAATACTCATTTTAAACTATTTTTTTAGATATTTTTCTCAGCTGTCGGACGTGGGGTAATTTTCTATGGAAGCTGCAACTTCTCCTTTGCCCCCGTAACGAATTGCGGCTCATTGAGGGTAGGCTGTCTATATCAGCATCATACATTGGCAAGAGAAGTAGGATAAGTAGAAGCCCGTATATATAGCTACATAATAACAGCTACTAGGGTCGATTGCACAGGTTGGTTCGAGGATGGGTGATCACCTAGTTACATATACCGAATTTCCACAATGGCGTGGAAAGCACTTAAAGCCGTTGCTGTAATGAAATTCGCGACCAACGGGTCGCGGTTGTCATTTTAAAGATCTTTGTCAGTCGTTACAAGTAGTCAGTGGCCTTCTAGGCTGACAACCAGTCTTACCGTATTACCCAGTACTACGGTAACTGGGTTGTTGAGGTCAAACAGCTAGACGCTTCACATAAAGCACTGGTATTCAGGTGAATCCGGTAAGACTGGAAGCCGACCCCAACGTACTTGAAGAAAGGCCAGACACAATTGATGACAAGAGAACCAGTTATCAACACCAACACATGGCAGGACACGTCTAGACTCCGTTTAAACATGTCCTCCCTTCTCAAATGGAAAAAAGGTGGCCTTTTCTGAACCGCCGTCAAAACAAAAGGCGACCGCAAGTGCAGCCCACTATACCCTCATGCATATTTCATGGCCTGATCGCGTATGTCACGGCTATTGATTCCGTACACCGTGCCCGGACGTCCGACAGTCGGTTTTCAGGTCACCGAATAGTGTCTGCTTTACATAGCGGTTTCTTTGGACGGCTCGTACACACGGCAGGAGTTACAGTTATTTATGCAAACAACTCCGAAATTCAAATTAGAGTCATTTGCTCAAAATCTAAGCTGTTTCTACTGCCTATGCACTGTTTCATGTATTCGAGTACCAGTTCTTCCCAAGCTATAAGAGCTTCCGTTCATATTCACTTCGCTTCATAATATCATCATATGTCCAGCCTTTTCAGTGCTGAGGTCGGCTTTCAGTCTAATCGGATGCAGGTGAATACCAGTATTTTACATGGAGCGACTGCCTATCTGACCTCCACAACCCAATTATTAGGCTCGCATGCCATCCAAAAAATACGATAAAAATCTTCATTGATTTTTCTTTGCTACCCAGTCCAATTGGGTATTATACGAGTACTGAACGTTTCCAAGGAATTGTATTCAATCTAAGCTGATGTATCGTACAGACGAACAAAACAACTAATAGATATACCTTCTTTTGCGGTTTCAAGTCGGATAACAGCTAGTTCTAGATTTAGACGGTACTAAAACTGCGAACCTGCGAGTTATTTTTTGAAACATTTTTTATTTTAACACTCTTATCGGGAAAATGAAAAGCATGTTTGTTTAAATTAGATTTCATATTTAGTCCCTTAAATCTATAGCTTATCAATTTGATAAATTTTACTGATACTATTTACCCACAGAAATGTGGTTTTCGACTGGCATTTTGTCTGTGTCATCAAAATCTAACTTTCCGTCAAAATTCACACTAAAACATTTTGATAAAACTTTCACAGTCTAAAAATAAAATTTAAAGTGCCAAGTCCCCAGTGTACCCAATCAAATCATTACTATTGGCCACAGTCCAAACTCGTAGAGTCGACCGTCCCAATATTGAATTTATACGATTATTAACCTATGGGACTTTGGAGCGGGGCAGCGATGGTGCACGATAAGCGGTCGTTATGTAAATAGCTAGCTAACCAGTAATACTGAAACAGAATACCACTTCTTTCAAGTCGGTTAGGTCTATGGTAATGTGGGGTAGTTGGTGCTTTGTTTTCATGGTTGCGGGCATGTCATTAGGGTTGGAAAATCGAGCGTATTAGCCGTAATAATATTGCGAGTGGCCTCTTTCTATGTGAGTTTGGAAAGGGGTGTAGTTTTTCTTTCTACTGCATAGGTATTTATTTCTGTTAGTTCACTGAGGTGAATAAGTGTCCCGTCGGGGCTGCGGGTTGTTCGCAAGAGATACCGCGGCCTCGACACAAAGGGCTAATAAGGAACATGGGTGGTTTTTAGTCAGTAGAAGTCTGACACTTCCTTTTGCTCTGCCCAGAGCGGGAGGGATTATTTGATGATTTTCCAACCCCCCCCAAAAAAAAGGTGAATAAGTGTAAGGAATTATATCAACTGCCTAGCCTTTTCCCAACTATGCTGGGGTTGACTTTCAGTCTAACCGCATGCAGCTGGATTACATAAAGGTACATTACATAGACAATATACACATACATAGGCACATTACATACATAGGTAAATTACATAGAGGCAAGAGGTAGACAGAGATGAACCTAATAGTAAACCCACATTTTGCCAGTTATTGTAATAGGGGGCAAGCCTATTGCTGAATGGCATCAACCAGGCACAAATCCAGACTCCGTGGCTGTTATTGAGAAACTCCTGATGGAAAAACCCAATAACACTTTGCTCATCCCGGGAAACGAACCCAGGACCTCATGCTGAGCAGTCCCGCTTGCTACCACTAGTCCAACGAGGCAGTCAAATAATTCTTTATACCCCCGTTATCTCAACCCCCTTCAAACAAATCTACGTCCCATAACAGCATGGAACAGCTTCTCATACAAATAAGTATCATAAGGTGTAATGAGAAAGTATAATCACACGTGAAGGTACGAACATGGCGGACTAATATCCGTATGTTTATCTGTTAGGAGAGTAGGCAGAGATCAGAGGTGGCAGCGCTTTGATGGGGAGAGATTGTGGAATGTTTGTTGCCTATTTTCATGACCTCATAACAACATGAAACATTAAGGCTCGGGGTTGCGGGTTGTTCGGGAGAGATACCGCGGCCCCGGACACAAAGGCCTAAGAAGGAACATGGGTGGTTCTTAGTCAGTAGAAGTCTGACAGTCCCTTCCGCTCCGCCCAGAGCGGGAGGATTCATTGTGACGATTTCTCACCATACAAAATAAATAAATAAAAGGGTTGATCTCCAAAAAGTAGATTTTCGAGGTTCTTTGATGTCTAAACTCTTTGTCAGTTTTCAAAAGTCTGACAACCAGTCGTACAAAGGGTTTTTGTGATACTCTGAAACTGAATTGTGAAGATCATCTGGTTAGACTGGAAACCGATCTCATCATAGTTGGTAAAAGGTTAGACAGATCTACAGTATCATTATTAACATAACAATAGAATTTGTGGAATCGGTTAGATACATTGACGCATTGGGTCCAATTGATTCTGATTTGTTTCATTTAGACCAAAAAGAGCATAATGGAACCATATTCCACCATAATAGTAACGAATAGTTATAGGATAAATTCATAAGCATATAAAATTATTAACATTTGAAAAGGTTTACACACCAGTAAACTGCAATAAACGTAGTTTATTAAAACGCTACCTTTGTTTATTCAATATACAGACTACACGCATGATAATATTAATCTATGCCCAAAGGTATGTAGGCAAATAATAAACACAAAGGTGTATCGTTAGCCACACCTGTTGTTCGTAATCTTTACAAATTATTGTACTCGGCTAACTGGCGCCCAACTGGGACTCGTGTGCCAAAACTTATGAAAAAATTAAGCCTTTGTGTGGTTGTATGTTTTCTGTCCTTTGGGTTTTGGGCTAACTATTAGGTTACTCGTTGTAACTTGTCAGGGCTTAGTTCGAGGGTACTTACTAGGTTTTACTCAGGTAAAAAAGGTAGCGATGTTAAGGTTAGTCCGACCGTGTAATTCGAGGTGAAAATCAGCCATTGGGATAAAGAATTTTTGGGTTAATACTGATACCGCTTTCTAGGGATTTGACTTATGTCTGTAGTTGCTTTTCAATTCTTTAAATGCTTATAGTACGTGACGTCTTTGTTTTAAAAGATTTTTTTTTAAAAAAACGTTGCCCCCACACGATAGATTATTTTAACATTGATTTGATTTTGATTTTTTTTAACATGGTTGTTTTTTTAACCTCTCACTGGTTCTTGGTTATCTCAGATGTAAAAATAATAGTTTAAATAATTGTCATTATCATCATTTCAGGCAAAAAACGTACACTGCTGGACATATGCCTCCCCCAGGTCTCACCACATTGACGGGTCCCGTGCGTCTCGAATCCAGTACCATCATTATGTAAGCCAAAAGTTCGACACATCGACCGCTCCTGTGCATTTCGTATTCAGGTAAAGCACTAGCTTCCCAAAATGCAATAGATAATATCCCAACTAATTTATTACAGTTATTCCTCACCCTGGAACTATTAACAACACAAAACATACCAACTAATTGCATACTCCAAAAGAAGTCCCATTACAAAAGACAAAATACTGCAGATAAAACAAAGTTGCAACAAGCAAAGCAAAGTTAAAGGTGCTCCGGCGTCCGTCTTGGAATCCCCTTCTTATGAAATTCAATGAGCATTTTGTCTCACTCCCGGGTACATAAGTACATATGTGAGCGCGTTTGTAATCCTGTGACTCTATTGGTGAATGGGACAAGGTGGAAGAAAAAGACTTTGAAAGAAACCTTTTTGGTGTAAAAACCAGGGGTTTTTCGCTTAGCCTGTGCTGAAAAGCTGTAGTTTACAAGCAAGTTCGTAAATATATAGGTTTATTTTCTGGAAATTAAAAGAGAAAGAAGAAGCACCTATCTAGAAAATTGATGTGAAAAGGTTCTTGAAAGGCCCGTCTCCTTTAGTTTACCATGAAAGTAAAATGGATAAATTTAATCGGCCTAAGTCTGGCCTTTTTTTAGAAAGGCGAAAACGCTTTAAATTAATCAATAATGTTTTCTTGTATTGTTTTATCTAAGTTACTAAAATTATCTAACTTACCAAAATTATCTAACTTACCAAAATTATCTAACTTACCAAAATTGTCTAACTTACCAAAATTATCTAACTTACCAAAATTATCTAATTTATCAAAATTGATAAAAGTTATACACCTCCGCACTAGATTTTTTTCTAGTATCACGGGTTATTTTACAAACATTTAGACTTACATAAACAAACAGCCAATCGAGGAATAACTATCTGTACTACGCCATACTAATATTTGTATAGAGTGGGGATCGAACCAGCGACATCGATCGAACAGCGCAGCAATCATTCGCCAACCGCTCTTATGATACGATATGGTTCTTATAAAGATATTTTACCTATAAATTCATAACTATTAACGTCGACTACATCTCAGAGAAACAATTTTACTGTCTTAGATTATACAACGAAATTAACCAAAAAAAAATTGTGAAAAATATTATTTCCACTCTGTTTCTTCTCGTTTCTCTCATGTCTTACCCCAAACACTTCTCCTCCCGTGCCATAATCCCACACTTGACATGTAGCTACCTAGATCTGCGGCGAGTTAACTTGCTCCACACTTTATCTATCTATTTTTGTGGTTCGGCTTAGTTCAACATTGATAAAGCTTACCGTTTGTCCGACTATGAAGTTTGGTGACTTTGTTCGCAAATAATCGTTTTTTATTGAGTTTTATTTGCAATTTCACAATGTGTAACCTTTTTGGAGGCATTAAACTTCTTGTGACGAAAACTCTAAAAATTTCCCCGTTGATCCAATTGCCCCAATCACGACTGCTTAGCGTAGCGTGAGGTGTTGGATTCAATTCTGTGGTCGGACAAAGTGATGTTTTATTTATTTTTAGTTTAAAAGAGTAATTATAGATGATTGAAATGGTTGACATAACTGACTAAATGTGATGAAATAAAGACACACCGTTGTTATGCTATGTCATGACGTGTTAAAAAGTATGTAATCACCAAAATCACGTCGAAAATGAATTATTTTCATCGCTTTCGATTACTAATAAATATTATACACCGACATTTAGACAGTTAGATGTCACTAAATTAGTTAGATCTTAGTAAAACACTAGCCTAGACTAAAAACTAAGCTGCTAAACAGAGCTAAAGCTCTTCAATAATGTATTAGGCGGTGCTTTGCCGGAAGAAATGGGGTGTTATCAGTTAAGAGCCCATTCTAATGAAAATTCTCTGTAATTTCCATCCAAGACTGATTTCTGTGAGCGGAGCTACCGTCGTGTCTGACAAGCGGTCCAAGTTATAAGCTGCTGATTTAATATTATATTTACAGTTTGGTTTAACTGAATTTAATAGAAATCCATAAAAACCAACATGTAACCTCACTTTTTGCTAGTTATATTTTAATGAAATTTATTATGGGGCGAGCCTATTGTTTTGAACTGGGCACAAATCCTGCTTCCAGGTTGCTAATGAGAAATTCATGATAGAAAAACCCGATAATTCTGCCCGGATATGGAACCTAGGACCTCTCGGTGGTCAATGGTTTTTTGTAAACCTAAATGATTGAAGTATTTACGACTTGTACCGAATTTACACCGTGTTTTTATTTACATCAAAATTTAATTTTTACTTATAGATATTTCTCCAAAATCTTACCGTATGCACCACAAATTGTAAGGGTAAGTTCATTTGTATTCATTGCGCGCGTTCCCTGTCAATCGAGTGCGTCCCGCGGATGAAGATTGATGGAGAACCTCCGCTAAAATAAACGGCCGCGTCCACACACGACAATTATGTCAACACCCCTTGTGGCACTGTTTTAATATACGAGTACGTTTGTGACCCGTAGGTCTTCGGCTGTCAGGATGTACATACGTTGAGAAGGGATGACATCAGTCAGGGAGGTTTGTTGTCTTTTTGGCTTGGTGGTCATATGAGTATCAGGTGTTAGGTTTGTTTCTTAGGGATAAGTGTTATTAGGTTATTCAGCTGCATCCGGTTAGCCGACCCTAACATAGTTGGGAAAAAGGCTAGGCAGATGATGCTGGTTGCTGAGGACTTTGTTCCGCCACTTCTTCTTTCCAGCAAAAACTCTAGCAAGTGTCGAAGGGTGGGCGTTATGGGGGACTGTCACTTGTAAATAAGTAAAGTAAAGTAAATTATTTGACGTTCGAAAAGTGCTGATTATCAGCCTAGTTTGAATAAATGACTTTTGATTTTGATGAAGTGTCCCTAGGCTTCAAAACATAAAGTCTGCCCTAGGCTTCAAAACATAAAGCCTAGGGCAAACTTGCACAAGGACATAAAGCCTAGGGCAGACTTGCACATTCTCCCCTTTTTTATGAAAAGGGCAGCTTAATCAGCTTTTGGAGGGGCCTCCTGAATGTGCCGGCCTCAGTGGCAACATCGGCCACTCGTACTATTCCGTCTCTGCCGGGGAACAACCTCGCGACTCGGCTTTTGGGCCATGAACCACGCGGTAAATTTGAGGTTTTTCTTTTGAAGAATATTTCAATAGCAGCAGGAGATTGGTTTGGCTTGAACTCTTATTACGTGGTACTTAAACATAACACTGCCTCGTTGGTCTAGTGGTCGCAAGCCCGACTGCTGGGCATGAGGTCCTGGGTTCGATTCGCAGGTCGGGCAAAGTGTTGTGGCTTTTCCATTAGGGATTTCTCAATAAGCTAAGGAATCTGAATTTGTACCCGGTTGATGGCAAAAGGCTCGCCCCATTTTACATGGGACTTATGTATAACTGGTAATACGTGGGTGTACTATTAGGTATTAGTACTAAGTCTAAACCTCGGGGATTACAGGCGCGATCAATGATATTGTTTATTTTATAAATGGGTTTTTACAAATAGGTACTTCTACACGTCAAAACAACGTGTTGTTTGCTTAAGCAGGATTTGCATTTAAATTAAAAATATTAAGCAAAAGCAAATATTGCATGCAACGCTAACAAAACGATATTGAAATAGAACCGCTTTTCCACAATGAAACTTTCAGATTTACAAAATCGTTTTATTAAAATGACTTTTCCAACAAAACACAAAGCTCTTTTGTATTAAATATAAAAATCTAGAGACAATGGCTACGACCACACGCCTGCGGGCGCACAGTTGTACTAGTTATTCAGTCTCCTGCCATTTTGTCACCCGAAAACCTTTTATTGTACATACCAATGCATATCATAGGCACAGAAGCTTCTCATTGATTTATTACCAGCGAAATATGGTATGCCTAGTAGGACTCGGGATGGAGGAGTGGCTGGTGAGATGGCTTTGCACCTCTACGTTGCACCTGACACCGGTGCTTTCCAGGCATAGCTGTGTGAAGTGCCTGTGCCGTATAGCTAGCTGGCAATCGGTTGTCAGCATAGCGGTGACTGTCGACAGTCGATGTCCGGTGCTGCGCCCGCAATTTGTCACTTTGACTGACATTGTGACGATAGTTTCACGAGTAATTCTTCTGTACTTTACTACTCTGCGACACCATTGTGATATTCGAGCAACGAATTAAAATGCCGGTTCGAGAATCCGAACAAATCGACAAAGCTTTCGGTTTAATTTTATTTTATTGTAAAACGCATAGTTAGGTTTGTTGATGTCCGGCGAGCGTGCGAGCGTCGATGGCGTATCGGGGAACCTAAAATGCCACCACCATTTTTTTTCACAAATACACTGTTGGCCATGCGCACCTATAAAATTAAGTTTTATGCCCGTTCATTTGTTTTATAGATTGGATCGCCCGCGCCAGTTCGTTTTTGTTTTTAGATTGGAGTGAAATTGTAATTTGGATGTTAGGTGTCGAGTTCCGCAGTGTGGGTTGTGTGTATTGGAAATTGAATTACTTATTTGTTCGGAAACGGTATATGAAAATGATGTTTTGGTTCTGTATTGGTAATATAGAGAGAGTACCATATCATCAAAATGTAATTAAGCAGCCTTTTTCTTTAGATATTAGTATAACGATTTGTTTTTGTGTCCATAATTGAGTTAAACAACGCACGATAAGGAACTTCGTTCCAAAACCAATCAGTTATTGGCATAAATATAATAAATGAATTCTTAAAGATTCGTAAACATAGGATTACTTGTTTTTTGGGTTATGTAAATGTTGTATAATAGTTAGGAATAGGAAACCGTATCGAATCCTGTAATATTTTTACACAGGAATGTAAAAGTAACGTAACCAAACAAACAATAAACCAGCCACAAGACGCTATTAACCAAATAAACCTACTTCCATCCCCTTTAAGTCCCAAACGTAATACTCAAAAATTTCCATCCGCTTACCCTCTACCATTTCACCACATACGGAACGCAAAAGGAACAGAAGAAGAAAAATACAAACTTAAACTGAATTGCATGCCAGTTTCAACACAGTGTATACTTTATTCTGTCCGCCACAACACGGGCGATGTCGCTTGTCGCTCGCAACGACATTCCAATTCCATTTTGTGGCTTTGTGACATCGTGGCACAACTTGTCATATTTATATGACGTATAACTCGAGGAGACGGGATATATGATATGAGGAACTAACGCGGAATTATGGGGGGTTAGTGTGCCAACGATTATAAATGTTAAAGATATGGGGTAGGGTTAAAGTTGGTCTGATGTCTTCTACTTGAAAAATAATGTTGCCAAAAACGTATCTGAGTCTAACCCGTATGCCATTGTATTTTTTTTTATGATAGAGGCCACAAAAAATAGTGTGTGATAAGACCCGTCTGTTTCTTGCTGGCTGGCAGGCTGGTATAAAACTGAAAACGAAATAAACTTTCAGTGCGTACACAAAGCATATTAAAAATTTATCCAACTTCTTCATATTTATAAACATGAACGCAATCAGTACATAGACCATAATTATGTCAGTGTCATAATATTCACAGAATTTGGCACTGGCAGTTCAAGAACACGGTTTGGTTAATCTGAATTGCCTTGGGAGCATCCAAATCATAACCTGCCTAGTCTTCTCTCAACTATTTTGGGTCGTCTTCCAGTCTAACCGGATGCATTTGAATTCGGACGCCTACTTATCACGCAGGAAACTCGGTATGTTGGTAGATGGTGGTCACTCATCCACAGACGAACCTAGGCAAACACAGCTTAACCTCAAGTTTGACTTTATCCGAATGAAGCTTCTATAAAACATTTCACCATAATCTTCATTTAAATACGATTCTGCCACTTAAAACAAATGCAAGCGAGATTTAAAAAAGACAGAACTTTCCGTAATATGTCAGATTAGTCGCTCAGTAGGCGTCATCTTAGCGGATCAGCCGCGTGGAGTTTTGTATGCAAAGGTAAAGCAAATACTCCTACTCGGAATGAGAGTTTAAATTGTGAAGGTTTCTGAGTTTTTTAGAGAATGTGTAGCTTTGTCATTGGTATAATTGAAGGTAGTTTTTTTTGTCGTAGTTGTTTTCTCGTTTCGTTTATACACGAACTTAGTTTGAGAACCTTTCTCGATAATCCTTTTGACATTTCGTGTAGATATTACATTTACTCACCACTTTCGGGCTGATATCCTGATTACTCTTGTAGTCAGAATTTCACAGCTCTAGATTTTCAATGGCGGCAATAAGGATGTTTACTGACTAAAAAAATATGATTCTACTTAGTCCGTCTGTTAGATTATCGAAAAATATTGGATACGTATTTTTTGTTTTGTCAAATCAATAAAAATTGGCGAAGATAAAACGCGTCGAAGATTTGAGTGGGGGTTTGTGACGTCACTCACCGGTAAAAAATGTCATACTAATGTCTTAGAATATGACGTATGACACGAGTTTTCAAAGCACTGTATCGTCTTCATTGTTTGTTTACGTGAAAAAAGAAAACTTACGTATCCAATATTTTTTGAAAATCTATCTGACGGACTAATTAGATTTTTTTGTTAACTACCCTATTGTTTCTGCGTTTTGGACTAGTTTGTGTTTTGAACAGACTGCCATTGTAATACTGTAAACATTGTTGACTTCAGTTTGTAACCTAATAAAGTTAAGTTGGGTAGCAATTCACACAGCCTGTCGCCACAACACCTTGTCTTTCGCACAGCCACATTTTACATCAAGTGGGGGGGGGACGGGACTAACGTTTCGTTTGCTGTGGTTTCCAGAACATGTTTCCTCCATCACCTATCGGTATTTTGGTAGACATGGCTCAGAGCACTGCTACTTCAGCTCGAACAGCGTCGCACCTACGTTTGAAAGGCTCAGTAAGGTATCGTTTAGCGAGGCCCGCAAGGGCCGGGGGGATGTTCGAAAGAGATACCGCGGCGTCGACACAAAAGGCTAAGAAGGAACATGGGTGGTTTTTAGTCAGTAGAAGTCTGACACTCCCTTTCGCTATGTGGGCATAGCGAAAGGGAGTAAATAACCCGGGAGGGGTTATTTGATCGTATCGTTATCGTTCAGCCAATTTGTCGTAGAAGTTTTAACACCACGTAAGTGAAAAATAGAAATTTTACAGGATATTAAAAACTGCCTAATTATACCTAGGTAATTGAAAACTATTATACTATTTTGTTAATAATATGTATTTACTTCAAATAAGATAGTTATGTTAGAACTTCAACGACAAATTATTTTGAAGAAGTTGAATGTTATAAGTAGTTGAAAGTCTCGACATTTTATCGTTATTCTGCATACCAAGTTACCAAGTACTTAAAATTGTCTCTAAAGTTTTTGTGGAATTACCTAGTTCAAACGAAACTGGATAATTCTATTTATTATTTTACCAGACAATTTGGCGGTAGGTACGTCTGGGTCTAAACCTAACTAGGCTAAACAAGGTCAAGTAGAACACACTGACATTCAGACTTAAGTATAATAATCTAGTTTTTTATATAATACGGCTCTTTGCTTTATTATTATCGAATTTTACAAAACCAATATAATACAGTGTGGGTGTATTGTGTTGATTCTTTGACGCGCCTTAAGTGAAATTGAAAAGGACAAAAGCTTTAAGTTTTGTTGAGTACGAAAATTGAGATAATTATCTTATGTTTGAATTGTAATTTTATTTAAAAGAAAGGTCATTAAACTGTGTATCTGAAAGGTTCATCGTACTTAGATAACTGACTATACAAGTGAACTCCTTTCTTCATGACACCATCATAGTAATCGAGAAAATAACACACCGTTGTTTTTGCACCGGCTGTATCATACACTTGGGGTGGCAAATTGTTTTTGAAATATTGTATGGGACAGCTGGTTATTTTTTTGCGATGGACCTTCCTTGTTTATGACCACATCCGTATATAAGGCGATTCTTACACGACACTGTTCGCCTTCGCGATTGACGAAGGTGATGGAAATATATGAGCAGTATGCTTCAACGGGCGATAACGTGGACAAGTGCTGTCATTAGAGAAGCGCCTAGTACCTACTGCCAAGCTATTTGTTCGTAACATAAAAATAATAAACACTGAATGAAGTCTAACTAATAAGCGAAAAATATTCAAAACATGTTACATCATTTTCTTACACAGAAACTTGCC
Source organism: Diarsia brunnea (assembly GCA_949774965.1). Taxonomy (NCBI): domain Eukaryota; kingdom Metazoa; phylum Arthropoda; class Insecta; order Lepidoptera; family Noctuidae; genus Diarsia; species Diarsia brunnea. The sequence goes on along the minus strand of OX459014.1, from coordinate 862,752 downwards.
CTACCAACCACAATATTACAACACAAAATTCGACATTTCACAAACTCATACATCCATTACAATTATTAATTAAAACAAACCACGAAGGAGTTAATGAAGTAATATCTCCGTTTAAACATCGGATCAAAGGAAAACTTCGTTGGAATTGTTTGACAAGTCGTGCAGAGGTCGTATAGAGGTCGTGTAAGAGGCGAGCGGAGCCGCGGGGCGATGTTGAGTAATTACACCACTTGTTTAGCTGATTCGTCTCTGATTTATGGCAAACTGGGCGTTTTCTGAACAAATTTGGAGTTACATCGCTTGTTGAATTTGGTTTGAGAGGGATACTGTGAATTAATTGTCTAGTTAGAGCACGGAACTTGGAAAAAATCTTGTTGGTGCAAAACGATACCTTATGCTGATATCAAAATCGGTATTATCATCAGCATCAGCCGTTAATGTTCCCACTGCTGGGACACAAGCCTTCTCTCTATGAGAGGGAGTGGGGTGTAATCCACCACGCAGGCCCAGTTCGGATAGTACATGTCACAAGTCTTCGATTTTTTTTTAATTCTAGGACTTTGTGTTGATGATTATGTTTTCCTTTGCCGATTTTGAGAGCAGTGTTGATAAAATAAATTACACAAAGTAATGCGCCTGCCTGGGTTTGAACCCACGACTCACTGCTCGTAAATCGAGGCCGCCACCACTCTCATAATTTGTATGGCATGTTATAGTATATGTTCCATAGAAGCATAAATCACCAACGCTTTTTTCTTCGCTTTAAAAGCTTTAATTCAATACGAATTAAGAATTTTAAATTCTTAAGTTTATGGAGGCTTGAAGAACAGGGTGTTTAGTTCCTCATCCTTCATAGAAAAAGGAGCGTCCACAGACCAAACGTACGAGTATATTATTTCTAGTGATGATGGTTGAGAGATTTCTGTTAGTCAAAATCATGCGGATAACTTACGCGTGTAACAAGATTTTGCGTGCTGTTAGATTCAATGCATAGATAAAAATGCCACTACATGATGATTTAGTTTTAAGAAAAATAATAAGCAACAGCATTGAGCGTCCATCATAGAACCATCTAAGTATTGTCCAAACCTAAAACTACATATTTCAGTTTCCTTTAACCAATATCACCTCTTTAACTTCCTACATGAATGTCACAATACAAATATATGTCTGCGCTTCAGTGCAGAAAGGAAATTGAATACACAATCTCAGGAATCGACCGCCTCGGTCGGATTACGAGGCGCGACAGGGTTGCTACGAGAAGTTTTTTTAACTCAGATAACTTGAGGGAATAAGAGCACTTTAAAATGAAGATTTATAATCTCTGGGAGTGGAAATGTGATGCTGCTCACACGATGGGATACTATATGACATGTCCTACGTCTCCCACTGTTTGTATATTACAGGAATTGATGGACGCTACTGAAACCGTATAACTTGTAGACCGGTCCTTGGTTGACCCAATTTAGATTGTCATCACGTCATCATTGTTGTCTAGCAGTGGACGTCTTTTGGCTGAAATGATGATCAACACGATACGAAACAGGTAACCGGTTGATGGCAAAAGGCTCGCTCCCTTTCACATGAGACTTCAACTTAAATATGGGTGTACTATTAGGTTTCCTATACAGAGGTATAGGAAACCAGCTAACCCATGGGAGATTACAGGCGCGAGAGGAAGATGGGGGAAGAATGTGCTCGATTAGATCTCAAGGGCAGGACGGAGGCTAGCTCGCCGTCCGTCCGTCTTATGACGACGACAGGCCGTGTCGACGGCGCGTTCGTGTTCCACGCGCGCCTTAAAGAGATGTCAGCAACAAGGAAGGGGCCCGCAAGGACCGACACCCGTCGGGGCTGCGGGTTGTTCGCAAGAGATACCGCGGCCTCGACATGAAGGGCTAAGAAGGAAATGGGTGGTTTTTAGTCAGTAGAAGTCGGACACTCCCTTTCGCTCTGCCCAAGAGCGGGAGGGGTTATTCGATGATTTTCCACCCACCCAAAAAAAAAAACAAAAAAAAGGGCAAGACGGAGGAATGAGGTCAGACAACCGGCCAGCTGGACATGGACCTTATTATAGTAAACGGAAAAAACTGGATGGAGAGGATACAAAACTGGCGATTTGGAAGAGGCCTACACTCATAAGCAGGTGACTAAAGGGTGTAGGAAGGGAAAAAAGGAATGAACGAAGATACATAACATTTTTATACAGGATTTTGATTTAACGTTAAACACCTCAAAAATATAATTGTGTATTTCGATACATTGGTATAATATTGAAGACGAAACCATAGTGCAGTGGCAACCCTTAACAAACAAACAAACGAACACAACTTCCTTCTTCACATGATAACATCAGTGTTTAAAGTTTAAACACTCACGATTTGAATCGCACTTAAATGAGAAAATGCATTACAAAGTTCCACGGTGTAATAATATTGGTTCTTATGAGTTTTACATACCTGTTTGTAGTATATTTATAGCATCATTATCTTGATGGAAATACTTCGAAAACTGTTCCAGAAGCAGCTGTTGCCAACATTATTCTTCCAGTACAGTAAAATGTAAATAGTTTGACAAATATTAAATCGATTCTATATTATTATATAGCTGATAAATTATGGCTTTTTGAACGTGTTATTGACTAGTTTGTGATTGGTTCCGTGATGTACAAAGTAATATGGTCTGCAACTGATAACTATGAAGTATGACATTCTGTCTACTCAATAGTGATTCGTGTTTGTAACGGTTTCCTTGTAAATAATGGGCAAAAACTTGGCTACTAGTGCCTTAATATACCTGAGTACGTTCATCAAAAGACAGCATCCCGTAAATTAAAACTAATTTGAAATACGAAAGAGCTGCAAAAAATCACTAAGAAGCAGTGCGCAATAATTTTCTCTCTCTAGTAAGAGGATGCTTTTGCTCAGCAGTTGACCATTTTCTATAGGCTGTTATTTTTCCTGACAACCCTATATTTCAATAACAGTTCAGATACAATATATATAGCTGTACACCTAAACACTGGAGCGTTTTATATTCCCACAATATATGTTCGTATCTACATAATATACTTACTTGCGGTGGAATAAGGATCTCTTTACAATATCGTAATGTAATTTGTTTTGCCAAGGTAGGATATGTATTGAGTGTTATTGATATTTTGAAATATCGCTACATGATAACATGTTCACGTTATTTTGAAACACTCCACGAAAAAAACTAGTAATCATGATGCATCCAGATCTAGACTGGAACCAACGCAACGTGATTGTGTAAGCTAGGTATACTAAGATAATGATGATATTGACAAATATCTCAAAATATTAATCACAAGTAAAAAATCAAGTTCGTGTAAGTACAACTAGATCAATATCTACTGATTCTGTATTCGCAATTTTGTTTCCAAAAATGACTATTGACATTTAGAAATAAATTAAAGCTTTAAAACTTTATGACTTATTCAGTAGTAGCAATGGCATTAAAAAATGACATACTTATTTACACTAGCAAAGAGTACTAACTCTTTAATATAAACAAAACCACACCCGATTCATTGTTTTCCACTAAAACCATAAGTGAAAGAGAAAAATATAAATATTTCTCCGTTTCGAAGCGAATTACTCTCAACCAGTATTATTACCGAAGCTGGTTGCCATTTGCTAATCCTTTAAGCTTTAACACCTTGCCAGAGGATTTCCAGCAGGATTAAATTCCTGAAAAAGTAAAAAAAAAATGAACATTTTTCAAAAGAAAAGCTCCTCAGAAAAAATAGCCAAACACGTCCCGGAGAAACAGGGAATAAATGGAAACCGTTCTTTCAGGTAAGCGCCTGAATCGGGCTCTGATAACGGTCGGGACTTGGATTCGATGAATCTGGATATGAAGTGGTGAATTGATTTTTTGACGTTACATGAGTATGGTCTGTAAACGTGGGTATTTACCGGGTTGTAGATGACGATATCAGGTCTTGCAAAGTGTCAAAGTCAGGATTGGCAAAGTAACGGGGTTGGTTTGAAGTTAAGCCAATTAGGTTATGAGTACTCGTGTGTCGGAGAGAAAAATCAGCCATCTGACACGTGCATGATCTCTTCCCCCATTTGGGGGGGGGGGAGGGAAATCATCAAATAACCCCTCCTGCTCTTGGACAGAGCGGAAGGGAGTGTCAGACTTCTACTGACTAAAAACCACCCATGTTCCTTCTTAGCCCTTGTTATTTATTTGTGCAACCATTTCAGATATTTGTACCTTCTATTTTCTAGGATGATTTTGATGATAATCCTGATTATTTGTAAGTATTTATTAGAATATGTACAATTGTATACATAACGGTAAACTACGGAATAAGTATAGAAATAAATACAACAGAAAATTAATTTATGGCAAGTTCTTTGTTCATATCCAGTTGTTCGCATCTTGGTATCGAACTCATCTCGTCGGTAAAGCGATCGTATCATCGCGATAGTCTCCGACAGATCCACTGATACAGTTTACACTTTTGTATCGAGGGCGAGGCGTATCTTACGCGTGATGGAAAACTTTGTTAACATCGTGTTGTGCAGGAAATGAGATTATTTTGTTTGCTTGTTTGTAAATTTTGTGATGGAAAAAATTACAAAGTAATTTTTGTATATTTGTTTAAGAAGAAGCCTTGCCCCTTCACTCATTCAAAGTCAACAATCGAACAACTATGTCACGCCAAGGATTAGCCCTTAAACCTTTGGCTGCCAGTCTTACACACTAACCTACGTAAGCACACGACAAGCCAACCTGTGTTCTATCTAGATTGCCCTGCACACTCCGTGCAAGGACAAAGCGACACAGCTATACAGGGTGCCCAGTAAATTGAGCGTGAGCGGCGACAATTTGACGTCAATTTGGCGTTATTACGACGCTGTCTTGGTGCCTCGTAAATTTTCGGGGGTGGGGGTAAAGGGGTGGGGAGGAATGCACTGGTTTTTGTGGCAGTCTTTATGGTCGTTTGTGTGATGAGTGTCGTGTGGTTTTGCAGATATAAGAAGAATTGGGGTGGAAAAAAAACGATCCGGCTCGAAGGACCAGGCTTTGTTGGGGTTATTATCATTTGGAGATAGGGCCTGTATAATTACAAACAACAAATAATTTGTTTATAGGAAACAAATACAGAAATTAAAAACATTCGTTTTGTACTACAATTTTGTAGTCTTTCTACAATTTATTGTATTCAATAATGACGAACCTATCGTCATATTATAGGGTCATAGGGTTATGTTAAGACTTTTATATCATGCAGAAGGCAGTACTGCGTGATATTTAAAAGTCTTAACATAACCCTCTCTTTAAAGTTGCAAAGGGTAAATAACAATAAAATTTAAAAATTACTTTGAACGATACCAACATCATAATCAGTCAGTTATTGATGGTATCATTAGCCGTTTGATAACGTTGACCAAATTTTGCTAAATTGGTTCTAAATAACATCAATTTGGAGGCAATTTGCTGCTATTACGACGATGTCTTGAATTTTGAAATAAGGCTGTGTTCACAGTAGCTTGAGATTAGTGGGAAGATTACGTTGATAACGTATAACAGTAATTTTAAGGCTGAGCAACGCTTTACGGGGTCGGTTTTGAGTCCCGGTTTGTCGTGGATGAGCTCATCCCTGCATTAAAAAATACGTCATGACGTTTTCAGCTGGATAGGTAGAGCTTTTGACTATTCAAAAGCTAGAAAATCTCTCAGCCCAGGAACTGAGATACGATGGTCAGATAGGCAGTCACGCCATATACTAAAAAAACGTGTTTTCAGCTGCATCGGGATAGACTGGAAGCCGACACTAACATGGTTCGGAGAATAATGATGGTATCAGCCTTATTATTCTGTAGAGCGATATAGATATGTACAAAAAATGTTAGAAAGAGACACAGAATATTATTAGGAGAGTCTATTAAGGAAAATGAGAATCTGTCTCGTTCGGATGATGAGTTTATAATTAAACTGTCACAACTCTCGCATATTTCGATCTCAAATACGACAGTTTGCTAAATTAATGTTTCTCTTGAAGTAAATATTTTGTGGAACGTCAAGCCTACGTGAGATAGGGGCGGCAGTCAAGGGTATTTTCGGAGCCATTTGCTCAGAAAAACTGCTTAAAGAAAATACTATAAATTGAAGGACATTGAAAAGTGAATATATAAGGTGACTGGTATATAATGATCGATTTATGTTCGCATAACTGGTCAAAATGTACTGAACATTGTTTTTTTTTTCGCGAATTCAGTTTTATGGTGCAACCTTAACAGTAGGTCTGTTATATAAAACTGTAATAACTATGATGACTTGCTGAAAGTTACCGATACTGACACTGGTAGCCCGCAAGGCTTGTTATAACTTTCAGTTGTTTCGATCCAGGGCTAAAGGTAGACCACTCGATGTGGGCTTTGTCTAACTCTAGTTGTGTTGAGTTCCAGAAAGTGCCTATTTTGGCCGCAGCTCATTGGGCATACGGCAGATGTGGCCAGTCTTACCCACTTCAGTTTAGCGGCTTTTTGAGTAACGTCAGTAATTTGTGCTTTGGTGCTGAGTGGTGTTGCCTACATGGTTGGTTAGTATGCAGGTCGGTTAGTAGCCTAGGATTCTGCGCTGAGCAATGGATGCTTAAAGTTACTTAGTTACTTAGTTACTAGAATCTGAATCTAAAATGAGATGTGGGTTAATAGAGGAGTAAACATTTGCCAATAGGGATGTTTACTGACTAAAAAAAATATGATTCTAATTAGTCCGTCTGTTAGATTATCGAAAAGTATTGGATACGCATTTTTTGTTTTATCAAATCAATAAAAATTGACGATGATAAAACGCGTCAAAGATTTGAGTGGGGAGTTGTGACGTCACTCACCGGTAAGAAATGTCATACTAATGTCTTAGAATATGACGTCACAGGAGTTTTCAAAGCACTGTATCGTCTTCATTGTTTGTTTACGTGAATAAAGAAAAAATATGTGTCCGATATTTTTTTGGATATCTATCTGACGGACTAATTAGATTTTTTTTGTTAACTACCCTATTGCCTTGGAAGCATAAGCATAAACATCAGTCAAACTGAAGGAAACTGTCCCTGACCCTGTATCACGTGTTTATCAATAGCTGTCGTAACAAATAGTCAGTGCCCCGAAAGTCTGGCAACTGCAGTCTTACCAAGAGGTAAGACCAGTACTAAATGGGTATTGGAGGTCAGAAAGGCAATCGCTCCTCGTAAAATACTGGTACTCAGCTGCATCCGTTTAGTATCGAAGCCGACTTCAACATAGTTGGGAAAAGGCTAGGTAGATGATGATGACGTGTTTCAATATACCAGCAGCTATACTTTATCTATCACTCCCTAAACACTAATAAACAACACGCCACAAACATCATTAACATAATTATTGATGTCTGTCGCCTCAATTAGCTCTAAAATCGACAGCGCACATAAAACACGTTATAATCAGGGTCCTGTATAAAACAGATAAAACAATATAAACTACAGGCTCAGTTGGTACGCTCGTATATTTTGACAAGGTCCGCAATGGTCCAGCAATTACGTTAGATGCATATTATGCCGGACATATTGCAGCGAGTATTAGGGGCGATGTTGAAACGGGTTTTATACGAGAGTCGAGAGCTCGGATCTATCTTCAAGTTCAAGGTCTCTCCGTGGTTGGGTCACCAGTGACCATCCTTTAAATAATCTTCGTACCTCGGAAAACGCGTTCATTCGTTGGTTCTGGCTATAATTTCAAGATCTTTGAGAGTCATTACACGTAGTCAGTGATCCGAAAGTCTGACAACCAGTATTTCGAACAAAATTGCAACGATGCCCGAAAAGGAAAAAAAAAGAATAGCCCAGTGCGTCTACGAGTGCTCCAGTAATTTTCTCCGTTTTTGTGAATTTAGTTCATAAATCCAATTTGTTATCTCATGGCTTTTCTAACGTAAAATCTTTTCTACTGACTAACCAAAACGTATCTAACGTTTTTACAATTATTTCGTGGAGTGGAAAATGATTACTTAACATTATAATAGTCAATCTGTATATATAACTGAAGAGAAACTTTAGTACCATAATAATAGGTAAAGTAGAGTTACTCGTGCAGAAACTTTGAAGTTAGTTTAGCATTATTGAACATAACTTCAGTCAAAAGTTATATTTTCCCGTTCATCCATTTAAAATCACGATATACAGGGTGTAAAGGTCACCCTTCTGCAAACTGATCGGGAGAATATCATACTAAGATGACTGAAACTGATTTGTTTCATCAATAGGAACATAGCAAACGGCAAGCTTAACGAACACTGTAGTAACGAGTTCAATGAACTCTGTAGCTAGGCAGTAAGTGAATTTATTTCCACACGTCGTTCGTTAGAGTATTTCAAAATCCATTGTTGGTTTTATTTTTATTTTAGCTGTATTATTTACATGAAGGGAGTGCTGCGCACAGAGAATGTAAGTTTACATTGAAATAAAGGCACACACAAACGGTAACAGAAAATACGCAAAAAAAAAAATTGGCAAAAATTCCGGTGGAATATGATTCTAAATAAGGAGCTGATTGCACCCTGTCTGGTTTCAGACGGCTATCCTTCATCATCATCATCCACAGCCCGAGATCACCCACTGCTGGGTATAGGCCTCTCTTTTTTTTCCAATCGTGTAGATTGGAAAAAAAAAGGTCTTGTGCCAGCCTCATCCAGGTTTTGCCCCCAATGGCAACTATGTCGTCTGCCCATCTTGCCGCCGGACGACCCACACTTCTTTTGCTAGTTCTTGGGCGCTATTCGGTGATAGCCTTAGTCCACCTATCATCATTCCGCCTTACTAGGGGTCCTGCCTAACGCGATTTGAGTTCCGTAACGCAATACCCAATATTGAAAACCTTTGTACGTCTTCGGGTTTTGATGGTAGGAACTCGATCGAGTTTTATGCCGAGCATGGAACTATCCATTTTTTTTGGGGGGGTGGGAAATCATCAAATAACCCCTCTCGCTCTTGAGCAGAGCGAAAGGGAGTGTCAGACTTCTACTGACTAAAAACCACCCATGTTCCTTCTTAGCCCTTTATGTCGAGGCTGCGGTATCTTTTGCAAACAACCCCCAATCCCGACGGGCGTCGGCCCTTACGGGCCCCTTCCATGTTGCTGACATCTCTTTAAGGCGCGCGTGGAACACGAACGCGCCGTCGACACGGCCTGTCGTCGTCATAAGACGGACGGATGGCGAGCTAGATGAAACTATCCCTTAGATAGTATACTATATATTATATTTGCTGTACTAATATCTAGGTGTGCGTCGCTGCTTGCTTTCGTGCTCGCAGTGTTCGTTGTTGCGGGCATACGGCGGCGTGTGATTCGGCGTGGTGGCTTTCGGGATGACGTATTGCACTCGTAGTTTAGTTTTATGAATTGTTCTTCTGACATTCAAAAGTACCTGTAATGGTTTAATTGAAATAAATGCTTTGACTTTGACTTTGACTTCTACTATCGTTCCTCCACATCACCCCCAGTTTAACATAATGTAAGCATGAAGTGTGTTTCGGTGGGGTCAGCAGATAGCGAGCTCGTTACTGCAGCGATCCGTCGATAGCACACAATGTTGTTTGTGATTACACTCGCAACTTATGTACCAAATTGTTTATGATGTGAATTATGAACCAAATTGTTTAGTATGTGAATTATGAACACACAAATTTTGGTGCTCATATTGCAGGTAAATTCATGGATTTTCAATTTATCTCTGTTTGGATTTTGGGGTGAAATAGTGTTATTGCTATTCTAGTGAGTATGTGTTTGTGTGTGTTTTAGTTGGCTCTATCAGAATACCAGTGCTGTGACATTTGATTTTAATGTTACAGCAAAAACACTAGGAAGTGTCGAAGGGTGGGCGTTTTGGGGGACTGTCACTTGTAAATAAGTAAAGTAAATTTTGACGTTCGAAAAGTGCTGATTATCAGCTTTGAATAAATGACTTTTGATTTGATTTAATTTTGATTTACAGCACTATGCTGTGCGCCTTTCTCAGCCTTTTGGCCCTGTACAGTACCAATTTTTCAGGACAGTGTTCAGTTTTTCTTTTCAGTGTTTTTTTTTGTTTTTATTGTTGATTTTAAATATTTTGGTTTTGTCCCGTGTGAGGCTAATAAATAAGTTTTCCTTCTCTTTCTTAGTAAGTAAATCTATGTATTTGACTAAAACCCAGTTAATAAAACATAAAAACATAAAAAAAAAATAATAATAAATAAGATTTAGGCTTGGCGTCCTATTACATGGGACTTGAAATACGAATGGCAAATGGGGCCCTCTGTGTAGCTCTAGTGTGTGTGACGTACCCGTATTTCTCATGTAGAACCATAAAGTTTTTACTACGTTTTAATATTCTGTCTTTAAATCATAAACACGGATACTCGTTTCTTCTCTTTGTTATGACATTTTGTTTGTCTGCAGTAGGACAATAACAGGCTGATAAGATTATTACGCTAGTATGCTGCTATTTGGACTACAGTTTTACCAAGGGGTATCCCATTGCCCAGTATTGACTGGGTTGTGGAGGCCAGGTGGGCAGTCGCGCGATGAAAACAATAATGATGATGATGTTTCTGAAGATTGCATTACGAACACAGGGGTAGTAGTAATTTGATATTACACTGAAGATATTTCTGAGAATTGAAGATTTTGATATGTATTACATAAGGTACCTACATAGATACTGGGTTTTACCGTCTAAAGCCCCGATTATTTTAACCGGGTCATACAATGATCCTAAAGGCCTGCGCAGACGAGGGACTTTTAAATTGCTGGATTGTAACAGGCGACATGATACTACTAGTACACAATATCTACCCAAACTTACGCAAAATACTTCGGAAGGAAAGAAAGAGGTGTGTTTATTTAATTGTTAACTCACATTTTAGACTCACTTGAAAATCCCAAGAACACTTTGTAAGACCTGAAAATCAAACCAAAGACCTCATGCTTAGCAGACGCACTTACAACCAGTACATCAATGGAACAGGTATGATGGTGCTTTGATTGAATTGCACACAAAAATAATAATCATCGGTAAAATGCTTAAATATACAAGAGAAAAAAAGTATGGGACAAGCCCGTCACACTATTCCCAAACCACTTTAACTCCTGTAAGCCAGAATCAACAGTGGCGACCACAAGAAAAGCGCTGAGTCAATGAAGCCCGACGAAGTCCCAAAGAAGCGATTTAACTGTCTTGGATCCCGTAACGAAATTAATCTGAAAACAATAGAGGAGGAGTAGGAAAAACATGATTTCCACTAGCATCCACATCGCGCATCTTCCGCTCTTTAAGATCTCCAGAAGGTATCTCGTCTACTCAACCCATAAAGGGTTCTCCACGGCCACTCCCCAGTTATTTCCTAAACATAGCGAAACTCGGAACAAGCCGTAAAACGAAACAAGTACACTTTGGACAAACGAGAAAAAACTCCAGAATTCGTTAGGAAAAGTTTTTTGTGAAAACAAAAGTAATTTGCAACGAAGCTTGTTAATAACGTGTTCTGTATTAATTTCCTTTTTAATTATAGCTTGTTTTTAATTATTATTTTTATTTCTAGCATTTATTTTTTGCTTTGTGTTGTGTAAAGTTCAAGGTGGGTTTTATGTTTCATGGTATTATTACTTTGTTAGTTTAAATTGTGTTTACTACCAATTACTTTTACCTTTTTTTTTGGCGGGTGGAAAATCATCGAATAACCCCTCCCGCTCTTGGGCAGAGCGAAAGGGAGTGTCAGACTTCTACTGACTAAAAACCACCCATGTTCCTTCTTAGCCCTTCATGTCGAGGCAGCGGTATCTCTTGCGAAAAACCCGCAGCCCCGACGGGAATTACTTTAGGACGTTTAATGTCTCCCTTACATGTTAACCACCATCTTCTTGTAGTAAACATCGGCCATGTTACTTGTTACATACAGATTTTCTCGCACACTCTTTATAAAACTAATCCACAACCTAAAATCAGGCTTAAACACCCTAAAAAGATGAAGCACTCTGTAATGTCTTAAGCATTAATGTTATAACATCACGCCTGGTATCCCGAAAGAGTTAGGCAGACTGAGGTCGTACCCACATTTCACCACTTACGTTCATGTTATTTATGTTCCCATTATAAATACCCCGCATAGTATATTTTGTCGAAATAACATCGCTAATATAAATCAGCATAATGTGTAGAACGGCGTCATCATTATTTAGTGCACCGCATTGCCCCAGTTGTGCATAATAACGATACACTATTCAATTTAGTTTTAGTACTACACTATATTCTAATGTTAATTATTAATGAGGCGATGAAAGTGGATTTGAGTGGAAGGTACCAGGGGATAGGGAATCATGAAACGTAAGAGCTGTGCTGGTGAACGCATACTGGTTGCGTTTGAGTGTATCTAAACTCAAAGCACCAAGCCGCACTGAGCCCTCGTGCTTGATTATAGCCCATCCCTCTTCTAGAGAGGAGGCCTGAGTCCCTGCAGTGGGAACATTATAGGCTGATGATGATGAAACTCTCAAATATATAATGATAGCAAGAAAGGAACTTGACGACACAGTTGGCGCAGTGGCTGAGCGATTGGACTGCTGCGCTGCGTGTCGCGGGTTCGATTCCCGCACGGAACAAATATTTGTATGACCTACAAATAGTTGTTTCGGGTCTGGGTATTTGTGTATGTGAGTTTAAATGTTTGTAAACGCACCCACGATACAGGAGAAATTCCTAGTGTGGGGCAACGTTTTTTTTTTTCTTATCGGTATCTCAGTGTGTTGTAAAAGGAACACTGCTTTTGAAATAAAAGAGTGTTCTGTGTCATATTATCTTCATCTTTGTTCAGTAACTGCTGAGTAAAAGCCTTCTCTCTTTTCTGTCATGCTTCCCTGGTCGGTGCGAGTCTCATCCAGGTCTTCCCCAAAATCTCCTGTAGGTCATCCGTACGACTCAAAGTGGGTCTGCCAGTGATGCTTTGGTAACCATTATATTATTTTTTTACGTGTCATCACTATATCTAGACAAAAGTCTTGCTCATCTCCAATTCAGAACCTGAGAATCGTATGAATCGAAACAAATTATAATTTTTGTAACTAAAAAAGAATTTGATCGGATTTAGCCACAATTAGCTTGAATCGAGACAAATTCTGATCATGTTCTGTTGCAGTTTTGACTAAGCGTTCTTTGGAATGCAGTAGGGCGAACCTTGTGAAGCGAATGCGGAACAACTCCATTCTACCCACGAGGGAAACATAACCAAAAGAAGCTGCATTATGTGATGTTATCTGCGAACAAAACAAAATAGGATTAATTATTTTATTATTGAATTTAATTATATTTTTCACTATTGTGCCATGTTTCACTTTCACACATATTACAAGGTTTAACACCGACACTTCAGAACAGCGTTATATCTGGCGTAGTACACAAAATAAAGTCATCGAGTCCCACAAAATTCACTTACTTTTAGGCACAATGCACACACAACCACCCTCAAAGCTGAACACGTACTCAGCAAAAATTCGCCACTGTATGTACCCAAATCAACATACAAAATTAGATTAAACAAAAAAGAAAGGACTTAAAACAACACAGGGAAACAATAGAATAGACGTACTCCTACTTTACATTCAGGCCCACATGTCTACAACCGACTTTATTCGCCTCACGAAATAAATCTTTCTTTATTTATACTTTCAACTAACCTATTGTTTTTTTTTCTTTCTTTCTTTCTCTCGTTTTCCTCAGTGATTTGGAAGTTTTTTCTTGTGTGGTATTCGGTTACTTCACGGTGTTAAAGTTGACAATCTTGTTCGGTGGTTAGAGGTTTGTGTAGTGGCTTTGAAGATAAAGATACTTTGTTTACTATTATGTTGTACTTTTTACACAAAACCGTTAAAATTTGTTTTTACACAAAATTCAAGCTCACAAGAAAATTTCGTGATACACATGATATTGGCTTTCTATAACACGTTAGTTACGTTACCGAAAAAGACAAATTTTGCATAATAATAGATCAATGAATAGAGCAATTTCCTTCAAGATTCAACTATTAACCAAAATATAAAAATAACATTGCAGATGCACTTTGCAAACGACTGCCAATTAATAATTTTAACAATAACTTAAACATTAATGTTGTTTTAATTGCATGCACAATAATATGCTATCATAAAGTAAACTGCACGTAATAGGGATAGCATATTCAAACCCCGCTATCTAAAGACAGACTCACCACACGTTGCCTTTAATTAGAAAAGCTCATTTCCCTAGGATGTAAGACTACAGTCACTTGCTTAAAGTTCTTTGTGAACTGCAGAGAAGGAAATTAGTACATATCTTACGAAAAAAGGTGGTAAATAGCAGAGCTTGGGTAGTGGTAGAAGATTCTTTCATAAACATAATTTATGTAATGCGTTACTTGCCGTTAAAAGTGGTATTTTAGTGAGTGGGCACTCAGTTTAGTTTTTGTAAAAATGTACTTTTGTGCCTGTTTACTAAGCAATATTCACTTAAATAAATGCTTTTCGCAGTATGAAGCAAAGAATATAGCCAGGTACCGCGACCACATTTTATGAGAAGAGGTGACCACTATAAATACCTAAAAAATTAACTGAGTGGCCGTATCTACTGAGGATACTCACTGTGTGGTTGGCAATCAACAATCTCTACATCTTAGAAAAAGTATTACTTTACCGTACTTCATTCATGTCTTGTGCACATAAAAAAATATTTAAAAACAAATAAAATAACCCTTTCTGTCCACTATATCCATGTGTATTTTGAAATGATGAAAATACCGACCAGTTTAGTATTATTTTAGTGTATAAGCAATATGTTATCAATGTCTCCCTAAACACATAGTTATCACAATGCTTGTCACATACTGTAATATGCCATCAAATATTTCTGTTTACAAGTAATGAAACAAGTCAATATGTCTACCAAAACGGTGTTATTCACAACACAATATCATTATCATAATGTAGACGCAAAGAGGAAGAAGGAAAGAATACTAATTTTCTATGATGACGCAAAAATGGCCCATTAGACGGCGGGGGAAATAAAAATGCTTTTTTTATGTAATTGCCACGGCAGATTTTTTGGGACAAGCCCTTCACAATTATGTTCATTCCCAATCACTGCAACTAAGGAATACCAGAACCAACAGTGGGGACAAACAGAGAAGCATCCAAGCAACGACCATACTGGCTGTATGGTCGTTGCATCCTAGCAATGAAGCTCAACGACTCCCGGAAAGACAAAACCACTGACTGTCATAAACCCGCAACGAAATTGCAAAGACGGTAAGTTAGCGAATATTGAATATTATTGTCACCCTGTTAATCACACACATCACGCTTATTCGTCGAAAGGGAAGGCAGGGTGTTTCATCGGCCAGCAATTTGCCAGTTAGAGACCAGAGGTTCAAAGACTTTCATGATTCAGGGGACAAACTTCGACCACCACAAAGAATGACAACATAGAATTCAATTGGGATAGGCAGAAACTACAGGACGCCACCTGCTACGATCTTGACTCGTCCACATTCATACACGTGTACTACACCTGTCCTTTCTGAAGAACTTCACGAATAAGGCCAGTGTATATCTTTCTCGGCCAGCCTCTCCCGCTATCACACAATATCTGCCTTTATAATACTTTTTGCAAAAAATTATAATTCACATAAAATAACTTAGATCACGACACGGGCAAAACCGGAGATAAGAGCAAGCTATAAATCTAGTACACATAATATAGACATGGTTGCAATGTGAGAACTTTAGTTTACATTCACATAATAATTTCAGGAAAATACGAATAAAGAATAAAATGATATTATTTTATGAAACAACTCCAGTCGTACTGACGTTGTTTTAATCTAGTAAAAATGTTTTTCACTTTTTATCTCATACTCGACGTATTCCAATGATTCATTGTTTTACGAACGTGTGTGCAACTGAATACGTTGCTTTTTTTCCCTTTTTTGGGATATTATGTTCAAAAATATATGAATAACTTTATTGCGGACTGCGATATTTTGTAGCTCTCGTTTTTGGGACTTTGTTGGGGATTGCAAGAGAATATGGTTAGGCTTTGTCAAGCAATTTCTGTTTCATGTCGGTCTGTTTTAATAATTCTAATAAAGCTTTTGTTTTTCTCTAGTCTTTACTGTCCAACTGCTCGGCAAAAGGCCTCCCCCAATTCCTTCCACGTTATCTTTTCCACCTCGAACCAGCCCTCGTGGTGCGCGTCCAGATCGTCTCGCCACCTCTTTCTGGGCCGGCCTCGGCGGCGCCGTCCGTCTTCTGGCAACCATCGTGTGGAGACTTTTGCCCAGCGGTCATCGTGCTTGCGGCTGACGTGACCCGCCCAATCTCATTTTAGCCTAGCAGCCTTCTTGCCAACGTCTACAATGCCCGTTTTGGAGCGCAGCGTGGTGTTTCGAATTCTATCTTGTCAGAATGCACATGTCGATGAGTTTGTTTGGTTGAGTTTGATTAATAACGTTAATATTACAAATTACAGGCTTTATTGTAAAAGTTACCAAGCATTATGCATGATTTCATCTCTACAACAACTTCAGGCTTACCATAAAAAAAATTGAGTATTATAATCTGATATAAATCTAACTGGCTGGCTGTTTCGTTGGTCTAGCGGTCGCAAGCGACTACTGTTAAGGATTCGATTCCCAGGTCGATCAAAGTGCGGATTTTTCCATCAGAAAATTTGTTAGTAGCAGCCGCGATGTCTGGGTTTGTGCCTAGTTGATGACAATAGGTTCGCCCCTATTAAACGGGACTGTAACATAACTGGCGAAATGTGGTTGTACTATTAGGTACACCTCTGCCTAACCCTTCGGGAATGTCAGGGGTGATGATATATGCTATGTGTTGCAGTCGGCTTCCAAAATTGAGTCATCATTTAAATTTTAAAACACCGTATAAGGTACATAATAATCCCGTCGACATAAAGGGCTAAGAAGGAACATGGGTGGTTTTTAGTCAGTAGAAGTCTGACACTCCCTTTCGCTCTGCCCAAGAGCGGGAGGGGTTATTTGATGATTTTCCACCAGCCAAAAAAAAAAAAGGTACATAATAATCTATATTGTATAGAAACCAACTTTCAAATTGAAATACAGCTTCCAAAATCCTCACGCAGCTAAATTAAACTCACATAAACCTACATGGCTACACTCAATTCTCATACTGAGATGTAAATCCACTAAACACCCGATAAATTACACAATTTCGCCCATTAAAGTCATTTAAGTCGTAAATAGGTAACCGCGGTTGCCTTTCGGGGCTTGCCTAACAATATTTTATTTTAATGTTGGTAGCACTGAAATAATTAGCCAGCGAACGTCAGCCGAGCAGAAACTTCGTGTAGAAACCGAAAACATTCGGGGATTCATCACTCGTATAGTTAGGATATGACCGAGGTGATGAGAGAAGCGGAAAGTTAATAAATAAAGCGTTTGTATTACATGTATTTCGAAATACGGGGCCGTACGAAGGTCTTAGAGTTTGGAAATCGCGTTATGAAACTCAAAGGGAGTTTTCTGGACACCTAGCAAGGCGCGGTGAGGGCAGGTGAAGTTTTAACCGAGTGGCGTCCAAGGAATGGGAAGGGAAGTGTTGAATGTCTGGCGGCAAGATGCGCAGACGATATTGTTGAAATTGTGGGAATATTCTGGATGAGGCTGGCACAAGAGCATGGAGCTTGGCACAAGCAGAGAGAGGCTTATACCACACATTGGGTAACATCGGGTTGTGGACGATAATTATTTAGCACAATTCCTAGTTGAAAATTATAAATGTACGTAGAGTTGCTGGGTTAAATGATGCCAAAAACTCAAAAAAATCTGTTTAAAAATGCATAATAACACGGATATTACATTTTTTGACAGATTAAGAAGAACGAGCGTCCTTAATTGGTCTACCATGTGTAGTTATTATGGCAACTACATAACTAAACAAGTCGTAGCTAACTAAATCAGTCGCATTCAAATCAGGACTATTCATGACATCATCCAATCCTGGGTTTTAAAGCTCGCTTTATGAAGGCAGGTTTACACTTTAGTCATAAATGAAATCATTTAGCACTCACTATAGCCTCAGTCTCCGTAACGTAAGCAAAACAGTCAGAATAGTGCAGCGTTAGGTAAATCCTGCAATTAGTTGGAGACGCCGATATGCCGGCTGTACCTGGCTTTGTGGCAGTCGTGACGTAGTTACTGCTGTTTTGGTTCTACTTGTTACTCGGGTATGAATTTACTTTAGGAACTGGTATCTTTGATGTTATAAATTGATGGTTATATGTACCATTCTGTCCTTATTTAACTTTGAAAATTGAGAAATTTGTCCTTGAATGATGTCAATATTCATGAACTAGGTTTTCGAATTTCTATGAGCAGTGTGTGGTGGCGGCCCCGATTTACGAACAGTCGTAGGTTCGAACCCAGTCAGGCGCATTACTTTGTGTAATTTATTTCATCATCACTGCTCTGAAAACGGTGAAGGAAAACATCGTGAGGAAACCGGCATGTCTTAGAACCAAAAAAATCGAAGACAAGTGACATCTACCAACCCACACTGGGCCTGCGTGGTGGATTATAGCCCATCCTTCTCCTAGAGAGGAGGCCTGAGTCCCTGCAGTGGGAACATTATAGGCTGATGATGATGATGAGATTTTCGAAAATAGCAAAGAAGTTGTTCTCTGTGTCGAGGTTATTATTTTTGTTCTTATTCATTATGTTTTATCAAAAGAAAAATAAATAATACTATTATAATTTCTTTACCCCCGAGAACAATGCTTCTATGTTTCTATTTATTTATTGTTTAAGCACAACAACTACTCAACAATCAAAACTTTTTCCTTCATCTAATTAAGTTATTTATTTGTATAGCAAAACTTTGAAACTTGTATGTTTGTTCGTGTGACGTTTGAAATCCTAAATGGCAGCAAAAAGCCGCAACTGTCTCGACACGAAGCGCCATATTGATGTAAAAAAAGTTTTTTGTAGCTTTACGGGGTGCCAGTGTGAGCGACTATTTAATTGGGTATCGGACGTTTCTAAAAACCAAATAGTAATTCAAATGTCTGTTTATGTTTCTTGTCTTTTTAAGAAATTACAAAAAAAAAAAAACAAAAAATAATATATTGGTCTCAGGAAATGCAAAATCAGTAGTGCTATTTTTGCTCATTTGTAAGTTCAAAACCTTGCGAATAACATTTTGGAGTAGCCTAAATCCAACAGTGGACTGCTAGCAGCTGGTAATGATGTTGTCTAAACTCAAGGTTCCCAAAAAATGAGGTACTAAGCCAAATATTTTTTTTTTACTGCCGTATTGTAAGAAACCGCCAAGTGTCGAACGAAAAAAAATAACTCTGGTTTGGGTTACTTTTGGTCCCGTGGCCTCTGGCTAGTGGATGAAATAGGCTGATTATAAATTATTAAGCTTATTGTTTACCCTACGTGTTGCTTTATTCTTATGTATGTCCCAGTTGCACTTATAAGTCCAGTTCAACAATTGGATGTTTGGACCCCGCTGCCACTCGGCCCAAGCCCCATCGTGACGTGTTAATGCTGGTTGATAGATGCGCCGCCCACCACCAGCGCGGATTACTACGCGCGCCGACAGATTCCCACCAACACACACTTTTTATTGCCCACGCTGTTGCAGAATTACGGTTTAAATGCCTTTTTACGTATGGTTTAGAGGGATAGGTGGAAAACAATTCAAGATTGTAAAAGTTATGATGAAGAGGAATGTGAAAATCACATAAGAATAGTAAAAAGCGTGGAGAAACATGGTGGTGCAGTCATCCCGGAGCGGTCTTGTCTTTAGACTTATGAACATAACAGATGGGTGAAACTATTGTACACGCCATGGTGTGCACATACCTTAGAATACTAAAACGAACGACGCGGCGCATCACTACCTCAACTACCTGCGGGGCGACTCACCTGGCAATACTGAGCGCCGCCCGTCATAGAGAATATATGCGGAAGAATCGGCGCAAGCGTCCGTCAGTCGAGTCGACGTGAATACCTTGTAAAGTCCATTTCACGAAAGAAGTCCCGCAGACGCAGCGCTGTATGTCGCGCGACATAATGTTGTTCACAACTTTTGGCATCGTAAATAAACCTTATAACGCACTAATCCAATAATAAACTCACAAAATATCTACCACAACAAACGCACCTTGATAACATCGACAAACGACAACATGGCCGATCTGTTAAATTTAGTTCCACAATTGTCCGCGGGACTTCTTTCGTGAAATGGACTTTAAATGCAAGTTTTTAATAAAAGTTGATTAAAGAAGAGGCTTTTAATGTAATCCCCTTCAGCTATCAAATTATTTTTACGCCGTGTGTGCTTTAAAAGATGATGATTTCCTAAGAGATTTCAGGTAGGTACATAATACTCGCAACCGGCGTGTGCGATAACCATCTCAAGCAATAATTATTTTAACGTGGACGAGGCAAAAGAAGTATATAAGGATCATAGTAATCGCCATGGGAAATATTAATAATTATTTCTTCACTATTTATATGATTTAAGACCAAGTACCTATACGTCAGTATTCCTCCGCATTTCTCTTTCTTCTCGTAACATTCTCACAATTACTCATAGCGACAATATCATTTTTTCCAGCATCGATATTCAGTACCGAATGATACAATATTTCGTTCGCAAGTACGTCACGTAATAAATGCGTTGTATCGGCGCATGCGGTCGTAACTCACGCCGAACGTACGTATCTCATCGCGGTAAATCGCTGGTAGACGTAAATAGTCGTAAATGCTATGTTTTTCAATGGGTTATCGTGAGCCAATATGCGGTGCTGTACTCCAATGATGGACTGCAGTTTTAATTATGTATGTGAGCGGTGGTAGTTGTTGTGTTGATTCTGCTTTTAGCTTTTTTTAACACGAGTTTTTTGTTTTGTTTTTTTAACTTACTGCAATATGTATCCCATACTATCATCGCTACTTAGAGGAGATCGTGGTATAATAATAACTGCCACTTGGGCCAATCTTTAAGACATTTTTCCTAGGTTGGTCCGTTTATGGGTGAGCACCCATTACATACCGAGTTCCTCCCGTGCCTCGGACACGTCAAAATGTTGATCCCAGCTGCCATTTGTAGATCTTTGACAATTGTTAGAGATAGTCAGTGGCCTACAAGTCTGAAAACTACTCTTACCAGAGGTTATCGTATTACCTAGTACTAACCGGGTTGTGAGGTCAGATAGGCAGACGCTCCGTGTAATTTTTTTTTGAAATCTATCTGACGGACTAATTTTTTTTTTTGGTCTACTACCCTATTGGGAAAGGCTAGGCAGGTGATTAAGGCCATCACAGCTATTTCTTCTACTATAGGTTTGAAAGGTTATCAATACTACTGATTTGTTTTATAATGTTAGTGATATTTAAAGATTTCCTCAAATATCAGACTTTTGAAGAAAACCAACGCTTTTTTACCTCTGACAATATAATTACAATAATCGATGGACATACCTAATACCTCCGTCATTAGTTGGTTAGTATTTTAACCTGCACATAAGACGAAATTAACAACCCTAACGGCACAGCCTAAATAATTTAGCGCCATTAATTACAAGCAAAAAGCCAGTACAAAAAGCGACAGTCTTCAACATTACGCAAAAAAATTCGTCAAAAAGTAAAAAAAAAAACCTTAAAAAGTTAAGCAACGGAAATGGCGCACGGCAAAAGGCTCTGCTCTATTAAATTATTCCGTTTGGTCGAGTCAAAATGGTAGATCTTAATGTTGCCAGCATTGAAAAGAGGCCGGCTGAAAGGGTGGGCTTTTTGCCTTATTTTTACACTGTGGTCAAGTGCTTTCGTGTGGACGAATTGTTGATGTTACGTTTCTGTGCCTTTTGTTGGGTTATAAGAGTTATGTTAGTGATATTGTTATTTACGAACGTAAATAGTTACTGTTAGCTCGTGCGTAGCATCCCATAGCTGGGTAAAAGTATTCACCTCCAAATCTTTAAATCTAGGGCCAAATGTTGACCACTGGACGTTGGTTATGTCTAGAACGCCATCTTCAACGAGTTCTACCGTGTCCCACTTCTGCTTAGCGGCTTTTTGAGCAACATCAGTAATTTGTGTTTTGGAGTGCAGTATGGGGTTTATTTATTTATTTAGGATTTCCAACAAATAATATACACAGATCATGTTAAATACATAGTGGACGACAAAAGTTTCAAGTAAGTGTACTCCTTCATTTACAGGAGAACACAGCATAAATGAATGCATACATGATAGGTTAGTTTAACGCCTAGGAAACTGCACGAATAAAAATAGTATCGCCTGTTATTCCCCGACGACATAAAGTTAAGCAGTCAGGTGCACCGAAACTACACTCCAATATCGCCCATTATATGACCCGCTCCATATAATATGGACGAGCCAATTGCCATCAATCGATAAAATATCTCGAGTCCCGGCTACTACTAAAAAAAAAAATTTTTTTTTCCCAACTTAGGAATCGAATCCAGGACCTCATGTTTAAAACCAGTGCTTGCGATCATTGAGTAAATGAGACAGTCCGATATTAATAGGTTTAGGTACTCGTATATTATATTATTTATCATATTATTAATAATAATAATCATTTATTTCAGGAAATTTCCCATAAGAATAAAATTCGATTACAAATACAAATTACAAGAAATATTAAAATACATCATCCTGCCCTGTCCTGTCCTGTTGTGTCCTGTTCATCATTCTGTGTATATTATTGCCTCACACTAGGAATTTCTCCTGTATCGTGGGTGCGTTCACAAACATTTAAACTCACATACACAAATACACAGACCCGAAACAACTATCTGTAGGCCATACAAATATTTGTTCGGTGCGGGGATCAAACCCGCGACACGTAGCGCAGTAGTCAACTGCTTGAGCCACTGCGAAAACCGTGCCGTCTAACCGTCGTCGTACCGTGCCGGTATATTACTGTAATGATAACTTCTATAAAAGAGTTTAAGTCATCAGCTTAATTATTCAATCCCTTTGAATAAAAAGTATCTGTCTTATGGTATTTGACGGTTGTTACGATAACTCGGCAATTTCATGCTCTGCCACAGGTTTCTCTAAACAATATTTTCAGCCCCACCTAGTGTTCAGGTGTGGTCGTGTTAAAAGCCACAGCCGGAATAATTGATCGATAAGAGCGGCGGTTCCACACCACAAATCAATTATTTATTCAGCCAGTGGTTATTTCACTGTAAATTGAATTGGAAACAATCTAAACAAGCTAGAATTTATTGTTCTATTGTAGCGCGGATTTAATCAGGTTTGGTTGCAATTAGATTAATTAATTAATGTGTTTATGTGGCTTCTAGTGATACATAATGTTTGGTGTGTTTGTGTCGCTTTACGTAGGTAACCGTATAGTTTAAGTATGTTGAGACGTGATTAAGTAGGAAATGTTCTGAATTATTGTCTTAAGTATTACAATTACAATATCCTGTACCTAGTAGCATATAATGTTCCCACTGCTGGGACTCCAGGCCTCCTCTTTCAGAGAGGGAGTGGGCTATAATCCACCACACGGGTCCAGTGCGGGTTAGTAGATGTCACCCGCGTCATTTCCTGTATTTTTTTTGGTTCTAGGATATGACGGTTTCCTCACGGTGTTTTCCTTCACCGTTTTGAGAGCAGCGGTGATGAAATATACACAAAAACTGATGCACCCACCTGGGTTCGAACCCACAACTTTGTGTCTGTGACTTTAAATGTCTGTAAACGCACCCTTGAAACAGCAGGAATTTCTAGATTGGGGAAACTTTGTTTTTTTTTGGCGGTTTGAAAATCATCAAATAACTCTACCCGCTCTTGGGCAGAGCGAAAGGGAGTGTCAGACTTCTACTGACTAAAAACCACCCATGTTCCTTCTTAGCCCTTTATGTCGAGGCCGCGGTATCTCTTGCGAACAACCCGCAGCCCCGACGGAGGAGTGGGGAACCTTCATTAAAAAAAAAAAAGACGTGTGGCACTCGGGGACTGCCGCGGTAAAGCTATTGCATAGCATTTTTTATCAACTTATGCAATTATAATTATTTATTTATATAAATCAAATGTAACCTTCGTTGTTCTAACCACTAAGAAAAACTATGACACAAATTAAAAGAAAAAGTAAATGACATCTTGACAACTGACGTAATGTCAGATGAAAAGTAAACATTGAAAACTTATAAGATTTAATATTTTATAAAATATGAGGATGATTAGTAAAAGTAAAAGTGTAAGTATAAATACTATATTTCCCCAACATTTTGGTTATCTTTATAGCAGTATTATACATAAATTAACAAAAAAAAAAAAATAATACTGCATTTGTTATAATAATAATAAAATGAATGTATATAGAGTACTAACTCATTTTCTTTCACTATTTTTTCGTGACTTTCTTCATTAATAAATGCACTTTGTTTATTCATATTTAAAACACGTTGTACACAAATTATACGAGTACATATATTCACTGTTGTACATAGATGATAAATACCTATACACCTATATACTTTCTCACAAACTTCTGATTACGGTAGTTTTCCAATACAACCAATGCCACCTAAAGGCGGGTTGCTGAACTAAAGAGACAAGCATGATATTTCAAAAAGTCATTGTCAAGTGTCAAACTGTTAGGTTTTTATTTTCGTTACGGAATTTCTGGATTCGGTCCCCACGCTCAAGGCCCGCGATAGAAGCTATGCAATAGCTTAAAAAGTGTTTGTGTGTTGTTTTTGTAGTATTGAATAAGTAGGCAACATAGCATATTGGCTACTTATTCAATACAAAAAAAACGACGAAAAACGTATTAATAAATAAAATAATCCCAAGAAAAAATCAGACATTAAAAGTAATTAAACAAAAGCAGAACACCCACATAAAGAACACACAGTGACGTTAAACGTAATGTATCGTAATTTATTCACGAACCCTCCTCATTACCTGCTGTGTCACTCCCAGTGGCTTATGAGGACCCTTTATCAGGATTCAGATAAAATTATTTATTCTACACACCTTGTTTCACACGCATGAATATGGATTTTTTACACAATTAGAAAGAAACAGTTATTGGAACGAAATACTTTACATAACATAACATCACGCCAGAGCATCAGAGGCGTATATATTAGTACACCCATTATTAGCTAGTTACTTTTAACTTTTTTAGTCCCATGAGGTGAGCCTATTTCCATCAACCGGGACTAAATCCAGATGCTGTGGCCAGAACCAAGGCCAACGAGACAGGTAGAGGTAGTTCTACATCTCGATTATTCTCAGCAGTATAATGTCTGCTTCCCGCGTACCTAATGGGTAGTGGATGAGGTACTATAATTCCAGGTATTTGTATTTATAAACTGGATAACAAACCATGCTTTAAATTAATGACAGTAATGATACCTCCTTCTCAAACTATCTAGAAATTAAATTTTTCCAACTGCAATTACCTAACAGAGTGGCTATAAAACATGGCTTCTATGACCCCTATTACCTGAACTTACACGTAAATATGGCGGAGACGGGAAAGTTTTCCAACTATTCCATTGAGCGAAACTCCAGCGGAACTATGTGTGCCAGGTCATAGTGCTGGAAACTCGTGTGGAGACGAGGTATGAGGAGGTATGAGGAGATAATGGTTGACTTGTTGAAATGGGCTTCTCATCCATGAATTTGAGTTCAGTGTTAAGTTGACTCGCTCTCAAAACGATGAATGAAAACATCTTAGAACCAAAAAATTCGAATACATGTGACATCTACCGATCCGAGCCTGCATGGTGGATCACAGCCCATCCCTCTCCTAGAGAGGAGGCCTGAGTGGGAACATTATAGGCTGGTGATGATGTTAAGTTGAAGCAGTGATAGTGAAGTGATATGACCGTCGGGCTGCCAAATCATAGGTCTCGAGTTCAATGCCAAGACATGCACCTCTGATTTTTTCGATTCATGTGCGTATTGTATAGTTAACATTTGCTTTAGTGAAGGGAAAGATAGTGAGGAAACTACATATATAGTACGTCTGAGAGACATTTCTTGGTGGCATGTAAAGTCAAGTCAGAGCGGCATAAAACTCTGACACTAATCACACGATAAAGTTAAAAAAAATTCAGTATAAAATTTTTTTTTTTTTGGCTGGTGAAAAATCATCAAATAACCCCTCCCGCTCTTGGGCAGAGCGAAAAGGGAAAGTCAGACTTCTACTTACTAAAAACAACCCATGTTCCTTTTTAGCCCTTTATGTCAAGGCCGCGGTATCTCTTGCGAACAACCCGCAGCCCCGACGGGCGTAGTATTAAAACCTTAACCTTATCACTGATCTTGTAATGTACTATTAGGCCCAAATCACATGATATGTTCGTACCGCATGCAAAGGCAAAAACGTAATATCAAAAACGCATCGTTGGAACGTGTGTATGACCCGTCCGTATATCTGATTGACCGAAAAGCAATAGTCAATCAAAATCAGAAGCTTATTGCATTCCTGTCACTGTAGTATAAGTTGTATTTTATAACATAACATCACGCCTGGAATCCCCGAAAGGTAAGGCAGAGGTGTATTCGTTAGTACACCCATATTTCGCCAGTTATGTTTAAGTCCCATGTAATAGAGGGCGTGCGTATTGCCATTAACTGGTCATAAATTCAAACTCCGTGGCTGCTACTGAGAAATTCCTGATTGAAGAACCCAATAACAATTAGTCCAATATGGGAATCGAACCCTGCTTGCAGCCATTGCATCAACCAGGTAGTTATAAATAGTATTAAATATGAGGATTTCTAAAACCACGGCTGTTACTAACCAAAATATCAGTGAACCTAGCTCACAGGTCATGTTATAAGGTGAACCAGGTACCTCTAAAGAGCTCATCAGAATATCTATAGATAGTCAATCAGCTGAGCGCAAGTGAGTGTCATCGAAGCTCTCCATGTGTACGAGTCGACACTCGCTAATGCGTGCGCCGTGTCGCGCCAGCCTCGCTCTAGTGTTTGCTGGCGACGTCTGAATACACCCTTATTCTGGACACCTACTGTTTTGAAGGTGCCATTTTGAAATGTTGATGAAATGAGTTCAGCAATGGGAACACTAAAAGACTGAAAAAAAAAGAGAAAGGACCATGGGGGATTTTGTATGAGCCGCGTCCCCACCCTCAACAGGTTTGAAACCAGTGCCATTCGATGCGCCTGGTAAATAAGTTATTTGAAAGGGGGCTAGACGGAAAAAATTCTTACGAAAAGTTGTCACGACACTTTTTGCTATAGTAAGCTATTGTAAGCTGTGCGGCGTCGCATGTTTCTCTGTCTGTCTCTCTCTCTCTTATAGAAAGCAAGCCAGATATTTTCATTTCTACATTTTTTTTTTTTTTTGTACATAATAAAAAATAATAACAATAACTTCGTTCCATCCGGGTGTTCCTTGATACCTCTCAAGTTTTTTATTATGACGAGTTTTTTCAGAAACGTGGGGTTTACCTGGAATACTTGAATATATCCACCAAACCTAACTTTTCCAATGGCAACATTTTTTCAAATCTAATCAAATCAAAGCGTCTATATAATAAGATTTTTTTTACTAAGTCGACATTCTTGAATTATGTGGGGTTTACTTGGGATACATCAAAACATCAACCAAACCTAACCTAACCTAACCTGTTGGAGGGTGGGGACACTTTTGCTCATGGTCTAAATAAATAAATGATTGTAACGAATAAGAGAAGAGCTCGTGGGTGAATTATAGCAGCCGTTCGAGTCGATCTTCAGTTTACTCCTAGCTTGCCTGGGTTGGTCCGTGGATGGGTGACCACCACCCGTTATAAACTAAGTTTTGGCAGTATCAGTAGTATCAGCAATCACGTTAAGTCGTTGGTCCCGATTTGATTTGTATCTACAAAGGTTGTCTGTGACTGTGGCCAGCCCGTCGGGGCTGCGGGTTGTTCGCAAAAGATACCGCGGCCTCGACATGAAGGGCTAAGAAGGAACATGGGTGGTTTTTAGTCAGTAGATGTCTGACACTCCCTTTCGCTCTGCCCAAGAGCGGGAGGGGTTATTTGATGATTTCCCAACCCCAAAAAAAAAAAAAGAGTAGTAGCCAATAAAGTCTGGTAAACCGTCTTACGAAGGAATATAGTTTTACCCAGAACTAACTGGTTTGTGGAGGTCAGATAGGTAGTCGCTCCGTGTAAAATACTCAGGTTAAACTGGAAGCCGACCCCAACATATTTGAGAATAGGCTAGGCAAATGATGATGAAATTAACAAATAATAAGTAGGTAGTACCTAATAGGACGCTGTTGCTGGCAGAGATGAAGTTCAGAATAGAATTAAATCAACTTATTTCGTCAAGAATTTTGTTGTGCGTCGTATCGTTTTTAAATTACGAGTAATATCATTTGCCTAGTACTTCCTCTACTAAATTAGACTCGGTTACCCATTATTTCGAATTAGCGAGTACTCATTACTTATCCACAAGCCCAACTAATACCGTTACCGAATGTGATCGGCAAAATATTCGATTGTATCTACGCTTCGATTTAGATTACAGGTACCGAAGGCCGGTGTGATACGAACTACCACAGAATGCAATTGAAATCAATTGAAATTAAATGCTCGCTTTAGCCCATTGACTTGTAAACAATTGTGCGCTATTGCGATGTTCAATTGTGTTGCTTTGAAACTAAACGGTACTGTTGTAGCTAGAAACTAATATATGTTTCACCAGGTGTGCTGGTGACCGAAATAACTGTACGAGGTGAACTGTTGAAAGCTGTTTTTTAACCGACTTCCAAAAAGGAGGAGGTTCTAAATTCGTCTGTGTTTTTTTTTTTTGTATGTTATCGCATATCTCCGTCATTAATGAACCGATTTTCAAAATTCTTTTTGTGTTCGAAAAGGTATACCTACTTTTGTCACCAAATCAGGATCTGATAATGGGATCCTAGGGAAATCGAGGGCAACCCTCAAATTTTATAGGCACATATGATGTTTTTCATATAATTTCTAAAGTTGTTTGTATTTGCGTCTGACCATCATAATATCATGTCAATTCGCTGATGATGATGGAAGGTTCAATTCCTCAACGGTTAGGAGTTGAAAGAAAATTCTTTTATAATTTTTCTTTTAAAGTGACCATTCAACTCAACCATTTTGAAGGGAACTATTAGTTCTGTTTTTGAGATCAGTAACAGGGCAGCAGACTTGATGGATACTAACTTTGTCGATCGGCGTTCGCAGAATGCATCGTAACTTGAAACCACGTCATCTTCGTTTTCATCAAACTGATGAAAGGTACTCGTATTTTGTATGTCAGCAGCCCTGGCTTACTTCTCGAAGATTGTTGGTTAGAACCAGGCAAAACAGGAAAGGAAAACATCGTGAGGAAAGCGACAGCTAAAAGTGAGAGAAAGTGAGTGAAAGTGATTGGAAGACTGACATCTTCCAACTCGTACTGGCCCCCACGTGGTGGATTATGGCCAATTCCTTATCACAGAGAGGAAGTAGGTAATATTAATAACCATCCTTTTGGGCTTCGCCGCAGTCGGGTTAAAAAGACATCACATCGTTGCAGTAACAATGTCACCTGTACACCTCAGAATCAGGCAGTTTAGTGGACAATCGTGAAGTGGAATCCATTTGCAAGCCGACGAGGGCAGGATCGTGAGCGGCAATATTAGGCGTCCTGAGAGTGCTACACTTCGCATGTACGGCCATACTACGGATATGCGGATATAGCCGTGTTTGCCGAGTGCCTAATGTTGGAGGTAGGACCCTTTGTGACGTAACTGGGTATGGAAATGATGGGGAATTGAATAATAATTAATTTTGTATATTAGTGCATGTTTAACCTTTACTGTTCTTACTGCTGGGACATTAGGCCTCCTCTCAATGATAGAAATTGGGCTAAAATAGTTCACCAGGCGGACTCGGTGCAATAGTTGGTAGTAAGTCTCCAAACATTTGTTTCTCACGATATTTTCGATGACTTGCCGTTTTCCTCACAATATTTTCTTTCACCGTTTTGAGAACAATGACACATAGGGTGACACAATGAGCAGTTGTGTGATAAAAGCGAAAATATTTAAAGAGTAATACAGCAGACATTGGAAATACAGTCATTGTGAGAAAATATACGCGTGTAATAAACGACTGTTACCTGACAAGCGGCGCGATACCTAAACATACTCACTTGTTACAAAGATTACCATTTTTTTGGGCATATTCGGTCTATCACTCGTAAATATAATTATAATTATCTTTAAGTAAAAGATAGATAAAACATGAAATCAAGACAACTACACGAAAACATCCTGCTGGAGTGTTGTGTTATTGTGATTGTCTGCGTCCCTCACAAATTCTCATCGCGAAATACCTTCGACACGTGTATACAATATTCTCGTCTAAAAAAAAGTATTTACTCAATCAAGGCTTGTCAATTCCGTGATGCATCACCGAACGCCACCTGCCTTCATCTGTCAATCGTGTTGGGAATTCGACGAAAAAATTTGCCGAAAATATTTTTTCGTTAAAACTGTGTACTGAAAAATGTTGATAATATTCGCTAGTAGCGTGTACGGACAGGAGATTTGGACAGTAGAAAAAGATTATTAAATAATTGGAGCATGTAACTAAGGTTCCTTGATTTCCGTATATCTGTGAACGGATTTTTTGGTATAATCAGAGGTGAAGATTTAATACAAATAATTATATCACGTCCTACGTCCTATGACCTCGTAAGCGCAACTAATTTCTAAGCTTCGTACGTGCGAAAGCACGTTAAGCTGTTGGTCCCGACTGCCATATATAGATCTTTGGTAGTCGTTACAGGTAGTCAGTGACCTGAAAGTCTGACAACCAGTCTTACCAAAGAGTATCGTATTACCTAGTATTAACTGGGTTGTGGAGGTCAGATAGGCAGTCGTTCCATGTAAAATACTGGTAATGCTGCATCCGTTTAGACTGGAAGCCGACCCCAGCATAGTTGGGAAAAGGCTAGGCAGATGATGATTGCTACTAGACTACTGGCCGCGACCGTACGTGTGTGCCTTAGAGGACCAATTTTTTTGTAGTGTTTGCGGTTTTGTGGGACTTTTTTTAATAACAAAAGACCTAAATAATTGAGATTCATGAAATTAATTTTATTGATAAGCGGTCTTGTTTTGCTCTTAAAGTTTGTTTTAAAATATTATATTGTTTAAGATCGTCAATCAAACGAGCACTGAAGTCGCAATTTTCGACTATCTTACACGAAATGATGAGCGTTTCAATAAACCAAACTACAGCTGTATCTAATAATAAATAAATTCGATGTTAATATCCGAGACGAAAATGTTCGACATTCTTTCTCAAATGTCGGGAAAAAATAATATTGAGTATATAAAGACAATGTTGTGAAATAATAGGGTCTGCCTTTTTGTTTAATAACTAGACTGGAATTTTTGGTAAAAAGACAATATGTTATTCTACAAACTTAAGCTTGATAGACCATACAGTTTCCCAGGAATTTGGAACTAACATTGATATGATTGTTCCCAAACAAATTGGTACAAGGGCAGGACAATGATGATGGTTGTTTTTTGAATTTGTTATCAGATTTCAGATTTCGTGGAAACTGTTGTTTTGTTTAATACTTCAAGGATGAGTTTGTTTTCGGCGAATGAGAACAAGAGCCGTCTGTGTTATTATTAATGTGGAATGTTAATATATAATAGACGAAGTTTAGATGATGGTTTTAAATCAAAACATTCAAATTACATTATTGAAAGTACTCACATATACAGTTACTAGCCTACCAGTTGAGTTTAAAACCGTTTACGGTTACGACGAATATAAAAACTAAATAATTTAGAGACTACATAATTGTATTGTATCGGTAACAGTTACCTAGCATACGTTTATTACATTATGTTATCATTATTATATTATGTAAGTGGTTCTTTTGTCGTTTGAGAATAAAGCATTTTATATCTAGATCTACGAGGCCTAGCAGTGGTGGCCCAGTGGTTGCGGCCCCGACTTACAAACAGTAAGTCGTGGGTTCAAACCCATGGGTGAAAAATATTCTTTGACCTTCTAAACTACTTAAAACAAATGCGTTTGAGTACATAAAGGCAAGATCTGCGTCGTTGACTGAAAAACCATCCCAACAACATAACGCATAGGAAATGTCAGACATCGGAAACGAAATCACTTGTAGGTAAAAAATGTACTGACACATGACGTTTTCGAGGAGTTCACGAGTTTTCGAAGCACTGTATCGTCGTCATTTTTTGTTTATGTGAAAAAAGAAAAAATATGTGTTGTGGGAAGGCATAAACTAGGTTTGCGTGGTTCCTAAGGCGAGCGTAGTAACGGAACGTTTTTCCCGCGCCACGCTGCCGCACCGCACGCGCATCTCTACATTCTCCAGTAGTTCAGTCCACACCGCTGTCGCATACGGTCACATTGTGTTTAAATCGTTACCTGTCACAGTTATTAGATAGAACTGCATGCATGTTTATGTACGACTCTTATAAAATAAATTGTAGTCGCATTGTTCTATAACAGATCCACTACAGTCTTCAATAGTTTTTGGAAATCTATCTGACGGACTATTCTTATTTTTTTTTTGTCTGATACAATATTGAACAACATGTTAGAGTAATCGGCCAACCACTTCAAGGAGTAAGTGCGGAAACCCAAACCCCATGATAAGATAAGATATATTACAGCATTCGTCTTCACAGGCTGACGGAGTGACAATCTGATTACCTGTTAGTACTACGCAAGTCGATATCCATAGACGTTATTTATATTTAGCACACACTGTCTCTGTGGCTGCCTCATTGGGCTAATGATTAAAAGGTCGACTAAATGATGACGATGTTTGAAATGTTGACTGCTGAGCATGAGCTCCTGGATTCGATTCCCAAAGAAAAGTTCTGGCAAAGTTTTATTAGATTTTCCATCCGGTATTTCTCAGTATCAGCCACGGAGTCTACATTTGTGCCCGGTTGATGGAAATAGGCTTCTTATTACATGGAGCTTTAACATAACTGGTGAAAGTGGATGTACTATGAAGTGCACCTCTGCCTAACCCTAGTGGGATTACTGTCTTCACATGGAGTCGCAAAACTGACACAGCAGACTACAATACAGACAAGAATCAAAGAGATGTCAGCAACATGGAAGGGCCGACGCCCGTCGGGGCTGCGGGTTGTTCTAAAGAGATACCGCGGCCTCGGCACAAGAGCTAAGAAGGAACATGGATGGTTTTTAGTCAGTACAAGTCTGACACTCTCTTCCACTCTGCCCAAGAGCGGGAGGGGTTATTTGATGATTTTCCACCCGCCAAAAAAAAAGACAAGCATATTTTTAAGACAAAGCACGGTAACATTTTTTTCTTGTTGTAAGTATAATCGAGAAGTTTAGACACTATTTTAACGTGAAAAAGGACACTAAAAGTAATTTTTTTATTACCAAAGTGCTTTAATATCATTTATGGATACAGTTTAAAGAAGAAGCCTATAAAATAATTCAAGACCCGCAAAATTATGAGCGTAGTATATTTAGTTAAGAAAAAAGTGGATACTCGAATAATAAACCCTTAGGTACTTTTCTAACAGTAACGAGCGAGGTCGGGTCAAGGTGAAAACCTCTCGTTTTATGAAGCCTGTAATAAAAGCTTATAAAAATCTGAAACTTAAAAAATAGAGCTGAAGTGGAAAAAATCTCCCGTCGGGGCTGCGGGTTGTTCGCAAGAAATACCGCGGCCTCGACATGAAGGGCTAAGAAGGAACATGGGTGGTTTTTAGTCAGTAGAAGTCTGACACTCCCTTTCGCTCTGCCCAAGAGCGGGAGGGGTTATTTGATGATTTCCCCAAAAAAAAGGGGGAAAAAACTCCCCATCTCACAAACTCTAGACAAAATATTATAATTATTATAATTTTATAATTTATTGAAACCAATCCTGGCGATCGCGAGGTTATTGGTCGAATGGTTGCCGAAAACAACCTAAATGACCCGTAAAACAATTAACCCTTTATTACGACACGTTGAAACTTGGAATAGGCTCCGCGACCAATAAAACCATTAAAATTCTAAACTCTGTGAGCCATGGTTTTGTCATAATAAGGTGTTAAGTAACAAGTTCTAGGCGATTTGAAAAATCAGCTATCAGAGAGATTGAGTTTTCATCAAGTTTTTCAAAGAACTTAAAATCTTTTGCCCTATAATTTGTTGTAATATTTTACTATCCCAATCGTCCTTTTGCTAGCAAGCTTCTTTTGATATTCAATAATATATATGCCTTGGTTCTCAGCCCTATAAATGCAACTAGCGACCCACCCCGGCTTTGCACGGGTGCAATGTAGATACTAATTTTCTCACCTTTTCTCTACTATATAATTATAATATGCATGTATACTAAATAATTATAAACATTCCCTTTGAATCACTCGATCTTTTGCTGAAAACTGCTTTAAAATTAGTTGCGTAGTTTGATTATTATTTCTGCTGGATAAGTCATGGCCTATGGTCGCTAATACAAATACTAATACAAACTATGGTTTAAATTTCTTTCATGAATAAATGTGTTAAAGTGAAACCGCGACATTTTTTAAGGCATTTTTTTTGTGGTACTACCACTAAACGCTTCCACGCATCCCTTCTACTCCACCCCAAAAATCTTGAGACAATGACGGTGTTTGGAGAAAACTCGAGCTCATCAATTTTATGGCACAAGTTTTGAGCCGCAGTGGGGCGACGCGGCTTCCGTGACGTCATCATAATGTAAGCGGTTACAATCATTACCCGAGCTACTGGGGAAGCGAACCGGGGGATTACTGAGAGCTTATGAGCGAAGGGTATTACTGCTTATTAGGCTGGATTTCTTAGTTAAAAGGATAAAGTATTATTGACGACTTAACTGGATCTTTCGTGGCCTAGGTTATCAGCCTGAGGATGTGTCATGGTGGTGGCTATCTCAGACTAACTACGAACGCAATGTAAGATGCATGACGTCAACACACGTTGACTCTTTCATCTCTTAATAACATAGTTCGATGATTTTGAAGTAAGCATAAGTCATACGTACATGTTATACAAATCATGTCTTCATTCCATATTTGATCCCCGATTTTCCATCTACAAAAATCTACTACAAATCCTACTTACCACGCCCCAAAAAGTATATCAAACGATTCTTGAAGGTGTCGTGTTACTTACCCCTAACAAGTAAAAGAGGGTAAGTAATTTAACAATTGAATTTAATTTAGAGGTAAGAGGTAAAAAATACAAGTAAATCTATAAAAACACGAACCTTCCTAACTCACGCTTTGCACAGAACAGCTCCAGGGTAGGTAAATCTCGAAGGCTGGCCAGCAGATTACGGGCAAGTCCTTTAGGGAGGCCCGGAGAATACGTTGGAGGTACTTCGCGTCGCGAGGATCACGGGCGACTCCTTTAGGGAGGCCCGGAGGATACGTTGGAGGTACTTCGCGTCGCGAGGATCACGGGCGACTCCTTTAGGGAGGCCCGGAGGATACTTTGGAGGTACTTCGCGATGGTTCTTCTTAACTCAGATAATAACTTGTAGACGTGTTCATTCTTCTTTAAAAACCAGATCTCAACTGGCGGGCATCTTTCAGAAATCCCTTTTTATAAAACCATCTCTCCGTTTTTTTCCACCCAATTGTCTTTTAATTCTTTCCAGAATTTAAGTTCTTGAAATCAAAAATTGTGAGTTGCCTGTATTTAAAACGGCCTGTATTATTCAGTCAAAAACTTCCTCAAAGAATTTCTGTGAGCGTGTTAATTAATTTTATAAGCGTGAGATAAGTTACAGTAAATAGAAATTATCAATAAATTACATTATTTGAGCTAATATATTAATAAAAATAAATTAAATTATATAAATCAAATGTAACCTTCATAGTTCTAACCACTAAGAAAAACTATGACACAAATTAAAAGAAAAAGTAAATGACATATTGACAACTGACGTTATGTCACACGAAAAGTAAACAATGAAAAATTATAAGATTTAGTATTTTAAAACAGTAAAAACAACGTTAATGAATCGAATAAGATCGATTATAAGACTGCCAACAAAAATAGTTGTCGCCAAGGCGCGAAATGAGACGTAAAAAGGACATTTTATGAAAGATGAGGATGATTAGTAAAAGTGTAAGTATAAATCTCAATAAATACTATATTTCCCCAACGACCCCGAGAAAATTTTTGGTCTAAAACAAAAATTTTGTAAGGTTAAAGTATAACAGCAATCACAAAACGTACATACTTCATTCAAATACACCGACATCTTACGAAGTTAGGTCAGGTAGGATTCACATTCAATGATCACTACGCAACCTGATAAGTTAATAACTTTAAGGCTTATTTTCGGAGTTGTAATCCGCTCTCGTCTAAAACCCATTAATAACATGAAGTAAAAAAAAAAAATTAACAAAGGCTTATTTTTAAAGGAGTTGTAATCCGCTCCTAGTCAACTTTAGTTGATACATAACAACACCGTAGTCGGTAAACTCCGAGTTAACGTTAGGGCAGCTCCCGCAATAGTAGTCGGTATGCTCCGAGTAAAACGTCAAGGGCAGCTTCTATCAACTTTTAGAGTTAATAGATAGAAACAAGAGTCATACTAACTTGTAGAGTTAGTTGAAACGAAGGTTAGGTAATATGAAACTAAAAACATTTCATAGTTATCTGATAAGAACAGATATAAAGAAAGATTAATAAATAATCTTATAATGGTTTAAGAACCGATGAATGAATTTGAAAATAAATAGAGTTTTAATAAGCCGAAAAGGAACTCTATTTTAGAAGAGGGAAAAAAGAAAGAGATGAGTCATGTGTATATATAAAAAAAAATATTTACATAATTATATACATTATATTTTAAAATCTTTAATATGCCATTTGGCTTGGTTGCCATTAGGATCCACAAGTATGTAAACTAACGGGGATAGTTTCTGCAATACAGTAGACTTAATATATTTTGGCGCTAGTTTTGCGCTGAAATAAATCCCAGCCTGACTATGTACATAGTTTCTTCGCCAGACTGTATCTCCTACGTTATATTCTTTAAAGGAACGACTTTCGTTATAACGAGAAGAGTTACGAGCATGAGCAATATGAAGGGCTATCTGAACTTTATCAAAAATTGCAGATAATAATCCTATGTTAGTAGCATAGATGTCCCTAGGTAGAAAAACGATTTCATCAAGATTATTAGTTGGCGTATAAAGTGAGCCAGTAGTAACCGTCTCTCGTCCAAAGAGTAAAAAGTTAGGTGAGAAACCAGTGGTAGCATTAGTTGTGCTGTTCATAACGTATTGGACTTTAGGAAGGTGGGTGTCCCAAGATCTATGGTCATCACCAACCAAAGATGACAAAGCTGTGATTATGGTACGATTGTATCTTTCAGTGGGATTAACTTGAGGGCAATAGTGAGGAGAGAAAAATATGTGTGGTATGTTATATCTGCCCAGAAAGTTGCGGAATTCATCGGATTGGAATTGAGATCCATTATCCATAATAATAGTTTGAGGTACTCCATGAACCAGAAAAACAAAATTTTCTAAATTAGAGATGATGTTAGCACTAGTAGCCCGTTTTAGTGGAAATATCAGGGAATATTTAGTAAAACAACAGTTAACTACTAAGATAAATTGATTTCTACGTCTAGTCATAGGTAGAGGACCCATTAGATCCAAAGAAATTGTTTGAAAAGGCCTGGAACAAATTTTTGGTTTACCCATAAGGCCAAAGGGAGAGTGATTTGAGTGTTTGTAAGTTAAGCAAGTATCACAGATATAAATTATTTTAGCGATATCTTTAAACATAGCTGGCCAGTAATATAGAAGTGATATTTTTTTATAAGTTTTAAAGATTCCTAGATGAGGCTGATCTGGGGATCCATGGTTATCTTTGACAAGGGTTTCCCGGAGATCAGGATGAGGAACTTCTTTCCACGCGAAATCTTCAGTTAACGCGTAGGGAGATTGGGTATAGCGGAATAATTTATTTTCGCGAATAGTATAATTAGGATATCGATCAGGACTGTTACGACATTCCAAAAGTATTTTGTTATAGTGTTCCAATGCTGGAGCTACGGTTTGAGGATTAAGTAAGATAGGATTAACACCAAGTGGACATGATGTACGGGAGAGTAAATCAGGAACTAAGTTGTCTTTACCTCTTTTGTGTTTTAGAGTAAAATTAAAAGATGACAACCTAAGAGCCCACCGTGCGAGTCTACCAGATGGATTAGACAATTTTAAGAACCATTTAAGTGCTGCGTGATCCGTATAAACAGTGAATTGTTTACCATTATCGATATAACAACGCCAATGTTCTAAAGCTGAAATTACCGCAAGAGTTTCTCTTTCTGTAGTTGAATAATTTCGTTCGTTTTTATTAAGAGATTTGCTCATATAAGCTATAACTACTTCCTTGTCGTCTTTTAGTTGTGTTAACATACCTCCGATGCCGAAGTTAGAAGCATCGCAATGTACAGAGAAAGGGAGATCGTAATCGGGACAAGCTAGTATAGGAGTAGTTACAAGAGCTTCTTTTAATTTATTAAAAGCCAGAGTAGCATCTTTATCCCAAATGAATTTAGGAGCATTTTTACCGGAAGAAGTTAATTTATTAAGTGGAGTTGCAATTGTGCTGAAGTTAGGAATAAAACGGCGAAACCAACTACAAGTTCCAATAAATTTTCTCACTTCTTTACGAGTAGTGGGAGTAGGAAATTCGAGTATTGCTTTAATTTTAGCCGGATCTGAGCGTAAACCGTTTTCATCTACAATATATCCTAAGTATTTAAGTTCATTTTTAAAGAATTGACTTTTATCAAAGTTAATAGTCAATTTAGCAAACGTTAATTTCTCAAGAACTTTAACTAGGTAAGAGATATGCTCTTCAAATGATTCAGAGATGATTATTATATCATCAAGGTAACAAAAGACCTTATTGTCAAATTCAGGAGTAAAAAGCATGTCCATAAGTCTTTGCTGGGTAGCTGGAGCATTAGTTAAACCAAAGGGCATGATAACAAAGCGATACATGCCTCTACCAGGGACATAAAAAGCCGTTTTATCTTTATCCGCTTCATCTTTCAAAGGGATCTCCCAAAATGCTTTAGCAATATCAATGCTTGAAAGAAATTTAGCGTTTTTAAGATTATCTAAAATTTCGTTAACAAATGGAAGGCTGTACGCGTCCTTACGAGTAACTGAATTAAGTTTACGACTATCAACACAGAATCGCCATTCGCCATTCTTTTTAGGTGTAATGATAACCGGAGAAAGCCAAGGACTTTCGCATTTTTCAATAACGCCCCATTCTAACATTTTATCGACTTCTATAATGAGAGCTTTTTGTTTTTCAGGAGATAGACGATAACATCGTTGTTTAATTGGAGGAGTATCACCAGTATCGATGTGATGACTAATAAGATGAGTGCGACCCAGTTTTCCTCTACTTTCGAAGGATATAGCTTTAAATCGTTTAATCATGTCATCCGCAATAGTTTTTTGCTCTAAAGAGAGGACATTATAAGGAAGTACTTGTTTAGTAGTTTCAGTAACTACTGAACATTTAGTATTTGGCTTAAAAGCCGAAGAAAGTATGTGTGGAACAAGGTTAAACTTTACCCCTAACAAGTAAAAGAGGGTAAGTAATTTAACAATTGAATTTAATTTAGAGGTAAGAGGTAAAAAATACAAGTAAATCTATAAAAACACGAACCTTCCTAACTCACGCTTTGCACAGAACAGCTCCAGGGTAGGTAAATCTCGAAGGCTGGCCAGCAGATTACGGGCAAGTCCTTTAGGGAGGCCCGGAGAATACGTTGGAGGTACTTCGCGTCGCGAGGATCACGGGCGACTCCTTTAGGGAGGCCCGGAGGATACGTTGGAGGTACTTCGCGTCGCGAGGATCACGGGCGACTCCTTTAGGGAGGCCCGGAGGATACTTTGGAGGTACTTCGCGATGGTTCTTCTTAACTCAGATAATAACTTGTAGACGTGTTCATTCTTCTTTAAAAACCAGATCTCAACTGGCGGGCATCTTTCAGAAATCCCTTTTTATAAAACCATCTCTCCGTTTTTTTCCACCCAATTGTCTTTTAATTCTTTCCAGAATTTAAGTTCTTGAAATCAAAAATTGTGAGTTGCCTGTATTTAAAACGGCCTGTATTATTCAGTCAAAAACTTCCTCAAAGAATTTCTGTGAGCGTGTTAATTAATTTTATAAGCGTGAGATAAGTTACAGTAAATAGAAATTATCAATAAATTACATTATTTGAGCTAATATATTAATAAAAATAAATTAAATTATATAAATCAAATGTAACCTTCATAGTTCTAACCACTAAGAAAAACTATGACACAAATTAAAAGAAAAAGTAAATGACATATTGACAACTGACGTTATGTCACACGAAAAGTAAACAATGAAAAATTATAAGATTTAGTATTTTAAAACAGTAAAAACAACGTTAATGAATCGAATAAGATCGATTATAAGACTGCCAACAAAAATAGTTGTCGCCAAGGCGCGAAATGAGACGTAAAAAGGACATTTTATGAAAGATGAGGATGATTAGTAAAAGTGTAAGTATAAATCTCAATAAATACTATAAAGGCTGGCACTATAATTCTTCTTTTTCAAACCCACGCGGCATACAAAGAAAGATGGTAGGAGCCCTAATTAAAGGCCCCTAGGCTAATTACAGCGACATGCTGAATCCGGGCCTGGCGCGACGGCTTAAAATTGTCAAGACGCGTTATTTGAGAAGACATTTGTTACAAAAAGAGGCTCTTGGGAGCGTGTGGCAGGGCTGGAATTAAGGTGCATGAGTGACTGTAAAATGAGCTTTTTTGGTGCTGGTAGAAGTGTGTTGGTGAATAAAACCTGAAGCATGAGGTGTAAGTAGTATAGTAATAAGGAACGATGTTCATACTTTTTATTAAATTGTCTCACTTACACCAATCCGCACTGGACCCGCGTGGTAGATTATAGCCCATCCCTCTCCTAGAGACGAGGTCTGAGGCCCTGCAGTGGGAACATTATAGGCTGATGATAACATCAATGGTGCCTAGTTGTCTCATATCTTCGATTTGCCGATGGAAGTCTCCGATGTCGGGGATAGGGATATACGCCTAAAGTGGAGTTAGGAAGGATATCTGGCTAGGCATGGAGGTGGCCTACGGGCTAAGGTTCTGACCAATTGATAGCTAAAATTAGGTCTTAGAAACCAGATCAAACCGTAGTGATCATTGCAGCACATTGATTTAAACCATAGGAGAGTGCTGAAAACACAGCAAGTGTTCCAGGCACGATCCGTAATGCTCGCGATTACTGTTAACTTTTATCCAAGGTGATTTTGAAATTGATTATCTCGTTTTCAAAGTTACAATTTCTGCACCAGTTTTGCCATCGACACGCTTACGTGAACCGGAAAACAGGAAAGGCAATTCATATAAAATAATTATTGAAAGGCTAGAACATCGATTAGAGCGTTTGCACTCGCCGTAAGCTAACTAAATCCGGCCCTGTTGGCAGGAGGGGCGGGGGTAGATTAATCCCTCTTGATGGATCGCTATCCCGAATCTGTTTTTGCGTAAATGAGAATAAACTGTTTGTCCGACCTGTCACCTATAGCTGGTTTTTGCAAGTTAAAGCTGCTTTTGGGAGGTGTGATGAGCTGTGCTATCAGCATTTGTATCCATAGGACACCCTTATTTTGCCAGTTTTTATTTACAAATGAACTGTAGGGAAGAATCTGTTTCCATCAAACGGCAGCAAAAATCTAAACTTGAGGCTGCTGCTGATACTTCGGCGGCGGCGATCTCTCGCGTCCGGCTCTGGTGCAAGCCATGGTCCAGGGCGAGAGGGAATGGGACGCCGTCGCCTTCTTCTGTGAAGCAGTGATGCTAGCGAAGGAGGTGGCGGAGCGTGAGAGGGACCGTCTCTCGTCCCAGCCACCGCAAGAGACGGTCCGGGCGTCGGGAGCCACGTGATGGCTTCTGGCCAGCGTAGGCGCGGGCCTGTGGACTGTAAGTAGTGGGCTAGCTCGCCGTCCGTCTGTCTTATGACGACGACCAGCCGTGTCAAACGGCGCCTTAGTGTTCCACGTGCGCCTCAAAGAGATGTCATTAACATGGAAGGGGGGCCCCTTCATGCAAGGGCCGATGCCCGTCGGGATTGCGGGTTGTTCGAAAGAGATACCGCGGCCTCAGCACAAAAGGGCCAAGAAGTAATATGGGTGGTTTCTAGTCAGTAGAAGTCTGACACTCCCTACTGCTCTGCCCAGAGCGGGAAGAGTCATTTGATGATTTCCGACTATCCAAAAAAAAAGACTGCTACCGAGACTTAAAGTCTTGGAATACTTGGCGAACCGGGAATCAAGTCCTAGACAATATGCTTGGCTGTAATACTTGCAACCACTGGACTAACAAGGAAGTCATAGAACGAAAGCAGACTAATATAGAATTATCGGGGTTCTCTGAAACCTCACAAAAGCCCAGAAAAAAGAACGAGTATTTATATCTGACCCATGTTCACTTTTACGAATATATTTTATGACCAATATTTGAGAGTATTTTACCAGTTACAGAAAATTTGAAAGGGAATCTAGTGTTGTGGTATGGACATGTTGCGAGGAGGGAATCGCATTTGACTAAAAGAGTGCTGAATATAAATGTTGATGGATGGAGAGGGAGAGGCAGACTAAGGAAACGATGGATGGATTGTGTGAGGAAAAAAAAGGATTAATTGATGAGCGTGACATTTAACAGAGGAGTATGAAAGGCAGGAAGATGATAATGTGAGATTTTTACGAATGCGTGGTTAGCGACCATCCGTCAATGCACAAAAAATTCAAGAAAATGGCAACGGAAACACAACTTTATTTTCAATACAAAAGCTATTATTGGACGGCACGGTTAGCGCAGTGGCTGAGCGACTGGACTGCTGCGCTGCGTGTCACGGGTTCGATCCCCGCACGGAACAAATATTTGTATGGACTACAGATAGTTGTTCGGGTCTGAGTGTGTTTGTGTATATCAGTTTAAAAGTTTGTAAACGTACCCACGATACAGGAGAAATTCCTAATGTAGGGCAATGTTTTTTTTTTTAAAAAAAAAATAATAATATCAGTCATTTGTGTCCCACTGCAGGGCAAAGGCCTCCCTTTCCTCTTTCCACTTTTCCCTATCCAGTGCTCCGGTTTGCCAATCCCTGCGAAAAGAATCCAGTTCGTCCCGCCATCTCC
Source organism: Diarsia brunnea (assembly GCA_949774965.1). Classification (NCBI taxonomy): domain Eukaryota; kingdom Metazoa; phylum Arthropoda; class Insecta; order Lepidoptera; family Noctuidae; genus Diarsia; species Diarsia brunnea. The sequence goes on along the minus strand of OX459014.1, from coordinate 819,413 downwards.
TTCTGGGCCTGCCGCGCTTTCGTTTGCTGCTGTTTGGGACCCATTGCGTGGTTGCTTTGGCCCACAGCTCCTCCGGCATGCGGCAGATGTGGCCAGCCCAGTTCCATTTGAGCTTGGCAGCCGTGTGACCTACATCAACAATTTGAGTTTTGGAACGCAGTATCGAGTTTTTTATGTGATTAGTGAGCTTAAAAAAAAAAAAGCGTAAAAAAATAAACAAAACATTATTTATCTTCCGCCAGTAATCCGTTGACAGGTCAGTCAACTCTAAGTAGCATAAATAAGGATTAACTACGCCCCGCCCCGGTTTGTCTCAATCTGTGTATTTGAATCGTGCCGACATTGAGATCAAAAGGATTAGGAAGCTACGATGTTGCTGACGGTTTGAAGACCAGGATTTAATTGGGGTCTTTCTATCCGGAATCTTGTGAGGGTTCTTTAAAAATGGAATAATAATGCTGAAAAAAGCAACAACGGATTTAAGTGGAAACAGGTTGAAGAGACATTTCAATTTTGTCTTTCTAAATGCGTAACTGTGATGGCTGTAAATAATAACAGCTGTTCAGGTGAAAGGATCTTCAGGGTAAGCTGCGCTGACCTATGTTGGTTCGTGGATGGGTGTCCACCCATTACATACCAAGTTTCCTCTGTGGGCCGGAAAGCACGTTAAAGCGTTGGTCGCGGCTGCCATTTGAAGATCTTTGACAGTCTTTAAAGGCAGTCAGTGGCTTGAAAGTCTGACCAGCAGTCTTACTAAGGGGTATCGTTTACTCGTTGGGGCTGCGGGTTGTCCCGTCGGGGCTGCGGGTTGTTCGAAAGAGATACCGCGGCCTCGGCGCAAGAACTAAGAAGGAACATGGGTTGTTTTTAGTGCATTCCAGGATTCAACCCTTACATCCGCATGAAAAAGTAAACATAACTACACTTGGGAGCAAATAAATCGAGCCACTACCTTTTTTCACGTAAAATGGTAAATATTTTTGGTAATATGGAACGTATCAATTCGAACTATATATCGCCTAAAAGTTTAGTTAATAACCTTTACAATGAGGGTAAATTATTGAATAATAACCTTATTGAATGATAAATTATTGGCTCTGCAAGAAAAATGGTAATTTTGATAGAAAATTTAGTAGGGCTAAAACAGTCCATAAAAACAATAAAAAACAAAATTATTGCAAAAAAAATATTCTTAATAACTGGTATTACCCCCCCGTGCCCTGATACATTCTTGTAGCCTATTAGTCATCGATCTGATCAGCGTTACGATGACATATTGTGGTATGTTCTCCCACTCTTCAAGCACAGCGACTTTAAGCTCGGGAATGGATGAAACAGCGGGAACCCTGGCTCGGACTCTCCGTTTTAGCTCGTCCCATAGGCGTTCGATCGGGTTCAAATCGGGACTTCGTGCTGGCCATACCATTTGTTGAATCCCGATCGCAGACAAGTATTCCGTAACGATCTGCGCGGTATGAGGTCTCGCATTGTCATGCATAAACAAGAAATTTTCTCCGACAAAACCAGCATACGGCATTACGTGGTTTTCAAGAATGTCAGTTATGTATCGGTCAGCTGTTAATCCACGTCTACCACTGCCATCGTTGGCGGGGTCGACGAAGACAAGTTCCGTTTTTCCGTCTAGAGAAATTCCTCCCCACACCATACAAGAACCACCACCAAAACTCACAGTTTCTCGAATGCAACATTGGGCAAATCTTTCACCAGGACGTCTATACACTCGGTTTCTCCCGTCATTGCTAAAAAGACAGATTCTTGACTCGTCAGAAAACAAAACTGACCTCCAGTCTTCTAACGTCCAATTAATGTGTTCTCGAGCAAACTCCAAGCGAGATCGGCGATGAGCTACAGTCAATTTTGGGCCAGTTGCTGGTTTGTGTGATGTTAAATTTCGTTCTTTTAGTCTTCGTCTCACTGTCCACCTACTGATTGAGACTCCTCGAACGTCACGTAACGCTTGCTGTAGCTGAACAGCATTAAGTCCACGGTCGCGCAACGAATTGGTTGCAATAAAGCGGTCGTCACGTTCTGTTGTTGCCCGTGGTCGGCCAGTTCCAGGTCGCCGAACAAAAGCACCAGTCTCCAGATACCTGCGGTATACCCGCTGTACCTTTGAACGACTCAAATGAAGTCTGCGTGCCACTTCACGTTGTCCGTGTCCAACCTCAAGTAAAGCTACAACTTGGGCAGCTTCCGTCGGTGTAGTATCCATTTTATCAGGTTATTTTGATTACACAGACACAGATAAAGACAACAATAACAAGTAATATGGGTATGATTAACAAAAACCTCAAATTTAATCTTTTCTTAACAGAGTACAATAAAAATGTCATAAGCAAATTAAATGCGATAATTTTATTCTACCCTTTAAACTTTAATTTAAATAAAAAAAAAATGAAATTTTGACAACTAACTACCCTCTTTGTAAAGGTTATTAAATACCCTTTTAGGCGATATATGTTTCGAATCGATGCGTTCCATAATACCAAAAATAATTACCATAATGCGTGAAAAAGGAAGTGGCTCGATTTATTTGCTCCCAAGTGTATGTAGTTTAGCATTTGCAAACACATTTCTACATAAAAAATGTAAACAAATCCAGTTTACCCAGTACTAACTTGTTGTAGACGTCTGATAACCAGTCGATCCAAGTACCTGGTATTCAGCTGCAACCGGTGCGACTGGAAGCTTACCCAAAATAGTTGGGAAAAGGCTAGACAGATGATAATGATGATCTGTGATTTCTCTAATATTGTTGATTTCCACAGACTACCTACGGTGCTGACTTTTTTGTCACACAAAACCATGATAAAAACATCTAATATAAGTGCGACACTGAAGGCATTCTAACAATCTCACCAGATGCGTTATTTCTGTGAACCAACTCCTTAAAATCTCAAAGGATTCATAAAACTCTTGTAAAATATCCAAACACCACTTTCAATCATCTTTCAGCCGGCCCTTTTCCAAGTTCAATAAGAAAATCGACAAAATATCTTAACACCCGCAACCCTCAAATCGTTTTGAGGAACCAGTCAGTTATGCCACTTCAAAATTAAGCATTACATCACATAAAAATATGAATATTTTCACGGATCCCGCTTCCACCTGTAAAATATAATATTCAAAGGCAATATCTCCGAGCGATTCCGAGAACCTATAAATGTTCACCATAAAAATGACGTTACACGCACGTAACTCAACCAATCGATAACCAACCTTATAACTGTATCATAAGGATTAGTACAACCGCAAAGATAAGTTGGTGAACGTAAATATTAGCACCTGAATAATCTGTTATATGGTCTGATATTTATTTCTTTCAATGTATTAGTGCCTTCCTAAGCTAAGGCCGTTCTTCTTTTATGTATGGCTGTAATAAAACACAAGGATCCCTGTTCAAAGTTTTAATTAGTTGGAAAATATTTGTAATTTAGACATAGCTTAGCCATATCTAGGTCAATTTATATTGTAGACATACCTTTTGCTTTGAGCAGGTTGGTTATAATTGGGTTATAGATACGCTACGCAGCTACGTCTAGGTTTCTAGGAGTAACTGTTGTATAAAGATATAGTTTTGAGGCCATCTTCGAAGTTCAAAGGTGAAGGTAATATTTTAGGTTGCTAGATCAATTTTCTCGAGAAACGTGTAAATTCTGTTCTCTCTTGTAACGTATATAGTTATACATAATGTTGTTGTCAAATAATTTGTACATCCGATTGCGTAGTGACATTTTAACAATTCCTCATTAAATAGGAATTTTTAAAGCAGACACTCCACCAACCGGCTCACTGGACCCTCATGAAATACGGTCCATTCCTAAACCACATAGGCTGATTACTTAAGAAGAGCCCAACTCATACTAATGAGATTCCGATCGATATTTTCGAACAATACGAGCTTACACAATAGGCGTAACGTGATCAAAACCTTGAAACATACAATACATAATAGTATTATGTAAATCCTGACCCAAACTAAACTCCAAATGCTTGTTGTGACATGTTATAAATCTTCGCAATCTCACGAGAAAGGCAAATCTTTAAGGACAACACATCAGTGTGATTGGTCTAGTCAAGTGGTCGCAAATACGAGGAGGACATAGTAATGTTTAGCCCAATCTGTGAATCGAATTCTCCTGGATTCTGTTAATCATTGGAGATTTCCACCAGGAAAATCCTGTAAGGACAGGTGCGTAGTAGGCGCAACTGGCGTGCGTTTATGACCAGATGGATGAGTTTAGATGGAGCAAAAGGAGTTTATACGCAGCGTGCATCGTGGCGTTATGTTGTTTCTGCCTACCCCCATAGGAAAAGGGCGCGAGTCAGAGCTTGTGCACGGTTAATGACAATTGGCACGGCCTTCAACTACATGGCAGTACGTTGTACTATGCCTCTGTGTACCTCTGCCTAACCCTTCCGAAATAACAGGTGTTATGTAATATGTAGTAAAACCAATGTTTATCTCGACCCAAACAAATCACCACAATACTTGTTGTGACATGTTATAATTATTGTTAATCTTCACAATCAAAGACAGTAAAATGGTCAAGGACACCATAACATAATCCAAGATGGCGGCGGTCCAACTTTACACAAGGAAATAACAACCGCAACAAAATTGCTCCTTTTGTTAATGGTTGAGAAAAATGCAGCAATTTCTTCAAGAGAGCTTCCTTTGCAAATAAAATGTATGTGGTGCTCTGGCGAAATAAACTACCACGCGGCTTGTAGGTAGTAGGTAAGTCAGTAATCATAGTCAGGTTGAAACGAAATAATATGGCTTTGTTTCTACTTATCATGGGCCCTGTTTTGTTATGTTAGGTCTTTAGTTTAGATTCGACAGACGATGCATTATAATTAAAATATACACAATTAGCACTTCGCCCGCGACTTCGTCCGCGTATATATTATACTAGCTGACCCACACAACTTCGTCTGCGTCACATAATATTGCTTATAACCTTTCTCGATAATTCAACTATCCAACATATTAAATTGAGTTAAATCGTACTCGTAACAAACAAAAAATCTTACCTTTCCTCTTTATAATACCTATTAGTTTAGATTGGCTTCGATTATATTATTAAAGTGACATTTACTATAGATATCTCTTACTGTTTAATATACAGTAACACCTTGTACTTGTAAACATTATGGTGCAGTAAATATTTTGAATTTCTCCGGAGCCCCCAGAGGCCAGAATCCCCACGCACCTACCGCACCGGACCGAATGACTGCCACTCGCTAATTATTTTGTCGCCCGTATATTTTTACATTGCGATATCTTCTAAGATATTTGTTTAAACTGTATAGAGTAAAAGGCACAAATATTCTATATTAAATTTCCGTGCTAACAAACACATTTATATAGATATAGATTAATACCATATGGGTTAAATAAGCTTCGCAAAATACCATTATTTTTAACCTAACATTTAATTATTAAAAAATGGTTACAGTGAGTCAATCTTAAAAGATAAACATATGCTATCGCGGACTTTTTTTTAGAACTTTTAAAGGGGAACAATTCCTTCATACATGATATTTACGTAACTTAAACTGTTTTCGCAGCGCACGCAACGGAAGCTCTCAAAAAGGAATATCTTTTCCCGTTTTTGCAACATTTTTCATTTATGCTCCGCTCCTATTGATCGTAGCGTGATGTTATATAGCCTAAAGCCTTTCTCGATAAATGGACTATCCAACACTAAAAGAATTTTTCAATTCCAACCAGTAGTTCCAGAGTTTACCCTGTTCAAACAAACAAACAAACAAACAAACAAACAAACAAACAAACAAACAAACTCTTCAGCTTTATATTATTATATTATAATATTATATATATATTATATTATTTAAGCTTTCTTCGAGAACTAATACTCTATCCGTTGGTCAGAACAGCATGAAAATCGATGAAGTCGTTTTTGAGTTTATCGCGATCAGACAGACAGACAGACCTAGTGGAGGACTTTGTTTTATAATGTAGTGATAATTAATCGATTTGTTTTAATGTTGCCTGAAGTAGTCGTCTTTCAATCATAACCCCACGTTAACTTATTTTAACCAATACAAGATTAGGATCTTTGTAATTATTAGAAAACAAAGGTTACATAATAACCTGTCGGGGGTACGGGTGTCCCGTCGGGGTTGCGGGTGTTCGCAAGAGATACCGCGGCCTCGACATGAAGGGCTAAGAAGGAACATGGGTGGTTTTTAGTCAGTAGAAGTCTGACACTCCCTTTCGCTCTACCCAAGAGCACCATAAAAAAAAAAAAGGATACATAATAATATTTTCGCTTTCTATATCGGTCATAAATATCTAGTTTTTTTTTTTATTGTTGGCGACAGTGTTAAGGAGGAAAGGAGGTGTCTGATGAGATGACGAGTAGTAAGGAAGGAGAAGAAATGCTGCGTTGACCTGAAATAAATTGGGATAAGGACTGGAGAATGATGATGATGATTTTGGTGACAGAGTCAAATGCATAAGAGATACCGCGGCCCCGGACACAAAGGGCTAAGAAGGAACATGGGTGGCTTTTAGTCAGTAGAAGTCTGACACTCCCTCACGCTGCGCCCCGAGCGGGAGGAGTCATTTGATGATTTCTCACCCTCCAAAAAAGAAAAATGGTTAAATGCATTTCAGGATTCAACCCTACATCCACATGAAAAAGTAAACATAACTATGTAGTTTAACATTTGCAAACACATTTCTACATAAAAAATGTAAACAAATCCACCCACAGAATAGATCCAGGTATTTTTAATACCAAAACCTCTTATACCCAACTACTAAGCACTGCATCCCAACTTCCTAAGAAAAATAGCAAGTGCTCGCTCTCGCGTTATGATTATAACACGGCCATGTATCGTCACCGCTCCCCAGTAAACTATTACACGGAGGTAAGTGAGTCTGTAATTTATTCGGGTAATCGCGTAATTTGTCGTAGAGGATTGGTGTAATTTGTCCGCAGGTGCGGCCCCGGCGCCTGTTTTCTTGGAAATACGCTCCATGTACAACGAAGGACGTTTTTTGAGTTAAATTTTTCTCTTTTCCTGTTTTGTTTCGATGAGTTCGCAGAAGTTGGGTTTAGGACCCTGCTTTGAAGTGTTATTTATCAATTTGGGGCGAAATAAAATGATTAAGTCATGTTTATTTTTTGTGTTGACATAAGGTTGTTTTTGCGCTTCAAAAAATCTAGTACGTGTCAAGTCTCTTGGGGCATAAAGCTGTTAGTGACAGAAAAAAAAGAGACCTCACTCACGGAATAAAAATATATATGAACCTCATAATAATATCTTCTTTACATAATACAAAACAAAGTTGCTACCGCTGTTTATACGATCAGATCTTTTAAACTACGCAACGGATTTTAATGCAGTTTTCAGCAATGGTTAGATTGATTCAAGAGAAAGGTGTTGATGTTGGCATTGCTAGATTCACAAAAAAAAATAATTTAGTTATTACCCATGTTGAGTTAACCAGATAGCCAATGCAATTGTGTTGCTTGCTATGAGGTGCACACCAACACACAATTAACCCAAGAAAAAAACTGAACCCTACAAAATGAACAATGAACGGTTGTAGCTACAACAGTTGGAGTGTCGGCTGTTCCAACAAGTTGTACGTAAAGTGATTGCAGCACAACAAGCCGGTGTTAACTACACGTTGTCGAGAGGTGATTAACTGCAGTGGCCAGCTGATGGCAGGGATGTACGGGGGACGGAAGAGGCCGGTGCTGATGTTAATTAAATATTCACAAGTATGACAGTTCAGAAACAATTTGTAAGGTTTAACTTATACGTTTGAATGGCATGTGACTAAAAGAGTGGTAAATATAAATGTTGATGAACGGAGAGTGAGAGGAAGACCAAAGAAAAGATGGGTGGATTGTATGAGGAATGATATGAAAGAAAAACGAGTGTAAATTATAGTGCAGCGATTGACAGGTGATAATGGAAGAAATTGTGTTGCGCAGAGAGAGAAAACATGAGAAAAGTTCAGGAAGATGATGAATTCATTAGCATGCAGTGTCAGGAAAGCCAAAGCTAAGGTGAGACAGAGGAGTCCCTTCGTTTTACCTTCTGCTGAGAATGAAATCTCCAACTTGAGAACCAAGACAAAGTAACATTCTACGAACAATAACGAACTTCCCATTAGTAGCCACGGATGACTTGTGTCCAGTTGATGGTAAAAGCCTGCTCCTTATTACATGGGACTTAAAAGACAGCCGGTGAAACCTGGGTTGGCTGTTAGGTACCTCTGCCTTGCGTGTCTTTGCCTGTATACTTACAAGGCAGTGTACAGTTTCAAGTACATTGTGCTTTGAAAGCGATTATATCATAGGTGACGTATTTAGCCCCGTACTGCAAGTTTAATGTACAGCCTGTGCCCAGCATTAACTGATCCGTCTTATCACATCACTTGCCCTCTTAGACTGTTCTAGTTTCCTAGAAAAATAAAAAAAACATTACAAGTTAATTTTGATTAGTAAGCTATGTTTTTATTGAGGGCTGAGAGGCGGAAAATCAACTAGTTGCTTTCCGGAAGGGGAAACTTACATTTACAAAAGGAAGGAGATACTTTTTTTTATCCAAAGTTTCATCACTCACTAAAGAACTTCCTCTTAACTTCAATAAAAGTCTCAATAAACGTAAATCAATATATCTCTAAACCTTTTACGAATCCCATTAAACTGATAGCCATTCACGAGCCTTTATATTTCACGCGAAACCACTTCTAGTACTCAAAACTCAACGTCGGAACTACACAGCGGCCGTAAACCTTTGGTAAGCACATTCGTTGTAAACTCGCCCATGATTTACGAGCAAACGCGTGCACTATAAAAAATGTTTAGTGTCAAAATCCGTTCATAGCGAAAGAATGGAAATCCTTGCTTAATTTTCCGCTCACAGTAATTTTTGATGAAGGTTTGTGATACCTGATTTTTGGGTTCATGACGAGGCAGATTGTTTTGGACAGGTAAATTTTGTTGTTTTTTTCTGACTGCTTGGTTACTGAGGAACTAACTGTGTATTTTTTTGGATGCCTCTAAATAAATCTTTGTTTAAATGCCAATGGTGTCACTCAACAGGCAGATATTTCGGCAGTTTGATGAAGTGTTCCTTGTGAATGGTGGTAGATGATGTCGTCTATTGATTGAAAGAAAGTTCTCTTTTGAAATAAAAACAAATAAGAATATCTACTGAGATAACTTTATGAACTCTTCAACTAACGTTCGAAGAGAAATATAAACATGAAGGAGCAAAGACGGTGAAATTTGAAAAATTGTAAATACGGATTCCCGCTCCGCCGTTCTTAACGGCCAAGCAAGGACTTGACTTAACTTAAAATAAATAAAACATCTCTCCTAAAGAAATTCACCACTTAGTACGAGTTCGTCGGGCAAATTGATATTCAGGCAACATCCCAGAATTTTTCAAATAAAAAATAAACAAACGCTAAACAAGTCTGGTCCCAAAAAGTACTTATTTACCTCAAACCGAACTTTCTTCAGAGTTACCCTGACACGGCCTCTTGATAATTTAATTTTTTTCTCTCGTAAGAAGACGTAGCTCATTACGCATTCGAGCCTCGTACGCCACTATTTATTCCTTATACATTCGCCTCACGTAATAAATCACAGTTATTTAATCTACTGAAAGATATATATGGGTATTTACCCGAATATTTCTATCATAATATTTGTTGAATGCTAGTTTTGTGGGCCTCATATAGTTTTTAATCTGGAAAAGACAGAGATAATGGTATGAGATACATAAATAACACATATATTCTACTATGTATCTTCATTCTCTACACAGTTTTTTATATTTTGTAGCGCTACATTTTTTGTGAAAGGTAATAAAATTTGGCAAAGTCACTTTTCTTGAAGCAGTGTTTGTACTCATAATATTTCAGACTTGAATTGAGTTGGTTTGAGTATTTTGTCAACTTCTTTCTACTTTTTCTGGAATTATTTTACGAATTTGTCTTGTAAATGTAGAACTTGTTCCATCAATATTATTTTAGTTGTTGCTTGTCACAATTCTGTTTCAACGAGGAATGATAGACGTGACCTTATTTTTTTCTTTTATTATCTCAGAAGTTTACAAAAAGATAGATTTTTGCGACAACTAAGGCAATATAAGCTTACCAAAAATGAACAACACAAAAAATCCAAAATTACTGTCCTCGACAGCAAAGTCTGTCATTCGAGCCAAAAGATACGCTTCAATAACCGATGAATTAGCTCCAAGCTAACAAAATATCGACGCCCTAATCCAGGATACTGCAGAGGTGAGGGAAAAATTAGATTGGCGAGCACCGGACACGGTTGAACCTAGCCATAATCTCATTGCCCTGGACCGGCAGACGTGGGACAAGTTACATGCGAGATGGATGTGACACTTCCTGATTGGAGGATGGATTATGTCGAGCAAAATTCTAGTCATAAAGGGCAAGGGGATGTAGGTAGAGGAATATAAACAAATATTGTCAACAGAGTTTTGAGTTAGTCAAGAATGTTTAAATGGTAGGTATATTGATTTTCCATTACTGATCATTTGCACACCATTCTAATTTCCGTAAACAGACAGTAATAAATAAACGCCGAACGACGTTTTAGAATGCAGAAAATAAATTACCCTAAATTGAAGCGCGAGGAATGTCAGAATGAATTTGAATTTGAATTTGAAATTTTCGTCGCGAAGATTTCGTGTCTTGTACCAAATTTTGTACCCAAAGGGCGCAACGCCGCACGAATATTTGTGAGTCTTTTTACAGGGACACGGCAAATGGGAACCGAATCATTTCCGACTCGGATTATTGATTCTACATCGGCGGATTTAGTGAAGATTTTCGACCAAAAACGTACTGGAGGAAATTGGGTTAAGTGCACACTTCTAGGCTTGATCGACGGACTCCATCCGGATTTCGCTCTAAAAATTTAGGCCAACTTCATAGCGCTCTGTAGTCTAGTTTGTGTTTTTATGTTTCACATCAATTTCTACCATGCATAGTGAAATAATTTTCTGAATCCCGTCGTTAAATTCTGTGATATTTTGATAAGCAATAATCCTATCAATACATAATGTTAGAATGTTTTTAGTTCTGTGAGAAAACCGAGTAAGCGGATTACTTACTTTATATTAATGACATAGGCTTTACTAAATGTAATAAATTAATATTTCACATAATAAATATGAATCCCTGACTCAAAACATCCAATTTCTTTCCGGGAATATGATAAAAAAATATGTTATTGTAAACATTTTATCGTATTAAAAACTTATACAACAACAGAATATTATCATTAACGCTGAAACAACAATATAAAAGTCTTATTTTGAAGAATACAAAAACAAAAAACCAATATTTTGCTTTGAATTATTTCTCTTGATATCTCTGATCACGTGTTACGTCTTATCAGTGATCGCTTATCAGATAGCTCTTCATAGACTCGTATTCCCTGTTCCCCAGTTCCACTTTACATAAATTACATTCCCATACACTTCTCCTCAATATGGAGTATCAATTTGGAACAATAAAAAGTATTCGTAACAAGTACCCACATTCACAAACCCTGGAATTTCATTACGACAAACAAATGTATCGATATCAGATGATTACATTATATTCAAAGGAAAATTTCTAAGATGCTTATAACGTATCGGGAATTATTGTTCCGAATTTTTCCTACCCTCAATAATAACGTTTTCTTTGAAACACTTGAAGGAAATTGCTGGGAATTTTAAGCCTTACTCAATGAATTTTGGAATATTCAACTTTGTTTTTGTGTTGTTCTCTATTGGTTCGCATAATGAAGGAAACACAATTTAGAGGATGTAGAATTTGTTGTGAATTTATATATTCTTGTTTCCTATGTTTCGTCGAATTTTTCGTTGTTTATTGATATTAACCTTTCGTATTATTATTATTTCGTAACGTAGATCTACGCGAGACACAATGGCTTTTTAATTGTGTCTCATTACACGGCATACGAAAGGTTAAGTTTGATCTGTTGCCTTAGGGTGACCGCTTTCTCTTTTGAAAAAACACAATCAATCTCGGGTATCAATATCTAAATCTTTATCGCCTTGTATTACGGTTTGTCTACAAGTTAGTAAATATTTATTTTACATTTAAAAGTTTTAGTTACAGAATATCGTTTTGCAGATTTACCTAGAAAAACGAATTATAATATTATTATAATTGGGAGCTGTTTGTTTCGAGGAAAGTTTTAGAGAAAATAATTGAAGCCGGGAGGCAGTAAACACATTTTTATTAGTAGACCTCCGACATAAATCGGGTGAGGATGTTTATTGCTTGTTTTTAAGAAATGAGAGAAAGTTAAGATTGAGATTTTTATTTTTACATTATTACTTTTCTTAGAAGTGGGCTATTTACTAATAAAATATAAAATTATATGAATAATTTCTTAAATACAAATATTATAAATACTCGTACAACAAAAGGTCAAGTCCTAACCAAAACGAGGGGCGTGAACACCGGATATGTTAATTTGTTTCTATGAGCTCGAACGTATGGTTGGATTTTCCGAGCAAATGAGTATTATGAACGATGAACGCGATGATCGCATATTCGCGGTTTTAGTTTGTTTGAACGCTCGATTTGATGTCGTGTCTAGACTGCATGCAGAATTTCGTGGGGTCGAGCTAAATTAAGTGTAATCGGAGAAGGTTATGTTGTTGTTGTGGTTCATTGCCGATGACCTAGTGAAGGTTGCAGGGATCCGCTGGCATGCGAGACGCACGGGACCGGTCACTGTGGTGATAACAGGGGATCGGACTGAGTCAAAAAAATATGATTCCAATTAGTCCGTCAGTTAGATTATCGAAAAATATTGGATGCGTGTTTTTTGTTTTGTCCAATTAATAGAAATTGACGAACATAAAACGTGTAAAAGATCATGAGTGTGGGGGTTGTGACGTCATTTGTAGGTAAAAAATGTACTGACATGTGACGTTTTCGAGGAGTTCACGAGTTTTCGAAGCAGTGTATCGTCTTTATTTTTTGTTTATGTGAAAAAATAAAAAATATGTGTTCAATATTTTTTGGCAATCTATCTGACGGACTAATTAGTTTTTTTTTATCCGATCCCCTATTGGGGGAGGACCTATGTCCGTCTTTCGACTGATGATGACGATGATATCCGTTTTTCAGCAGTTAGACTGATGTAGGCTGATGATGAAGATACTCATCACTATCACTTTATTTTTTTTTGCTAGCCTACGTTGCGTCCCACTGCTGAGCCAAGGCCTCCCCTTTCTCCTTCCATACCTTTCTGTCATTTATTTATTTATTTATTTATTTATTTGGTTCACCAACAATTGTTTACACTGGTACATGGTAATGAAACAGAATGAACAAATCAGAATAAAATGTAACAATCACTTACAGGTAAACTCTGCATGCACACAAAACGTTGTTGTAACTTACAAAGAAAAAAATAGAAACAAAAATACTATACTAAGATAGATCTATCTAAGATATAACGTAACTTACTAAGTTGCACTGATTTAATCTTAATCAATAAATTAAACTAAATTAAACAATGTAAGGTAATTTAAAGCAAAAAATAGGTAATAACATGTAGCCTTAATTCACCAACACAGTGGGAAAATGCAGGGCTAAAAAACTCAATGTTCGGGGAGATACTTATGGAAACTGGCTTTCAATTTGCCTAAACTGTCAAAATGAAGATCAATCCGATCACTACAACCGTTCACAATCTTTCAAAACCTTGCGTAGGGAGAATTTGCACCCAGAACGGTTCTTCTTTGCGGAGGGCAGAGTGGCGTTATAGGACTGCGAGGAATTCTTGAGGGGGCACGGAAGTTAAAATTGTTTAATATTTGCGGACAGTCGATCTTATGGGCCATCACTTTACACACAAACATCGCGTCATTCAGTCGTCGACGTTTGTCCAGAGAAACCATTTTAAAATGTTTGAGCCTATCACTATAAGAGCGCATTTTCTTGGACAATCCGCTAGCATAGGCCAGGTGCCCCAGAAAACGTTTTTGTACTCGTTCAAGACGCAATGAGTGTGTAGCATAGTGTGGCCGCCAGACTACGCTACAGTACTCTAATATGCTTCGAATTAAACAGTTATAAATAATAATTTTGGTTCTGCAGTTTTTAAATTGTTTTATGTTTCTAATAACAAAACCCAGCAATTTGGAAGACTTTTTCACTATATTATCTATATGAGGGATAAAAGTTAATTTCCGGTCAAATACAACACCAAGGTCTTTTATTGTATCCAATTCCTTTATTTTTTCTCCGTGAATATAATAATCCTGGTCAATGAGATGATGTTTCCTGGTAAATTTTATATGGTAACATTTGCCAGGATTTAGGAGCATCTGGTTTATTTGGCACCATATCACCAATTTATCTAGATCACGTTGCAGTTCAAGGGCGTCATGATTAGATTTAACTATTTTTACGAATTTTAAGTCATCGGCAAACATAAAAAATTTACAGTGGATAAAGCAGTTCGGAATATCATTAATAAAAAAGTTAAATAAAACCGGCCCCAAATGAGATCCTTGTGGCACACCTGAGGATATGTGTCTGACAGATGATTGAAAGCCATTGACTACTACGTAGAAAGTCCTGTTCTCCAGATATGAACTCAACCATGAGAGTAAGGTCCCATTGATGCCATAACTTCTTAATTTGTCAATGAGTATTTGATGCGAAACCCGGTCGAACGCCTTGCTGAAATCTGTATAAATGACATTAGCTTGATGGCCAGAGTCTATTGCTGTTGTCAAAAACTCAGTAAAAAGAGTCAGATTTGTATTTGTGGATCGAGACTCCACGAAGCCATGCTGTCCGTCACTTATGTAAATTTTAAGATGGTTTTGAATGTGGGGGCAGATCATAGACTCAAAGATTTTACCTATGGTTGGTAAAATTGAAATGGGTCTATAGTTCGAAACTAAGTCCTCACTGTCGGATTTATGAATGGGGACGACCTTTGCTTCCTTCCACTTTGAGGGGAAGACACCACTTGACAAAGATTTATTAAAAATTAGCAGCAGAGGCGTGACTAGTTCATTTGCACACTCATATATAAATATTGGTGGAATGCCATCGGAACCAGCACCTTTGTTGCAGTCTAAACTTTTTAACTTTTTGAATAAGGCTTCGTTGTCGATAACTGGGCTATTCAGAGATATGCTACTTTCATGAATACTATAATTGGTGTTTGTTGTTTCATGGGTACTGCAACCGTTTTCAGCCGGGCTGTATACCGAAGAAAAGTAAGAAGCAAAGAACTCACATATATCTCCGTTCCATCTGATGATGCAGCAGTACCATCCGTCATAGATAAAGGGTACGAGCTGGATCCACCTCGTTTAGTTTTAATATAATTCCAAAAAGATTTAGGGTTACTGGTTAGATTGTTTTCAAGATTTTTTAAATAATTATTATAACAAATCGTGGCAAGTGCATCACAGCGTTTAGTGATTATCTTCAACTCAATCTTGTCCAACGGGTTATGATAAGTATGAAAGCGTTCCTAATCTTATTTTTAGTGTTTAATATTTTAATTAGAGTTTTGTTAAACCACGGGGGGTACTTACTATTTTTGGGTATTTTAATAGGAACAAATCTTTGAATAGCGCCATTGAGGATGTCATAAAAAGTTAGTACCATATCATTAACGTTATGTTGTCCCTCAAATAATTCCTCCCAGTCCTGTTCTTTTAAGTATTTTTTTATCATTATATAGTTTCCTTTACGGAAATCACGTAACTCATTCGTAACATTATATGGAAGTTTAGATTCTTTTTTAAAACTAATATTTATATCTAGGGGTGGGTGGTACTGATCAATATTACATAAGGAGTCAATACTTTGTTTTACATTACACAGAGGATGATCGGTTAACACAAGATCTAGTATGCGAGAGGAGGCATTATATACATTATTGCATTGATTGAATTTATTAACATATGTGAAATCCAACAAAGCTTCACAGGTATTGGGTAGTTTTAGGCTTTTATTCAGATTACTACCTCGCTTCCAATCTATACACTCTAAATTGAAGTCACCTATGATACATGTACATGATTCATGGAGTTGCTCAAAAACAACGTTACAATTTTCTAGGAAATTTTCCAAGTGAGATAAACGTAATGGCGGTGGCAAGTACACAGCGCAGAAAGCCATTCGACGGAAACATTTATTGGAAGGAAGGTCCAAGGTAACCCAGAGATCTTCACATCCACTCTCAAAGTGTTCAGCACGTTTAGGATTAAATTCCTTTTTGGCAGCTATTAAAACTCCCCCACCCTCTTTACCAGCAAGTTGGGAAGCTTCTCTGTCTCTCCTATGTACCGTATATCTGCCATCGAATAACTCACTGCTCTGTATGGAATTGTTAAGCCAGGTCTCCGTAAAAATTACAACATCATAGTTATTAATACTAACATTGCAGAAAACCATATGCGTCTTTGTTCGCAATCCTCTGCAGTTCTGATAGAATATATTCAAGTTATTATCGAATTATGTAAGTTTTAAATTCCATAGAGGCATGCATTTTGTAGATATTGAATAAGAACCTATTTTGAAACTATACTAGTTTGTTTAATGAATCTAAATTTTTAATCAGAATATGCTCGTCTTCGATAGTTTTTCTAACGAAAATCCTGCTGTTCCTCACCCAGACAAATTTATAGCCCTTGTCCTTTGCCTTTTGTCTCGTGGCTGCATGTAGCGTTTTATTGGCAGGGGATAGGTGTTCAAGCACGTACACCGGCGTTTTATTGCCAGCAATACCCAGATCTGCTGTATTGAGTTTCTCTGAGTTCACCTTCTTGTTTTTGTTGTGATTTATGACTGACGCCAGGAGGGTATCACGAATTTTTGGGGAGGCGAGTTGGACAACGATGGATCGGGGGCGAGTGTTAGCGGTTTGCTGTTTGGCAACACGGGTGCAGTGATGAATCTCATTGTCACTTAGGTTGCATCCCACTACAGATCCCAGCTGCTTAACGACAGTGTACAGGTTCTCCTGTTTGTTTTCGGGCAGGCACTGAATCTCGAGGTTTTTAGAACGAGTCTGTTGTTCTAAGTAATTTACACGTAGACTTAGGTCCGTCGTTAATATTTTTACATGTCATGTCATGTGCGATCTCTGGCCATGTTAGCCCCGCAAACATGATCAGATCGTCACGCCACCTTCGCCGCGGTCGACCTCGACGGCGCTATCCCCCCTTAAAACTATCACTATCACTAAATATTATAAAACAAAGTCCTCCGCCGCCGCGTCTGTCTGTCTGTTTACGATAAACTCAAAAACTACTGCCCCGACTTTCCTGTTGTTTTCACCAGAGTGATTCGTTTCTCGAGGAAGATTTTAGTCTATAATTTGTCATGTTTTTGTATAACCGACATCCACGCGAGAGAAGCCTCGGGCATCAGCTATTATACTTTGTTGCATTGTCCTCGATGATTAGGATTATTAATGTAGTCACGGCTTTAGTCTGTGGCGCCAACACATAAGTTTAAAGAAAAAAGTTTATCTGTGCTAGCTTCCTGTCACCGGCTTCTGTAAATATCTTCATTCGGATTTTATGTCTTAATGGCGTCACTCTTTTCGATTATTTTTAGATTTCTTTTAGGTTTTTAAACTTCATTTTAAAGTTATAATGGAAAAATAAGGTTAATATTGACAAAGTCGAGGCCAATGAAGAAATCAAAGAGATTACGAAAAGCGCATTAAACATAATTAGCTCTGATTCGAGTGTTAAGTGTTTTTATTAGTGTGTTGTTCTATGTAAGAAAACAAAATGGCTTACCTTGTGTGTGCCTTGATTCGTTTTTTGCCTACTGCTGAAGAATTGGAATCAAAAGCCTAAAGCTCTGTTGTGTGGCAATAATCGCTACATTGAAAACATGGTATGTTTTATATGCCTTGCGCTTTGCACGTGTTTGCAACTAACTGCATGCCTGCCACGTGGGCACTACATCGAAGTTCAGAGAGTACCTATTAAAATGTTTGCCTTTATTGGCTGCTAGCATGACCTGAGACCGCTCTGTTGGAGCTTGCAACGGAACTATGAAGCCCAAAATGGATACATTATGTACGACTTGCCTGGCCTGGGGACATCCTGCGGGGGTGTACATGGCCTGAAACGGCAGTGTCGTGAACTCAGCAACCCTAAAGGGGTGTCCTGGGGGGGCACACACGGTTGACTGCTATTATAACCTTCATGGATACATTATGAACGACTTGCCTGGCCTGAGGTCATCCTGCGGGGGTGTACATGGCCTGAAACGGCAGTGTCGTGAACTCAGCAACCCTAAAGGGGTGTCCTGTGGGGGCACACACGGTTGACTGTTCTATTATAACCTTCATGGGAAGTTCTGCGGGAGCTTACTTGGTTATATAAGTGTAATGTTGTTCTACAACATGCATTGTGTTTTATCCTCGAGAAGTTGATACCTATAATATTTTTAAGGAGGTTACCTTATAGAAGACAATAAAATTGTCCCTTCACAGTCATTAGAAAATATCCTCCCGTTATCGGTTGAGAAGTTGAAAATGCAGATCAAGATAAATGAAAGTGAATTAAGGTGGTAAGTACCATATAAAGAATTATTATATAATCAAGTTTCTTGAAATACTTGGTGTGGATCTATACCCAGAGAAAGAAAGAGAAGATTCATATAAAAAATATTAAATAAGCAAGTAAAACACAAAATGAAAACCCGCCATTCTCTATTTATAAACAAATGTTTTATTAATTCTGAAGATCATACAGTGGTGAATGAGGTATCCAAAAGGCATAAATAGACATAGTTAAGAAGTTGTATCTACCAATCCACACTGGGCTGGCGTGGTGGATTCCTCGCCTAGAGAGGAGGCTTGAGTCCTTACAGTAGGAACATTACAGGCCGATGATGATGATGAAGAAGCTGAATGATGCTTCTGTTTTGTGTGTATACATATATATACAAGCAGGGGGACGTAGATCTCTTATTGTTGGTAACCAACAAAGACAAAAGAGTTTGTTACAATCAAAGACGGAAACATAAGATCAGCAAAATCTATAAATAAATCTGGTTAAGGATTAAATATGAGTGTACCATAAAAGTTCACTCATAGAGTGAGCTCATGGGAGCCGTATGTGCTTCAACAATAAATTTTTAAACTGGCGGGGCCCTCCTCCATAAGTGCAAAGAAAGGGGGGGCTGTCATCAAAAGTACCTACAAGTGCAGCAGACAGAATGCGGATGGCCAGGAGAAATCATTCCCTTCAGAAATAAATTCACAGGTTGGTGGACTTAAATATAATTTATGTGATTGGAAACCAATCACTCAAACAACCCAGTTATTCTTAATTGGATGGTGGTGATGGAGTTATAGGTACTCCTCTAGATGATAAATTCTATACTTGAATTTATTCAGATAGTATCTGAAATGAAGAAGTGAATTGCTTTCATAGCAATTAAAGTTTGTTACCTACCCTTTACAATAACAACTTTGTTTACCATTTTTTCCTTGTCAAAGAGACAGAAATAAATTAAACTTACTGTCTTTTATATAAAAGACATTACATTATGTTTAGTTTGGTTGGAGATAATCTTGTATACAACAGTATACCAATTTTTTACAGAATAATGGTTTTTTCTTAGCACATTGGATTGGATGCTTATTACATGATAGACATAGGCAAGGATATAGGAAGCTTTATTTTTTCAAGGCAAATGTTATGTTTTCAATATGTCTTACCTTCTGGTTTATTTTCAGCCCCATAAACATAAATTACAAAAACATTAAAACCCATTACAGGTTTCAAAGCTTCCTTAGAGACAGAGAGGCTGTATAATGTTTAGAAAACATGAAATCATCAGTACCAAAGAGAAATGTGATTTCATACCTAAACAACACAGTAAACTTCTAGGTTTACTTTTTTAATACTATTCACTAAGCTTTAACATCACTGAAGAGAAATGAAATATAAGAATTTATTGATAAAAGGCTATTAGAACTTTAATATGCTTGCCCAGTTATTAACTAAAGGACTCTATTCACTAAGAAACTCAAGTGGCACAAAAACCTTGTTCTAAGTGATAACAATGATAAAATAACATCATGCCTGTAATCCCGAAGGATTAGACAGAGAGGTACCTACCTAATAGTACACCCACACTTTTGCCAGTTCGTTTTTTATGATAATTATGATATAAACACTATGTTGTATATATTGTATCATTTGCTGTGGTCCATAGACATAGCCAGTTATTTTGAGTTAATAATTAAAATACACACATATAAATATGCTTCATCTGCATGGTACGGAATATTGTGTGGCTCATAGATTGCTAACAGACTATGGACTGTAGATTCAGCTCAGTTTTTTAATAACAAAATTGAGTGCTGCCCCTTTTTTCTGGGCTAAAGTGTTCTGTCAGTCATTTATGAGATAGTGAAATTTTTTGCCAAGAATTGAAAATATAACATCAGAATCAGAATTTTTATTTGTTAAACATAGGTATGGTACATAATGGATACAGTATCATACTCATTTAAATAAGGAGCAGTTAAATAAATTTCTAAAATCCTTGGCAATAGTGTGAATCTAGGTATATATGGTTACTCGATATTAATTACATTAATACCAAAGGTAATAATATGATATCAGCATATTTTGAATGTGAAAGGGAATCTTAGGTGTTTTAAATTATTAAAATATTATATCCGTATTGGTGAACTTACAATTGATTAATTGTATCATGGAATAACACTAAGTATTACAGTTATGTATCGTGGCCCCGGTATCTCCAGGGGTTGTAGCGGTGATAAGTGGTGGATGCTCCTTGCCAATACAAGGTGACATTGGAAGGAATGGTATTTAGACCAATATCATTTATTCTATACTTTTTCCACTATTCTCTACTGGGATTGATGGCAGGAGTATTATCAGGAACATTTTTTAAGATTTTGGAATTAGTATTGAAGCTGTTGATATTATTAGCAATTCAATAACTAAAAGTACACAATACCAATGCTTGCCTCATTGCCTGCAATTGTAAAGACAAGATACTGTAATTAAAATATTATAAGCATTAGCAAACCATCACTGAAGGTATTCAGTTTTTTCGCTTTA
This sequence comes from Diarsia brunnea, assembly GCA_949774965.1. NCBI lineage: Eukaryota > Metazoa > Arthropoda > Insecta > Lepidoptera > Noctuidae > Diarsia > Diarsia brunnea. The sequence goes on along the minus strand of OX459014.1, from coordinate 798,236 downwards.
AGGATTAATGAAGGTTTCTTCCTCTATTTTCATATTCTGTTAGTTCAGTGCTATCTCTAATTATAAGACCACATATAGGTACAGATGATAGTATCAAAATACGGTTCAGAGACTTGTCCTCCAAGATCCGGAGAATTCTTGGGAATTGGGATGTTTTTCAGTTTTTTATTTTCTCTCTACTGGATCACATTCAACAAAGTGATTTACAAATAATTACCAAAAAAGCGATAACTATATTACTGCTAGCCACAGAAAGAGTGCAAACAATACCTATCTCTATTTTATACTTATGATATAGTGATTAAACAAAATCGTATTACTTTAAGGGTTGATACGCTAATTAAATTTGTGGGCCAAACGAATACCAACCTTTTATAACTGTTTCTTTCTTTAGCAATAGAATAGGAGTATGTAAACCCAGCTATAGGGGTGGTTAAATATTTAAAATTAACGCATGGCCTGTGGGACTGTACTAATTCATGAATAATATCCACAAGAGGCCTTAAAGATGTGTGAACTCAATTACAATAACGTGTTGGAAGATATGGAATTGACATTAGTACCTACATGCTCAATAAACAGTACACCCGCCATGCAACAACATTGGCAGCCTCCAGCAGTTCAATATAGACGATATTAGACGAGCAAATGTTTAAATTAATCCTACTTATATAATATTATAAATGTGAAAGTTTGTGAGAATGGATGTGTGGATGTTTGTTACTTTTTCACGCATAAACGGCTGGACCGATTTGGTTGAAATTTGGTATGTAGATAGGTTATACCCTGGATTAACACATAGGATAGTTTTTATCCCGATTTTATCTTCCCGTGGGATAATTTTCGAGTTGTAGCGGGCGAAGCCGCTGGCACAAGCTAGTGATTTATAACTAAAACTTTAAAATTAAACCTTTAGTGAACAATAGAAGGTTCCCTGAAGCAATTTTTTAATAACACTGGTAACGATTAAACCTGAATTGTAAAAATACTACCTTTAGGTAACTAAAGTGGCCTTAACAAAATTCTAAAAAATGACAAATGACTTATAAGTTATATAATATTCATCTGAATGATTTTAGATGGATGTTAATGGATTTCATATAAATTTTTATTGATTTTGTATAAATGTTTATCGATTTTATATGAATGCTTATTGATTTTGTATAAATGTTTATTGATTTTATATAAATGTTTATTGATTTTACAACTAGTCTTTAAACATCTACATTAATAATCCTAATCATCGAGGACAATGCAACAAAGTATAATTGAATAGTCAAACGAACTTACCTGTAAGTGAAGTTCGACGGTAATTATGCTTTGTTGCATTGTCCGAAGATGATTGGTCCCACCCGACCCAAAATCTCCATGCTATTTATTCATATGAGCATGAACCCTATGTTGTAAAACCAATAAATTGCTATGAACTTAATGAAGATATTTACAGAAGCCGGTGACAGGAAGCTAGCACAGATAAACTTTTTTCTTTAAACTTATGTGTTGGCGTCACAGACTAAAGCCGTGACTACATTAATAATCCTAATCATCTTCGGACAATGCAACAAAGTATAATTACCGTCGAACTTCACTTACAGGTAAGTTCGTTTGACTATTCAAGTATTTATGATAAAATGTTATCAAAGAGAAGATTCTAAATACAAAACTGTTATAACATAATAGTTTTCAAATAGTATGTTTGCTGTTAGCTAACACAATGTGTTCTCCAAAGTGTCGATAATATGAGATAAATAAACAGCTTGGCGTTCGGAGCATGTTATTAGCACACAAAGCTTTTGTTCATATTCTGCTTCATAATATTGTAGCAGCTAGTTTATTAAATTTATTTAGCAAAATCGCTCATATTATCTTGAATGCTGTGAAATCTCCATCATTCATCATTTCAGCTATAAGACGTCCACTGCTGGACATAGGCCTCCCCCAGAAGGGGGGGATTTGCCATAATGGCCACGCTTGACAGGCGGGTTGGCGATCGCAGTATGGTTGTTACGAAGGCACAGAGAACGCTGCTGCCCATTCTCTGGTAAGTGCCGTAGTCGCCTCTTACGACACCCACGGGAAGATATGGGACGGTGCTATTCTTTACGTCCGACACTATGTGAATCTTATAGAATTAATTTCGTTGTACATTTAAGATTTTGCCAATTCGTATCAGTTTTCTTTCTTTTATTCAATATTTTATTTGGTTTACCTTTTGTTAATGTGGGTATCATCATCATTTTCTTGTCTGCTGTGGGTGACTTATACATCTCTTTTAATAGTTATCTCATGAGACACCTCCTTTCTTGTCATTTACACAGTTCATCCATCGTTTCTTTAGTTTTCCTTTACCATATTCCCATACCCATCTTCATTCACAATCAAAACTTTCTTCATTACGTTTTAGTGGAAAAATAGTTAAACTTGAAACCACATAATTTTAGCAGGTAAGTTATTGAATAGACTAAAATAACCAGTTTCAGTGTCACTAACGGGTTCCCTACGTTACTTCGAAACACTATTCCGCGAAAATTGTTTCACCGATAACTATGTGTACATCGAAGCCTTGATACTGCGACGTTATGTTTGGTCTACGCCTTATTTGTTCGATGTTTCTTTACACCGAAAACCTTACATCGACTCATGAATATAATTATAATTGCAAATGCCAGAGTAATAGACCTTTTACCCTTACTATCCAAAATATTTATATAAATAGCCGTGGCACTCCGGGCGGCAGTAACTAAACACATAAGTAAAGCCATCAGGTTTGCTGCGCGCGCGTATTCGCCGCGGCACGGCGACAGGGCACGTGCACAAACATGCATTACCATAATCAAACGTGGTTTGCTGCGTACAGTAGGTTGCGTACTGGGAGGCAAGATGTGTCGTTTTGTTGGAGTTTGGGTAAGCGAAATGTTGCACATTAATTGAGAAGGTTGCTCATCGTCTTGTTAGCAGCCCTTGAATGTTACTATTATACGTGGGATTCGTTTCAGTAAATTCATCCCAATTGTGGAGAAAAACTGGTCTTATATAATCTACGATTTGGCTATGTGTGTCGAATACGCTTCCTGTAACTTTCCCAATGCTGAGACAGTGGCTCTGACGGCCAAATACTAAGATAACCGCTATTCCTATAAGAGATGAAATGGGCTATAATCTATAACAGGAGTGATGACAGTATTGTTAGATATTAAGTCATTTACCGGGTGCCAACATTATCCGTGCGTCTATATTTTAATCTTCTCAACAAAGTATATATTATTGTTATATTTGTACGCCTCTATTGGCAAAACATGTTGAAACGATATTTTTTTTTATGTAATCATTCCAACTGATTGTGAACCTACACGTGTTTTTGACAAATAAATTGAATTGAATTGAAAGTAGGTCTCCATAGTTATTTGCCCTTATAATTATTTTATCAGCCTACCAGTGTCAGTTGGTTGATGTGTGGTAAACGAAATTTATACTTTTAACCAATTTACGAAGATCTGCCGTCTGTTGTACGAACTCTAAGGAAAAACACATTACTTGCTTATTTATCTCTATAATGGACAGAATCATTCAAAATTAAGTTTTTTGCTTTTAATAAATTGTAATATTTCGGTTTAAAGACATTTATTTTTCTCAAAGAACAAATTACAGTTCACTTAAAGAGAAACCTAACTGAATTAACAATAAGGTAGGTTTACATTACGACGTTCAAGCCATCCAAGAGACTAAACAAAATTATTTCATGATCTATCGCAGCATTATTTCCACCCAGTGCGTCCTCAAACATAACCCCAAGATTATGCAGCATCTACACATACTATAACGTGTAAAAACATAAACTATCCAGTTAATATCTTGCTCAGAAACAGTTTAGTCCTCACTTAACTCAATGTAAGGATCTACGCGATAAAGGACGAGCCTACGTGACTTCTCTCCTATTTTTCTATTTTCTTGGCGAAATTTTAGGGTTTGAGAGAAAAAGAAGGAATTCAATCGAGAGGGTTATTAAATTAGATTGAGGGTAAGGGTCGTTTTGGTCCTGAGCACTAGTTGGCTTGAGAGCTCTTGAAGTTTCTGGGCTAATAAATAAGTATGTCAATTATTTCTGCGTCATTGGTCTAAAGTACGCAAGCGACACTGCTGAGAATAAGTTACTGGGTTCGATTGCCATATCAGGTGAGAATTTATTTAGAATAATTTAATCTCTTAATTAGAGCAGTGGAGGCCCAGTGGTGGTGGCCCCGACTTACGAACAGCAGGTCGTGAGTTCGAACCCGGCGCATTACTTTGTGTAATTTATTTCATTACCACTGCTCTCAAAAACGGTGAAGGAAACATCGTGAGGAAACACGACCTAGAACCAAAAATTCGAAGACTTGTAACATCTACCAATCCGCACTGGGCCCGCGTGGTAGATTATAGCCCATTCCCACTCAAAGAGTGGAGGCCTGTGTCCCAGCTGTGGGAACATTAAAAGGCTGTTGATGATGATGAATCTCTTAATTAAATAGTATTTGGCCCCGGATTTGTGCCAAGTTGATGCCAATAGTGTCTCCTACTTTTTCAGTAAATGGGAGTGGTACTTACTATAGGTATGTCTCTGCCTAGCCCTACCGGGATAAATAGGCGTCATTTTGTTTGTTAGTTATGATATATTCTAAAGTCAACTGCGGTTTTGTTAGTTTTAACAAAGCATTTGATAGATCGGGCGTATTTCATCTGTGTCGAATTAACTTTACTTTTACTTGTTAATTAAATGTAATTAGTTCCACTTAACTATGGTTAGGTACAACGTTTAATCTATAAGAACTTGTATACCAAATGCCAATCCATAATAGATTTCCAAGAACTTCTCTACGCCGAACCGCCACTTAAAATATTCCACTCTAAATCCAACTCCTAATTGATTACACCGTTAAATCTAGCTGAAAACAAACCTAGAACATTAAATACAAATCCCTTTCTCTAAATAAAATCGACACAAGATTTAACGTAACCCTAACCTGCTAGATATATGTTGGACGATCAATTTGTCCGTTGGACAGTCCGTCCGAGGGCCATCAAAACAAATGCTACAATTTATTTGATCCATTTTCTATCGCACACGTACTCGTACATTTGAAGATGTTTCGGCCCAAATTTCGTTGCTACGTGTATGTTGTAATTTAATTATCGTTGCCATTTCAGATGGATTTTTAGGGTAGGGACTGGTTTTGGGTGAAAGAGTGTTTAATGAATAACAACCACACGGATTTTTCCTCAAGTTTAAACAACGCATTAGCCAGTTATTGGTTAAGTCATGTCAGAGAAGCAACCAACCCAATGATACACAGTTGTGAAAAATCTAGGCAGATGATAAAAATATTTCTGACTGTCATCATCTGTTAGGACTAACTATGTTAGGGTCGGCTTCCAGTCTAACCAGATGCAGCTAAATGCCAGTATTTTACATGAAGCCATTACCTATCTGACCTTTACTACCTAGATAACATTGGGTAATACGATGGCCTTTGGTAAGACTGGTGTGACTGGAATTATATTGACTACATTACCTAACATTTTTAAGATAGTACTTTAACTTGAATTCGCATAATTTATCTATTAAAAACTTATTCGACCCGTAACCAAATCATTCATAAAACCAAACAAACAAACATTCGTGGTGTCTAAATGTGTGTCTAGTTCGTTTGTTGATACATGTAAATTGAGTATATTCACAAACACAAACAGGCAAACAAGACGAAGTGTATCTCAACTGAGATCTAACCGAAATGGACCGCAGGCAGGCGCTGCCCACTTCAAGTCGAGTGAACTTTGGTTAGCCGTTGATGGCGAAGCGCACGGCTGATACGAATCGGTCGTGCGTGGAACTATTGCTACCTTCTCGGACATTCTGGATATGAAGAGATTTCAGGAAATAGATAAATTGGTAACACGTAAACAAACATGACATCACGCTTGTATTGTGTAATAGTTAGGCAGATATGTACGTTTAGTATGTACACCTGTATTTATGTAGTTATATTTTACATAATATAAAATCGCGCATGCATCCAACGTAGGTTTAGGCAGAAGTGTACCAACTATTTACCCACATTTCGCCAGTATTTATTAAGTCATATTATATAGTATAAGGGGTCTATTAACGGCCCTGTTACCACCAACCGGCCACGGAATCCGTTGCTGGGTGTTATAAAGAAATGATAGAAAAGTTCATTAACACTTTGTCCGACCCAGAAATCGAACGTACTAGACGAACTAGGCAGTTATATTTGAGTCCCTCAATACCTCATGAAAGGCACCCAACCACAGCTACCAGTTTATATGAAGGGTAATTTTTTCCTCACAGTACAGTACCAAAGTTATAACAAACCTCTTAATTACCTATTTTCAGCAATAATTTTACCGATTTCTCTCCAATTTCCAGTGAGCCAACAAACTACGCTTTCCTCACAGTTCAATAAAACTCTCAACTGGATTACCTCCCACACGAACAGGCGAAGAAACCCAGAATTGTTTTAGAACGCAACTCCACCATTTCTTTTCATCACTAAGCAACTATCCGTACGTGACGCGCACGACCACCGGTGGCCAACGGGAAAGGAAAGAAAGAAAGAAAATAATTCTGAGGTAATCATGTAACTGGCGAGATAATAACGGCCTTTGGGTCGAATGATAAATTGAAAAGGACCACGTTTTGTGTAAATTTCTTTTGGATGAAAAGAAGATTTGGGACGTTTTTTTTGTCCATGTGTGAAAAATGTGTTCGTGATTATGGTCGTTTTGTATCTAAGGATAGGATAAGCTAGAATGTACGAAAAATACATAATGTTAAGTTTTGAAAAAAATATTGTATTTTGATTTTTTAAGTAAGTAAGCGTTTTTTATATAATTTCTAAAAAGCAGTATTTATGACTTCGTTTTGTGTAGTAAAAAACTAAAAACCTGGTCAGAACAAATAAATTTTCCTCACTGCAAATAATGCTGTTATGATTTAATTTTCCCTAGACCATACCAGAGCTATAAGCAAACAAAATAAACACAACCAATACCGACACCGAAAAATATAGAACTCCAAATAGAAATTCCCTTTTGATTCCAACCATCTTTCAAAATATTATCGTTCAGAAACTACCTGTTTAATAGAGCGGCGCCACAATGGTGTCCCAACGGAAAAGTCACAGGTAACAATGGGCCAATACCTCCCAAATAAATCAAACCTTCGGTTCCTACTGAGCATTGTATCCACTCAAACTACACAGAATTATCACCTTTAAATTCCCATTCCTAAAGCTCATAACTCCATGAAATATTTTACTTGTAGTCTTATTTTGTTTCGGACAATTCAAAGGAATATACGCTGTATTGTTGAGGCAACAAAGACGGTGTTTCTGTGGGGTGTAGAGACATTAATCAGCGGCCGTCAGTTTGACACACAAAAGCGTCAAATGTTCGCTGTGAATGAATGAAGTAATTTGTTGTAGATATATTTAGTACATAGTGTTCGTTTGTTTTGATTTAGGCTTCACTTGGTTTTGTTATATTTGATTAGAATCTGGAACATCGTCATAATTTATCACCTGGAGTAATGGAATTACGTACCTGTTTCACACGAGTGTGTCACGATTTCTTGAAGTTCTCTTGCCCGATATGTATTTTTAAAGTAAACTATACCTAGTTTAACACTCTATGTAAGTATTTCACTGAAAATCTCATAACGAGGGTAATCTTTGGAGTTTATTTATACCTCTTTACCTGTACATTCTTAGATTAGCAGTACACTGAAAACTGCCCGCTCAGTTCATCACGGAGCAAACATGACAGAGAAGACTCGTATTATCTGAGAGGAACGAGTCTTCGTAGTCGTAGGTGAGATCCTCTGCACGTGCAAACGTCTCTGTTCTGCCTCAGTGGAAATTCACCATTACAAAATTTCTCACTCAAAGAATCGATACTTTCTCTATTCAACCACGTAATCAGTATAACCCTGCCCAACCTGTATTTTTATTACATCATATTCACTATTCATAATCATCCATCTAACAACCTTTTACACAAATACGATTAAAATTCATATCAAAAGTTAGAACATACATATTAGCGGTTAGCAACCGGGCCATAACCGTTCAAATATGAACTTAGCAGTAAAAACATATTAATTGATAACATGGCGGGCCAAATCGCCAATTAATTCAACAATTATAACTTCTAACAGTATTCATAGGGTGAGTACAGTCAGCTCGCTAATCTAGTCAAATGATATGGTTTTGTTGAACTTCATTTTCTGTTATGGTTTGAGAATTATATTTAAAGAAAGTCAAGGAAACTTATCAGAAGATATGCTATGTGGTATTAAGAATAAGATAAGAATTTACACTGCAAAACATGGTTATAATCAAAATATAATTTAAGTCGATCTTTGTTGGAAAATGGTTCTGTGACTCATAATTACAGTAGGGTAGTTAATAAAAAAATCAAATTAGTCCGTCAGATAGATTTCCAAAAAATATTGGACACGTATTTTTTCTTTTTTCACGTAAACAAACAATGAAGACGCTACAGTCATGCTTTGAAAACTCGTGTGGCGTCATTTTCTAAGACATTAGTATGACATTTATTACCGGTGAGTGTCGTCATAAACCCCCACTCAAATCTTTGACGAGTTGTATCTTCGTAAATTTTTATTGATTTGATAAAACAAAAATACGAGTACGTATCTAATATTTTTCGATAATCTAACAGACGGACTAATTAGAATCATATTTTTATTAGTCAGGAAACATCCCTATTGTATGTTACCCAGTAGTAACTGGATTGTGGAGGTCAGATACGCTCCACGTAAAATACTGGTATTCAGCCAATTCTTTATTAAAGAGCCCGACAACTAATAAAGATTTTGATATTAATACATAACATTCAGTGAGCCATACAAGTACGAGTAACAAGGAATACACAAAGACATTGTCCAAATTATTACACTAGGAATATTCTATTATGGTTGACTGTACATTAACTAATATCCGGGTAGGGTAGCTTAGTACGCATATGAAATTCAATGAGTTAAGCCGAGTGGAGCCGAACTGAGCCGAACGAAGCCGACATGAGCCGAACTTTGCCGAGTTGTACCGAAGTGTGCTATTAACTCCCTTTAGTTTTGTATGAGCGGATACTCCAAGTTTGGGACAAGAATGAAGTTTCAAAGGTAGCTTGTGAATAATTGATTTTGCAGGGCTGATTGTTTTGTCATAAAAGTGTGGGTAAAATTGTTTCTTTGTCCGAAAAAGTTTGTGTATAGCTTTAAATAGCATGGAAGAAAGCGAAAATCTTGACGACGTGGTATCTTTCAAAGACCAAAATTGGTTACGCTATATAAAAAGAAATAAAAATAACGTAACATAAGATCACGCTTGCAGTTCCTAAATTTAACCAGTGACCCTATTGCCATCAAATACAGACTCCATACCTGCTACTGAGAAATTTACACTAATATTATAAAGAGGAAAGATTTGTTTGTTTGTTTGTAACGAATAGGCTCCGAAACTACTGAACCGATTTTAAGAATTCTTTCACCGTTAGGAAGCTACACTATCCGCGGGTGACATAGGCTACTTTTTATCTCTGTATTCCCACGGAAACGGGAACTACGCGGGTGAAACCGCGTGACGTCCGCTAGTTTCTTATAAAAAAGACCCAATAATACTATGACCGAGTATTTCATCGATAAAAGATAATTACACTTCGATAGCACTTCACTACACGTGCGAATAAACACAGGTAGTATTCGATAGCAACACACACATTCCGTTTTACGATACGTACAATAGATTCGTGATAGGGCTGACAACAACAGATATTGTTGAATGGAATGTTATATTGTTTTGATTACTTTGCAAAAACTCAGAGAAGGTCGTGGCCAACTAATAACACCCACTCGGGTCGATCTTCAGGTTAAGCTGCGCTTGCTTAGGTTGGTTCTAGGATGGGTGATCACTCATTTCATACCGAGTTTCCTCCGTGCATCAATAAGTAAAGTAAGTCGTTGGTCCCAGCTGTCATTTGCATATCTTTAAAAGTCGTTGCAGGTAACCAGTGGCTCGAAATTCTGACAACCAGTCTTAGCAAGGGATATCATATTATATACCCAGTACTAATTGGGTTGTGGAGGTGAGATGGATAGTCACTCCATGTAAAATTATGGTATTTACCTGCAATCGGATAGACTGAAAACCGACCCAAGCATAGTTCGAAGTTAGGAAAAAGGTTCCGCTGATGATGACTTTAAAAAACCCAGTGACAGGTACGAGTATGAGGGAGTGGAAAAACTGTTTTACTTATTTTAAAGCACCAATTTTAAGAATACCCATGTGAAATTCAGGTAAAGCCACAGCTCGCAGCCCCGACAGAATACGAAATACCTTGGTAAGACTCTATTATTGCAGCATGAACGTTGCACACGTTCATGCTACTGAATTCCAGTAATTACAGGAAGCGACTGTCACTCTATCATCATCCCTCACAAAATAGAGACATCCCTAAAAGTGAGCATTCTCTTAACTGATAAAAATCTGAGTTGTCGAGAAGTTAGTGCCGTCGTGTGCCGCCGGGACGCTAATGCCGTGCACGCGGTGACGCCGCGGAATTCTAAGTGAGGGACGAGAAAACATTGCGAGGAGGTCAGAGTTTCAATTGATGTAAGAAGGTTCTGCGTATTTTAGTTGTTGTTTTTTTTGGTGATTATTGGAATTTGTAGGTTCTATTCAGGTGTGTGGAAACCTAGGCTACATACTTATTACTATTCTACTTCAGTTAGCTAAAGTGTCCTATATACAGATCACATTTAACTATTTCAATATATCAAAATAGGTTTTTAACTGGCTATAAGAGACCAAAGAAACAATGGATGGACTGTGTGAAGGATGATATGGTTAGAAAGGAGGTGACTGCAGACATGACGAGAAATAGGGAAGTATGGAAGAAGAAGACATGTTGCGCCGACCCCAAATAAATTGGGATAAGGGCAGAAGAATGATGATGAAAATAGATTTTCAACTTTATTGCTAAAGCATTAGGTTCAGCGTTGATTGGGAGAATTTGACAGATTCGGGTAGGTCAGTGACTTAAGTTGAAATTCTAACAGTGCATTAATATTCAGTATAAATAAGCAAAACATAAATGGCAATTCGTAAAAACGATAATTATGTTAATAACGTTTAAATTCTCTATGTTAAGTTTTCCTAACATGTATTATGTAAAAGATTTTAAACTGACATGGTGACTAGCACTATTATTTATACTGAAAACGGGATATTTACCATGTTTACTCGAAACAATCAGTAAACATGGTAAATATCCCGTTTTCAGTATAAATAATATGTATTATGTATCTGAGTTTTACACCTAGGTTCAAACCTGATTTAAATCTAAGTATAGTAGTACCTATAAGTTTATAATTGTCATCTACGAGTTATAAATAATATAGACATGCTTGTTTTGATCCGGTGAGTTGACATAGTTGTTCAATCACCGCAAGAAAAACATAAATTTATGTCCAAAAACTTCTAGAGATAAGAAACGACAGTAAAATTCTTCCCACCCTCACATGCGGAACCTTAAACCATCTATTTTTTCCGGGGATCGTTCCAGAGGCTCGTTTAATTTGCTGAATGATTTACTTGTGTTCGTAAAGGAAAGGAAAAATCGTTCGTTTATACTTTAGACTTCGATGTCGATCAATGAGGACGATTTTACATTTTAAACAAGTTTCTTTTTACACCCTTGTTGAGTTTAAAGGAAATGTAGATACGCTGAACTTACTGTGAACGATTGGTATCTGTAGATATCGTGGAAAAGTAAGCTCTTGAAGGAATAAGCAGAAGAAAGTTTTCTACGATTTTGTTGACAAATTGTAATTTTTAGTTAAAATAAAGTTACTTGTTTATAAAACATAACTAGTGACATATCTACTCACAAGTATGTGTGCTCTATTGTATAAAGCTATGCCTATGGCAGGAGGTTTGTACCACAAATATGTCATGTACCGGTGGTCTCGTGGTCGGAAGCAAGACCTCCTGGGTTCGATTCCCGGTTTTCAATTTTTCTGTAACACATTTTTCACTACTGGTATGAAACCCCCGTGCCTCGAAAAACACATCGGACTATGTAATATGATATCTCTGAGTAAGACTGGCTATGAGACTTACAAACCACTGCACTAATGTAGATAACTATTTCATAAAATCAATATTTTAAAATAACAAGTAATAGAACATTTCAAAACTAACATCTCAAACGTATGCTAAGTTCGAACCATAATTTTGCACCAACTTACAACATTTTCTAGAAAAATGCTCTCACAAGCAAAAATCAGCTAAACACACAATACACCTGAGCAGCTCAATTTGGAACAGCTTGTTCGACGGCTCAGACGGGCAGTCTTTTTGCAGCTAAAAGCACCTCGATTTTAGAGCAAGGAGTCACTGAAAAGGTTTTAACAGAAGAATTGCGGTACCAAAGACACAATTACAAAACCTGCACACAAAAATGCGCTTAACGTGCTAACATTTAAGACTGTGTACGTACTAGAATTTATGAATGCGTGAGCAATAATGTATATATTTAAGTCTAACACAGTCTTACAGTATTTAGACTAGTGGAATTTCTGTATGCGGTTCTACAAGCTCGTAGCACGGAGTTGGCGGCACGTAGCGCTACGGCCCTCGTAGCCCCGTAGCCGCGTAGCCGCGTAGACGCTCTACGAGTAGTTTTCAATACAAATTGCTTTGAGTCGAGTCTGGTACAGAATTTGCGCTACATTGCAATGTAAAGTTTTATTTCTATGTTTTGAACGTTTGATTGTTGGATTAGTTCTGGTTTACTGTGGGGACAAAGAGAGTTGTGTTATTGTACATAAACTGACATAAACTTTATGGTTGCCATTTTGTTGCCTTTATGGGTTTTCCGCTCAAATAAATTGCCAGTGTGGAGCCTCTCTGGAGGATATACACCATCTCCTATCCTGCGCATCCTGCAGAACCACTGGCACCTTTCAGGACGTGGTCTGGTGCAGTTTCGTATCGAAGAATAAGTTCAAATAATATTTCAAGAGATAAGAGCTACATGATTCATACCTTTATCGTAAATACCACTTTTTAATGTTTTTAGGGAGTCTGTTTGACCTCCAATAAATCATTTTAACTGCATACCGTTTTATTAACCCAAAAATAGGGTAAAATAAATTCGGAAACTGCACCAAGACGGATGGCGGGCGGATGGGTAACAAACACCATATAAAGCCCTCATCCATCGCACCCGTGGACCAATACACTCCCACGCTGTGATAAATTATTACTATCGCGCCGGGTAAACGAATATCCGCCATGGTTTCTTTCCTTTTCTTTACATGGTTTCTGGTATTTGGGTGGGGCTGTTGTAACCTAACCTGACATTACACTTTTAGACAGAGCGTGTCACTAGACATTAGAATTAAATTCTAATTTGTCTTGTGAGACCCAGGCTAAGCCGGTATTATAAGTGGACTTTGGATTGCCGTCGTGGTGAATGATAAGCAAGGCAGCGTATTTGGGGTGTTGCTTCATAATATGCTAGACCACATGTAATATATAACATCACGCCTAATTTCACCGAAAGGTTAGGCAGAGGTGTACTAGTAGGTAACCCCTCCCGCTCGTGGGCAGAGCGAAAGGGAGTGTCAGACTTCTACTGACTAAAATCCACCCATGTACTTTCTTAGCCTTTATGTCGAGGCCGCGGTATCTCTTGCGAACAACCCGCAGCCCCGACGGGGCTAGTAGGTAACCATTAACCCAGACTCTGTGGTGAGAGATTCAGAAGCACAAATCAATAAAACTGCCCGAACTGGGAATCAAACTCAGGACCTCATGCCCACGAGTTGTGCTAGCGTCGAGACAGTCTACTGGGCCTACTATACCGACCGACTATAACAATAATGTACTTTGATGTGACGCGACAACTTCTGATTGCTTCTACATGTGAAAACTATGAATTTAAGCACACATTGGTGCACCAAACCCCTGATACATTCCCAGCAGCCAGGATAGCTGGTGGATAAAGAAGCATGCACAAACGAATACCTTGCACCCGTCACTTTGTCAGCCATCCACATCGGTGTGCAGGGATGCTTTGAAGAATTCCAATCGGACCGGGTTTCAAGTTTCATTTCCTGTAAAATGGATGACACAAAGGACAACGGGCTATCTGTCTCACAACAAGGTTTAAACTATTGAAGAATCTTGTCAAAGAAAGTGTTCTAAAGTTATAATGATTCTGAAGTTTTAGTTCGTTTGATAATACAAAGAATATTTTTTTTGTTGGGGGTGGGGGAAATCATTAAATAACCCATCCCGCTCTTGAGCAGAGCGAAAAGGAGTGTCAGACTTCTACTGACTAAAAACCACCCATATTCCTTCTTAGCCCTTGCGCCGAGACCGCGGTATGTCTTTCGAACAACCCGCAGCTTCGGCGGGATAATACAAATCTTTAGACGTGAATTTGGTATTTTGTTTAAACATTTTCCCACACTAGAAATTTGAAAGGGTGTATTCCGAGCGGGGTTCAAACCTGCGACTTGCAGTGCAGCATCTAATCGCTCAACCACTGCGCCAAGTGTGTTGTCAATTAAAAAAAACACAATTAATTATCATGTGCCTTGTAAACATCGAAAGGATTAAACATCTGTTAAAAGACCTTTAATAACAACAAGTGCAATCCATCCAACAAGTCCTCCCTCTGTCTACGAATTTTAGGTTCTAGGATATGCGGGTTGCGGGAGGCGCTCCGGGCGTCGGGGGCCAAGTGATGGCTTCCGGCCACCGTAGACGCTGGCCTGTGGACGGTGAGTGATGGGCTAGCTCGGCGTCCGTCCGTCTTATGACGATGACAGGCCGTGTCAACGGCGCGTTCGTGTTCCACGTGCGCCTCAAAGAGATGTCAGCAACATGGAAGGGGCCGACGCCCGTCGGGGCTGCGGGTTGTTCGCAAGAGATACCGCGGCCTCGACATGAAGGGCTAAGAAGGAACATGGGTGGTTTTTAGTCAGTAGAAGTCTGACACTCCCTTTCGCTCTGCCCAAGAGCGGGAGGCCTTATTTGATGATTTTCCACCCGCCCAAAAAAAAAAGGTATGCGGGTTTCTTCACGATATTTTACTTTAACGAAACCCTGAGCTTTTGGTAAATGTTTAAAAATAATCTTTGGCCCATGGATAGCGACATACAGGCCCTAAACATGATATGATACCCTGGCCACCCCCACTATCAAACACCCGCTATATCAAGTATCTATTTGAACATAAACCGTTTATCGCCGGCTATCGCTCGGACAATGGTGGCCGGGGGGTGCGGGGGTACGGGCGGGGGTGCGGGTGACATCCGCTTCCGACGGAACCGGAAATGGCTGATATGTGACTTTGTTTTGCGCCGTTTGTTGAGCTTCCCTTATTTACCGTTAGTAATAGCTGTTAATATATTTTGAAATATCGTTAGCTTTTTGTTAGGATACAGGATATGACATAATGCTCTAGTGGCTTACATGTAATTTTATGAGTATATTGTTTATGTAATGGATATTATGAGACAAGCAATGAGAATATATGACGGCACGATTGGCGCAGTGGCTGAGCGATTGAACTGCTGCGCTGAGTGTCGCGGGTTCGATCCCCGCACGGGACTAATTGAATTTCTATGGCTTACAGATAGTTGTTTCGGGTCTGGGTGTGTTTGTATATGTGAGTATTTTTTTTTTGTAGCCCTTTTTCAGAAAAAGTATGCATGGTATTTATTTTTTTTGTGTGTGAGTTTAAATGTTTGTAAAAGCACCAAAGATACAGAAGAAATTCCTAGAGTTCCTTTCGGGTCACTGACTACTTGTAACGACTATCAAAGATTTATAAATGACTGCCGGGACCAACGGTTTAAGGTCCTTTCCGATGCACAGAGGAAACTCGGTATGTAATGAGTGGTCACCCATCCGCATACCAACCTAGGCAACCTAAAGTTTGATCTAAGCGGTTGTTAATATCTAGCCAGGAGCTAAACTAGCTAACATTAGCCATAATGAAAATTTTTATTCAAATTTTATTTATTTGTATTCAAACAAACAAATAAATCTTCAAAATAATAAATCATGAGTGTTCTTCTGACCTAAACCAATAGATTGTTTGTATTTGAATAAAACATAATTGGAAAAAAAAAAAAACATTGCCCCACACTAGGATTTTCTCCTGTATCGTGGGTGCGTTCACAAACATTATGAAGTCGCATACACAAATACCCAGACCCGAAACAACTATCTGCATGCCATACAAATATTTGTTCCGTGCGGGGATCGAACCCGCGACACGCAGCGCAGCAGTCCAATCGCTTAGCCACTGCGCCAACCGTGCCGTCAAATTTATATTTGTGTAAAACATATATATTTGTGTAAAACAGTAAACATTAAAATGATATTAACCAATCTAGCTGCAATCAAACTAATAATTTTAATAATTAAATATCCAGCTTTATAAATTCTATTAATTAATCACTAGTCTCATTATGCAATATTATTTAAATAATTAAACGATTCAGTAATTTAGAATATACAAAACTATCATCGTTTATACAATTTATGTGTCGTATTATAATTTTACCTTGTTAATTTATATTGCAGATGATTAAATCTACGTTATGAATAAAAATATAATAATAATACCAGCTCATTACTGTCCCAATATTAGTCAAAGATCTCCTCGTATAATACAAATATAGAATTCATTAATTCACTGACACACTATGCACAGCGTAAACAGCTTAGTTGCACAAGAATATTTTTTTTAGCAAAAGTAAAAGCTAAGATAGTAGTAGGTATAGTTCATTACCTACAGGAACGTCCCAAAGTAAATTATTTTGTAAACTTTACTCAAAAATAGTTGATAATAGCCACATCAAACCTTGACAACTTGACGAGCTAGAATGTATCAATAACATCACTACCACTAAATATAATAGTATTCTAAAACAAAGTCACTGTCGCTGTCTGTCCGTCCCTATGTATGCTTAAATCTTTAAAACTATGCAACGGATTTTGAAGCCGTTTTTTTTAATAGATAGAGTGATTCAAGAGGAAGGTTTTAGTATATAATTTGACCGACATCCACGCGGGTGAAGCCGCGGGCATCAGCTAGTTTTTTTTATAAAACAGAAGCTAAAGAAAGTTGCTATCCACCATCTTTTATGAGTATTCTCATAACATATAAACTGAAATAAACTCATACCTTCTATTTTCTTTCGAATCAAACGAAAACCAATGTAATTACAAGTTAGTTTTGTAGCGCCGTTAATAAATTAATTATCTGCTACTAGTAAAACTTTCATAGTCCGTACCACAGCCATGTTGTAAACTAGTTTACTATTAAACTATTTACTCTCCAGTCAGCTCGTAATTAACTTAGTTTTTGAACGATGCAATGGCATAAAAGCTCTACGATTTTATGAAAAACTGTACCATGACGAGGTTAAATTTTTTATCAGATAGGTACTTGTTTTTAAAAACATTGTGTTCATAAACTTGCCTGCCTCGTTGGTCTAGTGGTGGCAAGCGCGACTGCTGAGCATGAGGTCCTGGGTTCGATTCCCGGGTCGGGCAAAGTGTTACTGGCTTTTTCCATCAGGAATTTATCAGTAACAGCCACGAGGTCTGGATTTGTGCCCAGTTGATGGCAATAGGCTTGCCCCCTATTACATGGGACTTAAACATAACTGGCGAAATGTGGGTGTACTATAGGTACACCTCTGCCTAACCCTTCGGGGATTACAGGTGTGATGATGTTATGTTATAATATGTTTGTAAAGAAACTAGTACCTATGTTTCTTTAATTTGTACTGTTATTTCTTAATAGATGGCGCTAGCAGCCAACGAAGTTGATAAAACAGATTTAAATGTTTGAAGTTGATAGAAGTCAATGAATTCAGAATTTTTCAATATTGTTTAAATAATAAAAAGCCTAAGGAATTGTTAATTTAAGTTAATAGACTTTAAATGTCGTTTTTCTATTTCAGGTAGGATAGAGTGAGTTACATTTAAGATTATAATTATTGTAGTATGATGGTAGTATGTTACAAATTATTAAAATAAAATTTCTATTTCAGAAAAACGCAATCGTCTATTTAAATTAAAATTCCTTTAAAGATATTGTCTTATATGTTAATAAAGTAAAATATTTGAATACCCGTAATTCTCAAATAGTGAATACTTACATTCTGGCCAGTTATGTTTTAAGTCCCATCCTATTATTATCAACTGGGCACAAACTGGTGTATATTTAAGAATACTGGAAGAATTTAAAATACCATTTATTTACTTACTTCTTGATATAATAATGCAAAACCTCTTGGTTAAGGAACTCATTCAGGGAAGTATTAGCTTAGCTTTTTGGATTAGTAATGCACTTACAATGCCTGGTATTACAAATTTCCACAATTGGGATGAAGACAGCGTGTCTGCAGGCCTAGCGTGGTACACCGACGAACTAGACTAACTGAAGACTTTAGATAGACAGGTAGTCATCCAGTCTGATCTATAGACTGGATGACTAAAGTGGAGGACAAGTTGTTTTGGTCCAGCTTTGGAGAGACCTTTCTCCAGAAGTGGACTACGTTAGGCAGAGTTGGTTAAATAGTTTAGACGGTGCTGACTACGCCTCATAGCCCACCAATAACATAAAAACAAAGCACTGCCTTCACTACATGGTCATAAATTGCTTCCTGTGAACAGTAAATTGAATGCTTGACGCGCATAAATTATCTCCTCATTGAGTGACGTCACATGCACATAGTTACCATAAGTCGGGGATAATAAATCAAGCTGTGTTATCTCTATAAAACTGTCTATAGGTACATCTGTTTTAAACTTGTCTGACTTTAGGGTTGGGCGGGGTTGGTGTGACAGCGCGGGCAGGAGTGTCATTATACGTAGGTAATTTTGGTTTGATTTGACCCGTTTTAAGGCCTTAGATTTCTTAAAGTATCGTCTTTTGCTCCGTTTGTCCACGAAGTTCATTTAAAAGTTTCAAATAAGATGAGAAAGTCGGATTATATGACAACAAAAACCGAAACCAGTTTCCCCATCTACGGAAAGATTTTTACATGTAGTCTTCCTAACTAGTTTGGTCACAGCGGCCAATCTCAGCGGAGATTAGCCATCAGCGCTGGAGATATTATTACGCATTGTGAGCAAGTGTGTGCGCAGGCAAAAGTGCAGTCTCTGTTCCTTTTTATCTCATAGTCCGATGGGACGGCAATCTGACACGATCGGAGAGAGATCAGGCGCAGAACCAACGGCTTAACGTGCATTCTGAGACACGGAGCTATTATACCTCCAACTTCTAAACTCCAGCCTACTACTGGGAAACTAATGAAAAACCCATTAGCAACAAAGCATGCACGGTAACATAGAAAGCAATCTTACTACTGCGGTTTTTCATACCGTTTGTGTGAATTTGCTGCCACGGGTTGCAGTTTCCTTCATCATCATCATTTCAGCCATAAGACATCCACCGCTGGACATAGGCCTCCCCCAGAAGGGCTTTGCCATAATCGCCACGCTTGGCAGGCGGGTTGGCGATCGCAGTATGGTTGTTACGAAGGCACAGAGAACGCTGCTGCCCATTCTCTGGTAAGTCCCTTAGTCGCCTCTTACGACACCCACGGGAAGATATGGGATGGTGCTATTCTTTACATCCGACACCATACGGAACTTCTCTTCTAAGTCTAAGTACTAAAAGTAATAATATAATTCTTAAAACATGATACATGTTTAAGTTACTTTCAGTTTTAATCAAATGCAGTTTTTTTTTTTTTTTTTAAACGTTGCCCCACACTAGGAATTTCTCCTGTATCGTGGGTGCGTTCACAAACATATAAAGTCATATACACAAATACCCAGACCCGAAACAACTATCTGTAGGTCATACAAATATAATATTTGTCCCGTGCGGGGATCGAACCCGCGACACGCAGCGCAGCAGTCCAATCGCTTAGCCACTGCGCCAACCGTGCCGTCGAGTTTCCTTACCTTCATCGTATTCCCCGCTACCACTGCACCTCCACGTTTAAAACCACTCCCACCCCGCTCACGTCCACATTCTGAGATAAAACGCAATATAACTTGCAACAGTACGGTTCTATTCAGATTAGTTCTAACAAGAGAATATTGAGTTCTTTGCTTCTACAGTTCTACCTTTATTGACGCCGTATGGACCTAGCTACGTGACATGGTTTGCTATCTGCTTCAATGGATTTTTTTATTGGTTTCAATTAGAAATTGTGGAGCTAATATGTCTAGCGGTCACACACGTAACTTCGGAATGATACATAGAAAAAATAATTATATGCAGTAAACTTTAGAATTATTACGTGACGAGGTCTTTATGCTTTTTAGTTTACAATTTATTTATTTATTTGGGGAATGGTCCAGTTTTTGACCTGGATGCTGCTTGACGGAAAGTGATGGATGAGACCTATGATGGAATGAGCGTGCCCAGATGCCTGTTCACTCTTGCTTTGAAGCCAGACGGGCTGAATGTGAAGGAACATGGATGAGGGCAGAGAGTACACACTTTGGCTGTGAGCATAATAAACGTGAAGGTGAAGCACTGAGTACAACTTTTCTCTCTTTAAATGTACTTTTTATTTGGAATTTGAAGACCCAATACTGATGGTCACTTTAACCGCGGAACGTTGAGTCTTTTGTTGGATCTTGAGCTAGGGTTAAGTGCTACGGCTAAGATTTGACATTAAATAACCTCCTCCTTTTCGGAAGTCGGTTAAAAAATCTGTGGATCAACACGGATCTGAATTTGCGATGATCAAAAACAAAAGTTATATTCGAATTTTACTTAGATAAGACAACTAGGCGGAGCAGCTCGTGGCTTAATAATAACTGCCACTCGGGTCAATCTTTAGGTTAAGCCGCGCTTGCCTAAGTTGGTCTGTGGATGGGTGACCACATACCGAGTTTCCTCCGTGCCTCGGATACCACGTAAAGCTGTTGGTCCCGTCTGCCATATATAGATCTTTGGCAGTCGTTACAGGTAGTGACCTGAAAGTCTGACAACCAGTCTTACCAAAAGGTATCGTATTACCTAGTATTAACTGGGTTGTGGATCTCAGATAGGCAGTCGCTCCATGTAAAATACTGGTATTCAGCTGCATCCGGTTAGACTGGAAGCCGACCCCAACATGGTTGGGAAAAGGCTAGGCAGATGATGACTTAGATAAGACAACTCTTTTTTTTTAGTTCGCCCGTATTGTCCTTGAGCACCTCCTCACATTGTTAGGATGGAGTAAGACAACTTACTCTTAGAAATTTGACTGTTATTGTACATCAATATAACATAACTAGTGAAATGTTGATGGACCATATCCCTCTGTATGTTACATAGAATATAAACGTTCCACATTTCGTAAGACGAATAAATTTTTACTATTATGTTATATTCATAAAAAGCTACAAATTTACCGATACCAAACCTTTATAGAAAACGGGCGTGGGTTGGGACTTAAACTGTGTGTAGGTTGACTAATAGTGTGTTGTGGGCAATCTCTCAGCTGCCATGTAAATGGCGCCTGTCTATGTATTTTGTGTGTTTGATAAATTGTTTCACAGTGAGTTCAGTAACCCGAAATATTTTCACCGGCAAAATTGTGAACTGTACAGGGAAAAACAGAAGAATGTGGAGTTATGTTTTGTAACTGATATATTTTTTATTGCATTCATCATCATCGGCCTAGCCTTTTCCCAACTATGTTGGGGTCGGCTTCCAGTCTAACCGGATGCAGCTGAGTACCAGTATTTTACATGGAGCGACTGCCTATCTGACCTCCACAACCCAGTTAATACTAGGTAATACGATACTCTTTGGTAAGACTGGATGTCAGAATTTCAGGTCACTGACTACCTGTAACGACTGCCAAAGATCTATATATGGCAGCCGGGACCAACAGCTTAACGTGCTTTCCGAGGCACGGAGGAAACTCGGTATGTCGGGCGGTCACCCATCCACAGACCGACCTAGGCAAGCACAGCTTTACCTAAAGATCGATCCGAGTGGCAGTTCTTATTAAGCCACGAGCTCCTCTTTGCATTATTAGTATTAAAACTTTTTGACTTGTTTGGTTGATTTAATTTTTTTGCCACCGACTTCAAAAACTGGTTTTTCTTCTAAAGTTTATTTTTCACCTTTTTGTGTTTTATTTTTTGTTGAAGTCGGTTTTATTTTTTGTTATAAAGTTTTTAGTTTTCACTTTAAAGTGCTTATCCCTTCACAGCGTACCGGGGCGTGATGTTATGTTATGAAATGGTGTAAACAATTGGAACATAAGATTTCAGCAATCCCAGTCCATTGGCTATCATTTATTTTGGAGTTGCCTATCTCCGAAGATCTTCATCAGATCTTCACCAAATTGAAATGGGACCACTCCGAGAAAGTACTCTTCCTAAAACTACTCAAAGCATTTCAAGTGTGCCTATAAAATTTGAAAAGTTCTCTCTGTTTCTCCAGGATTCCATCATTAGATCCTGACTTGATGATTATGGGACCACCAGCTATGTTGGAGATTGCTTTCAATCTAACCAGATGCAGCTGAATATCAGATATCTGACCTCTACAATCCAGTTAGTACAGGAGATAATATGAAGCCTCTTAGTAAAACTGGTTGTCAGAATTTCGGGCTACTAACTACATGTTACGACAGAAGTGTAACTACAGTTAACTAACATATTATAAAGAGATATAGTTTGACGGCACGGTTGGCGCAGTGGCTAAGCGATTAGACTGCTGCGCTGCGTGTCGCGGGTTCGATCCCCGCATGGAACAAATATTTGTATGGCCTGCAGATAGTTGTTTCTGGTCTGGGTATTTGTGTATGTGACTTTATATGTTTGTATACGCACCCACGATACAGGAGAAATTCCTAGTGTGGGGCAACGTTTTTTTTTTTTTTTTTTTTATAGTTTGAAAATCTAAAGTGTAATATTTGAAACTATTGATGCAAACCCAATTATTTTTGCCACATCACACGAGAGTGTACCAATATTACTATTTTAATGTGAATTTTAGTTGGATGGATGTTTGTGACTCAATGAGATTAGAACGGCTTAACGTATCTGGATGAAATCTGGTACATAGTATAGTTTTTATGCCAGAAGTCCTGTGGGAAATTACTGAAACCACGGGCATAAGCTAGAAGGCTATATTTGAGCGAGGTCGCGGGCGAAAGCTAGTGATTTCTATTATTATGTTAGTTCGGTTTTTATGTTCACCTACCGTAAAGCTATTAATCGGAGCAATTTGATAATGCAACTATGATCAATATGAGGATGCTTGGAGATACCAAAGTCCAATAGAAAACGTAATTGGTTGAAATAAATCTATGAACGATGTTTGTATGTGTCAAAATGGTATAAATATGTGAATGGAGTAGGTAAAACTCCTGCCCAGTGTGTTAACACAAACAAGGTAGGGTACAATAGGGTAGGGGACAGTAGGGTATCAAAACTAATCTTTACAAATACTTTCCACGTGTAACAAACATCAGTCGCTATAGTTTCTCTTTAATACCCCCTTAGTTAGGCGAGTTTTCTTCAAAAAA
This sequence comes from Diarsia brunnea, assembly GCA_949774965.1. Taxonomy (NCBI): domain Eukaryota; kingdom Metazoa; phylum Arthropoda; class Insecta; order Lepidoptera; family Noctuidae; genus Diarsia; species Diarsia brunnea. The sequence continues at coordinate 774,574 of OX459014.1, read as the reverse complement.
CACAAAGTGTTCTGCGTTATTTACAAGGCTATCGCCTACATTATGGGTTAAACCCTTTTTTTTTGTTATTGCGGGTGGAAAATCATCAAATAACCCCTCCCGCTTTTGGGCAGAGCGATAGGGAGTGTCAGACTTCTACTGACTAAAAACCACCCATGTTCTTTCTTAGCTCTTTATGCCGCGGTATCTCTTGCGAACAACCCGCAGCCCCGACGGGACCCGCAGCCCCGACGGGATGGGTTAAACCCTGAACTAGGAAATATGCTGAGTTAATTAACTACTAAATTAGAAAATTAGAGAAGTTGGTAGAAAAACCGCAGCTTGTTTGCAAGGTAAGCTAATTACCCTACGGAGGCAAACCCGTGTGTTTTCCCGGAAAAGAGGTGGTCACCCTTTCCACGAAGTGTGAAAATGGATGTTAAGCGGATTATTTCTAATTAATGTATTTATGAAACAAACCACAACATCATGTCAGTGTCACTTAAATATTTATGAGCTTTGTTTTGAATTATTGTGATTAGTTTTAAATCGTTTCTTTTATAGTTATTGAATTCTACATTTTCTACCCAAATACGCCTTTTTATTGGCGGGTGGAAAATCATCAAAAAACCCCTCCCACTCTTGGGCAGAGCGAAAGGGAGTGTCAGACTTCTACTGACTAAAAACCACCCATGTTCCTTCTTAGCTCTTCATGTCGAGGCCGCGGTATCTCTTGCGAACAACCCGCAGCCCCGACGGAGCTGCCCAAATACGCCTCTTGAAGCTAATTTTGCCAATGAAACTCAATAAGCATTTCAAATCAATGCTTGAAAGCTTTCAATGTCAATAGTCCATAACAATGAAGATAGTGACAGTTCTTTGATGTGGTTTAGATGACGAGTTGATCGCGATAAGTTTCAATAGTGCTATCAGCCTTTCACTTTACACCGAGATTGAATCCAGAACCATGGCCAACAGTCGTTCAGCAATGTTTGGTAATTCAATGGTATTTTCCACTTATTATTATGAGCCTATACTGTCCCACTGCAAGGCAAAGGCCTCCCTTCCCTCCTTCCACTTTTTGCGATCTAGTGCGACAGTAGGCCAATCCTTAGAGAAAGAGTCCAGCTCATCCCGCCACCTCCTTTTGGGCCTGCCACGTTGTCGTTTCTTGCTTTGTGGTAACTTTTGCCCATTGCTCCTCCGACATGCGGCAGATGTGCCCAGCCCAGTTCTATTTTAACCTAGCAGCTGTTACGCCAGCATCAGCTATTTGGGTTTTGGAGCGAAGTATGGTGTTTCTTTCAGTATACTTCGCTCCATAGCTCGTTGGCAGACCCCAAGTGCGGACTTCGGACGCTTTGTAAGCGACCATGTTTGCGTTCCATAGGTGAGGGTGGTGAGGTTGGATTTTCCACTTAACTTTTTAAAAACTTGCTACAGCATCTAAAATGTAAAATCATAGCAGTGAACGTCAACAAGCCCGTGCAGCGCGCTAAAGCGAACAAAGCCGTGATTTAAAGCGCTTTGCGCTGCACCAACTATTTACAAAGTAAAAACTTAAGCCGCTTTATTGTGTTAGACCTAATGTACGGTTGAAGTAGTATGCACAGAAAAATACTCGTAATCATTTGACATTGACAATGTTTTTATTATTTCGAAGCATGAGTGGTTTAACTTTGTTTAGCCTAGCCTTTTCTCAACTGTGTTGGGGTCGGCTCCCAGTCTAACCGGATGCAGCTGAATACCAGTATTTTACATGGAGCGACTGCCTATCTGACCTCCACAACCCAGTTAATACTCGGTAATACGATACCCATTGGTAAGACTGATTGTCAGACTTTCAGGTCACTGACTACCTGTAACGACTGCCAAAGATCTATACGTGGCAGCCGGGACCAAAACCTTAACGTGCTTTCCGAGGTACGGAAGAAACCCGGTATGTAATGGGTGGTCACCCATCCACAGACCAACCTAGGCAAGCGCGGCTTAACCTAAAGATCGACCCGAGTGGCAGTTATTATTAAGCCACGAGCTCCTCTGCCTGTTCAGACAAATAATTGGCCAAAAATAACTATGAACTGAAATCACATTTTTGGTAATCCTCTAATCCGTGTTTATGAGTCCAAATCATTGTAATTAGTCAGGTAGTGGGTTTAACATTAATTAGTGGTAAATGGTTGACATTTGCGTGGAAAATTCTACCATAATAATTATGAAATTCAGTTTGATTTACGTTGCTCTTGCATATCTGCGTAAAAATTAAAATAATTAATAATTTTATCCGACCATGGACAAAGTGGATTAAATTAAAAATATCGGTGAAGATTTGCTTTTACTGATAATCAACAAATTAAGTTCCTACAAGTCTAGGTTAGTTAGACTGCCTCAAAGCGCCACTACTGAGTATGAATTTATCAGTAGCAGCCACTTCGGGCTTTGTGCCCGGTTGATGCCAACAGGCTTACCCCCCATTACATGGCACTTAAACCCAACTGGTGAAGTGTGAGTGTATAATTAGGTATACCTCTGCCTAACCCATCGGGAATTACACGCGTGATGTTATATTATGTAAGTCCGTACATTTTTATGATCAATCTGAATCTTATAGAATTATGTTCATTTAAAACCTGCGTTGAGTTTGTATGTGACCTGCATTCGGTATTTTTATCAAAACAGTCTCTTCAAGATTCATTCTACAAGGACATAATCAAAGTCTTTCTTACCAATAATTATATTTGAAGCCAAGTGCACTTCCACAGCTCGCCGTCGTCCGTCTGTCGACGTATGACGACGACAGGCCGTGTCGACGGCGCGTTTGTGTTCCACGCGCGCCTCAAAGAGATGTCAGCAACATGGATGGGGCCCGTAAGGGCCGACTCCCGTCGAGGCTGCGGGTTTGAAAGAGATACCGCGGCCTCGACATAAAGGGCTAAGAAGGAACATGGGTGGTTTTTAGTCAGTAGAAGTCTGACACTCCCTTTCGCACGGCTCAAGAGCGGGACCCCATTAGATGATTTCCCACCCCCCGAAAAAAAAAGGGCACTTCCATAATTAAATTTTTTTAACAAGCGTTCTCACAAATTCCAAACAAAATCTCCATTTATTTGCAAGAACATTTTTGCCTCCAAAATTATAAATTTTCAACAGTTTAAAACGCCAGTAATTTAAAGAGTCGAATTTCCTAATTATTTTGTAAAATCCTTTAATAAATGAGTTCAATTAATTCGGTAGTGTAACCAAAATAAACAGTTTTAACAATAAAGCGACGTAACGAGTTCCTGCGGTTTGTGAACGTTAGATGAACTGTGAACGAGATTTAATTAATATAATTATGTTGTGTGCCGCGTATGGGATGCGGTCCACACTGAGTTTGGGTGTTCGGTTGAGAGTACACACCATGAAATCTGTGTTCATTCTATCTCTCACATTCTCTTTTTATATCTCTTTTCGCCATGTGTTGTTGAATGAAGGCTTTCCGAGTCAGTCAGCAAGCTGCAGACCGAGTGGCGTCCAAGGAAAAGGGATGAAAGGAGGGAAGGATGGGCAGACGACATGATTGCTACTGTGGTATATCCTAGATGAGCCTGACACAAGAGAGTCATGCTTGGCTCAAGCAAAGAGAGGGCTGTACCTGGCAGTGGGTAAAGTCGGGCTGTGAATGATTGATGAAAAATTTGCAGAAAACAGTTTGATAGCTTACACAGGGTGTGATAGACGTCCAGTTAGCGGCAAAATAGAGGTATTTTTTTGAAATTGACAGGTAGTAGCAGTAAGAGCGGTTTTTATAGCGCCAGTGAAACTATTTATTTTCATTTTGGTAAGTATCGTCACTAAATCAAGTTTAATAATGAGAAAAAGTACGAGTGGCGTTTTACCTTTCTATCATAAAGGACCATATATATTGGTCTATCTGCCTAGACTTTTTCCGTTCCTGATCCGTTTAGACTTCTCAGCTGTATGCCAGTATGGGTCATACAATACCCGTTAGTAAGATTATAAATAGGGATATTAAATGGAAAGCCAACAAAATCAAGAATTGTAGGACATTGTGGACCTCAGTAATAACTTTCGAACCAGATTAGTTTTTGAAAGGTGCTAACCTTTCAAAAACTAATCTGGTTCAACCAAGAATTACAACATCACTAAAACCATCATAAACCTTTACCCAAGTTTTAACGATAACTCCGTAACTTATAGTTAAACAAAACGTAAAGTGAAAACGTCGTAAAACGTTAAGTTAAAGTAATGACTTAATCAGTTGTGTGTCGCCTGTACTAGTAACACACCACTCAACTTGCTCTATTTCCCATTGCATTAAGGGGTCGTTCTGGTGAATACGACAGGAGATTGCGGATGATTAAATGTCAAATTGACATTTGTCAGATTAAGTTTTCTGTTTTGTGTCAAAGAATGTTTCATGTCAAAGAATGTTTCATAGTATAGTTTTATAATATCAAACATTCTATGGAGTAATAATATCAACATGGAGGAAAAATATTTAACAAAATAAATATTGAATAACAACAGCTTATGGCCGCCGCTTCGTCTTAGCTGAAGCCGGAAATTATCTATCAAAAACAATGCGCAGAAAGGTTATATAATAGGGATGTTTACTGACTAAAAAAAATATGATTCTAATTAGTCCGTCTGTTAGATTATCGAAAAATATTGGATACGTATTTTTTGTTTTATCAAATCATTAAAAATTGACGAAGATAAAACGTGACAAAGATTTGAGTGGGGGGTCGTGACGTCACTCACCGGTAAAGAATGTCACACTAATGTCTTAGAATATGACGTCACACGAGTTTTCAAAGCACTGAATCGTCTTCATTGTTTGTTTATATTGTATTTTTTGGAAATCTATCTGACGGACTAATTCAATTTTTTTAGTTAACTACCCTTTTATACAGTACAGATAAACTAAATTGCAACTTATTTTGCGAATACTGTCGCATTTATAATTTATAATAATGTGAGCATTGCATAATCCTAGCTTATAATATTATAGATTCGAAAGTACAAAACCAATCATCCTGAAACTGTGCATATAGTAATACGTTGTCAGGTGTATAGAAACGGACATAGTGTATCTTTCATGCCGAAAAAAAGTAGGTACTGTTCTCCAGGAAAACAATAATATTAACGTTCTTATGATAATAAATGGCGCCACGTGTCTTTGGAATCATGATTGAATTATGTTATTACAGAGACTTTAGTAGTATTTTTATAATAATTTCACGCTATCGCAAATCACGGGGCTCAGCTAATTACGTATACGTTTTTCGTGAAAGAACCAATTATGTGCTAAAAGTAAATTCTACAACCTGTCCCCGTACTCACAAATGCTTCGTATCGATTTATGAATATCGAAGATTCTTCTGACGCTCCACACATGAAACTCACAACTAGCAAAACCGCTACCGTGACTCAGCCACAAAAAGAAAGCTGTAAGTAATCCTATCTAACCCCACAAATTTCAATAAGGAGCATAAAACCGCTAGCCTCGTGCAGAAGGACCGTTCCGTAACAAAGTTAAACCGCTCACAATTAGATAGCACCATCTATTACCAAGTTCCTCTATGTGTAACTAACTCAATTACCCGCTGTTACAGAAATAGGCGGCATTTGACAATTTGGGGGCAACTTGTACCGCTTGTTACCAAACTAAGGTGGGCCAGATGGTTCTAGAAGTATTTATTGTTAGAAGTTTGGGATGGGAATACAATTGATATGTTTTTTTTTGCAGGTGGGTGACATTTTATCTGTCTTTTATGTCTTTTACCAATAAAGCGTTTATTTTGTGTTTTTTGGGTGTCTTAGAAAACATTGTTAGAAAACATTGTTTTAGGTTTTTTTTTTCTTTCTCAGCCTATACTGTCCCACTGCTGGGCAAAAGCCTCCCCCATAGCCTTCCACTCTGTGGTTTTCTCCGTCCAATTCGTCATAAACGCTTCTAGGTCGTCACGCCAGCGTTTTCTAGGCCTCCCTCGGCGCCGACGCCCGTCTTCTGTTTGTTTTAGGTATTCCACAAAAATAACAAATGTTTCAGATTATATTACATCTTGGAATAAAAGCTTTCTTATTTCTTTAATTACAAGTCCAGTGCTGATTTGCTTGTACTAAGTTAAAGAAATAATCATAAGACAAAACGTTATTTGCCACAATACCTGTAGCTGCTGCACAAAGATCAATTTATTAGCGTGTGGCCTCCTAACCCTGTCTTTGTAAATATATGGACGTATGTCTGAATTAAACATAATATGAATATCAAAAAAAGATGTTTACTGGCGCCACAGCATTGTATCAATAAAATAATCCTCATAGAATCTACAAATAGATAAAAAAATAACCGGTAACAAAATCAAAATCTTGCCAACAATAGTCAACTACTTCAAGAAACGCTTTACCACGTGTCATAAGTCCATTGTCAATTAACTTCAATTACTGGTAGAAGCTAATGAACATGTCCAAACTAGCGCTAGATGAAAGGAGACCTGTTCGCACTGTTCTAGCGCCAATTATGAACAAGTTGGCACGTGTTTGAATCAAACATGATTTCTGCTATCGCTTAGTTGTTTCGGAGTTGTCCGAAGTTTCGGCTAACTAGGTTAGTGGGGAGAAATGGCCGTAATTATTTTTTGGGGGAACATCTTTGTGTTTAAGAGGTCTTCTTTTGATTTTTTGCAAAGAAACTTATTTTTGTACATCTACTTTCAACTTATAAGTTGGTTGAAGTTAATAAAAAACTTCTTTCTAATGGTTGGCTTAGATTAAGGCTTATAATCGTATAAGCCTATAAGCCTAAATCTAAGCGTATATGCTTATGGGCTTAGATTTAGGCTTATAGGTTTAGAAAGAGGTTTTTTATTAACTTCAACCAAGTCCGTAGTCAACGTGAACGAAATAATCTTATTTCCTTCGAAATACTAGAACTGCTTTTTTAAAGAGGATTCATGGAGTATTTTTGTTGTTCTTTTCTATAATCACGTTGACTACGGACTCTAAATATTCGTTCAATAAATCTACTTGTTTGAGGTCTTTGATAAAATTAAAATCTTATAACACTAAAAGCGATGGCAAACATTATTTTAAGAGCCTACCTAAATACTTTATCTGAAGCATGAAAATACAATAAAATCACACTCCAGTCCGTACCTAATATAAATTATAAGTTTCAAAAGGATAAATTGGGTTAAATCAAGAGACAAGAATTGAGACAAACACAAAGTTCTCAAGTAATATCTAACGGGAACAATAACAAAGTATTACATAGTCCCCATTTTCATTTAGTTTTAGCTATAATAACAAAAAGCCGAATTGAGACCAATTTAGGTTTTAGTTTACGTCGTTGCTTTTATTGCTTATTAAACAAGTTTATTCAGAACCTATTTTCTTTTTTGAAAGTGCAAAAATGACAAGAGTTGACTTGAAATCTCTGTCCATGAATAAAATAATGAGGCAGAAATAGACTTTAATTAAAAATATATTCACTTATACTATAAAAAAAGCAACGGAAGATGGCTGAATTATATAATTTATGCCTAGCAAGGGATAAAGCATCAGCTTATGTAAGTCATGTGTGTTAGTTACTTCGGCAATTATAATAACGCCAATCAAAATAATTATCTTCTACTTCAACATCAACAAATTGTAATTCTTGAATTTTTTTCGAACCTCGTTCAAAAATATAGGTGTAAGACGGCTAGTTCGACACAAACAGAAAGTTTCTCCGCTAGGTCTCACGAGTGCTATGACAAAGTGCTATATCGTTTACACGTTAAATTAGTGCTCGCTATAAAATCAAAAAGCCGCCGTTGGTGGCTGCATTTACACCGTACTGTAACTTTCTAATTGCCATTATTATAATATTAAGTAACAATTAAATAAGACGTAGTCTCTGGGTACGAACTACTGTTTTCAGTAGATACCTAAACATTATTTGAGATATTTTGCTGGTACGGGCTTTATAGTGACAGCTTAAATAAACATACGTCAACAATGAAATTACGTTCGCAAGCTTTAAGCAAGCAAATATATTGAATCGAATGGATTTTAGCTACAGTTTGTTAAATGTAGTTATGATAAAACAGCTGTTTGGCCATTTCCTGGCATAACCGATAAATCAAACAAACTTTTCTAAAACAGAAAACTTTAACGTTTGTTTGCACAAACCAGCTACTCTCAGATCTGGTTAAAATTCTGCTGATCCGATAAAACGCGCCCGCAAGAGACGATCACCCAAAATACATAAAACTCAAATATTTAAACTTGCGAACCGAATTTGATTCCTATCGCCAACACTCCAATTTTATATCGTCGGCACACAGTAAACTTTTATGTTTACCCATAACGTTTCTATTTCTGGCTAATATAATTGAAATGGAATTCGTGTATTGTTTTAAACAAACGATGGGAACAAACGATCAATCAGTTCGCGAGCTGGTAATCGGGTAAGCCCGAATGGATGAAAAGCTTTTTATTTAATCAGATTTTAGAATACACGTGGAGTTTTTATTATATTTTGTCAAATGGAGGTACTCTCATCATCTACCTAGCATTTTCTCAACTATGTTTGGGGGTCGGCTTCCAGTCTAACCAGATGCAGCAGAATGGAGACATGAAGTAGTCACTCCATGTCTCCATAGGCAGTCGCCTATCTGACCTCTACAATCCAGTTAGCACTGGGTAGGTTAGGATCAGATTTTTGGGCCACTGATTACCTGATACACTATTATTCTCTTCATTTTGAAGAAATTTATTTATTTATGTAAACACAAACTACCAAAAATGGATAAAAACATAAAAAATAGATTAGCACAAATCTAGTTGTATTGCTGTTAAAAATAATAATAATTAAAATAAGTAGGTACGTCGCATTATTTTTACGTAATTTGCAAATACGTGACAAATTCTCCATTTCTGAAATTTCAACCAATGTAGGTACCTACTCTCAAAAATCGTCACTACCAAAAACTTTCAACGATTCTCAAAGCCATTTAAGTTCGTTTTGGTGTAAAGGCAGTTCGCCCCGACAGCCAGTAATTCTCGATCTCGGCCAACGAGGCAAGTTTAATGAAATTCTTGCTGGCCCTATCTCCGTACTATGCTTACACCGTGTTTTTAACTTCGCACTTTCCTACTGCTTGTTTTGCGGGTAGATATGAAAAAGTGTGGTGGAAAATACATGGGGATTTAGCGTTTAGAGGGATGGTCTTTTAAGTATGGTTATGGTCTTGAGTAATTTGGCTGATAAAAAGACGTTTGGTGGCTGAGGTTTCGTTTCGGAGTTTTGTTTCGGTCTTGTGGAAGAAAATTCCTTTGGCGTTATTAGTTTAACAATGTATTTGGCTAAGGGTGTAATTTATTATTAGATACACGTCAGACTAAACGTTTGGACATTATTTTATTTATTTTGTGTAGATTAAACAGTCGCAGATTGTTACTTCCACGTTGGTCTAGTCACAGGCGCTACTGCTTAGTATGAGGTCCTGGGTTCCAATCCTATATCCAACAAAGTATTTTTAGACGTTTCCAATAAGTTTTTCAGAGTAACAGCCCGCGGTTAAGTCTTGTGCTCAGTTTAGTTGGTGGCAATCGTTTTTTTTTGGGGTGTGGGAAATCATCAAATAACCCCCCCGCTCCCCGCTGGGCACAGCGGAAGGGAGTGTCAGATTTCTACTGACTAAAAACCATCCATGTTCTTTCTTAGCCCTTGTACCGAGGCCGCGGTATCTCTTTCGTATAACCCGCAGCCCCAACGGGCGTCGGCCCTTGCGTGGAACACGAACGCGCAGTCGACACGACCTGTCGTCATCATAAGTCGGACGGACGGCGAGCTAGCCCATTAATCACCGTCCACAGGCCCGCGTCTACGGTGGTCAGAAGCCGTCGCGTGGCCCCCGACGCCCGGAGCGTCTCCCGCGGCGGCTGGGACGAGATGTTTTCTCCCTCTCACGTTCTGCCACCTCCTTCGCTAGCATCACTGCTTCGCAGAAGGAGGCGACGGGGTCCCATTCCATCGTGCCCTGGTGGCAATAGCCTCACCCCACATTATGGGACTTTAAACATAAATGGTGTAAATTTGGTGTTTTCGTACAGTTCTGCCTAATATTGCTCATATTACAGGCATGATGTTATAATTATCTTAGTATACTTTATTCCAGTTAATTAATAAATAACAATTGCAAAAAACTTGTGGAAAATTAATTAGTAAACCAAAAGACAACATTCATATGAAAAGTGAGCTACTCCGTTAATTGAAAAATATTTTGAGGGAGTCAGTACGAAAATTAAAATTTTAATGAATTCTTTTAAAATTATGCTTTCATTAAAACTAAAAGAGAAATAAATATGCACCATTCTCCCTTGCTCTTCAAGAATTCAAATTAAAACCAAATATAATAAAAAGAACGAACGCACTTCTTTCTTTGCATAAATTAGTTCTTCAACTTTGCATTAAAACGTCGTAAATGTTTTGTTGGTGAAAAACCTAATTAGGTTTTTAACCACAAAAGCGTTATGAGAGAAAACGATACAGATGAGAATATCAGGATCTGCATAGGTATCTGTAGGACCAGTAAAAGCTCGATCGAAATCAAGTGCTTTCTCGGAAGTGGAATCTGGTAGAAGGATCCATTTCGGCTTTGAGCAACAAAGAAAAATCCTTTGATGGTCGGCTTTTAGTTCAATCTAGGGCTGACTCAATCTAAATACCAGTTCACACGAAGTGATTGCACATTTCATCTCGGCATGTCACAAAATACTTTATCCATTGGTCATGGTCAATCTGGTTATCTTTCGGACTTCTAACCTCTCGTAACGACTGTCAAAGACATAAAAATCACAAGTATGATCATGGATCGGCTAACTGTGCTTTTCGGGACGCGGAGGAATTTAGGCTGTGAACCCTGGCTGGGAAACCCCGAGGCAGGTCGTAAGCGAGAGTGTACAATCACGAGCAAGTTATGTATAAACTTAGCAAAATTCAGAAGCTATTTTCTTGAACTTTGCAAAAAAGGTTTCTACTTTGACCTGTTTCGAAATATTATGACTTATACGTAAAATACGCACTTTACGTGGAGTTGCGGACACCAGTCCATTATACTTTATTAGTATAGCTTCCAAGAGAACCTCCTCCTTTTTGGAAGTCGGTTAAAAACGTTAAAGTCAGTAGGAGAAAGTCTGTTTTAAAAGTTGTTTCGTGTATACATATTGGACTGTACACTGCTGTACAGTCATGCGAGGAACACTGAAACTAGACGAGTGCTACTATATACCCCGTCGGGGCTGCGGGTTGTACGAAAGAGATTCCGCGGCCTCGACACAAAGGGCTAAGAAGGAACATGGGTGGTTTTTAGTCAGTAGAAGTCTGACACTCCCTTTCGCTCTGCCCAGAGTGGGAGGAATTATTTGGTGATTTCCCAACCTCAAATAAAAAAATTCTAATGTAGACTAACGCACTTCGCCTACCTCACAGTGTCTCGGCAAGGGTGTACAGCTATCATGAAGAATGGTCACCCATCTACTCACACATTACTTAACTTGTCATAGTTTACAGCCTATGTTGACTGGTTCATCTTTAAACCTCAACATGAGAGCGTAAATAAGATCTAGCTATAAGAGATTCTAGTACACATATCAACCTAAACCTTAAAAACTCAGCTGTATTCTCATGAAAAATATATCCGTTTTGTCTTCCAAAAAGAATATTTGGTACATTTCCCGCGGTGTGTCACGTCGATAGCTTGTCACGGTTGCTAAGGGCGTGTTAACGGCCCTTTCAAACACGCGCCGGTTTTTTTGCCTGGCGAGAATTTTGTTGGACCGTTTTATACAACTGCCGAAATGTGGGGTGTGTGTGTGGGCCTCTGCATAATCTTTCGGTTATCACAAGCGTAATGTTATGTTATTTTAAAGATTTTTGTGTTTTAAGATCTAAAAACATAACACGCCTGTTTTGCCAGCTCTCAGAGAGTGAGCCAGAGTTTATACGACACCAACGTTTCGTCAGTTATTAAGTCATGTATGCGGTGACGCTATTCTCGGGGCTATCAAAATTCCTTGCTGCATCTACATGAGACTCCAATATAGTAATATAACGGACTTAGGAACCCATTGCAGGAGGATACGGTCAGTTCATCATTGGACTAACTGTCAGTCATTCCGTGATCATGGTCCTTGCAACAGCGACAAAATATCTGGAGTCCAGAATATATGTCTTCTCGGGAGATATCCCATAAGTGACAGTATAGGTTTAGAAAAAAACATAGTTATCAATTCAGTCACTTGCAGGATCATCATCATTCTCCTGCCCTTATCCCAATTTATTTGGGGTCGGCGCAACATGTCTTCGTCTTCCATACTTCTCTATTTCTCGTCATGTCAGCAGTCACTTCCTTTCTAGCCATGTCATCCTTCACACAGTCCATCCATCGTTTCTTTGGTCTTCCTCTACTCTTATAGCCATCCACATTCATATTCAACATTTTTCTCACAACATTTTCTTCATTCCTTCGCATCACATGTCCATACCACGACAATCGATTACCACACTTGCAGGATCTATGAATAAATAAAACATTTAAAACTAGGTAGAAGTGATGAGATAAGAAGCTGCCTGGCAAGGCAACTATCTTCCATGACCATACCCTATCGTTTCCGATCATTTTCTACATTCCCACATCTCATTATCACCGTTTTTCGAACCAAAATCATCACACCAAATTGAATCGATTGTAAAGCAATGGCGTCCGCATATTAATTGGCTAGTTACAGTATAATTAATGCGATTATCAATTGATTACAGATGTTGAGAACATTCAATTACTGGCGCGAGTTGGTATGCTAATTGAATTAAATATGATTGTTTGTTTGTATCGACGCATGGAACTGTCATTATGTTAATAATTTAGCACTTAGTAGTATTGAAATGTACAGAAATATGATAGTTAGAATGTATTATAGTATCTTAATACTATTACTGTGTTGCTGTTAGCAAAACAAAGACTTTTTCTCATGCAGAGAAGGAATAAGAATTGAATAATTCAACTGCGTTTCGTTTTCAACAGACTTTTTTTTTTTAAATAAAACGTTGCCCCACACTAGGAATTTCTCCTGTATCGTGGGTGCGTTCACAAACATTTCTTATAAGAATCTAATATATAAAATTCTCGTGTCACAGTTTTCGTTGCCATACTCCTCCGAAACGGCTTGACCGATTTTGATGAAATTTTTTGTGCTTATCCGGTATCTATGAGAATCGGCCAACATCTATTTTTCATCCCCCTAAATGTTAGGGGTAGTCCACACCAAACATTTTTTTAGTCACCCATCAAAGTTACCGGGAACGAAGTCGCGGGCATCAGCTAGTAAATATATATAAATATCGGTTTGTTCTACCAGTCCCTGTTATAGTAATTTTAAAATAATTAATAGTGACTCTTTACTACTGTTTACCGTGAACGTGATTAAACGACATTTTATGTTACACAAGCGTTTGATTTCCCAATCCGCTTCGATCCAAAATGAACACAGTACGAAAGATTACACAAATACCCAGACCCGAAACAACTATCTATTGGCCACAAATATTTGTTCCGTGCGGGGATCAAACTCGCGACACGCAGCGCAGAAGTCAACTGCCACTGCGCCAACCGTGCCGTCTTAAGGCATTATTAACGTTAATATTTTGTTAGCTTATGTCACCTTATGTTAATACATTTATTCATTTCAAGCAAGCGTTAGTGTTGATTGAATATCACTTTGGCCAGGCCCCTTGGCTGACATGATCAGGAATTCCTCCTTTTGTATTCTGTCACCACAATTTGTTGGTTGGTACCTCTGATTACATCTGAAATGATATAGATAACTTTGACTGGACAAAAACAGTGCATGTGAATCATAAATGAACCAAGAAACAAAAATCCATTAAAAATCTTTACTCTATCTGTTTGTTTGTCTTTTATGTGTTTGTATTATCCACAGATATGTTTGTATTAAACTTTTTCGTTGTTCTTATTCATAATTATTCTCTTATTAGAACATTCTGTAAGTGGTTCGGCATTAATTTGAAACATCTCGTATGAGTAATGCACCGAATTGTCGCCGTAAACTCCCACCGGTATACTTGAATAACGACTTAACTCAATAATGCTGCGCTGAACTTAGTCCAACTAAATTATATTATTAGAACTAGCTTTGATAGTAAAGGATCTAGGTCTTTGATGTTGTGTCCGGAAGGAGTTGTGACGTTTTATCTACGTTTCTATTCGTGTTAGCCCATTTAATTTAAACTCAACTGAAAAATGGTTAATGTTTCTGGTTTCTGCTACTGGTAGCAACTAAATAACTTTAGACTTCCATCTTTCTATCACAAGATAACATTAATTTACCTGAAAAATAAATGTAACGTTTTGATACAGAGTTAGTTTAGAGAGAGACTGTCAAAATTACAATCTTATTCATCATCATCATTTCAGCCAAAAGTCGTCCACTGCTGGACATAGGCTTCCCCCAGCTGTCGGCACATTGGCCGGTTCCTTGCGTCTCGCATCTAGCGGGTACCCGCAACCTTCACCAGGTCATCGGTAGACCTAGTGGGAGGCCTTCCAACGCAACGTCATCCGGTTCGCGGTCGCCACTCCAAAACTTTCCGGCCTCATCGGCTATCCGTTCTGCGAGCAACGTCCCCACTGCCACTTAAGTTTGGCAATTCTTCGGACTATGTCGGTAACCTTGGTTCTCATGCTTAATTGAATCTTATTCATCGGATAAAAGTTAACTAGCGATTAAAATATAGTGTAATACACACTACATTTTAATGAGATGATGATTGTATGATCATTCGTTTTGATTGATACATACATACTTAAACTCACGCCGTTTTCCCATGGGGGTAGGCAGAAACCACAGAACGCCACTTTCTACGATCCTTACTTGTACTCCTTTTGCCTCGTCCACATTCATACATCAGGGTCATACACGCACGCCGGTTACGAGTATAACTACGCACCTGTCCTTACTGAAGAACGGCACTAATAAGATCTTGTTTTGACTGAAACTCGTATATAATAGTTCGTTATATTTGCAAAATATAGTGCTTATTCCTAGGATGGAAAGGATCACAGGATTTTAATAGGTTATACGGATTTCCTACCAAAAAGCTTACGCATCAATGATTATTTGGGTCTAGCCCTTATGTAATAAGGCGACTTATAATATTTCCATAGAAGAATGGATTATATTATAAATTTTGCAATTACCTACTCCTATTGACCAATTAATTCTAGTAATTCTGCTTAGAATATCCCAGACGGTATTCTAACCAAGAATACCAAGACTAACAGACATAAGTACAGAATCTGTAATATATTACAGGCATAGACTGTAGTTGCTTAGTTCGCTCTATTTGGCCAGAATGTTTGTCCAGTCCCAGTAGTGTTACTACTCCTAGTTTACAACTTGTGTAAACGGTGGGATTAGGTATGTGTTGGCGTGTTGGGGCCAATGTTCAAGCCAATATTTGTAGTTGTTGCAACATGTGAATTTTTTGTCCAGTTTTTTAAAACTAAACCTTGCTTCACTAAGAGAGAAGATGAGTTCATAGAGCTAGTAACAGCTATTAAGTTTTATTGACCCAGAAAGAAATACCTTTAGCAAGGCTTTTCTGAAGGAGCTTTATTCTTAGGAAGCTAGGGTACAAAATAAAGCTAATAAAACTTGCTTCAATAGGGGATCGGACAAAAAAAAACTAATTAGTCCGTCAGATAGATTTCCAAAAAATAATGAACACATATTTTTCTTTTTTCCCATAAACAAAATATGAAGACGATACAGTGCTTCGAAAACTCGTGAACTCCTCGAAAACGTCACATGTTAGTACATTTTTTACCTACAAATGACGTCACAACTTCCCACTCCTGATCTTTGACGCTTTTTATCTTCGTCAATTTTTATTAATTTGATAAAACAAAAAACACGTATCCAATATTTTTCGATAATCTAACAGACGGACTAATTAGAATCATATTTTTTTGACCCAGTCCGATCCCCTATTGGTTCCACGACTCAGCAAAATGCCATCATCATCATCTACCCTGCCTTTTTCTGACAATATTGGGGTGACGGCTCAGTCAAGCTGAATGCAACTAAATGCAGTGTTTTACATTAACATGGAGCGTCTACATAATGACCAGTACCTTTGATAACAATAACATCTTTATGAACTAATAATAAATGTGAACAAAATATAATCAAGTTGTGTCGATTTGTTATTCCACCCCTTAGGAACTGTATATTTACATAAATAGTCCGGTTTGAAACCAGACGCGATCGTAAAAGTTACCACAGTATACCTCGTGAATAATAAACATAATTGTAAATCTTACGACTTGTGGGAATATTGAAATGTATTCAGATGGTTTTGAATTAAAGTGTGGTCTTGAATCCTTGTTAGTGAAATCAAAGATTGTTAGAAATGAGAATGAGAGTTCATTCTTCGGTAGGTAATAATTTGGCACTTATTCAGACTGATGATCAAGGTACCGAATATCAGTAAGAACTAGCACAAAAATTGTTATTAATGACAAAAAGTGTGTACAGTAACGCAGGAGCCTCTATCTTCCCTCAAACGTATGTATGAGCAATGGCCATAGCGTCCTTTCTTAAAGGAAAAACCCAAAAAAACGTTGCACAACCTGGGACTTGTACCCAAGACTTAACGTTAGCTTTATTTTATCAATACTAATGGGGCAGGGACTACACTAGGTAGTCATTTATTTAGGTCTCGTTATATTAATTAGATAGCGGGTTTACAGCAAAAATTACTCAATTTGACAGCTTCATTTTAAAAACAAACTGCGGTCAAAAAGCACCAATGAAAACATAAAAAAAAAACTTTTTATGAATAAAATGTAATGCACCACAAATTTTTTAGAAAAATAAAATTCTGACGTCACAATTTTAACCCGCGGATGTGCCGCATAAAAACGTAAAGCCGGCCGAGCCTATGACAGTCGGTCGCTGTCAATACACACTGTATGTTGGACACCCCATTTTTAATTGGTTTTAGGCCATGCTCGATAAAAAAAGGTAGTGCTAACAACATTTCCCAATTTACTTTTGAAACTAGGCCTTCTATAGTGAGGGATGTGTGACGGCAACTTTTGAAGGGGAGAACTGATTTGAGAGGGCCGTACTTCAGTTTTTGGAAATGTGATTTTAGCCCGGTTTTCTAGATGTGATAGGTTTATTTTTTCAGAGAACTGCCTACACGGAAACTTAATTTTAACTGCCTCGATGGTGTAGCGGTCGCAAGCGCTAAGTCAGACAAATTGTAATTGAGTTTTCCCACCAAAATCTTTGTTCTGGTCTGGATTCTGGTCGTACCTTCTTAATGGAAATAGGCTCGCTCGCACGTTAATAAATACATGACTCAAACTCAACGGCGCGTAATAGGGTACCGTTGAGGAGCGGGTTGTTCGAAAGAGATACCGCGGCCTCGGCACAAGGGCTAAGAAGAAACACGGGTGGTATTTAGTCAGTAGAAGTATGACACTCCCTGCCGCTCTGAGCGGGAGGAGTCATTAATTTGATGATTTCCTAACTCCCCAAAAAATAAGAAGGGTGCACATGTACACGTACTGCTTACCACTTCAGAGATGACAGGTCTGACGTATGTTTGTTTAAATGTGATTTTATAATCCGTTAATAATTTTAGAACCCAAATGAGAAACGACAAAGACTGAATAATTTAATTTGTATCCAAGAGACTCCAAAGACGTACTCGTCCAACCATGGCTCTCAAAAGCCTAACAAAATTATCGAGTAGCCATAAATCAATCTAAAACGAACCAAAGTTGAGGATTAAAGACGTTGAGAGCCGTAACATTTGAGCTAGGGTCCAGTTTAATACAAGTTGTGACCTTGGCTGCAATGGCGTCGCCGTCTGCCGCTTACGACTCAACCCCAGAAGTTGGGGACGATAAATTACTTATAATAGAGGCTGGGGTTAGTACAGTTTTTGGATTTTAATAGGAAGCCGGTTGTGGTGGTAGTTAGTCCTTTTAAGAAAAAAGATAAAGTATTTATTGGTCTCACACAGGGCAAGAAATTAATAATAAAAAAAATGACAAAAAAGAAAACAAGAGAGACACTTAAAAAAATAAAACAGAATTAAATTATTATTTTTTGGGTTGTAAAACTGAGTTTCGGTTAATCTCGGCTGTGTTTCGGATCTAAGTAATTGGCATTGCGTAGCAGCCACCTCGCGGATGAAAAGATGTGAAGATTGAAAGCCTAAAGTGCTAGCTATTTCATTGAGCGGTAGTTAATATTTTTTCTTAAAAACTTGTCGAAGATATTATAGAACTTTTTTATAGTGACTAATGAAGTTAGGCGATTTATGTAGTACTATTTTTATGTACCCAATATTTTGTAATACGAAACATGATTTTAAAAAGTTTAATAGTAGAGTTATTTGCTGAAAACGCCAGAAATTCGCCTGTTAAGTGCTAAATAAAATGTTTCAGATTTTCTTAAAATAGCCACACACATCAAAACTCATAAACCTAAAACATAACATATATATTAATTTAATGTAGGACACAAATTAATGCGCGCCTGCCAACCATTGAAATAAAACCCTTATTAAATTATACTGGAATTGTAAACAACCCGACATGTGTAATTTATTTAACGTACAACTCATGTGGACCGAGGTAATGTGTGTTGAATTAGAAACTCGAATTATACTGAGAGTTTCGCTCGAATCATTCCGACCATTTTGTGGCAGTTTTGATGTTAGAAGTTACTGCTTTAGTATTATTACAGTTAACTCGATTGTATTCGTTTTTTTCTGAGTTTTATCCTAGGTACTATAATTCAGACACGTTGATACGATTTTATTTATAAAAGAGTCTTTCTGACGGTCTTTTACCAGCAACAGTATTTGGAATTGCATTCAAGAAAATCGGATCCAGCTTTTTGTCCTCTACTGAACTGTTTCGGACCAAATCGAAAATGGTGAGGTGCCTATAAGTCAATAAAATCACATCCCAGACCCAGCGCCGGCAGATGGATTCCACATCTTATTTTTTTTGGTTCTAGGACTTAATAACATCAGATCTGTTCCCCAAAGATGGGTCAAGAGCAGTGGTGATGAAATTTACTACGCGAAGTTAAGTGCCTGCCTGGAATCGAACCCAAAACTTCCGATCACGTAAGCCGGGTCGTAAGCGACACTGAGTCGACACAAGCGCCATAAAAATACGCTGTATATACCAAAAATTAATTAAAGAACAACAAATACAAATTTCTCTTCCTACAAGCAAAGTTAAAGACAAATAAGAACACCAAAATAATAGTAACTACAGCCCTAACTTCACTGGAAATCGCAAACACAACTTTACATAATCTAATTCCGCGTATTATTACAAATTCCTCGAACCTTCGCTAAAACAAGAGGCCTATTTCCTAAAATTCTATAATAGAGCTTATTTAGCACCAATAGAAAGGTCTGGAACAGTTAATTACAAGAAAGAAAGTTTTTCAGAAGAGTTCGGAGGGAATTTTGTTCGGAAACTTAGTCGTGGGTTCGTGCGATTGTCGCAATTGTCGCGTCAATCGACTGTCGACAAATTAAAGGTCCTTAGGTTGCTCTGTAATTTGTAGTTCCTCTTGGGACTAGTGTAGGGGTGGTGGTGGAACTAGTTTCGGGGATGTTGTCCTTGTATGGGGACAAATTTCAAGGCAATAACGGTGCGAATGACCTTTATATTATGTTGTATATAAGCCGGCTTTAATTAGGATCATACGTTTTTAAAGTGAGAATTTGAGATAGTTTTTTCATGTGTTTGAAAATAAGCAACGTTTTTTTCCATTACAATTAAAAAATCTACTTATCAATGAGAAAAAAACCATGCCGGTTTTTCAAAATTCAGAATTCTAGAAAAAACTATATATAACAAATATTTGATACCAATAGGCTCGTTCACATTTTTCGGTCTATTTTATTTTCAGTACTCTTTTCAAACGTTACCCTGTCCCAGTTTGTTTATCCTCTTTTCTATTTATTTTCATTGAAGCTACCAGCCCTATTGAAGTATCCTGAAACATTAGCACTGGACCGGAATGTCATAGGACGAAAATACTCGTTTTTTGGACACGAATAAACGTTTGCTCCATTTACCGTAATCATGTCGACTTTGGCTTGAGAAACATTAAGTGTTAGTTCGACTTTTATAAAGATGGCTGGATGGAGGTTAAGATAAATGTGTTATAATGTCGTAGTTTCAGTTCTAGGTTGAAAAATTGAATTGGTAGCTGAAAATTCGTTCTTGTTGTCCATCATTGACCGTGCGTCTCGCATCCAGCGTATCCCCGCAACATTCACCAGGTTTTTGTCGCTCATTAGAAAGTATTTGCAGAAGTAAAAGTTATTTATATAAAGGCTGAGAGTGAGCACTTTAAGATCAAAACTTCATAAGACTTCTCTTGAACCGCCCACGCACCCTAACCACGCAGCAAACTCCCTATAATTGTTTTTTTTTGTAGACTTAATGAAGCATCAATATTAAATTACGTAGGATCTTTATTTAGTTAAAATATAAAATGCCAACAATTTCCAAAGTATCAATCACTAATATAATAAATACGCTCCGAAGTAATTTCTACAATCACAGTAAGCACTAGTTTATTTACTTAGTGAAGTCCAAGCATGGGGTGAAAAGGGGAGCAGAGGAGACGATGTCAAAATAACAGGAAATAATAACGGTACGGACGTTTTTATTGCTTTTTTATTTCCCCCCCTGCGACCTCTTTAGATGAAAATCGATGGACCCCGCGGATGTCCCAAAACTAGCGGTTTATGGGGTGAAGCACTGCTGTTATGTCAGTTCACGGGGTGACCCATTTCTCTCACGGACCAATTGGATGCGATAATCGGAAAATGTTTTTTGAAATGAATGTTGACACTGATAATAAAAGTAAGTCGTCGGGGATGTCGATGGGTTTCCGGACTTGTAGATACGCAAGAACTTTTCAAGTAAACTGGGTTAATCTACCATTAAGAACTTATGAAGAACTACTGAAGGATTAGACTAAGGTGTACCATCTAAACACACAAAAATAAAGAAAATGATGATTTGTTTTCATACTTATTACCCCAGGTATGAAAAATAAATCATAGTCAGTTTTTACAGCTATTCAGTGGCCTGAAAGTGACAACCAGTCTTATTAAAAGGTATCGTATTAGCCAGCACTAACTGGGTTGTAGAGGTCAGATTGGCAGTTGCTCCATATAAAACACTGACATACAGTTGAATCTTCAACCACAAGATAGTCGGGAAAAGGCTAGGCAGATGATGACGAATCAAAAGAAATCGGTTTATGACATAGCTAAAAACATACCAATCGAATTGAGAACCTCCTCCTTTTTGGGAAGTTGGTTAAAATAATAAAAATAATAAAATAATAATAATAAAAATCTTTATTTCCAACTTACAATTCACAATGTCACTACATGCTATAACAATATGTTATAAAAGTTTTAATTGAGAATTGTACTTAATACAGGCTTATACACTACTGACACCCAAGCTAAGATTGAACTTGTATTATGGGTGTCAGGGCTCTCTAAGTACACTAGGACAGTAAATACAAAAAGAAAACGGAGTTTGGTACATGGCAAACGGGAAACAAAGACTAAGGTATAAAAAAAAATAATAAATATAAAAAAGTATAGCTACCACTAAACAATAATTCAATTCAAGTATACAACAAAATAATAATTCATTTAAAAAGGCAAATCATAATTATGTGTATTGTGTTTAAGTTTTGTGTTGGAGTGTATGTGCGTGTGTGTGTGTGTATGTGTGTGTATGTGTTTGTGTGTGTGTGTTTGTTGAGGATATGTGAAATGGTCACGACGAAAATACTTCTTCTTTTGTTCCGTAAATTACTCAGCAGCACAACAAAGTTCTTGACAACCATCCTAGATCGCCACCAATGGCAGTCGCTGTGGTCGAAATCGGGAAGATGGCATCATCATCATCACATTTACTCATCCAGACAGTCACACTTAAATGACACAGACGACACGACACGGTTGGCGCAGTGACTGAGCGATTGGACTGCTGCGTGGCGTGTCGAGGGTTCGATCCCCGCACGGAACAAATATTTGTATAGCCTACAGATAGTTGTTTCGGCTCTGGGTGTCTGTGTATGTGAGTTTAAATGTTTGTAAACGCACCCACGAAACAGGAGAAATTCCTAGTGTGGGCAAACGTTTAAAGCGGCGGGGGTGCGCGGCGGCGCGTGCCGTGGCGGTGGGTGCGCGGGGCTCCGGGTCGCGGGCGGCGGTTGCGCGTTGCGGCGTGCATTCGTTGTTTCGTGATTTGGAGTCTCGTGCATTCGTTGTTGCGGTGTGCGTCGCTGCGTGCTTTCGTGCTCGCAGAGTTCGTTGTTGCGGGCATTCGGCGGCGTGTGGTTCGGCGTGGTGGCTTTTGGGGATGACGTATTGCACTCGTAGTTTAGTTTTGTTTTATGAATTGTTCTTCTGACATTCAAAAGTGCCTGTAATGGTTTAATTGAAATAAATGCTTTGAGTTGAGTTGAGTTTGAGTTTAAAAAAAAATTGTTAGATTCCATAATTTTCCTGCAATTATACGCCAATGTCATAACAAGCTTAACTATCGTCTTCAACTAACCCTGAACTTGGCAATGTAACCAAGCTACTTGCCTCTAACTGACCATCGATGGACTAATCAACGGAGTCTGCGGTTCACCGATAATTTATAATTGACGCTCAGATACCGCACTGATACTGAACTAGTTAGTTAACTTGATCATGTAACTGTCCTAGTATGAGGGTCAGTTTAAACCATGTGAAATTTTTCAAAAAAAAAAAATTAGGATATTTAGTACCAACTTATTTCTAAAGATATATTCCGACTAATGATATTTTTCGGGCATATTAACTCACACCATTTTTCAGTGGTGCATGCAATTACTACAGAACTTCATTGGATACGATCTTTTTTTTTGTTTTGGAGGTTGGGAAATCACCAAATGACTCCTCCCGCTCTGGGGAGAGCGGTAGGGAGTGTCAGACTTCTACTGACTAAAACTCACTCATGTTCCGCAGCCTCGCCAGGATTGGATAAGATCCTTACATACATTCCCTAACTGTTAGGTAGCGATGTACCTAGAATAGTTGTAATCTTTTGGGTTCTCATCTCATCGTCGATTTCATTTGTATCCTTAGGTCTAGAACAGACCCATTTAATATTAAACATAGCGACTACAGAAATCAAATCAAAATATTTTATTTGCTAGAATATGGTACATAAGATGTTACAGTAGATTTGTTTCAGCATATCCTGCCATAACATGGCGTGCAAAATGTCTTACAATAGAAGCGAAGTCGATTAATCTAGCTTGCAATTTACAGGTTCTATTGACTTGTCAACTAAGTATTCTTTAACAGTGTAATATCTTTTACATAGTAACAGTTGAAAAGTATTCTTTTAAACATCGTCATCGGTAAGTCTTGAAGACTATTTGGTAAATGATTGTAAATAATAATCGACATGCCGTACACATTTTTCTTAAAGGAGGAAGTTCTCAATTCGATTGGGATTTTATTTAATGTATTTTCAAATACTGTTCAAATTAATCTTCATCAGGTCAAACAACTTTGAAAGAATCCTTCCAATTTGATTTCTACAAACATCATAATAAATACCCAATTTCGATGTTGCTCTGTTCACCCCCTGACCCCATGTCCTTGACAGTCAAACGTCACTTTGTCATTGATTAGGTGTGGGTGATTAATCAGCCATGTCTGCGGTTTGTCGTAATTACCACCAGACAATTAACTCTTGATTCCAGATGATCTCGAATTAACTTGTGGTATTCACTCCCGACACTGATTAGCTATTTGTTAATGTCAGACAGTTACCATATGACACCAGTTTGGTTAAATATTGACATGGTTTAATAGATGAGTCACTATTTCCTGAAAATATTGAATAGGCATTATGATGTGACGGAAAAACTGTCCATTCCATAAATAACAGGTGATTTACAAAGGATAGTTTAGATTTACAACACAGCTGTGAGTGGAACCCGGAACGCTGGAAACCGGACGCCAAGAAATAAACACGATGTTACACCTTTTTTTTTGTGGGGTTGGGAAATCATCAAATGACTCCTCCCGCTCTGGGCAGAGCGGAAGGGAGTGTCAAGTTTTCTACTGACTAATAACCCATGTTCCTTCTTAGCCCTTTGTGTCGAGGCCGCGGTATCTCTTTCGAACAAACCGCAGCCCCGACGGGGCACGATGAACACCTTAGAATAATAATGTAATAATGCAGTCTTTATAGATGATGTTCTTGAGTATGTCCAAGTGCATAATGCTCGAGATCAGCGTGTTAGGCGATCACAAGAAGGATCTTAGTAGGTGACGTTCTGCTTATCTACATAGAATAAAGGCATGTGTTTATCTTGTATATGTGTAAATTACATCTGTCGTCATAAGTAGTTTTATTTATCACCTGATCAATTTCAACTCCTTTATGTTGTTACGACAGACTCGGGATGAAGTCATTACTTCCAAATACTTTCTACAACTTGCAGCACTAAATCAGCTCGTAAACATCACAGTTTTATCTCCAGAGAATTAAACACTGCTCTTTGTGAGAAAAAATAAATTCACAGAGATGGCCCCGATATAGAACCCATTTAGACAGTAAACTGCTTTCCATTTAGTCGAAATAATAGGTTACAGCCTTCCGAGGCACCTTATTTCACTTATCGAGTAAACCGTGTAGCTTAGCTTCGCTTTTTCCGCTTTTTTCGCTCTTTTCTGCTCTTTTATCATGGTAAACACCTTTGTCTACAGTCTATTAAGTGACGAGTGTGTCGTGTCTGTTAAAAGGGTTCTTGTCTCGATTTTTTGTGTGTATTCTTTGCTTCTTTGTTATGTTAAATTCGTGTCTGAAGTTTTCTTTATTCGCGCGTCGGATGTCGAGTTTAAGGCCTTTGGTGATTGGTTTGGAAGGAGATTGTGTTTGTTAATGATCGTGATTTAGATGGGATGTTTATGTACTTGTATGTGCCTGTGTGTTTCTTCAGCCAATCAACGTACGTGTTTTAAATTTAGTAGGAGGTAGGTAAGTACCTAATGTGCGCTTTTACAAAAAAAATTGCGCTCAACTATAACTTTAGCAGTGTCATCTAAGACTTATTTGAGGGTCACTGGGATTAATCTGCCTAGTCTACCATCACAATTTATGAAAGACTTCTAGACGAATAAATATTTATGAAAAATTGTTGAAAGTTTTTCAAAAACTTTTATTAAAGTCGTAAGATATAGTATTTTCTTTTTCAAAAACTCGAATAATGTTAACGTAGATAAAATAAAGAAATAACAAAAAGCAAAAGTTTCGCAACAGATTTTCTTTACTAAACATTGTTTATTTGGCTGCATAAAACAACTCTAACCTCTGTTCATTTTAATGCAGAATTTATACATTTATTTTAACAACTAACTATATATCTGTCGGTTCATTATTTTTTACTCCTGAACAGCTTGGGATTCAGAAATCATTAAGCGCAACATAATTTTGGGTTCCCAGGTATGGTCTTAAACAAAAAAATGATCGCAGTGGTGGGAAAAATAAGTGCCCTTCGTTTGCGTTAAGGGTACTTTTACACCCTATATTAGTATGACCATGCATTGGACTGGCAATTCGTAGGTCTCGAAATTTAACCCAAGTCACGTACCTCTGATTTTCATCTTCGGAGTCATATGCCTATTGCGTAATTATCACTCACTTCGGTAAAGAAAATGTCATGAGACAGAGACAGAGAGAACATGTCTGAGAGATATTTTCTTTACAGCATTTAAAGACAAGTCAGACACCCAAGACCAAAAACTCTGACCAGGTTAGGCACTAACCACAATGGGACGCCGTCGCCTCCTTCTGCGAAGCAGTGATGCTAGCGAAGGAGGTGGCGGAACTTAAGAGGGAGGGAACCTCTAGTGTCAGCCGCCGCGGGAGACGCTCCACGCCACGTGATGGCTTCCAGCCACTGTAGACGCGGGCCTGTAGACGACTCTACAGCTGAGTCTAAGTCTGACACTCCCTTCGCCTCTGCCCAGGGCGGGAGGAGTCCACTCCACACACGATGAAGAAGAAGAAGCCGGTAAACTATGATATTAGATAGGACATGTAATAATTTAATCTCGGTATTACGGAGCTCGTGGCTTAATAAGAACTGCCACTCGGGTCGATCTTTAGGTAAAGCTGTGCTTGCTTAGGTCGGTCTGTGGATGGGTGACCGCCCGACATACCGAGTTTCCTCCGTGCCTCGGAAAGCACGTTAAGTTGTTGGTCCCGGCTGCCATATATAGATCTTTGGCAGTCGTTACAGGTAGTCAGTGACCTGAAAGTCTGACAACCAGTCTTACCAAAGGGTATCGTATTACCTAGTATTAACTGGGTTGTGGAGGTCAGATAGGCAGTCGCTCCATGTAAAATACTGGTACTCAGCTGCATCCGGTTAGACTGGAAGCCGACCCCAACATAGTTGGGAAAAGGCTAGGCAGATGATTACGTTTCTAGCATAGAAGTTAAAATAGTCAAAGTCTCGAGTAAAAACAAGTACCAAAGCTAAAACTATTACTTATTAATATTCTGAATCATTTTGACCTCCTTCAAACAAAGACAAAAGAGTTGTTTATATTTATATTAGTTTTCAAGTTCATTCTCAGTTTGTCCTCAATGTCTTAGTTTTTCTGTATTCTGCATTATTCATTCACTTGGGTACTAAACAGGGTTCCGCAGACTACTTTGCAGTTTCTTGTAAACGATGAAGCAAAACTGTCAACTTCAATAGTTTATAAGACTTGGTTCGTGAGAGGTCGGGGAATAATCTGTTGTGTCCCTCGTTTATTGAAAAATCTTTTGTTTATTCTAGAGGTTTACTTTGAAAGAGTTTTCGCAAGAAAATAATATAAAGGTCATAGTTTTAAGATCTTTTTGTTATTTCTCAAATACAATTTTTATGACGCACGCAGTTAAACGTTTCGATTTAGATCTAATAACCGGTACTTATTTCTTAGGCTGTCAATAATGTCAACCTGTTTTTTTCGACTGCGGTGAAGCACAAAAGGTCATAACCTTTTGTGCCTTTTTGTGTTTGTGTTAGTTTAATTTGTATGTATGTAGTTACTGAAAAAAAAAAGAAAAATCCGACTGCGGTACCAAACCGAAAAAAAGGTTCCAACTTATATTAAATTTGAAATATTATGCTCGTTTTCAGCTTCTTAATTTTGCACTGCAGTCGTGGTTTTAGTTCGTTTTTAAAGCATCAATGTAGTTTTACATACAAAATAACCTTGTCTATCGACACGACACAGGCTGTTTGTTTTTAATCAAACCAACAGGTGAGGTCACGAGAAACAGCTAGTATCTCTACACTTGTCATTGCTTAAGACATTTCTAAACCTATTTGTTGATGATCGTGTGGACTGTAATTAAGGAAATGAATCAAACGTTGTGATGGTGGTTATGGAAATCAATATTTAATTTAACTAGGTAGAAAACACAGCGAACACAAACGATAGCACAGTGATACATACGTCAAATTCAGCAACCAAAGAACCGAATCAAATGAATAAAAAATATATTTAAAAAAGGCTGTAACTTTTCCAGCCAGTCGCTAACAGTATTGTTTAATAAAAAAAACAGCCGTTCGTGAAGTAGTCAGAATTCCCACATTCTAACCCTAGCTCCTATTCAGACATTCAAGGGATCTAACATCAAACTAGCTAAGTACACATTCAAGTCCTTGTTGTCTAGATCGTACTTCATTCGGAACAACTCGATAAATTAACAAAATAGTAAATGTTCTCAAAACGTGTGGAAACCTACACAAATATTGATGAAGGAGAAAATAAAATAAAGCATTGTGTAAAGAATATTTAAAATGTAAAGAATATATAAAAATGTGGTTTGTTTGAAATAATTGGTCCATAATTGAGACTGATGTAACTTTTTCTCTATCAACTGTATATATTATGGTATGCAATAAAGAATTGAGAATTAAAAATAAATAATAAGCATTGGCTGCTTGCTTACAAATGATATTGTGTCACAGATATAGTCGGAGAACTGTTGTTGATATTTTATCAAAATAGCATCCTATTGAGTACCATTAACTGAATAACATTATTAAATCTTAGATAATGGAATAGAAAATGTTCCGAGTTGAAATCCCATCAGATTCGCAGCAGTTAGGATACTAAATTAATTATCCGGCCCCATCTAGTTTATAAAAAGTGACTTGTAAAAGTGTTTGTTAAAACCTATTTGCAAAATAAACATCATTTATCATTTATCATTTATCATTTATCCTTCTGGGTGAAGACAGCAAGATAATTCAGTCTAGAACCATTCGTTTACACATCACTGTTAAGACTAGTCTTTTCGTTCAATCCCACATTAACTTGACTATCATTTAAAATCTTAATTAAATTCACCATCAAAACAAACGCCACAATGGCATGTTGATGTTAAATTAAAACGGGAACTATTATGTATAGTTTGGGCATAACTTATGGGCTCCGTTGGGATCTAAATCATCTCTGTGACGCTATAGAATTAATTATTCTACGCAGTCGTCCGGCGAGGAAGGGTTAACAAGGATGGTTGTGTGGTCAAACCTGAGATACGAATGGTTTTGAAGCTGAAAATTTAAGACCGTTTTGGCCTAATTGTTGTGTAACTATGTACGCCAATTGTGGGTTATGTGATGTAGTTTTTTCTAGGATAGTTGACCGCAACAATATTTTTTGTTTGATGCAAGAGATTCGCTCTTTATTACAATGGGACTTAAACATACCCAGACAAATATAGGTCAACTATAAGGTAGTGCTCTGCCTAACCCTTTGGGAATTTCAGGCGTAATGTTCTATTTTTTTTTTGGCGGGTGGAAAATCATCAAAAAACCCTGTCACTGAGTGACTTCTACTGACTAAAAACCACCCATGTTCCTTCTTAGCCCTTCATGTCGAGGCCGCGGTATCTCTTGCGAAAAACCCGCAGCCCCGACGGGAAGTGTTACACCCTGGCTATAGAAAGTAGCTACGTAAATAGTTTTAAAAGCACTGCGTAAAAAACCCTCTTATTACGATAAGCATAATATTAAATAAAATATCCAGCAATGAGGGTTAAAACAATAAACATTACGTACCTAACGTGTCCTAGTTAAAATCTTTAAATTAGTGATCTCAGTTCAACACCTAACAACATTGCCAAGGCAATCTAATCCTATGAAACAGCTCCTTACAAGTTAGAAGCCAAATATCTTCACTAATACTAACGGCAGTAATACCGTAATACTAACAAATATAAGAGACATAAAAGCGATATAGAACGGAGTGAAATGTCGACGGACCGGCGAGCAGCGGCTATGATAGCCACTTTCTAATGGCCAAAGTGTCGCGTGTATCTGTCATGGATTATGTAAATACTGGAATGGAAACTGGGAAGATGTCTGACTGATCTTATTGGTGATGTTCTTCAGAAAGATCAGGGACTCGCAAACGGCTGGCTTGTATGATCGTGGATGAAGCAAAAGATGTATTTTAGGATTGTAGTTGGTGGCGTTCTGTATAGAAAAAAAAATCTGCAATACCATGACTTTGAGTGAGGAAACATAAATGATTATAATTATTATGATAAAAAGCTCGTCGCCCCGCTAAGAGCTATTCTGTAGGTTAGCGATAGTTTGTAGGTAGCGATTTCAAAGCCATATTACAAACGATGTCCTGCTTCCTGTTCTGTATTTTGTCCAACTCCAAATCGAGTAAAGGACTAAATTTGACAAGCCTACGCAAATATTTTACCACACCATTCCAGCAGTACCATAGTCTAGGACAATAATCGTAGAAGTTCAGAAACAAAACCAGTTTGGCGATACTCCAGTACAGAGCTGTAATGAGGGTTTTAAGTCTAATGAATGAAACTGAAGTTCAGCACTTACAGACACTGGGGCTGTTGGGGCTGCGCTCGCGTGATAACGACCCCAGTCATGTTATGCTGATTGTAAGTGGCCTATTGTTTTAATTAGTTCGCGTTTTGAAGATTTTTGGTGAAGGGTCTATGCGTAGGATTGGGATCATTGATGAAGAATGATTTCGGTGGGTGATTTAATCAAAAAACCTTTTCTAATTACGTAATACGATTTTTGACTATTCAGTGAAGTTTTACAACCTTAGTAGTTTGACATAGTTAACCTTATATTTATTTAATCAGTTGTTGAAGGGAGCTTCGATTCTTTTCCGTTTTGCAATCTTATTCATTAAAAGGTAACGCTAATGTTACAAAAACATTACAGTAGAGAAATGCTCAGAAGAGCTAGGTAGAGGTGCGCTTATAAAAGACCCACATTTTGTCAGTAAGGATTACATCAGTAGTTTAAAATCTATTTTAAATAATAAAATCAAACACAACACTTTGAATCAAAACATCTGAATCTAAAATTCAAAACGTCAACACGAAATTTAATAAAAAATCTTTAATCAAACGAATTTCTATCTCCTAAGCAATAAAAATGTTCACTCCACTGCATCGAACCCCACTACCTACCGAAGAAAACAAACTTGCTGACTAGATTTCTTTCCAAGCTCAGCATATAGAATTGGTATTATTTTTCTGCTTTCTATACGAGCGACCTTATCTGGGTCTCCGCTAGGTATTTCCAAGCCAGTGCACACCAAAGGGACAAAGGGCACAAAGCCCTTAAATGTTCTCTATAAATATATACGTAGGGACCGTAAGGGTGTAACACAGAAGTTTCACTTCGTTTACTTGAAAGAAAATGCCTCTTCCGGTAAAAAAATCTTCGAGTCACCAGGTATACAACATTAGTTTTAGTGTGTGCGAAACCCGAAACACGTATCTCGTCTTTTTATGTAAATAATCTATGTACAATATCTAAAAATAGTTTCATGAAAAAATCAAAGTACAAAAACATGCCACGTTGACTACGGAGTTCACATTGCGAGTGATTTTTTGTTCCATCCGTCATCATCGATCACGAATTCCATTAATTTGTTTTTTAACAAAAATGGAACGATGATTGAAACTAAACATTATTTAGTGATTTTTGGTGCAAACATGACTTCATACCTTAACATCTGCGTCTCTCACTAAACATTTTTAGTGTTTTGTGGCAAAGGTGTCTTCATACTTAAAATCAAGTTCTTCACACTTGTCCTTCTGTATATTAGTATGCTACACCACCTTACACGATATCATGTCGTGGGACCGTCAGCGAACGTGATTAACGTTCAGAAAAGATGGAAATTGGAACGATTAATATTAGTACGTCGCGTGGGATGCGAATGAACGGCTGTTTAATTTTGTTTGTGGCGAATGTACGTGATACTGCGGTGATATTTATTGTAGTACATGATTTAACCTAGGGTTTCACCCACGTAAATATCATGATTTATTCCACAGGAACGTCTATCGATGTTACGTATCCTGTCTTCGTCCAGGTAATGCACAAGCAGGTACATAAATATATGTAGGATCCGGTCATTGGTACAAACATAGAATGAATCGCATGCTGGCCAGTGGTGACATCACGCGGCCTTCACACTTGACCACACTTACACAGTCCTACACCACGGCGAGCTTCTACAGACTCGTGATGTTTTGAGTTCTCAGCGAGGAGATCATTCATTGTCTGATCGCAGCGGAGTCGAAACGTCCCGCAACTGTACCCCATGCACTGTGCCCCGTGTTATTCGTTTTCTTGGAAGGATCAGATTACCAGTATTTAACATAGATTAATTGCCTATCTGCCCTCCACAACCCAGTGATTGGGTAACACGCCTCCACTTGGTAAAGCCAAATATGTTCTCGCATCTTTTTAGCGCAGAGCGACTTAACCTAAGTAGATCTTCGAAGGTTTTATCAAGCAGTAATAAGGCCCTATTAACGCGAGTACGCGGTAAAAACGTAACGTTAATACGATTATAAAATTAAAAATACCAACTTGTTTCACATAAAATACTTCCATAATAATTTTAAGAATGACCTGGTGACACTTTCGGGGATCTGCTGGACGCGAGACGCGTGGGACTAATCAATGTGTCGACACGTGCGGGAAACTCTGTCCAGCAGTGGACATCCTTTGGCTGAAATGGTGAATGATGATGATGAATGCTAATTAATAAACTTATTATTGCCCAGCAGTTGGATAGAGTAGGCTGACATAAATAAAAGATTTATTCATGTCTAGGAAAAGTACTGATTGTACCTGTAAAATATAATGAAAATACGATGATAATTTGTATTTTTGATTCACAAATCAACGAATTTCTTATACGTTTAAACCGCACGCTCGTACTAGGCCCTCAGTACTTATTTACTACCTCAACGCACCTTATCCGGTAATCAAAATCTTGACATTTGAAGAGAATTATTAAAACGTCTGAATATTTTCCACCATAATAAGGCGGGACGGGTTAGCATCTATCATTATTTATGTACTATTGCAATCTTGCGCCATAAATTATTTATACGAAGGCTACAACCGCTTGGGAGTTCCTTGCGGTTTTAATACCTTACCTTTTGCCTTGGAGATTGAAGAAAAACTTTTGAACGTATGTTGGGGTTAGGCAAATATTTAGACCTAATAAATAACTATCACAAACTATTCAGCAAAGGTCAGTAACCGGTGTAATACCGGGAGGAATTTAAACAAGCCCGTAAGGTCAACTAAACGAGGATCTAATCTATCCGTGTAGGTAGTATTAAGTTTAATTTGTGATGAAAAGGTCTCTGACTCATATATAGTAAAGTTAAAAGATCTATTTTCAGTTTAAGAAGAAAAATAAATATTAAATCTTACCTCTGTTAATTGAAAGCTCTCCTTCATAATTTACACTCCACACACAACAGATAGTTGTTTCGGGTCTGGGTGTTTGGTTTGTGTATGTGAGTTTAAATGTTTGTAAACGCACCCACGATTCACGAGAAATTCCTAGTGTGGGGCAACGTTTAAAAAAAAAAACAAAACAAAAACAACTATGGTTGATTTTAATTTGAAATGTTGCCATTTTTTTTTCTTTTTAATTGGCACCATGTCAACGAATTATGCCTGTGTTTTACTGTTGTTTGTATACAATGTAGAATTAATATTTTAATTTAGATATATGTACATAATAACAAGACTTGCTCCAGTTAACATAACTATTTCAACCACATCATATATCTATATATTACATATATTTCTTATCTGCCCAGTGACATGATGAAAACTGTAGTGGTGCCCATTATTAAGAATAAAACTGGTGACATGTCGGACAGGTCAAACTATAGACCGATCTCCCTTGCGACGATTATCGCAAAGGTGTTTGACAGTCTCTTAAACACCTTTCAAGGAAGAACATTATGTTGCACGATGCTCAGCACGGGTTCCGCCAGGGACTGTCAACAGAGACGGCCATAATGTGTCTAAAGAAGACTGTACGCTATTACGTAGACAATCGGAGTCCTGTCTTTTCTTGCTTCCTTGATATGTCAAAGGCTTTTGATTTGATTAATTATGACATATTATGGGGTAAATTACGCAAATCAAAAATTCCATTAGAATTAATTAATGTGTTAAGGTACTGGTATGGCCACCAAGTGAACTGTGTACGTTGGTTAAATTCTATTTCTGATGAGTATAAGTTGAAATGTGGGGTCAGACAAGGAGGTTTGTCTTCACCGATTTTGTTTAACTTATACATAGACGATCTCATTAGTGAGCTCAGTAGCTTGCAGGCTGGGTGTTGCATAGATGGAGTGGCCTTTAATAACATCAGTTACGCTGATGATATGGCAATCTTGAGCCCATCAGTATCAGGCTTGAAAAAGCTGTTGGATGTTTGTGAGAGGTATGTTGTGGAACACGGTTTAAGATACAATGCCGATAAGAGCCAGGTTCTTGTTTTTGGTGCAAAGTCCTCAGACAGTTTTCCTCCGGTCAAGCTGGCAGGTAGTATCTTGAAGCGTGTTCAACAATTTAAGTACCTCGGGCATATTGTTACGGCGGACATCAAAGATGACCTTGATGTGGAAAGGGAACGAAGAGCATTGGCGGTTCGATGCAACATGCTTGTGCGGAGGTTTGCTCGTTGTACGTGTGAAGTTAAAGTGACGCTTTTTAAAGCGTATTGTCAAACTTTGTACACAAGTAGCCTCTGGACAAGCTATACGCAGAAAGCCATCAATGCTCTTCGAGTCCAGTATAACAATGCATTCAGGATGCTGCTGGGGCTGCCACGCTTCTGCAGTGCGTCGGGAATGTTTGCTGATGCGCACACTGATGGCTTTGCAGCGATCAGACGTAAGCGTGCCGCGTCGCTGCTGCAGAGAGTCCGGGGCAGCCCGAACAGTCTCCCGAGTGTCATTGCGGGCAAATTAGATTGCCCGATTTTAAATTCTTTGTCAAGTGTACATGTGTTACTAACATAGTTTTAAGGTTTATGTTTTACTAACAATCTATGGATGTTTTAATGTCTGAATTAAATGATAATAAATAAATATAAATAAATATATTTTAAATTTTCTTGTTTACGTCAATACGTTACTAGGGTAATTAACTTACAAAGATCTGGTTTGTGATCTCAATAAGAACATTATATATCCATTTATCTTTTGACTAAGTGTTCTCAATTCTGTAGTTCTGTATATGTAGATGTGATATGTTTTCCATTAGGCTGTTCCACTTTCAGGACGTGGAGTCAATATTAATTTCTTTTATACTTCAGACTAGAAATAAAAAGGCGAAGGCCTGTCTCAACTTTTTCCATTCATAATAGCTGTTGACTGATTTGTCCTATTTACTTGTCATAAGAAGTAAGTATGTCGGATTGTTGAGATTTATTCCGTTAGCTCGTACATAATGTGAGTGGAACATGGGTTCGTGCAATAAATACGATACACTGTTTTTAACAAGCTAACACATTACAAGAAATTACAATTTAACACAATGAATCGGGTACAGTTCTTTTTTTTTTGGATGGTGAGAAATCATCAAATGACTCCTCCCGCTCTGGGCAGAGCGGTAGAGAGTGTCAGACTTCAACTGACTATAAACCACCCATGTTCTTTCTAAGCCCTTTGTGCCGCGGCCGCGGTATCTCTTCCGAACAACCCGCAGACCCGACGGGATCGGGTACAGTTCTAAGACGTCTCAACTCCGCTCCGATCAGACTCTGAATGTCGTCCTCGCCCAGAACTCAAAACATCACGACTTTGTAGAAGCATGCTGTGGTGTGGGCAGACTGGTAAGTAGATCGCGTGATGTTGCCACTGGTACGCTTGCACGAGTGTTGGTTATTTTATGTCCGTACCAATGACTGTATCCAACTAGTGAATAAGAGAACAATCTATTAAGTCAGCTCCGGTAAAATACTGGTATTCAGGTGCATTTAGACGGACTTAAGACCGACCCTAAATTAGTTAGGCGAAGCAGATGGAAGTCTCTTCATCTTTGCGTGTCGATGATAATCCTTGTGAACTGTTGAGTAGCTCCAGAAACTATGAGTTCAGCATATAGTACGTCTGTTAGGCCCTTTGTCTCCATTTGAGTTATAAACGTAGAAGTAACTGTGAATGTCTGTCAGTTACCTTTTGAGGCCTTTACCGAAATGGATAACTTCATTTAAATACGGATACCCCTAGCCTAACACATTGAATAGATACTCCTTATCACGGTAGTACTTTCGCATGGGATAATCTTCGACATCCAAGCGAACGAAGCCACGGTCAGAAACTAATCTCAATATTAATGCAAAAATAAAAATCACGAGCGTTATAATATTTAGTTTGAAAACCGGTTCATCCCCGAGTTTACTTTACTAGATTAAGTTCATCAGATTTACTTTACTTTTTAAATGAATTTCAAGGCAACTGCACAAGTTTATGATATTTTCAGAATATCAGGCTGCAAAAGTTAAAAACTTCTGCTTTCGTTTACGCTTTTAAAACTAGGGGTTTTATCGTAACTGGATGAAACAGGCTATGGCCTGATTTACATATAGATTATGAATATATTTGTAGCGTGTGTGTACGGGCTCCATGTTAAATTATGCCATAATATCATTAAAAATATGGGGATTTTCTTAATGATCTTCCAGTTTTCATAGGCAATTTATGTTCAGCCCTTTGGGCTTGACAAGTGCATACATAAATTCAGGCCATTTTCTCGTGGGTTTAAGCAGGAACCGCAGAACGCCACTTGCTACGATCCTCACAAATACTCCTTTTGCCTCGTCCACATTCATACATCTGGTCATACACGCACGCCGGTTGCGATTACTACGCACCTCTTCTTTCTGTAAAAACTCACCAATGAGATCAGTTAATGTCAAATATGTTTAAAGCATTGAACATTATAATAATAAAACGCGAAATTCGTGTAGATTTACAGTAGGATTTCTGAAACTTTTGAAGGATATAATATTTTAAATTAAAATAACATCCAATAAACTAATACTGGTTATTCTATGAGGTTTTAGGTTAGATTACCAGGTCGAAAAAACTACTATTGGAATTTTCCCTTATGAATTTCTCGGTCGTAGCGAGTTCTCAGTAGTTGATCTACGTTGGATGGCAAAAGTCACTTCCCTTATCACATGTTACTAAAACATGTGCCTATTCCTTTGGGGCCACAGGCTTGATACTGCGTTACGTTTAATTCGAATCAACTTTATAATAGCTATTTACTTACCTGTAAACTATAAGTTCGTCATCATCACCATCATCATTTCAGCCAGAAGTAACCCACTGCTGGCCATATAGGCCCCAAGTGTTGACCGACGTCTCACAACAAAATCTATTTTTAATTTTAAAGGTATATTCAAACTGAAAATAGGTGAGGATACCCAACCTATCAATAGTCTGCAAGACTGGCTATGTATGGACGCTTATTGCCGCTTCCCTGCGACACATGGAAGGTTGAGTCCTAATCCTAGATTAATCCTCCTGCCTCTTCTAGTGAAGTGTGAAATGGATGTCCGTCCCCCTTAAATTATCCGTCGAAGGAAACTCACGGATGGACAAAATACTGTACTTAATTCAATTTATATTTTCTAAAAGTTTTCGGTAAGGTAGGTCCGCTAACTTATTCTTATTCTAAATTCTTGAATCCGAATTAACGACTTGAAAAAATATGTTTTTCATGAGATATTCGATCCCGGAATCCATTTCATAGAAGCCAAGTATATCGCTTCGTGGGTCCTGTTACATTACATATATATATATATATATATATATCAATCAACAAGATAAAAATCTTTTAAGGCTAATAAAGTGGCTTCTGCAAAAAATTGGAGATATTTTCCTCGTTTACAAGACCACGATAATACAGGAATATCTGTAATGAGGCTGGCAAAAGAGTGTAGCTTGGCACAAACAGAGGCATATTAGCCAGCAGTAGGTGAAGTCAGACTGTGGATAATCATGATAAGCCTATTGCAATTTATCAATAAAAAATCTAGACAAAAGCAACTAAAGAATCAACAATAATTCTACTTAAAATTGTGATAGAATCCTAAATCCAACATAATCAGGAACCCAGGAGTAGGCAAAGTTAACACAACTCCAATCGAGTTGCTTCTCTGTCGACGCTCCATATTACCTGCCGTAATATCCCAGGGGAAAGCCTGGAACCATCCTTATTTTTATACTCCAACACACCACTTTTAACTCTAAAACCAGCGGTATAAGGCTCAGATTGGTTATGCCAGCGAAAGAATTCAGGATTGTGATTTTTTCAGATAATCTTTATGTTAAAATCTGTAGTATTCTGCAATAAGGCTGTGTATGGCTTCGTAAAAACGTTTTTTTTTGTACGAAATTGTTGTTGTAGAGTGTTTTCGTGTGTCGTTTACCTGTATTGGAAAATGAATGTTCACTTAGTGGAAACGACTGGCATAACATTCAGTTATGTTATCGTGTTGACGTCGACAAATTGTTTGTTTTATAGGAATTGTAATGGCGTCATGTCAGCGTACATATATCCAAACAAGTATTGTAATCGTTTGTCACAACGGTTTTCATGAATAAATTGGGTTTAGCTTGACTGAATGTGCAGGTACTGCACATAAATTGTAACCTTTACATAGTATGAAGCAAAGTTACTCCCGCTGTTTGTACTCTTAGATCTTATAAACTGCGCAAGCGATTTTAATGCAGTCTTCAGCAATAGATAAAGTGATTCAAGGGCAATGTTTAGTATCTACTTTGCACACGTGCGAAGCCGGGGCGGGTGTTCAAATTGAAATAATCTTTTCATTTCGAAAATGAACTGTCGAAAACTTGAAAAGAAGATTCATTTCTCGACTATAAATAGATAGGAACATTTCGTTACTATAAATTATCGTTACCGAATATACACAGGTGTGGTTGTCACAGGGGCTGATGTAGTGACGTTGCTCACTCCCCTTGCACCCCGTACAATTTAAAGCGTGTGTTCTCACCCCAACGTAAAGCACGGCGCACACTACACAACAATTTAGCGCGACTCGCACCCGCACACGGCTAATCCTTGCCGAGTAGGGCGACTGTGTTTTCATATTTATTTTATGGAACATCCAGTGATCCGTAGTTTTAGTATAGAAACAAGTTTTAAAACATAAATGTCACACCTCTTCACAGTGTTGCATGGTTATTTTGATACGTGGAGTTAACCATCATTAACACAAAATTCACAACCAATAAAGTATTTAGTAAGTAACTCTCCCATCAAGATAATTAAAGTTCCAATAGATGATTTAATTCAGTTTACCAAATCTGAAATCTAAATCACCCACACCGTCGACAGATATTATGTGCTGTGAACATTTGGAAAACCCATTGTAGTGTATACGAGTATCTATTTAATAGATATGTAAACACTGTCTCACAACCACAAGTGGTCAGGGGAGCTGTCACTAATGACATCTGTCAGTTACATGATGGCGGGAAAGTGAAGTGATCCTGGACTAAGGCTTGGTGGTCTGGTGTGAGCCTGTGATACTTAGTTAATTGTAAAATCAACCGATTAGGTCTGTTACTAGTGGATACTACAAGTGGCGACGAGGATAAAGGTCTGAAATGTACATATTAATACTAGCTGCTAGCTGTTTTCACTTGGTGAAAGTTTGCAAGGAACTGTCAACAATGTGAAAATACAATAGTAAGTACAGTTATTTGACTATACTTGATACTAATTAATGATTACTGTATGCCAAACGTACTGGCATTAAGTATTTTAAGGTGAAGGAAGAGTTCTGTTATTGTTTTATCATTCTACATAATTGTTGTACAATGGGTTACTGTTACACTATTTGAAGAGATAGATCACACAGTAATAAATGAATTCTGTGATGCATGGCGTCTAGACATTCAATATCATGAAGAACCTACATTAATATGTCAACATGTTACATGTGTACAACACATTCATTAGTACTTACTGAACATCAAACTAGATAAGTACTAGGTTGTCACTACAATTTATACAAGTTGATGACAAATGATTTAATTCATAACAGATTTCTTTATTGGTTTTAAACTCCACTTAACTGTTATCAGGAGACTGCTAGCAATAGGTTTAATTCCTATAGCTGTGAACATGTTGACTTACTAGAAAGATCTTGTATTGAATCATCAAAGCAGCATATAAAAATAAAAGATTCTATTTCCTGTAGTGACTAATAATAACTTTGATTGTATGAAGTACTTATAAGTGAAGTATGAAGTACTTATGTACTATTTTTGAAATGTCTATTATTTGACATGTCGCCCCAGACAGTTCTATGCAGTTATGGGATAACCAACAGTTGTTGAAGAATAAGCTTCAAGTAATTTTGATTGATTTTGAGTATTCTGATTTTGATGATCCCTTCTCCTAAACAATATGAGTAATAACTTAATTTCATTTAAAAAATACCTAGGTAATTGATATGTGTTTTCATTAGAAAAATAAACATTGTGTACATTGTGTGTGTTTTACATACAAGAAAAATTAGGTATGTAGATATCTAAACCTAAAGAGCAATGGAAAGAAGCATGTTGAACACAGGTTAGTCACAGAATCCGGAATTTAAAAATAAGAAGGAAGACAAAAGTAACGGGTATAATAACTCGTAGAACATCTAAAATGGAGTTGGACAGGACTTATGCTATGTTGCAAAATAAATAAATGGAGTATACAAGTAACCTTATGGTATCCAAAAGCAGACATCAGAAAACAAAGGTGTGCAAAAAAAAAAAAAAAAAAAACAAGATGGAGTGACGATATCAGTCTAACCTAACCGTAGGACCATATAGACCAGAGTTGCAGAAGACTGAGTTCAATGGAGATAGCTGGAGAAGGCCAATGCCAAGAGGCACGCCGAACTGAGAGAGATATTATAAGAAAAGAAAAAACACCCAAATTGAAAGTAGTTCAGAATTAAAAGGCTTTATTATTGTTATGTAGATACCTGATGTGTCGAATGAAATGACAAGTATAAAGAAGTATATAAGGAAGACACAAGCTGTGGCGACCCCAAATAAATTGGGATAAGGGCAGGAGAATGTTGACACTATGACTCATTGGTCGCAGGCATGGCAGCTTGTTCTGCGGTCCTGGTTTTGATTCCCAGGTTGAGGAGAGCTTGTTGGGTTTAACTCAATAAAAGCCAAGGGGTCGGAATTATTGTATGGTTAATGGAATAAGGTTGTCCCGTAATGCAAGCTTGATGTTATGTAGGGTTATGTTATTATTATGCAAGGATAATAATAATAGAATAATAACATGTGCAATGTAAAGTGAACAAAAAAAAAAAATAAAAATATCATCCAATGACTGAGGGGCAAGTCTCTTCTCGTACAGAAAAAGAAGAAGAAAATGAAGTGCATAAATTAAAGTAAAAAAATAAAGGTACCTACTTAAGCACTAGTTAACAAAGGAGCAGCTTGTGGCTTGATAGAGCTGCCGTTCGATTTGATTGGATTGAACTGTGTGTTGCCTAGATTGATTCGTGTATGGGTGGCCACCCATTACATGCAGACTTTCCTCAATGCCTCGGAGGATACGTGGCAGTGTAGGTGGTCAGTAATGGTCAGTGGCCTGAGAATCTGACAGCCGGTTTTGCCGAGGGGTGTCGTGCTACCGGGTGCTGACTGAGTTGTGGAGGTTGGATGGGCGGTGGCTCCATGTGGAGTGCAGGTGTCCGGTTGCATCCAGTTGGACTGGAGGCCAGTCAACATGGTTGGGGAAGGCAGATAATGATAACATTAAAGCTGTTTGACAAAATTATAGTTTTGAATTGGAATAACTTGAAATAATTCATAAATAAATATAGTAACACGTAGCAGTTCTGAGTAGGAAACCGTAATGGTGGTTGTGTAATGGTTTAACTTAAATATGAAGCCAATGTATAAATGTCGACATCGAGTCGTATTCGGTATGCCAGTGCCATCTGGTGGCGCTCGATGGAGTCATTGGTGCGCGCGCCAGTGGGTCGGCACGTCACTTCTCTGTGGAAGGGCGCGGCGGTGCGTGCGACCGGTGAAACATCGCGTGTTCTGAAATTCGTACCTAGAGTTATACGTGCCTACTGTGTTTCTACTATCGTCTTATTGTTTGAGTGTATCGGTGTACGAGACTGGTTTCTTCATCCAACACTGGGCCCACCGGAGTCAAAATCAAACTCAAGATGTTTTATTTCGCGTAGGCCTGCATGGGCGCTTGTGGGAGTTCGACAAAAGGGCCCACAGTTAACCAACGATTAGTGCTAAAAAATATCCCTTCCCGATATAATATAATATGTGTTCTGGTAATTACAAATCAAAGGTAAATAATTTGTGTAAAAAAAAAAAAAAGATAATATGCAGCAACACCACATATATGTATGTTTAGTTAAACATAGAAGATTATTTTGTATAAATATATGTGTCTCAGATATTATGTTAAATTTTGTAAGAGTGGTGATGGCCTCGCCCGACTTAGGTCGTGGGTTCGAAACCAGGCAGGTATTTTGTGTTCATTCACTCATCACCAGGGAACGCTCTTAAAACGGTGAAGGAAAACACTGTAAGGAAACCGGCATGTCTTGGAAGCACGACTTCTAAGGCATGTGACATTTACCATCGCACTGTTTACGCGTGGTAAGATAGCAACCATTAAATTGGCTGGCGAATATCCATTAAATTGGCTTTTAAGAAGCAATCAAATTGGATAGAGCAACCTTTAAGTTGGCTCACAATAATCCATTAAATTGGCTGATGAACAGCAATTAAATTGGATGGAGCAACCATTAGGTTGGCTCATGAAATCCATTAAATTGGATAGAGCAACCGGTGAGTTGGCTCATGATAATCCATTAAATTGGATGGAGCAACAGTTGAGTTGGCTCATGAAATCAATTAAATTGGATGGAGCAACAGTTGAGTTGGCTCATGATAATCCATTAAATTGGATGGAGCAACTGTTAAGTTGGCTCGTGATAATCCATTAAATTGGATGAAGCAACCGTTGAGTTGGCTCATGAAATTGGATGGTATCCATTAAATTGGCTGATGATAAGCAATTCAATTGGATGAAGCAACCGTTAAATTGGCTCATGATAATCCATGAAATTGGATGGAGCAGCCGTTAAGCTGGCTCAAGAATGGTAAATATCCATTAAA
This sequence comes from Diarsia brunnea, assembly GCA_949774965.1. Classification (NCBI taxonomy): domain Eukaryota; kingdom Metazoa; phylum Arthropoda; class Insecta; order Lepidoptera; family Noctuidae; genus Diarsia; species Diarsia brunnea. The sequence goes on along the minus strand of OX459014.1, from coordinate 731,861 downwards.
TTGGTCGTTGAGCATCCGTTAAATTGGAAGAAATGGGCGTACATTAAATTAGAAGTATTAGGCATCTATGAAATAGGACGCTAGACATTCACCAAATGAGACATACTTGTATGTAGACTGCCATTAAATTCAATGTGCACGATATTAAAATGACTAATCATGTGAGCCTAAAAGAAAGAAAAAAAAAATATTAGATACCTGACGAATTCGGAAACTATGTCAAAAGTAACAAAGAAAGTTGAACAAATAAAACTTGTACAGAACCAAATAAAACTTTTGAAGTCTGGGGCAGTAAAATTCTTTTGTTCATTGGTTGCCAAGAAAGTTTTGGAATATATATAATGATAAACGTTGTAAAGGAACCTAAAGAAAGAAATAAAAAGAAATGTAGTTGAGAAACTTTTTGGATAAGAACAAGGACACAAAGTTACAACTAGGAGTATTGAAATTAAGCAACAGTGTCAATCTTATCTAGGTTGGAACCCAAACGAAGACTAGCTTAGGAAATTGGATTTTTAGACAGTACGCAAGTCATCGCTGATGCCAAGCTAGTTTGGGTACTACAACAAACTGAGTTTAATTCAAATATTTTATTGGAGAACATATATAGAGAGATAAAAAGAACACATTTCAAGAAAAGTAATAAAAAATCATAATGAATAAATAAAATTTAAAAATATTTCTCTACATCAGATTATGTACGAAGGTATAGCCAGTAATAGAAAGAGAGAAGCCTTGGTCTTCTCGGGGTCATCGATAATTTAAACAAAGTCATCGATAAAAAACACTTAAACCACAAAGTTTTTGGAAAAGTTCTCTCTAAATATCTAAAGTGTTTAAATTCAACCCCATGATCGGTTACGGGGCAGGCATCATTAGAACTTATCTTAAGATGTCATTAGAAAAAAAAAAAAACAATGAAAAGGAAAGGAATATGGAAATAGGAAGACGAGATCATGCAGACCCCCAGAGGTTAGAATAGACGATGAAGTTCATAGGAATAGTCTAATAACCTATTAAGTATTAACTTTAATCCTACTCCACACTTAATGGAGGCTACTGGAGGAGATGTTCAAATGGAGTAACTAAAGAAAGAAAAAGTATTTATTGGTCTCACACAGGACAAGAAACGAACTGAACAAAACGATCGAACTGAACGAACTGGGTAAAACCTGATAAGGTACATTGTACATTTAGAACTGGTAGGTCAGTGGCAGTGGGTCTAAGATGACAAGGTAGATCGGATAACAAAAACATGCAAGTATGGTTGAACATTTTATATTCTTTAGTTGTTGAATTTGCTTGATTACTGAATGTAATTGTGTGTATATTTGGGTTAAGCATTTTGATCAAAACAAATATAATAAGAAAGGGATGTAGTGTATACGAGTATCTATTTAATAGATATGTAAACACTGTCTCACAACCACAAGTGGTCAGGGGAGCTGTCACTAATGACATCTGTCAGTTACATGATGGCGGGAAAGTGAAGTGATCCTGGACTAAGGCTTGGTGGTCTGGTGTGAGCCTGTGATACTTAGTTAATTGTAAAATCAACCGATTAGGTCTGTTACTAGTGGATACTACACCCATATAAATATGTATCTTGGCAAAATATCGCTACTAATATTCTCACCATAGTGCCGACTCCGACTGCCTCTCGAAAAGAAAACGGGTTGCACATCGGGGGTGCCGGCAGTTCAGAAGTGAAAACTTGAACATTAACGTTGTGCATTTTTGAATATTTTGGAATGGTTAGGGAATAATTTCGCACGAATTGCTTTAATATCAGCATAAAAATACTATCATTTATGTGGTTAAATACAATATTCATTTATTGCGCTATCGTACACAAACATGACAATTTATGACATTTGACACACGCATATTCACGCAAGCGCCATGCACCGTCTTTTTTTTTTTTTTTGGGGGTGGGAAATCATCAAATAACCCCTCCCGCTCTTGGGCAGAGCGAAAGAGAGTGTCAGACTTCTACTGACTAAAAACCACCCATGTTCCTTCTTAACCCTTCATGTCGAGGCCGCGGTATCTCTTGCGAACAAACCGCAGCCCCGGCACCATCTTACGAATTTTCGATCACATCACGTGTCCTGACGCGAGTTTAACATTTTTTACCCATCCCAAAAAAAGTGCACAACGCCGCTAAAGAAGTTTTCACTTCAAATAAAAACCTGGGCAATTCTAAAAGCGTGGCCACAACACGACAGAAGGGGAGCAAATCCGTGCAACGCGTGTATGTTCACGACGTAATCTGATGGGGCCAGCAGAGGAACTACGCGATAACATCAAATTGAAACTAAGTGAAAGAAAGACAGAGTTACGGGGCGCGGTAAACTTCACACAATGTTTTTTTATTGAGCAAATGAAGTTATGAACTTGTTCGCAGAATGGAAAAAGATATTTACGTGGTGCAAGATAAACAATCCTTTAGGGAAGGAGGATGGGAGAGAGCTTCTCTGAGGCTATGGAGTGACTTATAATGTTGATGAGGGACATATTTCAATGGTGGAGGAGACATTAGTGTAAAGGGTGAAGGAACTTAATAGCCTGATAATGAAATGTCTACAGAAAGTAGGCAATTTTGTTGTAGAAGAGCCCGTGGCTAAACAATAATAACCACTCAGGTCGATTTTCAGGTTAAGCAGCGCTTGTTTAGGTTAGTCTGTGGATGGGTGCCACCCATTTTTTATGTTTTTATTTTTTTTGGCGGGTGGAAAATCATCAAATAACCCCTCCCGCTCTTGGGCAGAGCGAAAGGGAGTGTCAGACTTCTGATGACTAAAAACCACCCATGTTCCTTCTTAGCCCTACATGTCGAGGCCGCGGTATCTCTTGCAAACAACCCGCAGCATGGGTGCCACCCATTACATACCATGTTTCATCGGAAAGCTCGTTGGATGTTGGTGCCGGATGTTTTTGTAGATCTATGACAGTCGTTACAGGAAACGGCCCAGAAGTCTGACAACCAGTCTTACCCAAGGGTATTATTTACCCAGTACTAACTGGGTTGTGGAGATAAGATAGGTAGTCGTTCCATGTAAAATACTGATATTCAGCTGCATCCGGTTTGGCTGAAAGCCAAACCTAACATAGTTGAAAAAAAACAACCGACTTCAAAAACACCAAAAAGTGAAAAATGAGCTAATGAGCTTCTGAAATCGGTGACATTTGTTTGTTTGATTTCGATTTTTTCCCACCGACTTCAGAAGCAGATTTTTCTTCTGAAATTTTATTTTTCACGTTTTGGTGTTTTTGAAGTCGGTTGTTTTTTTTTTACAAAAAAGTTTTTTTAATTTTTTAATTTTTTGTTGTAATATCCTATACAAATATTTACAAAAAATGTTCATAAAATGAAAAGTACAGGGCCAAACTATGTTCATTTTTTTTGGGACCAAATGGCAACTATACCGCATCAAACGGAAAAAGAATCACGTAAATCGGATCATAAATGACCATAATCGGTGTACATACATAAAAAAAAACATACCGATCGAATTGAGAACCTCCTCCTTTTGGGAAGTCGGTTAAAAAGGCTAGGCATAATGTGATTCAAATATTAGAGAGAATATAAACAGCAGAACTGTGTATTGACATATAATCCCACTAAAAATACACACACACACACCTGCGCTTTGTTACACTGAACGATAACAATTAATTCACAATCAATTTGCATGCAATTACTCTAACCAGCAATTCTAAAATAAATATAGCAACTGTAAAATCAAATGATGGCGCTGTAAATGTTCAAATAATACAATATTTATTTAACAAAATTGAATATTAAAATGCGCTCGCGAGTGCGAATCTCTTGGGCGATACGTTCAATCTATTAATATAAATTCATGAGCCAATGAATGTAAAATTTGACGAGTCGAGTGACGCGTGGCGCGGCTCGCTGGCGGCACGTTTTATGCGTTTTTAAGTGTTTTAGTTTCGATCCCCGTATAACAGTAAAATAGGGTTGAAGCAAAACCTTGCTTCTGTCTCCGCAAATGTAGAAATTATGCAAGAACTAAGTTTGCTCTACATTAGCATATTGTGTTAGTTCTAATAAAGAAAATCAGCTATAAAATAAATATGTGAGTAACAGGCCGCTTTGATGACCCTCGAATTTGTATTTATCAATTCAGTAAGTAGTAATTTTTGTCTTGGATTGCGTTTTTTTCGTTATTTTTCCATTTCCGTCTCAGCATTCATCAAATTTGTGTCCATTACATCCCTAGCGAAGAAATTTTAGCTAAGTCTAGATTTTTATGTATGTAAGATTTTTACGCCAATGATTTTCACTCGTGTTCATTCTAGCTTAGTTTCGATACTATGTTTCGTATTCTCGAAGCATTTTTCTTCAAAGCGTATCTATGGAATAAAGTTCAAATATATATAGGACACAATTCAGGTAGGTATGCGAACTCCGCGCACTGATGCACAGCTGCAGTCAAAGGCATTTTCTCCATTCTTCTTATTTCGTATGGATGACACGACTTATTAGAATTCCTGTATCAAATAGTTGGTCGCCATATCACTCGCGGCGCCTGTAGCATATTCTTCAAGTAATTTTTTCCACTGTTAGCTTGTTTACTTTGAAATTAGGTTTAAACTTTGTCCTTGACTTATTACGATTAACTAGTCACAAGATTCAAGTGATGCTTAGTTTGTGGCTCACATAAAATGTATGACACAACTGTTTTGTGCCCGTTGATTCATAATCTTATTACTTAAACTATTCATCATTATCTTGCCCTTCATCATCATCATCATTTCAGCCGAAAGTCGTCCACTGCTGGACATAGGCCTCCCCTAAGTGTCGCCACATTGACCGCTCCCGTGCGTCTCGCATCCAGCGGATCCCCGCAACCTTCATCAGGTCATCGGTCCACCTAGTGGGAGGCCTTCCAACGCAACGTCTTCCGGTTTGCGTTCGCCACTCCAGAAATTTTTAGCCCCCTCGACCATCCATTCTGCGAGCAATGTGACCCATGTTTCTTGCCCTTATCCCATTTTGTTTGGGGTTGGCGCATGTCTTCGTTTTCCATACTTCTCTGGTACTCGTCATCTTCGCATTCACCTCGAAAAGAACGTCTAATTAACGCAATATAGGCTACACGTCATCACAATAACAGTCACGGCAAAGATCCCTTAACGTGAAAATATGAATCCAGTCATAACTTCCACCTCTCCAACGTAATTTCATGACTGATGAAACTCTAAACTATCCAGCAGATTGCGTTGCGCTCATTCTGAAGCAGACCAGCTCCCTCAGGACGTGATGTGAGGATTGTTCACATTCACAATTACGTGTTCCTCTCACTGTAGTAGGTAACTAGATTAACGAAACTAGTCATACAGGAATTTCATTCTCTTTGAGTTTGATTAGTAGTGAAGATTATTAAGGTCCATTTCAATTTACTTTTTCCTGTTTATAGCAGTTCAATATGTAGATAGATTAAGGAACGTTTCGATGTTCATGACTAGAAATAAGTCCTTTATATGGACCTACGGAGAAATTGCGTAATAAACTCATTAGCTAATGCATTTCATTTCATTTTGGAAAATCAACAGTATTTACTGCAAATATGAAGTGACAAAAAAGACATGAATGAAACAAAAGTAGAGCAATGGCATTTGTGTTGCACAAGTGGCCAATTCCTCGTGAAAATTGTTGCAAATTGAACTTACAGTAGCTCTTCGGCTTCGTCGTCTTAATTCACACAATCACATACCACAAGTGATATCCTAATGTATGTACAGCAGTGTTCACACCAGTTCTTTCGAACAGTCCAACCACGCAGTACTATAAAGCACGCAGGTAGTTTCAATTCTCGACATGACACTAGCATACTTTCCTCGTGCACAAAACTAATAAGTTTAATTAAATTCCTAGCTTATACCTCAAAAGAGATGTACCACTCCACTTTCCACCCAGAAATGAGTCCAGTTCCGAAAATACTGAAACATCGACAATTCTATTCCAACTGTGCGGCAAAATTTTCCCGGCAAACTTGTTCTGTGCGAGTGCAAAATGCAATATTGTAAGTTGTTATGATTCGTCCCGGGAATAGTTCCGTACATGGTCTGTGCCGAAATTGTCAGCGCAGTCAACGTATATTTAACTTTATCGCTTCAAGTTTACGTTTATTATTATGTGTGTTAGTTAGAGGAATGGTAATGGAGGCTTTGTGCCACTTTATTTTCGATGTAAACGTTTAGATTTTTACGAAATGTGAGTTGCATTATAGAACGTTGAAATGATTTTCCTTATATAATTGTTTTGTAATATACGACTATTATGGTTTCAATCAGCTGTATTGAGAAAGTAGTTCTGTAATGGAGGATAATTTGAACTGAAACTGAAGTTTAACAGTACAGTAAAAGTCGCGGAGTCTGAATTTGTACCCGGTTGATGACAATAGGCCCGCCCCCTATTACATGGAACACCACTGGCAATATGTGGGTGTACTATTGGGTACACTTCTGTCAAACCTTGCTGGGATTACAGGCACGATGTTATGCTTCCCTACGTTCCGAACGACATACATACATTATCATCTAAAATCTAATCTACCCTCACTATTTTAAAAGCATTGCTTTTAATCGAGGAATCGTGTCCGCACTTCATTATTTAAGGTTGTGTTCAGATAATTCATCAGTTCCAACGTGGTGCACTATTTGTCTTGGTAACTAATGTCATTGCAGGTTTTTTTCTACAGTTGCACAGCTGTGTTGCTGGATTTATTTATAACTGGAAGGTAGGGATTCGATTGGTCGTGCACGTTTTTTTGTAAACTTGAAATGTAAATCACATATTCGTGTTGGCTCCTAATTTTAATGAATCAAATCAAAGGTATCTTTTATTCGCCAGAGAAGCAGCGTACATAAAAAAACACTTTCTAGTGGTTTAGCTGAAGAGAAGTGTCAGTCCAAACTCCCCAGCAACGCATCAATTTTTTTCTTGTCATACATATTACTATCAAATTATTCAAAATAATTAAATGTAGATAATGCCAGAATTACTTAACATACTTAAATTTGTCTTTATATCATGGCTTTATATACACCCAAAAACAAATCGTACCTATGTATAGTCGATAGAAATCTTTTTCATCTCGATAACATCTAAATTCTTTATCCAATCCAATCAGGGAAGGTTGTTCCAGAACATTCCCGAAACGACTCCCGTTTCTTTTCTGACCACTATTTTTACAAACCATAGACCGCCATTGATAGATCATTAAGCAAATGATTCCCGGGGGTAAGCAGTGATCGGAATCTTTACGTACCTAATGGTCTGATAATAACGCTGAGATTACCCCAAAATTTTCCTTATAGCAACCCCGCAGGTGATTCTAGCCTAAAGGGATCCCAACATTATATTGTATTATTTGATGGTTGCCAAATTAAGAGGAATGGTTCTTACTTACATTTTTCCTTGAGTTTTTCTTGAGATGTTCATTTCGGGATAAAAAAATCATGTACCTACTTTATTTTTTAATTGGACAAATGCTGTCTGAATAACCTGAGTCAATATTTACAAATAAATAATATTAAAGTGTCTGTTTGTGATTTCAATATAACAGCTTTTTACTGAATGCATATATCAAAGTATATACATAATGTTACGGCTACTAGCCGAAGTGCGGCCACACCTTGTCACCTCCGAACCTGCTGAACCAGATTTGACGGGACTTCTGTTTGATAGATAGCTGATACTTTAAGGAGTAAATAAGGCAAAATCCGATTCCAATAAAAGGAAATAGTATTTTATTATAAGTTTACGTGGATGAAGGTCGCGGGGCACAGCTAGTCATGGGAATACTTAGAATGGGAAGCTGAAGTCAATATCCTGTTACAAGTGTTAATAATAATGTTAGTGACCATGTCAGTTTAAAAACTGATATAGTTGAAGTCTGTTCCATCCATTTTGAGATCTTTATATTCATCGATATCACTGATACGAGTAGAATGTCACGTTGTCCATGCTCTCTCGAAATCTGAATATGTCCACAATTTTGTAACAGAAAATATAAACCATTTTAGGAAATAAACGCTTTTATTAGACCTTTAAAACTCATCTTGTGACTCTAGTTTAATTAACTATAGAACCAATATCATCAACTTAGTATTTAGACATTTAATTTAGGTCTAACTAAGTCGACCTTTCAAACAATTTGATCCTACACTTCAAACTACAACAAACAAGTACATCCACCTACAATTGGAATATCTTAGGCCCCCTCCCTCCTACGCAGTTTATCCTCTCTTGAGATCCTTCGAGTGGGTGAACTAATAAAGGGTTAGCTATCGTAAATTCTTTCATTTCCGTCCCGATCCTGGTTAAAAATAAACTTTACGATGGGAGAAGGAAACTTAGTTCAGAAAAGACTCGTAAGCTAGTAAGTAGGTATGTACCTAAAATCTTATTTTGTTTAAATTTTGGTTATAGTACATTATGTACAGTTAGTGCTCAGCATTACGTGACCCCTATTCTCACACAATTTGCCTTCTTCTTCTTTATATGAAGGGTCAGGTAATGGTGGGCATTACCTGTACATAATAAACAAGGGAGCTTGCAATGTTCAACAGCACACTAAGCAAACAGTGTAGGATTTAGCAAAAAAAAATCACCTCAATCGGTTGAAAATATCTGCTTCAAAATTGGGGTGCAAGAATTCGCCCGAACATACTTACATACATATTACAAACATACATTAAAAGCTTTTAAAAAATGGCGAAGTTTATCTGCAGGTTTGCTCGCGTGGATGTCAGAAATGGTCCCACCGTAACATTAATACCAAGATACAAGGAATTCTATATTCGTACCCAAGTACGTACGTCATAGTCTACCTGCGTGCCATGTCTCTTCGAAATGTGAATATGGATCGGTAAGGCGTAAAAATTTAATAGACTGGCAGACGTACTTATTTTTGTATTTATATTTTATGTATCTATGGAATTGTTAGTACTTAACATAACATAACATCACGCCTGTAATCCCCGAAGGGTTAGCCAGATGTAACCATTAGTACACCCACATTTCGCCTGTTATGTTTTAGTCTCATGTAACAGGGGGCGGCCCTTTTGCCATCAACCGGGCATAAATTCAGACTCCGTGGCTGCTGCTGGCAAAACTCTTGATGGAAAAACCGAATTAAATTTTACCCGACCCGCGACGTGGGAATCATTAGTAACTTAGTAGCTAGAATGTTCATGGAACGTTAAATTACTTTCATCATTTAAATTGAAAGCCACTTCACCTAACTAATAAAACCATCACCAAAAAAAGCTAAAACTAAACACCGAACTAAAGCGAGTTTCCGAAAAAAGAGAGATAATACGAATAATAGGGTGTTGTAACAAGAATTCGTTCCACGTAGCGCTTAGTAAACTCTCCTTCGTCACTTGCCGTACCTTCGTCACCGGACAAAAACGTTAGCACATTACTGGGCCTTTCACCCTACGACGCCTGGCTGAACAAATTCAGTGTTAGTGTTAGCTAAGTCGGGAGTCAGCTGCTGAGGTTCGCGAAATAAGTGGGAATATATTTTTTACTAACAAGTTGTTAGGTAATCTGTGTGTTTATATAATTTTTCGTCCAAATTACTGGAGTTTTTAAGGGAAAATAATTGTTGAAAATCAAGGCAATTTGAATCGGTTCTTTTTTCAAAAAAGTTTTTTATTTGTAATTTATAATTAAAGACATCATGTCAACAAAGTCACGAGAAAAAAACACTAAAGAACTGAACCGATTTTAGTAAAATTTCTATGGAACTAATCGGAAAGCGCATCCTTTATAAAAAAAAGATTTTTCAAATCATGTCATAAATGACGGAGTTATGATATTATAGAGAACCTCATCTTTTTTAGAAGTCGGTTAAACACTATTAATTTATTTTCTCTCATGTTTCCAATTTAAAACAACAACTTGCCAGGAATTTCTCAGTAGCAGCCACATAGACCGGATTTATGCACGATTGATGGGAATAGGCTCGCCCCTATTACATGGAACTTAAATATAAAGTCTGGGAAATTGTGGGTGCACTAATCTTTTGGAGTTTACAGGCGTAATTTTATTATATTGTGTTATGTTTCTAACTTCTATAAATAAAATAGTAATTAAATACTAATATTGCTGATCCAAAATTCATTGAATTTGTTGTCTAAAGTCAACTGCAAATTGACTCAATCATTGTGTACCAGACAAACATCTAAGGCCAATTAGCGATCAACTTATAGGAAAAATACTCAGAAAACTCTTAAATCGACTGGGACAAAAAGAACTCAATTTATTTATTGCTTTTTGACGTACAAAATTTGAGAAACTAGATTTATTATAACAGAGCTAGTGACATTGTGAAAAGACAACTATTTTTATACCTACTTAGCGAAACATCGAGAAGATTATTTATTACGTTCCCGTCTGTCTGTGTGACCCTTAAATCTTAAAGGGTAGGTCACCCTGTTTTATCGTAGGTGTGTCTCCAAAGATCACTGTGGATTTAATGTCTAGTCTAGAGGATGCACAACATCTTCCCACGTCGGTCTCGAATCGACAAGATTACTAATTGTAATTGCGACATCATCCTTTATCTTTTTCTAACAAAATCTTTAATTATAAATTGCAGAAAATTTGCCATTTTGACCACTAGCCATTTTGAGAATTGGCCATTCAAAGAATTAGGATTTTAGAGAATTGGGCATCCTGAGAACTATAGGGTTTTTAAGAATTGGCCATTCAGAGAATTAGGCTTTCACAAAATTGCCCATTTTGAGAACTAGTCCTTTTGCGACTCTGATGCCTTTTTGAGAATTATGCATTTTGCTAGGCGCAAAATGCATAATTCTCAACCATGTTTTTTAATTGGAAATCTTTGTAAATGTTTTACATTAACCATAAACTAAATTCACTCTAAGCCGTTGAATCCAGCTGTCATTCGTAGGTCTTTGATAGTCGTAATAGCTAGTCATAGTGAGCCGAAAGTCAGACAGTCGCTTCATGTAAAATACTGGTATTCAGCTGCATCCGGTTAGACTTGAAGACGACCTATGCTGAAACTGATTTGGTAAATACAAGCAATGTGTAAAGTTTTTTAATCTTTATAAGCAGGAATGTTCTAAGTTACTAACATCAATTCACACTTTCGAAAGTAAAATCAGAATATCCTTTGATTAGCATAAAACTTGGTTAAATTAATACAACAATTTGGATATAAGCAAATATTGGAGTTACTCTCGAAACATCAGCTTGATTAAAGGCTCGTTAATTAATTACCTACTTTATTTATTAATACTTAATACTAATTAATGCAGATTAATTAGAAAGGAAGGAGTTCAAGATACTCTGTCTACGAAGCAAGTTCACTCAACTTGCTTCCTACACACAGTTCCTCGAACTACATGATTATTTACCAGAAAAGTCAAAATTAGGCACGAAATGGATATTTCTTAGAATACAAACATGTACTGATGAGATTAAATACACGTTACAATATTTGTAGCCTTGAGGAACCCGTGGCTAAATAATAACAACCACTTTTTTTTTCCGGGTGGAATTTCATCAAATAACCCCTCCCGCTCTTGGGCAGAGCGAAAGGGAGTGTTAGACTTTTACTGACTAAAAACCACCCATGTTCCTTCTTAGCCCGTCATGTCGAGGCCGCGGTATCTCTTGGGAACAACCCGCAGCCCTGACGGGAAATAACAACCACTTGGGTCGAAATTTAGGTTAAGCGGGGCTTACCTCGGTTGTTCCGTGAATGGGTGACCACCATGTACATACCAAGTATCCTTCGTGCCTCAGAAAGCATGTCAAGCCGTTGGTCCAGGTTGTGATTTGCTGATTTTTGTTACAGGTAGTACTGTCGGGGCTACGGGTTGTTCGAAAGAGAAACCGCGGCCTTGACACAAAGAGCTAGAACGTATATGAGTGATTTTTAGTCAGAGTAGAAGTCTGACACTCCTTACCGCTCTGCCCAGAGCAGAAGGAGTCATTTGATGATGTCGCAACCTCCAAAAAAATGGTACCTTAAAACCCAATATTAATTGGGTTGTGGAAGTCAGACAGGCAGTCGATCCACGTAAAATACTGGTATTCAGCTGCATGCGGTTAGTATGGAAATCCACCCAGTCGACAGTTTGGAGAAGGCTATATAGAATAGTTGATTGAAGACACTGCTGACGGCACTGGGATAAAAAACATAATAAGAAAGCCGCGGCACATGAAGGAACGGAACGGGACGTAATACGTAAAGTATTATTACAGGAGTAAATTAAACAAAATGTACAGACTGAGAGTACGCGTTTAACCAAAATCCATCAGAGTCACATCACAAGACAGGTAAAATATTTCCATACGCCTTCTCGGGCTGTGGGTTATTCAAAAGAGATACCACGGACCGGACTCAAAGGGCTAAGAAGGAACATGGGTGGTTTTTAGTCAGTAGAAGTCTGACACTTTCTTCCACTCCACCTAGAGCGGGCGGAAACATTTGATGATTTCCCACACTCCAAAAAAAAAAACAAAAACATTTTCTAAAAAAGAAAAACAATAATCCCAAAAGCGCTTACTTTTAAATCCCACATACAATCAATACTAATTGTCGCAAGATCGAACAAAGAAATCCGTAGAGTTGCCATTCTGCCAGTACTAACTCATCTATCATCGTCAGTGGGTATGTTTGCAAAGGACAGCATTTACACCGACCAACCCATTCGTGCCCGCGCTAGATCACCGATCCGATGTGACTTTTAACCCTTTTTTGAACGATTTATCTTCGGTGGATGTTGTCGGTATCTTGGTATTTCTATTTGGTTTCTTTATGGAGTATTTAGGGATGTAAGTCTTGATTTGGCCCTTATCGATAATTGCTTGGTTTTGGCAAGAGTTCTGATTTTACACAGAATTTCACTTATTTCTCATTATTTCGTTCTTTATCGCGCGGTTGCTGCCTAAGTTTGTGTCCAAGTTTTTATGCTGCCCTTTGGCCTCTGATTTGGCTGTACATGCCGTCAAAAAAATTTTTTTTTTTTACAATACGCAACTGAATTCGAAAAAGCTGAAGTACGTGTCTTGGGTTTGAACTCGAGACCGATAGCTTGGCGGCCCCACGGTCACACCACTAGGCCGTCACTGCCGATATTTCTCGTTGTTTAAGAATAAGTTGTTTTTCATCCCCATTATTAGAACAGTGGTTAGGGAATACGTAACACACTTTCCTAGGTTCGAACTACTCGTAAGATGAAGCTGTCACCACTTCCGTGCGAATCTTTTTTTTTTGGGTTGGAAGGGAGTGTCAGACTTCTACTGACTAAAAACCACCCATGTTCTTTCATCCGATTCCATGTTGCTGACATCTCTTCGATGCGTGCGTGTAACACGAACGCGCTGTCGACACGGCCTGTCGTCGTCATCACGGTGAAAAATGGGTTAGGTCGACGGCGACCTAACCCATTTTTCACCGTCCACAGGCCCGCGCCTACGGTGGCCGAAAGCCATCACGTGGCCCCCAACTTCCGTGCGACCCCAGCTCGTTAGTTTTGAGGTATGAAGACTTGCTGAAAAAATGCAACGCTATAGCCGTGGCTGGCGTGAACACATTGACATGTCAATTTCTATGTATTTTTTTTTATTGGCTTATTACATCCTACGCATTAAGAATTTATATGAAAAAAATTGACAGTTATAGATATACATTATTTTTGGAGCAATCGACTTTGAGAATATGTTGATATCTCGCATTTTGACGTGTCTAACTTAACAAAACCTCATGTCAAATTAACGATTCACATGTTTTTGTGATCGAACATTGATATTTTGTTATATCAACCTATACTCAGTACCCAAAATAATATTCGTCATTTGAAATCTCAACTTATACACTTATAAGTTTTCTTAAAGTACTAATTTTAAATTGACAAATTGAGATATCAAGTTATGGCCCACCGAAATATTTCTGTTTAAATTGCGATATATTGAGATGTCCAGTTACTGACAACGAAGTTCTGAACCCTAAATGTAATAAGTATAGGTATCACTACATGTTGTCCGTTACAAAATCTTTAACGTTAAATAAATATGTTTAGTTGACAACTTATGTACCCAAGTGGTATTAAAAGCCCGCCGGGGCTGCGGGTTGTTCGCAAGAGATACCGCGACCTCGACATGAAGGGCTAAGAAGGAACATGGATGGTTTTTAGTCAGTAGAAGTCTGACACTCCCTTTGGCTCTGCCCAAGAGCGGGAGAGGTTTTTTGATGATTTTCCACCCGCCAAAAAAATAAAATAAAAAAAGTTGTATAAAAAATAATCGAGTTATCAACAAACTTTCGTAAGAAGTAATCATTTTTAAAATAACCTCGCTCGTGTGTTGGTAAAAAAACGTCAGTTTAGAGTTCAGAAGCCACGCGCACGCGAACCGCGAAACGAAAGTACCCTTTACTGTCAAAAACCTGGACGATTCTGGGGACAGATTTCTATGGCAACCTATTAAATGGCTGCAATATAATAAAAACAGGGTAGAATAAATCAATTTCAAGATGACCCTGGATCGCGAACCCTCTTTCAAGTCAGTAAATTTTCGGAAAAGAGGAAAAACCACCATAGATGTCTTTAGGTTGAGCCAAATCTCCAAGGAAGCTTTGCCAATCAGTGCAGAAAAAAAAGGATTTGATGGACATGATTGACCTGATTGACAGAGTTTTATATTAATATAGAAACTGTCGGTGACGTCTCTGCATCTACTATTCCAGATTTGGACGAAAACAACTCAGATGAAGAGGATTCTGAGGTCCAATAAAACATGAATGGTCTGCGACGAGGTTGAGGAGTTAATGTATGGTTATACACACATCAAAAGTGTCTAGGGATCAAGCATTTTTATGCGGATTTCTTGAGATTGAGATGTGGCTTTGTAATAAATTTATGATTTTATAAATTTATATGGATCCTTTTTGGTGCATTTCATAATTTGAATCAGGAACTGTGAATCAAATTCGAGTAAAAGATGAAAATCAGCTGTCAATATTTTCCCTATAAAAACATACAACGCATTGAAGACATTATTAGTGCTACTGTTTCCCTACTACTAATTAAAACCAACGTTATTATGGAGCGGCGACGTCATTTAAGCAGGGAAGAAATGCTCAGAGCCGTGGGAATGATAGAAGCTGGTTCCCGGCAACGTACTGTGGCTTTAGCTCTGAATACAAGTCAGAGTGTTATCAGTCGACTTTGGACACGTTACCGAAGCACTGGTACCGTGGCTGAGCGCCATGGAGGACGGTATCGCTGCACCACACGGAGACAAGACCGATACATTCAAATCTTAACTCGAAGAGCTCCAACAATAACCGCCATGATGTTAGCCGTGAGGCTTCATCACTCTTCAGGGAACTTAATTAGCGACCAAACAGTCAGAAACCGCTTGCATGAAGTGAACCTTCATTCCCGAAGACCGCTACGGGTACCACCTATAGCAATGCACAATCGTAGGATTCGATACCAATGGGCTCTTGAACACAGAAATTGGGCAGAAGAACAATGGCGTTTCGTGTGCTTTTCTGATGAGTCTCGTTTTGGTATGAGACCGGATACAAGACGTATACGACACTGGAGAACCCCTGGACGCCAACAGCGATTAAAATCCTGCCAGGAAGTCCATCCTTATAGTGGTGGAACCATCATGGTATGGGCGGGTATTTGGATCGGCGGAAGAACTGAGTTGATTTGGATCAGAGGCAACCTCAACGCTCAAATTTATGCTGAGACGATTGTATCAGACGTCATCGTTCCTCTACAAGTGCAAATTGGTCTCTTATTTCAGTTAATTCATGATAATGCACGACCGCACACCGCAAGAGTTGTAAGACAGACTCTCGCCGCAGCTAACATCAATGTCCTGCCCTGGCCTGCTCAGTCGCCAGACTTGAACCCGATTGAGCATGCATGGGATATGCTACAGAGAAGAGCTCTGCCGAATATGGAGGGTATCCAGTCGCAAGAAGACCTTTTTTTGTTGTTGCAACGAACATGGGCGGCCATTCCACAGCGTGATTTGGATGAACTCATTTTGAGTATGCCAAACCGATGTTCTTGTGTTGTTAGTGTTCGCGGTAGAAACACGGATTATTAATTGTTTAAGTTACCCAATAAAATTTTAAAGAAAACTGTTATTTCAGTCTTTTTTTCGAACTTTAATGTTAGTGGTTCAAATGTCAAAAATCCCTTTATTAGGAAAATGGCAAATTTCTTTATTAATGCAAAGGTGACTTGGTTTATCGTTACTGTTACAAACGAAAACACTTTATTTGATGAATCCTTAAAGAAAATTTTAATTAATATCAATCAGGAGAAAAGTTATTGCAAAAATATATGTTGATCCCTAGACCCTTTTGATGTGTGTATTAGTTGTTTCAATTTTTAGTTGTGTTAGTAACAAATTTGTGTCTGTATGATGACGTTGTTTGTGGTCCAATAAAACAATGTTTTTATTACAAAAATACTAGGAAACTGATAGTTTCGTGGTGTTTCAATTAAATATTTGTTCAGTTAGAACAACATTACTTGATTTGAGTGAGTAGTAGGTATTTCAGCAAACTAAATATTTTTTATGTTTGTCATCTGTTTGCTATCCAATTAAAATAATGTGTTTGTCATTAAAATAACATTGTTTACCTAATAATGAGGTGAATAAGTTGAAAACTGTTGGTGAACAAGTTGACAACTCGGTGAATAAGTTGAAAACTGTTGGTGAACAAGTTGACAACTCGGTGAATAAGTTGATAACTTTTCGGTGAACGACTTGACAAGTCTATTATTATGCAATCTATGGAAAATTTCGATTATTTATAGTCGTCATTTAAAAGATGGCATAAAATAACCTTTAAAACAACTAAAACATATATGTTAAACTAATTTACCGATTTACCAGAAGACGCCAAAACTTTAAAATGGCCGCCCTGACAAATTACAATTTTAGACATGTCAACATATTCACGCCAGCCACAGATAGAATCTTTCAAAATTCAAGGTAAGGAAAGCGATATGAAAATTCACTAATACGGGTATATTTTCCTTCGCCTTAAGTTGTTGTTATGTTTTGCAACACAAAGTAATTATTACACCCGATCTCATCCATAACTTAATACAAACGATACCTACAAACACACCTAGATACACCAACAATGTTAGTATACACAGTTTATCTTCCAAACTGCTGGCAGACAATTTATTAGCTGAGATAGCTCATAAATAATAGAGTGCCTTAATATTGTATTAACATTCAACATCTATTAATATTCCTGGATTATGGCGAATTAGTGATTCCCTGAATCTAATCTTATGTCATTAATACGTGAATGTTATTAAATGTGACTTTCATAGACTTAGGCTATGTTCACATCTAACGTATTATTATCTGTCGCTGTATGTTTAGCGTCAAGTTATTATTTACTGTTATAATTATGTTTTCCATACATTTTTATATTTAAAACTAAAATTCGAAGACTCGTTACGTCATTTACCGACTGCATCGTTGGTTTCACAGGTATCTTTTTTTTTTTTTGGCGGGTGGAACATCATCAAAAAACCCCTCCCGCTCTTGGGCAGAGCGAAAGGGAGTGTCAGACTTCTACTGACTAAAAACCACCCATGTTCCTTCTTAGCCCTTCATGGCGAGGCCGCGGTATCTCTTGCGAACAACCCGCAGCCCCGACGGGCGTCGGCCCTTGCCGTCGTCATAAGACGGACGGACGGCGAGCTAGCCCATCACTCACCGTCCACAGGCCCGTTCTCAGGTATCTTGAGTTCGATTCTCAGGTCAGTCAAAGTTTTATTGGGTATTCCCATCAGGAATTTTTCATTAGCAACAAATTCAGACACCGTGGTCTGAATTTGTGCCCGGTTGATGGAAATAGACTCGCCCCCTATTAAACAAAACTGCCAAAGTTTGGGTACATACACCTCTACCTAACACTTCGGGGTTTACAGGCGTGATGTTATACTATTGTGGGATCTTCTAACTTACACAGACAAGGCTGAAGGCTGGGCTGATTATTTAGCAAGCAGTCGTCGATGGCCATACGTTTGGTGTAAACACAGCTTTATACAAAAAGCATTCGTAGTGATCACTTAAATAAAATAATTAACTCTTTAACCAAACATCAATATCGCTAAAGTCAATAAAACTACTCGTATAACCACAGACTGTTTCATTAATTGCCTTCATTTATTAACTCGCGAGAAATATAAACGTCAAAATGCACAAAATATTTTAAACTGTTCATTTTTCCAACCCCAGTTTAAATATTGAAAGTTTTTTTGAAATAAAACAAATGATTCTGCTATAAAATTGACTTCGGACCCTCAGACCGCACCAGGCGTCGCTTGTCATAATTATTGTGACATTCAAAAGAAAACGCAGCGAATTCCTTTACAAACATAAACATACACCCGTCCAAGAAAATTCCCACCTTATCATAACCACGTAAGGTCCTCACAAACTGCATTTGTTAACCTAGCAAGCAATCTTTCAGCAACTATGGAACCAAAGAAAATTGCACTTTATGTCGTAACAAGAAAGTTGTAAATTGAAATTCAGGAAAGGTTCTTCATTTTTAAGTACGGTTCGCTTTTAATTTGTCATATAAAGCGTGATTTATATTTTAAAAGTTGAACGAGTTCCAGCAACGTGTGAGCGGGGTTACAAGGGACATGTTTTAAATAATTTAAAGTTTATTACGACAGTTTTCTGTAAGCGTATTTACTTTAAAAGAATTGTGGGAAGTGAGTGAATATGTTATTTGCATGGAGTTTACTTATTTACATACAAGTTCATTCAGTAACTTTGTAAATCAAATTGAAATGGTTATTTATCTTGCATGTAATTTGTGAATAGTTTAATTTCTAGTTATTTGTTGCTTTGTTGGTCTCGTGGTCGTAAGAGTTATTGCTCAGTTGGAGGTTTAGGGTTCGATTCCTTGTTTGGGAAAAGTTATATTGAGTTTTTCATTAGAAAATTCTCAGTAGCAGCCTGGAATCTAGATTAACGCCAGTTGATTGCATTGATGCGACCCCTTATTACGTACGAGTTAACCATAACTGGCTGAGTTAACCATAACTATGA
The DNA here is from genome assembly GCA_949774965.1 of Diarsia brunnea. Classification (NCBI taxonomy): domain Eukaryota; kingdom Metazoa; phylum Arthropoda; class Insecta; order Lepidoptera; family Noctuidae; genus Diarsia; species Diarsia brunnea. The sequence goes on along the minus strand of OX459014.1, from coordinate 712,723 downwards.
ATAACTCTGGGGGAATTAAGCGTAGTGTTCAATTTTATGTTTATTGAACTGCGTTCCCTTCCCAATGTATAATAGGTTTGAAAGTGCACTTCTTGCACAAACAAACGCGTATTAGGTTTTGCCCGCGGATTCACTCGCGTTTGTGTCCGAAAATATTACACGGGAATTTTTTAAATTACCTATGGCACTTGGGGACAATAAAACTTTCCATAGCTGAAAGAATTTTAAAAATCGGTTCAGCAGTTCCAGAGATTACCCCTACAACCTTTACCTGTTTATAATATTTAGATAAAAATATATATCATATTTAATATTCACAAAAACACTGCAAAAGATACTTTTAAAACAAGTATTTTCAACAAAATATCTATTTTCGCTATTAAGAGCCGACTTTAAGTAAATATCGGAAGCAATCTTCGAGGCAAATAGCGTCCGTAGCAGGATTGCATTAGCGACGGCAAATATAAGCGGCGTACATACTACAGCCTGTGTAGTGCAGATAGAACAGCCTGTATACTGTACGTAGAGCATGCTGTATAATGTGTGGTAAAAACTGAACGTGTACGGAAGAGGTGAGAGACTTAGGGTGGGGACACAGTGATGGCATTATAATTAGGTTCTTATAGGTTACATACCTGGGTGACAACCTATTACGTAACGAGTTTCCTCCGTGCCTCGGAAAACACGTAAAGTCGTTGGTTTCAGCTGTCATTTATTCTTTGACTATTGGAGGTAGGCAGAGGCCCAAAAAGTCTGATAAGGGGTATCGTACTACGTGGGTACTGGTACTAATTGGGTTGTGGAGGAGATCAGATACGTAATTTATTTCACGGGTGACCACTGAAAACCAGCGCTGTGCTGTGGATCCCCATAACACAGCACCATGCTGAGTGGTAACCTGCTTGTCGCAGTCACGACGTGCAACTTTTGTTTTATTTTCCTTTCTTGTATTTTTTTTTGTTAAATATTTGTTATGTGTTGTATGTGTACCTATTGCTTTTTTATTGTCTTATTGTATGCTCGTCATGTTTCTGCTACAAATAAATACATTTTATTTCTTTCTTTCTTCTTTCTCCATGTAAAATACTGGTATTTTTACATCTGGTTAAACGAAAGCCGACCCTAGCATGAACATGGGAATGACGAGTTCAGGTAAGTGTAATTGAAAGTTTCAATTTCAGAGGCGACAACACTTGGGGTCAGATTGATTCTGGTCATAAGTGTACATACTATGTGCTGTGGTCCCTAAAACGATGGAAAACTTTAAATATCTTGACCTACCTGTGATGTCCTGCTGTAGACACATTACAGGAGCTGATGGACGGTACTAAAGATTTGATACTGTCTTGCTCAGATTCAAAGGATCTTAGCCAAATGGGCTACTACAGCTCAATTGTTATGACAGACTAGCGAGAAAATTGATACTGTCACTGTTTGGAAACTAACGTGATGCTGCGGTATGTAATTGCGATTGTGTGTTGTCGAAATTGTTTGCGGTCGCCACCTTCCATCTACCATCGCCTTTAAGAACACCTTAACTGTTGATGCACGTATGGGACTTTAGTAACATATTTTGACGGTACAGTGTGCGCTGTGGCTAAGCTATTGGCTGCTGCGCTGAGTGTATCGGGTTCGATTCCCGCACAAAACAAATATTTTAATGGGCCATGTAAACATTACCGCCAAGTCCTGTTTCCATGTTTGGACATACATACGTAACTACTACCACTGAAATTGACTTTTCGATATTTCAACAATTTAATAGTAAACATGGTAAATATCTCGTTACAGATTGTTTTAAAATTTATATGGCCTCCAGGTAGTTCGATTCTGACTGTTTGTTTATGAGAGTTTAATAAATGATTGGAAATGCACCTACGGTACAAGAAAAACAAAAAGGGCAACGTTTAAAAAAATAACATTATGGTTTGTTTGGTCCGCTCACTGATTAATTGACCACTTTCCAAGATTTTTTGCAAATGAAAGAGTCTGAAAAGTGAAGGCTCTTTGAATAAAAACCCATCCCTTGTTTTGTGAACACAAAACAACAACACGTCACCTGCGACGATCCTTACGATCGATCTATAAAAGGTTTTCTAAGGAACATTTTCCTTTTCCTTCGAAAACTTTCAGTGAGCATACTACACACCAATTATTTTTATAAACCGCTCACCGCTCCCGCTCTCGCTACCGCTCATCACACACCTCTCTAACCAAAAGCAGCCGCGTAGATCTAATAAGAAACACAAGTACTAACGTTCAACGTAATGGTTGCGTTCAGTTCGACGGTTTGTACCGTCTACTGCAGCCTTCCAGTGAGGAGGGTAATACGCTTCTTTAGATCCTTCCTCTGACTTTTTGCACCGAGTGTGTAATGTACTTACTTCCTTTGTAAGACTTAATGAGATACAGCTTGTATTTTAAATTGGTTTGTGTTTGTTTGGAATGTCTTCCTTCCTTCTTCTTCGATTTAAGTACTAAGTGTGTACTGTCTTCTCGGTTAAGTGTATTCCAACTTGTGTTTCTTATGAGATCTACGCGGTACTATTGGCTACACTTCTGCCTAATCATTCGGGGATTACAGGCGTGATGTCATGTTATGTTATTTGGGGCCAATAGAAATAATTAGACGCTCAATAGGTATATTTCAGCTAGCGACAAAAGTAGTTAAACACGTTAGATACGAGTAGCACCAAATTTTGAGGAATTGAGGAGCAGCTTTTTTTATGCCTTTTTATAGTTTCTTGTTTGTTTATTTATTAGTTTTTAATTAATGTACGTAGTTAGTTTACTTTCATTAAAATACGGATTTTATTTGAAGAGCTAGTGTCTGAGTACTACAACACAACTGAATACTCTCCAAAAAATCACGTGGAAAATTGTACATATAAGTACGTACGTTTTTTCAAATTCAAATTCAAATTCTTTATTGCAATCCATAATGTACATTTTCAGGTAATAGGTAAAATAATTCTAGACACAATTATGGACCCTGTCGGGCACAGCAAATGTTTATAAGTAGAGAGAGGAAGAGCGGTTTGTTTTTTTTAAATTTATTATTAACTTGGTATTATTTATAATTATATCCTATTAATCTATATCGCTATTTATATTATACTTATTCTATTAATATTTTATATGCAGTCTATCTATTCTTTTATTATTTATTTAGTTATATTATTTAACTAGCTGTTCCCGGCATGCGTTGCAATGCCCTTTTTCCTACCTACTACCTGCCTGTGTACCAACTACCTACCTACTACCTCCTACCCTACCTACCTACTACCCTACCTACCTACTACCCTACCTACCTACTACCCTACCTACCTACCTACTACCCTACCTACCTACTACCCTACCTACCTACCTACTACCCTACCTACCTGCTACCCTACCTACCTACTACCCGACCTACCTACTACCCTACCTACTTACTACCCTACCTACTACTCTACCGACTACCCTACCTACTCTACTATCCTACTTACTACCCTACCTACTACTCTACCTACAACCCTGCCTACCTACCTACCACTTTCTCACCTTTTAAACCTACCCTGGACTACGACAAACATTTTAAAACCAAAATGAGCTCAATCGGCCCAGCCGTTCTCGAGTTTTAATCAGACTAACGAACAACAATTCATTTTTATTTATATAGATTGCTTATTTGTTTACCTCCTTGGTACAAAACTTTTTTATTTTTATTAGTATAATTATAAGTAATAGTATTATTATTGGATTTATCAGTTAAATATTCCTGTATTGTATAATAGCTTTTTTTAATTAAGTATTGCTTTAATTTATTTACAAATATATTGGTTTTCTTTAGTTGCTTTATGTTTTCTGGTAATTTATTATATATTTTAATGGACATTGAATATGGACTAGATTGGTGTAATTTAAGACGGGAAGGGGGCAAGTTCAGTCTATTCTTATGTCGTAACGAATAATTTGTTTGTACGTCTCCCCGTGTACTGTAAGAATCCGGATATTTGCGGACTAGTTTACATAATTCCAATATATAAATACTAACTAACGTTAGGATCTTGTGTTTCTGGAAGTAAGGTTTGCAACTGTCTGTTGATTCTATATTAGTAATTATTCTAATAAACTTTTTTTGGAGGGTAAATAGTGAGGGGGCGTCTGTGCTGTTTCCCCATAAGATGATGCCATAGTTAAACCAAGCGTGGGCATACGCGTAGTATGTGGTTAATGGATGACGGTTTTTTCTTTCGACGATTTAAACTTCTTGTCAGCGCTTCAAGCGGACAGTAGCTGAACTAAGGCCTAAACTGTTTTATCGACGTCAGTTAAGTGACATCTAGCGACAAATAGCTGAACTATGAGTGAAACCAAAAACGTCACCATGAGACGCGCACGCGCGCGTTCGACCTCCGATATGAACTTGGATGACAGTGTTGCAAATTTCACTCTAGATGGCACTGCATGCAGTATGCCAGATCTATCGGATGATGATATTGATTTAGTTACTCAATTAAAGAAACAAATTGAGGAGCTCACAATGAAATTATGTGGTGCAAATGGAGAAATAGACGCATTAAGCCTTGAAAACGCAAACCTAAAGAAGGAAATTGAAAATTTAAGTCGGATGAATTCCCTCTATAAACAAATAGCTAGTACAAGTACATCTAAATCTCCAACACCTAAGAAAATGGTGAAAAAACAATCCAAAAAAGCGGTGTGTAATAATAAAGAAACGCAAACTGATTCGAACTTATCAATGACAGAAAAATTGACCAAAAGTGATGATGGACAGCAAAATATTAGTACACATTCCAGACCACAGATGGCGACGAAAGCTGCGAATGTGCAAGGGACAAAGCAGAATACACAGGCAAACAACAATAAATTGAAAAATAACCTATGTATCTTTAGTACTAATAAAACTAATAAGAATATATTAAGTTTAGCAGAAGATTATTTTCAGGACAGATATCAAATATGTCATTATCTTACACCGGGCGCAAGTATTATGCATCTTTTACGTGATATTCAGTCAAAACTCAGATATTATACTAAGAATGATTTCTGTTTAATTATGATCGGCGAGGAAGAGTTTAAAACTACAAAATGTTATTTTGACATAATAACATACATGAAAAACACATTGCTGGATATAAAGAACACAAATATAATTATTACATTGCCAACTTTTAAATTTAACAATAACTTCAATATTTTATATAATTCACGACTAGAAATCTTCAATAACATGCTATGTTTAGACAATTTTACGCATCAATACGCATATATCCTGGACTCTAATTTGAACCTAAGCTATCATCAGTCTACGTATACAAGATCGGGAGCTTTAAAAGACTACGCCATGAAAACTATCTTTGAGGACTTGTACAACCTGCAACTGGAAATTTTAGAAGAAAATACGCTTAATACAATAAATGAGCCAAAATAATTGTTTTTTCTCCAATAAATTTATTAGCATTTTACACCAAAATATTGCAGGTCTGTTAAATAAATCAAATGCACTTACGGTATGTTTAAATGAACTTTGTGATAAAAAAATGAATGTGGATGTAGTATGTATTACCGAGCATTTCATCATGAAGGGACTCGAGAAACAACTATGCATACCAAACTACAGTTTGGCTGCATGTTTTAGTAGACAGGGTAAAAAGAGAGGGGGAGCGTGCATTATGGTTAATAATTGTCACCAGTGGAAAGAAATACCGCAAATAGCTAGTTTATCATCACCAGGGGTTTTTGAGTGTTGTGGTGTTGAGCTAATTAATTATAAATTGATAGTCATATGTCTCTATAGAGTACCAAATACTAAGAACATAACTGAATGTTTTAATAAACTTGAATTGTTACTCAAAGATGTATCCAACCGGCATAATAAGAATATTGTTATTGCAGGCGATTTTAATATCGATATTTTAAAACCGAATAGAAATTCAGTTGCATTGGAGTGTATGTTACTAAATTACAATTTAAAACTTGCTCTTAAACAACCGACTCGAATGGCTAGTGAGACATGTATAGATAATTTTGCGCATAACTTTAAAAAATCTGTGAAAACAGACGTCTTGGAATTTGCATTGTCAGACCATACAGCTCAGCTGCTTCAATGTCCAGTACCCACTGTGTGTAGAATAAAATACTGGCATATAACTAGAAGGGATTACTGCAACGAAAATATAGCGAAATTTAAAAACTGTATAAACAGTCTCAAATTTTCGGAGATATATCTAACTGAAGATCCTAACTTGGCTTATAATGAGTTTATTAACACGTTTAAATTGTTCTACGATTTATGCTTCCCGTTCAAGGAAATCAAAATCAACACATTTAATAAACCCAAATGGCTATCAAATGGTATTAAATTGTGCAGTAAGAAAAAAACAAAACTCTTATGGCAATTTAGATTGAATCCTAACCACGAAAATAAAAAGAAATTTGCTACTTATTCTAAATTGTATAGTAAAATTATTAATCTAACACAGAAAGCACAGAATAATTACAAAATACAACAATCAAAAAATAAATCAAAGACTACTTGGCAAATAATTAATCGGACAAATAACAATATCCCTAAACAGCAAATTGAAAAACTAAGAATTGGTAATCGAACTATTCACAAACCATTGGATATCGCTAATGCTTTTAATGACTTTTTTGTTGATAAAATACATCCAAAATTAGATGCTGAATATAAACCAAAAGCATCCATAATATCAAGAAGTGCTAAATCAATGTTTATGGCTCCCAGCACACCACACGACATACATAAAATAATAATGTCATTAAAAAACACTGGTAGTGTAGGTTTTGATGGGATCGCCACTAAAATATTAAAGTCAGTATCAGTCGAGATATGCAGTCATCTGAGTCACTTAATCAACCTCAGTATATGTATGGGTGTATATCCAGAAGCATTAAAAATATCCATAATTAAACCTCTATTTAAGAAAGTAGATAAGGAATTGATGGAATATTATAGACCCATCTCACTCATACCAGTCATCTCAAAGGTATTCGAAAAGTACATTTACAAACAGTTAGCTAATTTCATTGATAAGAATAACATATTATGTGAAGAACAAAAAGGATTTAGGCAGCATAGAACCATTGATATGGCAATTTATGACTTTTTGTTTCCGATTATTAGAAATGTGGATAAACGATTCCCCATATGTGCCATATTTTGTGATATGACGCAGGCTTTCGATTATGTCCATTATAATACATTGTTAAATAAGTTAGAAGCCTACGGCATAAGAGGCAACGTACTCGAACTGATGAAATCGTATTTAGAAAACAGAACACAGATAACCGAAATTAGTCGCATCAATGTAATTAATAAACACGAAGAGATATCACGGTCACGAGAACGCAAAATTACATTCGGTGTTCCACAGGGAAGCGTTGTGGGCCCGTTTGGATTTATATTATATGTTAATGATATGCCCATGTCCATTGAACATCCCTTAACTATGTTTGCTGATGATAGTACCATTACGATCCCGTGTAAAAACTTAAATACATATGAAACGGACATTAATGATTCTCTTGACAATTTAATTAAATGGCTAGATAATAATAATTTGAATATAAATTTAAGTAAGACTAAAATAATGCACTTTAGACAACGTATGCCTCGTGTACCTAACCTTCACATACACTACAAAAATAACGACATTGACGAAGTAACTGATACCAAATTTTTAGGATTACAAATAGACTGCAGTTTAAACTGGAAAGCACATATCGACATGTTGTGTAAAAAATTGAGTTCGTCTGCATTTGCTTTACATAGACTATCCTTCATAGTAGATACAAAAACACTTCTTGCGGCTTACTACGGTATAGCTGAATCTTACTTACGCTACGGTGTCATTTTCTGGGCGAACTCCACCGACAAAGAGACAGCATTTAAGGCTCAAAAAAGATGTCTCCGGTCAATGTTTAAACTGAAAACCACCGACAGTTGCAAGCCATATTTTAAGCAGTACAACATATTGACCCTTCCTTCTATCTATATTCTTGAAGTGGCTATGTTTGTGAAGAATAATCCAAATCGCTTTGAACGTTTGGCCGATGTATACCCAAGAAACAGACGTGACAATTCGAAATTAAATAATGTACCGTGTCAAACCACTATGATGCGCAAAAGTATTTATTGCATGGCCCCAGTTGTTTATAATAAATTGCCAAGTGCTTGGAAAGACTTGAAAACGGTGCAATTCAAAAGTACACTTCGTAAATTATTAATAGATACTAATACTAATAGAACTACCTCGAATTTTTAATTAATTAATTAATCATTGTTTTGCTTACGGAATAATTTATTAGTGTATTGTCTATGACCTGGAATTTTTAATGTTTGTTTGTTTATTTACCTTCGGACCACGATTTTGTATTGACTTATTGTATGACTTATTGATTGATGATTTGATTGACTTATTGATTATGCTTACAATTTTAATTTTTATGTAATAATTAAGTTGATATTTTTAATGAATATTTGAATTTTAATAATTTTATTGAATGAGAATAACGTAACTAATTTAATGCTCCAATAAGAATTTAAATTTTAACAATTTTATATAATGAAAATGTTTGCATGCCGAATGGTGAAATATGGCAGAACTCTGATGAAAACCTACCACTACCTACTTATGTATAACCCATATTTGCAAATAAATGCTATTCTATTCTATTCTATTCTATTCTATTCTATTCTATTCTAAAAAAAATGCGGTTTGTAGGTTTGTAGTCTTTTTAATTTCGCGGAGGGCATATGAAAACTTTGAGATTTTTGATTTAACTGTCTGTATGTGTGTCTTCCAGTTTATGTTTGCATATAGAATAGAAGAAAGAGACTGGTTCTCAGACTCACGTGAAAATAAAAATATTATGATCAGACAAAACTATACACAGCAATAAAATAAAACCCGTATACTAGATTTCAGAAACATGAATAACAGAACAGCATCAATAGTGGCATAGATTTACGACATCAACCCCCGCTTGCCAGCGCGGGTACATTTTTACCCGCAGAACAATTTGACGCGAAAGCATTCGTCAGCGATGGATGACACAAATGTGCTACGCGACGGTACTAAAGAACCGCGAGATTCGAGAGGGTTAGACGCTTTGTGATGTAGTGTTGCCAGAATTTGAAATAATAGAAATAACGTATTTTTTAAGTTGGTTAAATTTAAGTTTGGACTGCTGAAATTGCAAAATCGTTGAGGATTCTGAGCAGTCGTCCCTGCAACTGTATATTTAGCTGTTGGGCTTATATTTTAACACTGCATTAAGCTGTATAGTAAAATTCTTAAATTAAAACGTTTCTCCACACTATCTTCTCTATCGTATATAGCTTTTTAAAAAATTGGGAATTGACCCCGCGACGCGCGTAGCGAAGCAGTCAATCGTTTAAACACTGCACCACTCATGTGGGACCGGCCGTTAACTGGTATAGAGATAAGACCGTTGGCCATTGAGAATATCTTGCCAAATAACTCAATTTAATAGGGGTCTGCACAGAACAACGGCTTCTTCCAAAACTCTAAATTAGTCGACATCTCAGTTTGTGCTGCATCTTAGTGGCGTATATAGATCAGAGTTCGTAATCGTGGTTCATGAAACAACAAAATTCCACCGACCTTGAAGTTTGAGATAAAACCTTTTTTTCCAATTTCATCCCAAATATATTCTTTGGTCTGGCAACACCAAGTCCTGACTCAGCATAAGCTATGACTGAGTGTATCTTATTGATTCGAGATGAGATGTCGATACAGCCACGCGATATCTTATGTAAGCTATATGTTGATCATGTATTCTTACATACAGCTATCTTCTTTACTGAGATTGAGTTACTGTTTTTACAGTTATTAAGAAAGTTGCTGACAGGATGCTGATATGAAGTATACTCATATAAAGCACTACCTAATTTATACATCTCAAAATATGTTTCTGCTGGATATGAGACAGAAGGGTCCGAGCAATGTGGCAACACTTGCGGAAGGGCCAATGAACAGCAGTGGACGTCTTTAAGCTGCAATGATTAAAAAACGTTTAAACAATATCGACTAGGCCAAAACTGATCTTCGTTTTATATAAATTATACAATATTCTTGTTCATTTGAATTAAACGCAAGTATTCATTGCCTTTTTTGCCGTATTTCGAATATTAATGTAAATGACGTGTTTTCGTTATTTATCTATGAAAAAGTAGCCTAAGGCAAAATACTCGAATAACGGTAGGTGGGACTATAAAACGTTATACGGCCATGTCTACCAAAACTCAAGTATACAAAACAATGGGGAAACCAAAAATAGCGCAGGAAACGGTACAACAACAAAGAAACAAGTTAAAAAGGCGTAAAGAAAAACGTCACGAAAAATACTACAACAAGCGCAATTCCCACGGCGCTCTTCAAGAAAATCTTATGAATTCGACGTAATAAAGATGCAAATGTGTACGTTTTTTTTCCTCGCCAGTGTACTGCCGGTTCACTCGGAAGGAAACTTCACAAATGGCGTGCATTGCGACTCTGTTTACACTATCTGTCAAAATAATTGTGCACGTTCCCGCGTGGCTGTGACGCACACATGTTTGTGCACCATATTGGAGAGTATTTTTATTTATTTGTGTACAAAAATATTGCTATTTCAGAGAAGGTAATGCTATCGAGTGTTTGTGTGCAGTGGGTGATATGTCTTATCTTTAGAAGAGCGTTAATATTTCTAAGCTTTATAGGAGATTAATAATTATTTTTTGGAGTAAAATTCATAAGTTCATCATATTTTTTTAAGTTGCCTGTACTGTCCCACTGCTGGGCAAAGGCCTTCAAGCATTCCTCCAATGTGTTTTTTTAAATGATAAAATGTTTTTTTTTTTTTAAAACGTTGCCCCACACTAGGAATTTCTCCTGTATCGTGGGTGCGTTTACAAACATTTAAACTCACAAACACAGAACACCCAGATCCGAAACAACTATCTGTAGGCTATCTGTGTTGGGTATTTTGCAATTAGGTTTTACAAACCCTTTCACAAATCATTTTTTTTAAAACAAGATGGGGCCGGTGTTTCATACCTGACTACTCTGAGAAGAAACATCTGAAACAAAACTCAAAGGTCATAGTCTCTTTTAAGGTCTAGACATAATCTTGGTACACACAGGAAGACTATGCAGATTAGTGTTTTTTTTTCTTTTATGGCTGGTGGAAAATCATCAAATATGGTCCCGCTCTTGGGCAGAGCGAAAAGGAGTGTCAGACTTCTACTGACTAAAAACCACCCATGTTCCTTCTTAGCCCTTCTTAGCCCTTCATGTTGAGGCCGCGGTATCTCTTCGAACAACCCACAGCCCCGTCGGGTAGCAGATTAGTGTCTGAGATGGTCTTTTGAAGAAAGTACCACACAGATTTGAGTGGACCCATCATATATTATCTCAGTGTTTTCTCGTGTCTCCTCGAACCAACCCTCGTGGTACGTGTTCAAATCATCTTGCCACGTCTTTCTGGGCCGGCCTTGGCGGCGACGTCCGTCTTCCGGACACCATTTTCTCCCAAGTTCATATTTGGCTGATTATAATATAATGGTGATATCGCGAATTGAAGCATTAATCTCGATCCCTGTAATAATCTCTAACTTAGATTAAATGCCTTTGAGCCTTTCAATCCTTCACATTACGGACTAATTTGCTTTAAAGACTTCTTTGTCCGAGGGGAAATCTAGCAGTTTACATCAAACAGTCAAAGAGATAAACGGAATAATATCCAAAATCCATTTGGAATTTGTCACTAATATAACTTTTAATGGAGAGTCCGTTATACCCTCGTCAGGGCGGTCTCTGTCGCTATTGTTTTAACCAAATGTCAATATCTAAGATAATCTTCAGCCTGGCATAAAGTCTGCCAACAGTCACGGTGACAGATATTATTAATTTTGTGCTAATATTTGTGGCACAATGTGTACTAGTATTTAGTTCAGGGTTTTTGTTAGAAGTAAGATTGTCAAATAACGTTGTCACTTTGTCAGTGATGTTTTAATCAATTCGGGGAGGATAAAGTGAGGTTTTTATTTGTAACACAGAATTAATATAGGTACGCATGGGATTTAATGTAAAGATAGTGAAGTCTGTTTGTCTGTCTGTGAGCAAACACACAAATTCTATTCCATGTTTTAAAGTAATCTCATACTAGGTAAAGTTAAATCAAACTGGCCAAGTACAAGTCGGACTTTCACATGAAGGGTTCCGTACCATTGTAGTAGATATTGAGAGATTATCCATGTTTATTAGCACCAAAGACTTTTTATAGGTTTTCCTATGATCTATAAGTGTTGTAATTCAGTGGTTTCGGAGATAAAGCCCGTCGCCCCATTATCTCCGAAATTACTGAGCCCAAAATGGTCGGACAGATAGACAGACACACGAGTGATCCTATAAGGGTTCCTTTTTTTTTTCTTTTGAGGTACAGAACCCAAAAAAATATTTGACTTTAGCACTATGTCGGCGTAACTCATTTGTATAGTCACGCCAAATTACAGCTTTCTAGTACTAAGAGTCTTTGAGATATAGTGCGGACAGACGGACAGACAGACAGACAGACGGACATGGCGTAAATAAATCAAGGTCCAAACCTACAATGTCCTCAGTTTATACACACACTGTCCCTCTCACTCCGCCTTGTTTAATCCTTTTATCCTTTCTAATGACGTCTAGAGCAAGTGATAGGCTAGCCGTGCCGTCTCCAGTATACAGCGCTGTAATGTGCTGGAGACGCGGCGACGGCAAAGCGCTTAAAGCGGCGTTTAGTGCAGATTGCGCTGAGCTGTATACTCGGGGTAAGGCAGGGCGTACAGATGCGACGGTAATTGGTTTCCTAGTCCTTTAGATTGTGTTTGTGATGGTGTTGTGTTATTTAAAAGGACTTTTTGTAAACTTAGATGTCTTAGGTTCGATCGGACATATAGTTTTTGGATTTTTCTATCAGGAACTTGTCAGCAGTAACTAGGAGTCTGGCCCTATGTCCGGAATATGGCAAAAGGCTCTTTCAATGAATGTGGGTGCACTATTGGCACACCCACATTGGGTAACCCTTTTTTTTTTTTGGGGCTTGGGAAATCATCAAATAACCCCTCCCGCTCTTGGGCAGAGCGAAAGGGAGTGTCAGACTTCTACTGACTAAAAACCACCCATGTTCCTTCTTAGCCCTTCATGTCGAGGCCGCGGTATCAAAACAATTTTTTTCCCAAAACCCCAACATATCAAGTCTTCATCATTGTCTGCCTAGCCTTTTCTCAGTCGTGTTGTTTTCAGTCTCTCAGAATTTCAGTCTTGCTGAATATCAGTATTTTACGTGAACCGACTACATATCTGACTATTCAAATACATAGCGTAAATAATAAAGCGGTATCGCGTGCAAAGAGTAGTACTGTAGTGTTCCGACATATGTAATTGATTGACTTTTTGAGCTGGAATAATTTCATGAATAAAATATTCCGGAGCGATTGACCGGCCGGCGATATAGGAGTTATTCTGGCATCAATATTTATATATATCTAGACTTTACATGAATTACAAAATAGCTAACATAATAGTGGTTTTGATACCCAGATTGATACAGAAAATATTTTTTCAGGGTCACTTGTAATTAAGTTTTCATTTTACGTTATAAGGCTGTAACTAATACTGTAAAGTAAGTTAGTACTGTAAAACAAAATACTGTACATTGCATAACGATATTATTGATTTTAAATTATTATTATAAAAACATACTAATATTAAAAATGCGAAACTGACTGTGTCTAAAATGAAGTTTGGAACACAGGTAGTCTTGAGCCTGAAAAAGGACAAAAGCTACTTTGTAATGCGAAAAAGGGTTGTAAGGGATTGAAAGGGGGCCCGTCGGGGCTGCGGGTTGTTCTCAAGAGATACCGTGGCCTCGACATGAAGGGCTAAGAAGGAACATGGGTGGTTTTTAGTCAGTAGAAGTCTGACACTCCCTTTCGCTCTGCCCAAGAGCACGAGGGGTTATTTGATGATTTTCCACCCACCCAAAAAAAACAAAGACAACCGGCATCGGTTGCTATAACCGACATCGGTTGCGATAACTGACATAGGTTGTTCCCTTGTTCCGGCCTATAATGTTCCCACTGCATGGACTCAGGCCTCCTGTCTAGGAGAGCGATGGGCTGTAATCCACCACGCGAACCCGGAGTAGATTGGCAGCTGTCACATGTCTTTGATTTTTTTCTAAGACATGCGTTTCTGTACGATGTTTTCCCTCACCATTTTGAGAGCAGCGGTGATAAAGTTTTATAATCCAATCAAAATGTAGTCGTTAACGTGCGCCACATCTTACGTATACAGTGTATTAAAATAATATCAGCGTTATATTGCGCCGCTGCAGTTTGTCCATATTGAAACATTATAATCTGTTTTTGATTAGCTTTCTGACCGTTACGTGAACGTTCTCTCACTAACTTTGTAACCAGAAGCAATAAGAAAATACTAACATTGCATCAATGGTTTTTGAGCTCTAATACTACGTCAATAAGAGCAGGTTTATTTCAAAACGGGAAGATTAGATTTTAGTTCGTTCGTTGGTTTTTGAATTCATATGCCAAAAAGGAAACGATCGCAGTCTTAAAGTCGATATCAAAAACTCCACTTTTTTGTTCATTTTGTCTTGAATCTTTCACTCAAAATGAAATGTCAGAACACACTATAAATCAAAAAGTCAGCACTCGGCATTTACCTAAATTACTTACTCGCCTACCGATAGGAACATTCGAACGTATTCCTACGTATTTTATCAGATGCGTCTGAGGAACGTGAAATAAAGCAAATACTATCAGCTTCACAATAACCTCGATTCGCAACCTTTTTAACCGACTTCAAAAAAGGAGGAGGTTATATGTTCGTGTGTATGTATTTTTTTTTTTTTTTTTTTTATGTATGTTACCTGATTTCTCCTCCATTTGTGAACCGATTCCCAAAATTCTTTTTTTATTTGAAAGAGTATACTCCTGAGGTGGTCCCATTTAATTTTTGGTGAAGATCTGATCCTGATCTTCGGAGATATACAATAGAACTCTTCAAAAATAGACGGCAAATCTGTCGTGATTGCTGCAATCGCTTGGATGTTTATAGTTTATACAACATCATGACGTAACGTCGCGCCTGTATGATCTGAGGGGGTACGCAGATGTGTACACCCAGATTTGGACAGTAAGATATTATGTAATGTTCCATTTATTGGGGATAAATAAAACCTATTATTTGTTTGGGAACAACTAAAAATGGAAAAATAAAAAACTTTTTGGCAAAAAATAAAACCGACTTCAAAAACACAAAAAAGTGAAAAATAACTTTAGCTTCTGAAGTCGGTGACAAAAAAACTGAATAAAACAAACAAAAGTCACCGACTTCAGAAGCTAAAGTTATTTTTCACTTTTTTGTGTTTTTGAAGTCGGTTTTATTTTTTGCCAAAAAGTTTTTTACTCAAACAAGTGATCATCATCATAATATCAGCCCCAAATTGCCCACTGCTGGTTATATGCCTTCCATTTTATCCGCCATACTTCCCGGTCCTGTGTGATTTTTATCCATGTGTTTCCCGCGAATTTGGTGATATCGGAAACCCAACAATTTTACCTTTGCTCAACTCAAACATAGATATCTTTTTTTTTTTTGGCGGGTGGAAAATCATCAAATAACCCCTCCCACTCTTGGGCAGATTGAAAGGGAGTGTCAGACTTCTACTGACTAAAAACCACCCATGTTCCTTCTTAGCCCTTCATGTCGAGGTCGCGGTATCTCTTGCGAACAACCCGCAGCCCCGACGGGCAAAACATAGAAACCAAAACATTCGATACTAACCCATAATTTAAATACGAATCGAATAAAAACATAAAGAGAAGTGTGAGAGGAAAGTGTCGGAGCGATGGAACCCACGCCCACAACTCTAGAGACTTTAATTAATAATTGAAAGGTGAAAAATGTGAAATATCCCCAGCCCTGATAGAAATAAAACTGTAAAGAGACCTTTACAATGTACGTTTATATGTATTTTATGGAATAACAGTTGGATTTTATCGTGAAAGAGTTGTAAACGTAAATCTTATGTATAGGCGTTTCGACTATAAACTTTTAAAACTAACAGGTGCTTTGAAATTGGAAAACAATGTACAAAATGTTCTGCCATCACAACCGTCACTTTGTTAATAGTTTTGTGGATTCTAAATTGAGAATTAATTATTTTCCTAAATTCTTCCCCTTCTTTTTCTAGAACTAAAAATTTTAATTTGGATATTATGCCAAATAAAATTTATCAATAATAATTGCTCCACCGATTAGTGGATTCGCACGATGAAGATTTTGCAAAGAGTCGAAATATTCACATTAAAATGATGGACCGCATTAATTTCCTATATATTTACGATGTACCGCAATTGCTAATACAACTGCAAAGAATACAAACTTAAATTTTTTTTAGTAAGGTCGTCATTTACCGGTGTATGTGATATGAAAACATTGATTTCCTTTAAAACAGTTTTTACATCAAACAGAAACAACTTCCTTTTTTCCCCATTTCAAAATCACTTGAATTTTCCGTATTTCGTTCTCTCAAACAGAACCACTCTAGGAAAAGTTGTACATGTAACGAAGTCATGTGAACTCTTCCTTACGCGAGCTAATTTCAAATAGTCACGTCTTGGCGCAGGTGGAACAGGGGATCGAATCCGCGTCTATGGATAGGATAGAGCGGCTGTCAACCGCGCGTGTGTCTCGCTGATATGTTATGGTTTATGGTACGATTTGTATTTAGGTTACATTGATTTTACGATATCATGTATTTTAGAATCAATTTTGTAAAGAAGTAAAAGTATAATTCACAATTTACCAGATAGCAAATTGACACATTTTTTTTTAATGTAATCTACAGATACGCTAACTACCAATAAGGAGCTGTAGACATATACTATAAAAGTGACTTTCGATCTTATAAAGTTTGGTCGAACCGGTACGGACAAACTACAGACTTGAATCCTAAATCTGGACACTGACAGATGATGAAGGTGAGTAACTGAGTACTGAAGTATCCGAGAAAACCCGATGGCTGCAGCCGGTAAGCAACTAATCCGTAACGTGTTGAATGAAGCCTTACCCGTGGCTGCCAAATAGAGAACGTATAATACGAAATAGGTAAGCCAATCTGCCACTACCGTCACTCACATTGCAAAACGTTACATATTTTAACAGCAGGCAAGTAATATCAGATCTCACTGACACTGATATTTACGAGTTAATTCAAGGCTTGCTCCCGAACTTAAGTTCAGCTTACAGATTTATGTGTAGCACAAATTAATAATTTATAACTTTGTTACCTATTCGTGTATTAGACAGTAATTACATTACTTTGAACAAGCGTATCGTCTTACTGTGTATTATAATTTTAAGCCTCTTGGTAATGATTTTGTGTTGTTATTAAGGGATCTACTGAAAACCAGAGGAACCAAAATATATCATTGTAACAGTCATAATTATAATAATATCATTGGTGACAAGAAGATAAAACCAGGCAGCCTTACAAATAATGGGGGATCGGCCTGAGTCAAAAAAAAATGTATAATTAGATAAACAATATATTAGATTATCGAAAAATATTGGATACGTGTTTTTTGTTTTATCAAATTAATAAAAATTGACGAAGATAAAACGCGTCAATGATCATGAGTGGGGGGTTGTGACGTCATGTGTAGGTAAAAATGTACTGACATGTGACGTTTTCGTGGAGTTCGCGAGTTTTCGAAGCACTGTATCATTATGTCTTAATTTTTTGTTTATGTGAAAAAAGGAAAAATATGTGTTCAATATTTTTTGGAAATCTATCTGATGGACTAATTATTTTTTTTTTGTCCGATCCCCAAGTCTTGTTATAACTTCCTACCTGGTCTCATGGTGCCACTTCTGGGCGTGAGGTCGTGGGTTTGATGCCTAGTATGAGCAGTATTGTTCGTTTTTTCCATCTGGAATTCCTTTAGTCTACATTCATGGTGTCAACTAAGCACACCTCATTACAATTAAGCACACATGCTATTTAGGAGTTCATAGGACTTAAACATAACTGATATAGGTACTTAATATATTTATGTTATCAGGCAGTGAGCTATGTTGTGTTTGTTTCTTAAAGATTTCGTTTTAATGCTCTCATGACATAAATATAAGGAGACTACTTGATAGAGGAATATACAGTGAACAAACCATTTCAGAGAACTTGTCCATGTTCTAGCTCGCTATATCTCTTGTGTCGGGACGGGTGAATCTACGGGATAACTTGGATATTCAGCTGTTCCGACTGCTGGGTAGAGAACATTCGTTTAATGGGATTGGGAGAAATTTAGATAACTAAAGATTTGAGTATACAGATGAGGACACAGATACAGTTAAGGATGTGAGTGATGTGGTTGTCAGGAATATAATTATTGTTAACGTGTTTTTTTAACTACAAAGAAATGTTAGTGTAAAGCAATGAGTAAATAAGCTATACCGTTTACCCGACCAGAGGGGAGGGGGGGGGGAGGGAATGAGGGTAATGTTTATATTCTTGGGGTATGTTGAAAAAGGCATTGTTCTGAGTTATAATAACCAAGATTTTAAGCCTTTTTTTTTTTTTTTTTTTTGGGGGGTGGGAAATCATCAAATAACCCCTCCCGCTCTTGGGCAGAGCGAGAGGGAGTGTCAGACTTCTACTGACTAAAAACCACCCATGTTCCTTCTTCGCCCTTCATGTCGAGGCCTCGGTATCCCTTGCGGACATCCCGCAGCCTCGACAGGCGTCGGCCCTTGTGGGCCCCTTCCGTGTTGCTGACATCTCTTTGAGGCGCGCGTGGAACACGAACGCGCCGTCGACACGGCCTGTTGTCGTCATAAGACGGACGGACGGCGAGCTTACCCATCACTCACCGTCCACAGGCCCGCGTCTACGGTGGCCGGAAGCCATCACGTGGCCCCCGACGCCCGGAGCGCCTCCCGCGGCGGCTGGGACGAGAGGTTCTCTCCCTCTCACGTTCCGCCACCTCCTTCGCTAGCATCACTGCTTCGCAGAAGGAGGCGACGGCGTCCCATTCCTCCTCGCCCCGGACCATGGCTTGCACCAGGGCCGGACGCGAGAGGTCGCCGCCGCCGATCGCCGCTACGAGAACACGGCGGGGCTCCGCCCAAGCGGGACACACCTCCACGGTGTGCTCCACCGTGTCCTCCGGCCGATCCTCACAATGGTGACAACCGGGCGTTTCCTCCCGCCTGATTCGGTGCAGGTACCTCCCGAAACAACCGTGTCCGGTGAGCACCTGCGTCAGACGGAAGGTGAGGGCGCCGTGGCGCCTCTCCAGCCACTCCTCAAAGAGGGGACTTACCGCCACTATCGTGGCGTGCCCTAAGATTTTAAGCCTTCATCTACATATTTGTAAAATAGTGATGATGATCCAGTAGAGCTACAATCAAAACATACTGCTTTTAATATCTCGTGTCTCAACGATATAAAGACACGAGATTTTTCTTCAAGCTAAAAATCTCGTTAACAATGTAGTGTGTCTCAACCCCCAATAAAACCTCGAACATTTACATCCAATCCAATACTCCCTCGCGCCCGACACCCAACCTACAGTAAGTCCACAAAATTATTTGCGCACTAAAGCGGTGTATGAATTTATAAGCGACGCCCGGAATCCTAAAATTCAACTAAACCGGGAAACTTTCGTCCCTCCTGACCTTCAAGAAACTTGCTTCTGATGTAGGTACCTACATACCTACTTCAAATTTACAACCCTGCTCCCGCTATGCTTGTTCATTTTCTTCAACTACTGTGGCCTTGTTTTCGAGAATTTTCAAATTGGTTGTGTTTTAATTGGCGGTGTTTAAACGATGTGATATTTTCGCTCGGTTTTTGGAAAATTAAAACAAAAATTAAGTAACCAAATGGTCAAGCTCGCGTAAACAGCTGTGATTGGTCAAATTAATTATCATAAGCCAATCTGGTGGTCTTGCAATACGTTACAGAAACTTAAGAATGTTTATGATGAAGATGACTCCGTTAAGAATGCTGATGACGTAAACACAAATAGCCTTTTTTTTTGTTTTGGCGGGTGGAAAATCATCGAATAACCCCGCTCGCTCTTGGGCAGAGTAAAAGGGAGTGTCAGACTTTTACTGACTAAAAACCACCCATGTTCCTTCTTAGCCCTTTATGTCGAGGCCGGGATATCTCTTGCGAACAACCCGCAGCCCCGACGGGAACACAAATAGCCTTAGTCTGTATCGACCAAGTTCTAATTGACTCTATAAACGAACTCGGAAATTTTCTAATGTAAAAAAAAATCGGGTTTTTGTCTCTGCGTCTAAGCATTGAACAAACATCAATTAAGGGAATAGGGAAACATATAAAATTAGAGTATCAAAGTAAAATTTAAATGTTGACCAGAATATTTGACTATAAACCCTGTAAGAGGCTAATGAAGATTTCAAGGACCATCTTTTTTACATTTACGGTAAAATAATTTCTAGACAGATAGAATATTATTTATTACGGTGGAATTTAAGCGCCAGGTAAATTCGCGGACCTACAAATTGCAAAAAACGCAAGTCGGTATGTAAGTACTTTAATTTGGGTGTTTCCTCGTGGTTATACTATTTTGTCATACCAGTATGACCACGAGGACATTATCATATCATACTATAATTTTTGCAACACCTGTATATAAAGAAAAAGTATAAGGTGCCTGGTAATTCGTGACAACTTGTTCATCAACTGGCGAGTGTGAAACTCCCCGAGTTTATAACTTCTAATTTTACATGTCCTCGTGGTCATACTGGTATGACAAAATAGTATGACCACGAGGAAACACCCATTAATTTTGCGGTCTACCCTGGCGCTTCCACTTTAAGTGAGCCATTCAAATTACAAGTGAAAACACGATACAATACAATGTAGAACTAGTGCATTGGATGACACAGTGGTGCATAGGATGGTTTTGTCCCTAAAATGATTTTAGTTATCATTGAAGGTAAAGCAGTGAGCATTCTATACGCCTTTTTTATTTTTTGGGGGTTGGGAAATCATCAAATAACCCCTCTCGCTCTTGGGCAGAATCGAAAGGGAGTGTCAGACTTCTACTGACTAAAAACTACCTATTTTCCTTCTTAGCCCTTTATGTAGAGGCCTCGGTATCTCTTGTGAACAACCCGCAGCCCCGACGGGGGCATTCTATACGCCTGAGTTGAATTTTTACGAATAATCCTAAAAAAGGGTTTTCGTTTCATCCATTCCACCTTAAATATCATGATCTAAAGCCTTTCTCCACAAACTGAAGTATTATCTCCATGATTAGCAGCCGCTGTTCGTGCGCCGTTTGACAAAAGACTCAATTTCAACTTCGATTATTATCTCAATGCTGTTTCTGGCATCCAATCAAATTGTACTACGGTAGAGATGTGAAGACATTTAATATTGTACGTAGAGGAGCTTTGAACAGGTTAGAGTGACAGGCATAATAGGTAAATGATGACTTCAAGGAGATCTAAAGTAACAAGGATATCTATCGATCTTCGATGCCTGATTCATCTTTTTGCCAAAATACGAACCCAGAAGATACAATTCCTAACGCAAACATTACCGGTTCAGACTGTAGCGGGGGCGAAACTAGTCGTATAGTTTCAACATCTGTTACTGCAGCTCCACCTAAAAACCAGTCATTTTATTCGATGGTTTTGCTGGTCAAATTTGCTATTGCGGCCTTCTACGAATTTGTACCTTTATTGAGTTGCACGTAGGTAAACATGGAATATTGCCTTTTTTGCAGCGATTGCAATAAATACCGGTTTCATAGCTCTGTGTTTTTTTCTCTTTTTTTTAATTTCGATAGGATTTTCCATTTTTATGTTTTAGTTAGTTTTGTGTTTCATATAAAACTTTCAGGCGTTGTACCATTTTAGGTTTTAGACAGTTAGTAATTATTTTCAAATAGAAACCGAATTAAATTCGGCTAACTAAATAATTGATTTACTTTTGAGAAATCTAATTTAGTATCCGAAAACAGTAGCGAACTTGAGCGCCTACTTCCACTAAGCCAATCACAACTTAATCCGAAACAAGAACAGCAATTTCCCGAATATTTTAGTTACATAGGGCGACCCCATTCTTGCCCGAAAAAACCCTAAACGCTTCGATTTCATTATGCATACCCCAGCCAATTGTCCAAGTTGGATAATAAAAGTGGAAATAGTGACCCATGAACGTAATATTATCATGTTATTGTAAACAAAACCACGGCTTCCCTTTCTGTCGTTACCGGTTGAATAACGAGGCAAGTTTTATTAAAAAATCCGGGTATTATCCCGCTGGGGCTGAAAGTTAGGTTGTAGCGGCTATACGCGCCACCTGACTGCGAATGGGCTAAGGTGAGCTCATTAATTAAGTAAGTTGTAATTACAACATTAATTTCGGTCAAGATTGAGCTTAAATTACTGCATGATCTTCATCATTTACAAGGTTTTGTAAGAAATATAATTTACACACTAAAATGTGTTCATGATACACAGGTGCACAGGTGCGTAGTACTCACAACCAGCGTGCCTGATGCCCAGATGTATGTATGTAGACGAGGCAAAAGGAGTATGTAAGGATCGTAGCAGGTGGCGTTCTTTGATTTCTGCCTACACTCATGGGAAAAGGGCGTGAGTTTTAAATGTTATGTGTAAAAAATATAGTCACAAATATGTTAGGTACTTGAACTATGGTAAAAACCGGAACTCGATCCCCGAAAACCGTTAAAACAAAGGGAAAAAAAAATAATAATTAAAAAAATTAAAAAACACGCCTGCCATGACAAAAAGTAAACTAAAAAATAAAAAAACAAGTCAAACGAATTCAGTGATGAATCGAAAATGGAAAACTGTAAACTAAAACTTTTATTGCAGTCGGGGGACAGTTCGGTGGAACAATTCTTTACAGGTCCCCCGACTGCAATAAAAGTTTTAGTTTACAGTTTTCCATTTTGGAATACATTTACGGGACCTTGCTCCCATTCATCACTGAATTCGTTTGACTTGTTTTTTTATTTTTTAGTTTACTTTTTGTCATGGCAGGCGTGTTTTTTAATTTTTTTAATTATTTATTTTTTATTTCATATCTTTTAGTGATATATCGGTATTTTGACCTATAACCAATCATTTAAGCTATAAGACGTCCACTGCTGGACATAGGCCTCCCCCAGAAGGGGGAATTGCCATAATAGCCACGCTTGGCAGGCGGGTTGGCGATCGCAGTATGGTTGTTAAGAAGGCACAGAGAACGCTGCTGCCCATTCTCTGGTAAGTCCCTTAGTCGCCTCTTACGACACCCACGGGAAGATATGGGATGGTCCTATTCTTTATGTCCGACACCACACACCTATAACCAATATGGCACGAATGTCGCGCTAAGGATAAATACTAAATCGATTATTTTTATGGATACTAACTTTGAGATCTGAGGTGATTTAGTTATTGTAGTGACACGTAAATTAGGCAACTTTTTAACTGTATCAGGCGTCTGTCGGAATTTTCTTTATTTGATCACTATTTTTATGTCTAAATTGACCGGACTATAAGAACTATGAATATTTTGTTTACATTCTAAGAAATTCAAGTGTAGTGCCAAACAGTTTTAAGTGTAGTAGGTACCAAAAAACTTTTACAGATCCCTTTGTGCGTGGGTTCAACTCGCACTTGGCCGGTTTTTTTTTAAACTATTGTTTTATAACACACGTAATGCTTTATTCATTTGTGTTAGTAATGAGTTTTAAGTTGAATCTCGCAGTCAGATTTTTCCATACCAAAATCTACCCTGATCTTCTTTTTCGACCCTTTAAGGGGTGATTTTGACTATGATTGCAAATATGTATTATTATTTCCTTAAATTGATATTTTTGCCATGTTTCAAGTAAATTGATTCACGCATTCTGACTTTTCATACAAACTTAAAAACCATTTAGGTGCCGTCGTAGATGGATTTGGGAGTTGTAACCTAGCCAGTTTTATTTCTTTCATTACCGAGAATCTATTGATATGTAGTTTATTCGTATCGAATCCCGGGTTTAAAATGTCACCATTTCATTTGTTGAGTAGTATTACTAGTAAGCAATAGGTATTGAATACTACTGTGGTATATTTTTGTAATCTACTTAATAAGTTCTAGACGATGATTATATTTTTTATTGAAATTTCAATAAAAACAAATTAAAAGTTCTTTTTATTTCTAAACCATGGCCACCCTATTACGTTTTTTGATATTTTACCTAGCCTATGTTACCCGGGGTGACGCAATGAATCTAACGATACTACATACATCAAAATCGGTTCAGGCGTTTAGAAGTTATGGTGGAATAAAGAAACTCACAAACAAACATACATACATACATACATACATACATACATACATACATACATACATGAACGTTAAAAACATAACACTCTTTTTTTTGGGGCAGTCGTGTAAAAAGGAAGAAGAAATTCGTATTTTTTCCGTATTTGGATACCGTTATCCAAATACAGTTCAAAAAAGTTTCAAACAATTAATGAATCCCGAATACTCGACATTCTAAATAAAGCAAGTAAAACACCATAATGAGGGGTGAGGGTACATTGATCCCCCGTATCTTGCACAGGCTTACGCAACACAGGTACGGCACAAAGGATGGGGGCAGTCTTTGACTCGACAAAGACATAATTACTTTGTGAAGAATTGTCTCGGCACGCCTTCAAATGACAGAATCGCTGCGATAATTCCCGAAATTCTCGGGAATTTTGACGTAACCCAAGGTCCCGATTTTTGAGTCGATTTTTAAACGTTACGAGCTTGCTTTTTAAGACTTTTGTGATTTATGTTTTAGGGTCGTGGAAAGGATTAAAGTGTCTGCTCGTTTTTTGACTGACTCAAGTTTTTTACGAACTTTTACTTCAGTTTAATAGCAGTAAAGAATTACGCCAACATTATGTTTGTAACTGCTATAGAGAACTGATATTCAAACTGAAATCGAATTCCTGGTAGTACCACAAACGATGTTTCGCAAAAACGAGTAATCTTACTATGGCCTTAGTCACCAAAATCTCGATTTCTGAGAACTAGGCAAAGCCTCCATTAATTTGCTATCAAATCCCACGTCATGTGATCGTTTGACCAAAATATACTTAAATATTTATCTGGCTCGAAGGACCAATATTTGTTTGTGTTGGAATAAAAGACTGGACTTCATTTAAATAGGCCGGCGTTTATTGTCGTTTGTTTAACAGTATGTTAGGTGTCCCGGACAAACAATTAATAATAAGAAATAGTATTTTCGTAAGACGTGGTGATGCCTGTATTAACTAGCGGTCATGATAATGCCAAGCCGTGTAGCCATTCGTTTCGTGCAACATTCCGTCGGTCACGGGTAAGAGTCTCAATATCATTTTGACATGCTGAGCTATGCATCACATTTTCAAGAATGCTTAGCCACTCACGTGCCCGGGTGTGAAAAAAATCACGCTCAAATTGCCCACAAAAAAGGTCTTCGGGCGCCGGAGCGTATAGACGTAATGAAACTTAATTTACGACCGTTTCAAGGGGTTTTATGATAAAGTAGTGACTGTTTTGTAAAGCTAAAGAAACAAAGAATTTGTTTATCTTAGTTTCTAAGAATTGCACTTGATGTATTAATTACAAAAAATGCAGAATGATTAAACACAGTGATTCTAAAAAGTTGTTGAGAAAAAACATTTTTTGTACGAAATCTAAATCGATAACATATGGTTTTTTTGTTATAATTATGCAGAATATTAGTTTATCTTTACATCCAGTATTTATTATGTACATGACTTCTAACTAAATACGGCTTAAAATAAATGTTGAATACGGTCAATATTTTCGGCAACGCCTTATTACGCAGCTAAACAATGCGCGAAGTTAGTGCCTATTTTATAGCAAATATCATGCCTGTAGGATAAAAATATATCTTGTAATAAAAATAAGCATTATTTAGCCTTAGGATTCAGTTAAAACATACATCACTTTTTAAGAAAATGATAACAAAAAAATAATAATCCTGAAATCGAAGCCCATTTGCCTTAACTATAATAGGTAGTCATAGTTGTAAACAGATTCTAGGTAACTAGTTATTATTATTTTCTTTGAAAATATTATGTATAGAAAGAACAGATTCTCTAGTTAATATCAATATGCATTAACAGGCCAGTACTGTACTAAATTTTTAATAAATAAATAGAAAAACAGTTACATTACTAAAGTGCCTCTGGTAGCCACAGCTACATACGAACTATAGGTACTTACGACTTGACGTCCGTAATCGCTCATCCTACGTAAAAATACAAAGATAATCTTTAAAAAGATATTTATAATTAAGCACTAATAACTAGATTACTCTATTTCATATGAAGATTCTGTTCCTATACGATAATAGTAACATTTAGCAGCTTCAAGACAGGGTTATGTTACCAAATCTAGCGTAGATTACTTTAAAGATCAGAAATATAATAAAATTCAACAATTTTGATTCCAAGTGAGGATTAATCGAATAGAGGAATAAACAAAGATTATTTTGATATATAACACTTAGAAATATATAAAAAACAAACTACCTAAGGCATTTTTCCAAATATAGATTAAAATCCAACAAACGTCAATTCTGACTTCTGACTTCCCCAACTTCACAACAGTTCTCAAACGAAATATACTCACCGAAATGCTTCAACTTCACACTCACGATGTTGCCAACCAAATAAACTAGTGATTTGACACACACTGACCCACTGAACTATGCTTTAAATCTAAATATCGTCGTTAAACGGAACGCACACCTCTTGTAGCCACAGTTACCACAGGCAATACAAACGAAAATGTTTTGGTAACTACAGTTACCAAAGGCACGTGAGTGGTTAGGGTCAGAACTTCCTAAAAAACTAATAGACACGTAGAAACACGATAGCCGATATATCTCCACGCAACATAAACCACCATAATTAATTAAAAAACGTGTCTCAAATTAATAACACAGATCGGGCGTGTGGAGTGACATAACGACTTCATATATTGCTCGTATTTATGGCGTATATCATGGTGATCAGATTGATGGCAGTGATGGCGTGAGAATAGCATTATGTTTTGAAGTCTAATTGATTGCTGTGTCGAGGGGCACTGATTTATTCCAAAAGCTTGGCGAGGGGTTGTCAGAATTTCAAAACAGTGGGGTCATTCAAAATTACACAGTAAAGAAAATAGATACTACAATTTTGTTAACAATATTAAAGTGAAATAGAGATATTGATTGATAACTTTTTCATCATTGATTTTGAGTACCAGGGCAAACAGATTCACGATTCAAAATCTTAAAAAACCAGCCACAATTTTAAAATCTAATCCCAAAATGAACAATCGATCATCCAGTTGGATATAAAAACCTTCGTCAAATCGCCACCCCCTGAGAAATAGGGGCATCCAGCATTAATTCAAGTTATAATGGATACAGTGCCATCCGCCCCTCCGTGGGGACTACCTTTGTCAGCGGGAGTCAGCGCCATCGATGTGGGTTATTATTTGAATTTTATAACACTAGTGGGGAAAACTCTTTATTTGTTATGTTTAGCTTTATGAGATTGGATTTGTTTAGTTTTTTATCCATGTGGAATGGAAAAGTTTTATTTGACATAGATATTATATGATTTACGATTTGTATTAACATAATTATGTTTTATTGCGGTGTGAGCTCGTGGTTTAATACGAACTGCCACTCGGGTCGATCTTTAGGTAAAGCTGTGCTTGCCTAGGTCGGTCTGTGGATGGGTGACCGCCCGATATACAGAGTTTCCTCCGTGCCATGGACAGTACGTTAAGCTGTTGGTCACAGGTAGTCAGTGACCTGAAATTCTGACATTCAGTCTTACCAAAGAGGTATCGTATTACCTAGTATTAACTTTGTTATGGAGGTCAGATAGGCAGTCGCTCCATGTAAAATACTGGTATTCAGCTGCATCCGGTTAGACTGGAAGCCGACCCTAACATAGTTGGGAAAAGGCTAGGCAGATGATATATATTTTATTCTCGTTAGTCGTCAGTTCTGATAGTCAGTGGCACGAAAGTCTGTCAAAGTAGTCCAAGTGGTGTGAAATACTGGTTATTAAACTGCATCCAGTTAGACCGAAAACTGACCCCAATTTAGTTGAACTCGTTTTATGATTATAGTAAAGTCTCTTTGTTTTTCTGACATTCAAAGGTGCCTTAAATGAAATATTATATGCTTTGAGCTGTTTTAATACCCTGCATAACTTACTACCGCTCTTCGTTTTTTCTTCTTCATGTGAGCCTAAAATACAGGTAAACTAGAATTATATTTTGTAGTACAGGAAATATTAAAAAGGCCAAGGCATTAAGTCCGCCTCTGTACGATTTTTGTGCATAAAGTTTTATAAATAAATAAATATTCATAATTATTTTGAATTGAAATAGATAATCAGCAATAAAACAAGGAGAAAAAGTTTTTCTTGTTTCTAGATATCTCATTTATTTTTTGTTTTTTCAGACTTTGTGATAAAACTGGAATAAGATCTATGAGCTGTCTACAAATGACAAAGTAACAAAACTGATGAGTTTTCGATAAAACAGGAATAAAGCCTGCCTCGTTTCTGAGACAGACAAAATTTAATATTTTATTGGTTTACAACTTTTGGTCCAGTGCTACGTACGGGAATTATTGTAATCTAACCACTATTTGCAGATTACTGCAAGAACAATGTACCACAGGTAATGATTTCCACTATTATTGGTAGTTTTTTTTATTTTTGTTTTACTATCATCGATAGATTATAAGACAACCTAAACCTTAATCCTTGGTTACAACACTGCAGTTGCTACCGTAAAGAAAGATGCTGGGAACTCCCGTCGGGGCTGCAGGTTGTTCGCAAGAGATACCGCGGCCTCGACATAAAGGGCTAAGAAGGAACATGGGTGGTTTTTAGTCAGTAGAAGTCTGATACTCCCTTTCACTTTGCCCAAGAGCGGGAGGGGTTATTTGATGATTTCCCACCCCCCAAAAATAAAAGTGATGGGAGGTAAAACTAACCTTTCATTATACTAGTAATTGCGTCTGTGACCATATAGGAAAATAGATCGTAATAGGAAAATACTATGAATTGCGTCTTAATTCGTAAAATGGTCACAGACGTAGTTACTATTATGAAATGTCCAATTTTACGCTTTTTAACGCAATTCATATTATGATCTGCTTAATTATCCATTTTAGACCCCCTTATCTGCGAAATAATATACATCTATTAAAGCAATTTTTTCCTAAACACGCCTTTCACTTAAAGCGGCTGAACAACAGAGATCTGTACCACACTTACTAGAAGCACTCAATCCGTTGCGCTCCTAAACAGCTAATCCATAGATTGCAAAGTGAACTCTTTCAACAACAAACAAAGGTAACACAATTCAATCAAGGAACATTTTTAAAGGCCAGTCCACACAACAGCCAATCAGGTCACAATTTTAAAGGCCAGTCCACACAACAGTCAATCGAATGCTTCCTAAATCGCAAATGTGCGCGTCTGTTTATTTATCTCGTTCAAATCGTGGATGATCGAAACGGGGGAGATTCCAGGGAGTGAAGCTGTTGAAGGGTGATAATGGCCAGCCAATTTACAAGTACCTTACCGTAACGATACGACGCCATTGATGTCATTAAATCAATTACCACATTCTTATTAATTGAGCATAATTTATCATCAGCCTACTGGTGGAAGTCCAGCATCACTGCTGGAACACAGGCCTCGTCTTTTTGAGATGGAATGGGCTATAATCTACCGCGTGGAAGATGCCACAAGTGTTCGAATTTTCGATTCTAAGACACGCCGGTTTCCTCACGATGTTTTCCTTCACCGTTTTGAGAGCAGTGGGGATGAAATAAATTACACATAGTAATGCACCTGCCTGGGTTCACATTCACGACTTACTATTCGTAAGTCGGGGCCTCCACCACTGGGCATAACTATTTTAAACAATTATTGTGTTGCGCCTACTAAATCTTATGCCGTTATTAATAGGCTGGATATAAAAAGCAGAATTATTTACATTCAGAGACTTTTTTTCTTCACGTTGCTGGCATGACAGTATTCTATTAATTATGCTACTGTCCCAAAACTTCGTCATTTCACCATTGGACCACAAGTCTTACAATGCTTCGGAAGCATTGTAGACACTTACGGTCTAATGGTGAATAACGCAATTTACACACACAGCTACACTATAACTGACAAATGCTTACACTGACTGGACAGCTCCACTCAAGTTTGTGTGGTTCTTTCTTCACAAGACCATTTCAGAGACGGCACGGTCCTCATATGATTTGACCAGGTCGTGGACTTCAAAAATTACAGTGATCTCTGATTGTGTTTCGACTGTTAGTTCTCAGAGTAGTTAGGTACGAATCACCGGCCCCATCTAGTTTTAAAATAACATGATGTGACGTGTAAAAGTGTTTTCAATACACTTCCTCGAAAACTGGCTCTTATTGCACTACAATTAGGTTCGACATGCAACGTATTTCGCACGCGTGTGTTTTTCTTATTTTTCCGCAACCAAGTGCGGGTAAGAAAATTACCAGAAATAACTATACCTTTTTTTTTATGGTGGGTGGAAAATCATCAAATGACCCCTCTCGATCTTGGGCAGAGCGAAAGGGAGTGTCAGACTTCTACTGACTAAAAACCACCAATGTTCCTTCTTAGCCCTTCATGCCCTCCCTATTCGAACAACCCGCAGCCCTTACACTAAGTTTAAATCGATTAAAACATAGGAAATTAAAATCTACACCGGCTGTAGAGTCGGCGGTGTATTTGTATAAAACGAATTTATAGAAAGGAAAAATTATTTAACATGAAATGATTGTTATTAAGGATGATCTATTTGTGTATCTGTCTATTATGCTGTAAGCCATTCATTCACAATCGTAACAAAGCAACTTTATTCCAATTCAACCGCATCACGTTAACAATTTAACATATCCCTTACTTCTACGATCATTGTCCCGAATCAATCCTGTTATGTCAGCCGGCATGGATCAAATTGAACCGTTATACTTCACATATACAGTTGATAAGGGCCTGTTCGGACCTTACATATTTACTTTGTACAAAATTGCCGTGTTCGTTAATGGGATTTTATTCTGTTTGTGTGTATGTGTGTGTGTTTTGATTTAGGATTGACCGTTGGAAAAGTGAGTTATGTTTTGTAAATAAATTTTAAATTTTTTGATGTTAACGTTACCTTTGATAAGCAAGTAAAGTGGTGACGACTGATTTGGTAAAAATCGAAATTTCTCTTTTATACTATGTTAATTAAATAGTAATGATTTATTCACATACTTCCTACTTCCTACTAATATTATAAATGTGAAAGTTTGTGAGAATGGATGTGTGGATGTTTGTTACTCTTTCACGCATAAACGGCTGGACCGATTTGGTTGAAATTTGGTATGTATATAGGTTATACCCTGGATTAACACATAGGATAGTTTTTATTCCGATTTTATCTTCCCGTGGGATAATTTTCGAGTTGTAGCGGGCGAAGCCGCTGGCACAAGCTATAATATTATAAATGCGAACGTTTGTTAGGATGTATGAATGTTTGTTACTCTTTCACGTATGAACTACTGAACGGATGTGGACGAAATTTATAACACAGATAGTTTATAGCCTGGAGTAACACATAGGATACTTCTTATCCCGGTAGTAAGATCCCGTGGGACAATTATCGACCTCCACGCGGGCGAAGCCGCTGTCACAAGCTATTCTAGAATAAATTCTCTAAATGGAAACCACATCAAAATCTGTTGTACGAGTTAAGAAGATAAGCGCAGTTACACATACAGACACGAAGAAGTAGTTACATACTTTATAATCTGTAAAGATACAAGCGAATTTTAATAGAACATGTTACTTCAGCAATCAAGTACAAACTCGATTCACAACGTGTTAAAAATAAAGTTAGCAGAAAACTAAATCTGTGCAAGTCCGGGTGTACGACCAATCACAAAAAATAAACACTGTCCTTTAAATATCGACATCTATTCCCATCCCTAAACAAACCTGACCTACCGGCATCCTCCGGTCACGATCAGGCTACTTAACTTGACATTTCATTCATATTGTAATATGGCCGCTTCCGGCTATCCGCGGGTTGACCGGACCCGTCACACAATGGAGGGATCTCACCAATCAATAACATTTTCTTTTGTGTTGTTCGCTGAAAGATTACGTCTTTTATGGTTCAATTCTTTAATTTACCGATCGTTTTTGCGCTGGTAATTTTGAACAACAACAAGGCTTTCTTCGAACGATAATACTTATTATGTACGGTCAGTGACTCTAGATTATTTGCTCAACAGATTATTTGGTGAGTACTTATCTCAGGTCACTGATTGTACCTGTGAAGCTGGGTCCATCTTGCTAACTGACTCGTGATCGCATCATTATAGTTGTTACCAATACGAGAGTAAAAGCAACGTTATAAATATATAGTTGATAGTTTTCTACAGATGCTATAATAACCCTGAAAACATAAACAAAAGAAAACATTAATTCCGAATATTTCTGTTCACATAAATCGATAAAAAAGGAACAGCAAATTTGTCTCCCCGGGTTGAGAGGCAGTTTCCATATTGTTTATAATGATGGCCAGAGATACTCTTTTTGAAGCTTTCAGTTGTACATCGATGCTGCTGGCTGTACTGTTTGTTGGTTTAATGAGCGTAAGTACTGCGAGCATCCAGCATCACGTTGAATTTTACGTCGAACACTAGGAATTTCTCACCTTGTAAATTACATTGGACTTAACAAACAATAACTGAAAAAATGCGGTGGTTCCTCTACCTAACCCTTTAGGGGTTACAGGCGTGATGTTATGTTCAGATACAACCACAAGGTTCTTAAAGAAGACAAAATTGGAATCTGAAGTAACAAAACAGTCCAATTTAAAGTCGTTTTCAGACAATCTCCCTGCTAAACCATATTTAGGTCAGCACACAATTTCGTAGCATAAAGTTTATTGTTCCGTGGGACCTTCAATATCGTGAAGTGGCGCAATAAACCTGCTGTAACAACAATAACATTCCAATAACTTCGCCCCATGCATTATTCAAATATTTCAAGCGTTTGATGACGCATTACGTGTTGTTTAGCATTTCAAATAATTTCAACTGAGTGTACGTCAATTTCAACTGAGTGTACGTCAATTGGTGGAAATAGGCCAAATGAGCTGTAATGGGGGATTGTAAAGGAAAATTATAAAGATTAAGCTTTTTTATATGTGTTTGGTATAACTATGATTGTTTTATAACGTTTATAGTGGTGTAAATAATACCATTTGCATGTGGTTGTTGGTCACAGTTTTAACTTAATTTGGTTGGCATATTCCAGTTTAGTTACTTCGACCAACTTCTAAAAACATCCTAGAAGATCAATTATTAAATACATCCCCTCAAATTTAACCAAAATCATTTAACGCAACCAATGAGAAGTTCATAGTCTACTCCGTTTTGAAAAACACGATATGTGGGTTTAGACGCAAATTGATTTACAGCGGTATACAGAGATATTTAATGATTACTTAAGCCGTGACTTATTAAAGATTTGACATACTTTTGTACGATAAAACTGTCAAAACCTTTACTAAGTGATGGCATGTAATCATTAAAGCTCTCAGAATGCGGCAGTTAGTGTTCCTAAAACTAAATAATAATAATTTATTTAACTCGGACAACATTGATCCATAATTTGGTTAGTAGTAATACTTAAAAATAATGTTAGTAGGTAAGCAAAATATTCGGAGCAATACAATAATCGGCACAACACATAACACACTACTATTGCAATTAAAAACAACAAACTAAAATTCAATTAATAAAATAAATAGTACTGTTGTACTTAAGTGCAAACTAACCAAGGGATGAAAAAATACGGAAAACCATTCAAACGGGAAAAAAATAAAACACACAGG
Source organism: Diarsia brunnea (assembly GCA_949774965.1). Classification (NCBI taxonomy): domain Eukaryota; kingdom Metazoa; phylum Arthropoda; class Insecta; order Lepidoptera; family Noctuidae; genus Diarsia; species Diarsia brunnea. The sequence goes on along the minus strand of OX459014.1, from coordinate 678,634 downwards.
TCTACCTCACATCAATACCTGTCTGAAACCTCAAGAATGTACTCTTGATCTCTAGATTATTTTATCTGGATTATTGAAAAAATAAAACGTCAGCCTCCACGGATAGATTTTTCTCCAGGTCTTGAATTACCGACATCCACATATTGTTCCATACAGGTCTAATTAGTACGCCGTACGATTGTGAGCAATTAGAAAAAAAAACAAATTCAGTTTCTAAAGGTTTTATTCTAGGGTTTGTTTTTAATGCGGATTTGAACAACCGTTGAATAAAAGATTTGAGACGGATTTGGGTAAATCAACTGATTATTCCATGTTTGGGAACAATCAATTATTTCAAGTTTTGAATAATGTGAAGGGATTTTGTAAAAACAGTATGGTAATGTCTTTATGTCTGTCTGAGATCTAAAGAGCGAACCTAGATTTCGATCAAATTTACTTTATTTGAAAACTAGCTGTACCCGCATGCGTTGCTATGCCCTTTTTCCTACATAATACCTGCCTACCTACCTGCTACATACCTACTACTTACCTACCTACCTGCTACATACCTACTACTTACCTACCTACCTGCTACATACCTACTACTTACCTACCTACTACCTCCTATCCTACCTACCTACTACCTCCTATCCTACCTACCACCTACCTACTATCCTACCTACTACCCTACTCACCTACTACCCTACCTACCTACTACCATACCTACCTACTTACTACCCTACCTACCTACCTACTACCCTACCTACCTACCTACTACCCTACCTACCTACTACCCTACCTACGTACCTACTACCCTACGTACCTACCTACTACCCTACCTACCTACCAAACTACCTACTACTCTACCTAGTCTACTATCCTACGCACTGAGTTGTGTTTTGTTATTCTGTCAGTTGCGTTTTATGTCACGTCCCACGGGAAAGACGGGAACGGGATAAAAATTAGTCCTAATCCTATGTGCTTCTCCTGGTTCTTAACTACCTCCCTACCAATTTTCAGCCAAATCGGTTCAGCAGATCTCGAGTTATAAGTGTTGTAACAAACCCGTCTTTGTTTTATATATATAGATAAACCTTATTAGGTACGTCGTGTATTAAGTTAATCGTATATTCCCACAATCGAGTGTGATCAAGTGTATGATAAGAATAAGAACATTAACTGTATGCCAATAGGGTTCATTATTCCCGTATTTATAGCAGCAGCTATGTTTCCCAATCACAATGGCAGACCACTCACAGTGATACCTACCAGTGGTTTTACACATCGTTATGAAAACACTTCCACAGAGTCTGATGGTGACAGTATCTACAGTTTGCAGGGTGCTGTGGTTAAAGTACATCATATTCAGTGACTGCCAGTAACCGAATGAGAACACGTATTTCTCCGTTTACCAAATGAATTTCATACAACTAAAGAAAAATTTAACATAGCTCTAACATATCTAGCGAAATGTGAATCACCTTGCAGAGCAAATAACCTGATATTGTGTTATAATTTTTGAACTGGGAAAACCTTTAGATCAATCATTTAAATAATCTTCTCAAAAAAACGCAAATAAAGTTAAAAAAGATAAACTACGAACTCTTCAGTTTTGAGCGGATGAACAGAATAAAAAATCTCGCCGCAAGAGATTTTATCGCCAGCGATAATCCGTAATAATTGATTGCTTTGTCGTCATAACACGAAATTAAAACAAAAAGCGACCGACTTTAAACTTCCAAGTTGTAATTATAATTTTATTTTCACGCTTGCAAAGTACTGCATTTGTTCTTATTAATCGTTTTCATTGGTGCTTTAATTTGTTTAATGTATTTAAACTACTGATTGGACCTTATTTAAAGTTGGTATGATCGATAAACCTGGATTGCGTCGGTATATTAACTAATTGCGGAAAACGGGGCTAAGTACCTAGGTTTGGCGTATTGTAGTCAATCAATCAATCAAATCAGACAATCAAAATGTACCACTGGACAACATGTTACCAATTCGCTACTTCAAAAACCTTCACCAAATTCGTTTCTTAATTTTTTTTTCCTGATGCGAAAGATTCTAGTTACTTATATCTAAAGTTAACGGATAGTAACCAATATCAAAATTAAAAAAATATTCCTAATAACTAATATTACTAGTGTTTTTTTTTTGTTGTCTCGATATTCAAAATAATGGAAAGAAGTTTTTTTATTCAAATTTAGTAGATTTTGATGGCTATGGCATTTTTTTAAGGCCTACAAAATAATGCACATTTTATTTCAAAGAATATAAAAAAAAAACATGAGTAACACTGAATACTAATTTATCGATTTACGTATTTGCATATATGTTAATGCGTATATAAACAGGTAGTAAATACACAAGGGTTACCCATACCAACAAGGAAGGGCCCGCAAGGGCCGACGCCCGTTAAGGCTGCGGGTTGTTCGCAAGAGATACCGCGGCCTCGACATGAAGGGCTAAGAAGGAACATGGGTGATTCTTAGTCAGTAGAAGTCTGACACTGCTTTTCGCTCTGCCCAAGAGAGCGGGAGGGGTTATTTGTATACTAGTATTGAGCTGCATCTAGTTAGACCGCCAGTCGACCCCCACATTGTTGAGTAAGTCTAGGCAGGCATATAGACATGCAAACAGAACAAGACACACATTTACATAACAACAAAAATACAAGTACCTCACTCATACGCCCCTAAATCTACTTATTTTCTTAAAGAGGCTGTCTTCATTGAGTGACGAGTGAAGAGGCTTCAAGCTCATCGAAGTAAAAATATTTTGTAAATTCCTCCAGAAAGAGGAAATCATTTATAAAATGAGGCACTCCCAAAGATTGGGCGTTACGACTCAATTCTGAAAGGTCAAAAGTGATCGACGTGATCTTTCAGAGGACAACTTCAAAGCTAAATATCAAATTTTGTTTATCTACAGTTTAAGATAAGAAGAATTAAGATTTTGTTATTTGAAGGTATGTCTTTGGCATGTCTGAACAAAAGCTTAAAATAATAACTTTGTCCGATTATTTATTTAACCTAAAAGGGAATGAAAGCTAAGTAAAATTAACCCACAGTAGAACCACTCGGAGGAAAACGGCCCACTCTTTCTCAGTAAGAGAAGCCTGGGACCTGTGTCCCAGGAGTGGGAACATAAAACCTACGTTTTAGACAACATAGTTATTGTTACGAGTGACTGGTGAATTATAACAATAACATCAGGCCTGTAATCACCGAAGAGTTACGTAGAGGTGTACCTAATAGTACACCAGCATTTCGACTGCTATGTTTAAGTCCCATGTGATAAGGGACGAACCTATTGCCATAAACCGGGCTCAAATCCAGACTCCACGGCTGCTACTGAGAAATTCTTGATGGGAAAAACCCAATAACACATTAATCTCTGTTCTATAAACTTTAAACTATCACCTGCACAATCATTTGCCTAGCCTTTTCCCAGCTATGTTAGGGTCGGCTTCCAGTCTAACCAGATGCAGCTGAATACCAGTATTTTAGATGGAGCGACTGCCTATCTGACCTCCACAACCCAGTTAATACTAGGTAATACGATACCTCTTTGGTAAGACTGGATGTCAGAATTTCAGGTCACTGATTACCTGTAACGACTGCCAAAGATAACTGGCTGAGGCACGGAGGAAACTCGGTATGTCGGGCGGTCACCCATCCACAGACCGACCTAGGCAAGCACAGCTTTACCTAAAGATCGACCCGAGTGGCAGTTCTTATTAAGCCACGAGCTCCTCTATCACCTGCACACTATCTGAGGATAATACAGTGGAAAGGGGTGGTCACTTATTGAAATCCATTTAACTATGTCCAAAGTTAGTTGACCTTTTAAACTGCTCTGTAACCAAACCTAGCCTTTGACCTCATAAGTTAAAACTGATTATGATAACAATTACTTACTAACAAAAATAAATGTCGGACAACCCAGAGAAACGATTGACAGAAGGCATACCTTGAACAATGTCAACAAACGCATCATAAATAATGATTTGAAGGAATTCGAATTTCCTTCGGGACTGCGGGTTGTTCGAAAGAGATACCGCGGCCTCGGCAAGAAGGAACATGGGTGGTTTTTAGTCAGTAGAAGTCTGACACTCCCTACCGCTCTGCCCAGAGTGGGAGAAGTCATTAAAATTTGATGATTTCCCAGATTCCAAAAAAAAAGCAAATCAGGCTGATCACCTCTGTTTTCTTAGTTTCTAGAGTAAAAGATTGTTGATAGCTAGTCGTTTCCTAATCGGCGCGGCGAGATACGTCATGAAGTATGTAAATATAACAGAACATTGACTACCATTGGAAACCATTATTTGCTTAGCCTTTTCCTAAGTAGTTGGGGTCGGCTTCCAGTCTAACTGGATTCAGCTGAATACCAGTTTCTAAAGAAACACCTTTTTTACATAGTAGTATTTAATCGCCGACTGTTCAAGCTCTCGTTGAGAATTCTGTGAAGCCGACCACCCTTACTAACCGTACTCGCTTCTCACCGCAAAACCTTCTGTTAAACGTTTATAATTTTCGATCTACATATATACGTCACAGTAACTCAATGGAACTTCTGTCCTCCACTCTGTCCACATAGAACGGTAACTAGATTAATGGAACCAGTCACGTATGACCCCCGGAACCGGAAACGGTGACGTGACGTCACTCGTTATTATGACTCAACACGGAAGTGAAACTGAAAGTTTACTGTGAGCGGCCATTTGTCTTTCAGTTACAATATAATTGGTTCGTTTTTAGACCACTTTACTGTGTTTTGTTTTGCAATAACTTGGGTTGAAAAAAAGCTACGAGTATACTTGAAGAAATAATAGTTACCATTTAAAAAAATAATTTACCAATATTGTATTTTGTGAAAAGTTCACCAAATACAGCATGGGGTGCTGGGTTTGATTCCCGGGTCGTGTCTAAAATGTTATTGAGCTTTCTATTTGCAATTTCTCATTGGTAACTCGGAGTCATTAAATCATAATTCACACTTGAGATCCAATTTATACATGTACCTACCCCGCCTTCCTTCCACGTCCAAGATTACCGCTATTCACCAACAAATCAGAACCATTCCATTAAAATAGAATCCGGTATGTAAACAAAACCGAAAGCGGCTTAGCCGAGGCGAGGCGTTTAAAAATCAATGCTCCTCGAGGCAGCGAGTCAGAGGCGTGGCGCAAGATTATTGTTTGAGGCACGGAGGCACGTATGGACCGTGGTCTGTTGTGACTTAGAGATGTGTATGTGACTCGTTAGGCAATGAAGTTCTGGATAAACTGGGAAACTAGACTGTTCGGTCCACAGTTTGGTAAATTAAACAAATTATAGAACAACTAAAGTGGGTTAAAGCAATCTATGAAGTTTCTAGTAATTAAATATTCACCTCAAATATTGTGTGCCTAACACACAATATTTGAGGTGAATACTTAATGAGTCTAAACTCATTTAACTGCGATAAGCCTACCTATATTATACTCGTAAAAAGATATTATTGTGAACTTGAAAAAACTAATTTACAATAATACACCTGTAATCTTTGAAAGGTTAGGCAGAGATATTGTACCCATTACTACACACACACTGCGCCAAGCCTATTTACTTCATATAACATCACACCATTATTCCCCTGGAGGGTAAAACAAACCCTGCATTAGTTTGGGAAACCGATAGAAAGAAAAAAAAGAAAGAAAGAAAAATATTTATTTGGGACAAGCACAGGAACTACAAAAATAATAAAAAAAGAATCTAAAACTAAATAATAAAAAGAAGACCTGTGCGAGGCCAAAAAGGCTCCTATCTCAGCATGGTGCTGCGATAGATGAGAAACAAATACCGCAGCGCTGGTTTTCTGATAGGGCCCACTGTGATGATAGCATGACGACTATTAACTACAACATCCATCAACACGAACGAACATACTCTAAAATGTTGCACTTCATATACCTAGTAATATTACACAGCAACATCCATTCGTTCTTTTTACTTTGTTTGGTTTGGCCAGCTAGTAACTACGAGAGTTCGTCGTCGCAACCGTAACACTAAAATATTTTTTAAAACTTAAATGTCGATATGGGTAGGTACGAAAAAAAATAAAAGTGTGAAAGCCAATTCAACAGCATATTTCTAGAAAATAGATATTCAAAAGTTGTGATGAAGTTTTGAACAAAGAAAATATTTTGACAGCAGTCTGTCATCCTATAAAAATCTCAACAAACTTTTAAGGAAAACGTACCAATATTGAGATACCAATTAAAGAAACAGTTGTGACATTGAATCATCATTTGCAAAATAAATATTGAGAGGGAAATTCTCCTATAGAAAAGCAGAACCTCCACATTTGATGAGACAGTTACTGGGAATAATACCAATAGGAGCAGATGCGGCGAAATATCACTATTTTACACGAAACGCCGTCGGTCCCGAGACCGCAACCCAATTAGTGGTTAGCTAAGGTTCAACTTGACGAGACTACGGTCAAAATCAAAAGCTGGGTTAAGTCAGCCTTGAATAACAATGGAATTCATGTATTCCTTAAGACAAATAAATCAGTTGTAGGAATACAAACAAGAGATTTAATTATAGTAAAGGAAAAAAGCTCCCGTTGCGTTGATCAGATGAAATTTCTAGCCAACATTTTCCGCTGCAAAAGGCAGACTTTTTAAACTTATAGAAAAAATTCCATCCCAACGTATTCCCAGCCAACAGACACAACTTTTATGAAGGAAACAAAAAAATTACGAATAAACTGTAGTTATAACTGAATTCAAATGTAATTTCCATCTGTCCGACTCAGAGTATAATATGAATACTTTTTCATTTCAAGTTTTAACGTTTCCACATTTTCGGTAATTACAATTCTGTCTTCTGTCGCGTTGGAGATGTTTATTTTTTTTTGTGTATTTTAAATTGAATTTGGAACTTTGACCAACAACTTTAATCGAAAATCTAGATTTTACAAATAAAGTATTTTAGGACCTGTATCAATCAGTGGTGTTTGAACTAAATATTTTGTTATTTTTAAATAGTTTTTGTTGACATTATTCTATATTACTATAGAGTTAACAATTGGCTTGATGGTTATGACCTGTACGTTTTTAGGCGTTTTTTTGCGGCTCGCGGCGTCGCGTGGAATCCGTTAATTCTAACAGAGTGAATTTTTGCGGTGTACTATGTACCCACTTTTTGTACAAAAAGATTGGCATTTTACGCTTCCCCGTGGCGCTTTGTAAACCCAGTGCAGTTTGCAGCACAGTTCATTTTTAGGTTTGGACAATTACGGAGGTCTGTTGGTCAGACATGAAAGAGAAAATCCATTGGACATGCAAATAGACTAAATTACTGCTCGGTTTACGTTCTTTTGTTTTGAATACGCGATTTCAACTTTCACGTGTAACTGTGGCTGTAACGGATGAACGAAATGAATGAATGAACAAAAAATATTGAACTAGCATGCTATGGTGTCGAACGAAACGTAAAGAATAACACCATCCCATATCTTCTCGTGGGTGTCGTAAGAGGCGACTAAGGGACTTACCAGAGAATGGGCAGCAGCGTTCTCTGTGCCTTCGTAACAACAATACTGCAATCGCCAACCCGCCTGCCAAGCGTGGCGATTATGGCAAATCCTTCTGGGGGAGGCCTATGTCCAGCAGTGGACGTCTCATGGCTGAAGTGAGATGCTAACAAAAACTATTTAAACCGAATAGTTTTGGTACCGGATTCCCAAAAGCACTTCGCAAAAAAACATTAACTTTTTAAACATAAAACAGGAACAGCAAACAAAAATCGTAACTTTAAAAGCAGGGCATAATTAAAAAGACTAGCTTAACACCAACATTTCGAAGGCATTTTTGAATGAATGAAAAAATTCATTCATTCCTTCATACCGCTCCTTTCATTCGGCGTTTGAATGACGTAACGTTTCGTACAATTCATACTACGTGAAAAGTCCACCTAATTTTGGAAATGCGCCCCTCTATTTATGCAGGGGTTCTGAACTGAGGTAGGTCGGGGTAGGCACGTACTCTTCTCGGTTTTGGGCCAAAAATACACTTTTTCTCTTGTTTGTAGAATTTCGGTAATCATAGATAGTGTTCGTATGTTTTAAAAAACAAACAAAACGCCATATTAATAAGCAGCTGTATCAAAAACATGTGGTTTTTTTTGGAGAATCGGAAATCATCGAATGACTCCTCCCAATCTGGGCGGAGCGGAAGGGAGTGTCAGACTTCTACTGACTAAAAACCACCCATGTTACTTCTTAGTCGTTTGTGTTTAGGGCTCCGGGTTGTTCACAAGAGAACAGCGATGTGATGGCCGCATGGTAGAAAAGTTGCTTGTTAGGCAATCTAATATAGGAATTAGTGGTGCCTTTAGGAGCCCGTAGCTAAATATTAATAGCTGCATGGAGACTTTAAAGGTTAAAATGTGTTTGCCAAGGTTGAACCATGGATGGTTGATCATAATTCCATACCGAGCTTCCTCCGTGAGTCGGAAAGCACGCTAAGCTGTTTGGTCCCGGCTGTCATTTGTAGATATTAGTAAGCCATTGAGAGCAGCGAGGGCTCAGTGGTGGCGGCCCCGACTTACTAACAGTAGGTCGTGGTTTCGAACCCAGGCAGGCGCATTACATTGTGTAATCTATTTCATCGCCGCAAAACGATGAAGGAAAACATCGTGAGGAAACCGGCATGTCCTAGAACCAAAAATTCGAGGACTTGTGACATGATCTACCAATCCGCACTGGGCACGCGTGGTAGATTATAGCTCATCCCTCTCATAAAGAGGAGGCCTGAGTCCCTGCAGTGGGAACATTATAGGCTGATGATGATGATGATGAGTAAGCCATTACGAGTAGTCAGAAACCGAATGTATGTCATCCAGTCTTACCAAGGGATGTTATCCAGTTACTGGGTTGTATTGGTTAGATAGGTAACCGCTTTTTGTAAAATAGTTAAACGGCAGGCTAGGCAGATGATGAACTAGGTACTGTTTTAAAACAATACTCTATTTCTGTAATATTTTTTGTCTGCATTTGCTTCTAGTTTGACTGGGAGACGACCCTAACATGATTAGGATAAGGCTAAGCAGATGATGACGACCGGTTGGCCTTTAAATCATGTCCTGTAGGTACATTATAGAGCCTCTAAACTTCAAGATTAACATCTCTGTCAGGACAATTTATGTATTCAGAATAAGGAAATAATTAAAAAATTAACAGAACATTCTCCTCGAAACGAAGTTTATTAAGTCAGGCGATCGCGATTCCGGAATTAATAAGTTCGTGACCGGAGCAGTTAATAAAAACATGGACGACGGGCGCTTGAACCGATATTAATATACGTTGTTCTTTAATAATAATGATTAAAGTAAGTAGATAATTTTAATAATGTTTGTGAGAATAAAAAGTATACTTACCTTCGATTTTTTTATCCGTTATTGTAATGGAAGCGTTTTCACAAAAACATTTATTATTTTGGTCGTTCGTTGTTTCATTGGTTACTAGCTGATGCCCGCGGCTTCAACTGCGTGGATGTCGGTCAAATTATATACTAAAATCTTCCTCTTGAATCATTCCATCTATTAAAAAAACCGCTTCATAATCCGTTGCGTAGTTTTAAAGATTTAAGCATACATAGGGACGGACAGACAGCGACAGCGACTTTGTTTTATACTATGTAGTGAGTAGTGATGTAGTGATGAAGTTCAGAAGTTGGATGTCATAATGTAGAACTTCGACAATCTTTAGCGGGAGTTTGAAGCGGTGGTAATTTAAGTTTGACCGCCAGTCTTACTTTAGTTACCCAATCGTCATCCAGGATTTTGAAAGTCAAATAAGTACTCGTAGTCCGCATATGACCCATGTTAAATACTGGTATTCAGTTGAATTTGGTATGTCTGGGTGCCAAACCCAGCCTAGACGAGTAAAGGCGGGCAAAATATGGCTTGAGTCGTATCAGTCTGTCTTAAAAGCAAAATTACAAAGAAAAGTTTACGTCATAAATAGTACAGCTAACAGTTTTTAAAGATACCTTAATAAAAATGCCAGAACTAGCAAAAAAATCTTCCAAAGAATACAAACGAAACATCAAAAAGAGCTTCACAATTCAGCTTCTCCTAAACCCAAACATACATCGACTTATAAATTCAAATCGCTACAAAAGAAGTATTGTAAAAACCGTCATTTTGCCGGTTTGCCGGCCGTTCCGGCGGTTCCTTTTGATCAGCGAACCGGAAGTGAATAAATAAAGTTGTTTCGGGTTCCGTTTCATTATTCATACGTGGCTGAGGTTCCTTTGATACAGTTGTGCCAACTTAAAAGTCGAACCGTAGTTAAGTTTTGACTAGTTTGTACAGAAGATTTATTGTTTCAAGTTATTAGTTAAGATGGAAATACAAACAAGAAAGAAGCACTTTTTAAAGAACAATAAATTAACAATGAATATACATATAAAATCATGTCTTTATAAATGGATTCTTAATAATAGTTCACTGGATGCCTCACTGGGCTAGTGGTCGCAAGCGCGACAACTGAACATGAGAGAGGTTTGTGTCCCAAGTCAGACATAGGTTTATTAGGTTTTGCCCTCAGGAATTTCTCAGCAGCAGCCTTGGACTTTGGAGTTGTGTCTGGTTGATAGGAATACACTCGCCCCCTATTACATGTGATTTAAACGTAACTGAGGGTAATGTGGGTCCCGTCGGGGCTGCGGGTTGTACCGCGGCCTCGACATGAAGGGCTAAGAAGAAACACGGGTGGTTTTTAATCAGTAGAAGTCTGACACTCCCTTTCCCTCTGCTCAAGAGCAGGAGGGGATATTTGATGATTTTCCAACCGCCAAAAAACAAAAAAGGGTAATGTGGGTGGCCTATTACGTGTACATACGCCTATTTACTGTCATTGAACAAAGTTACTATTGCAATTAGTTGAAAAGCTATATATCTCCAAAACTGTATATCAAAGTTTTTCAAACCAATTTTGTTGAATTTTCTTTCATTTTACAAATTATGTTTTCGATGTAAACTTTCTCAAAATACGAGAATTGTCCCTCTGACCAATATCACGAAATAACCAATTCCCCACTCAATAATATTCCAATCTCAATCCAAATTCAACCGTATAATTGACCCATAAAACCGAAATAATAAAAGCAAACAGTCGTTCAATTCATTCGTTCGCGAATGATAATCGCTAATTGAACACGTCTCGTTCACGTCAACGTTGAAGCGACGTGATTTAAAATGACGTGACTGAATCGTGACGTGTGACGTCAATCTATTGCTGTGTCAATTAATTTTAGTAAGTGTTTTATTATTGGCTGGTTTGTTGATGGAATTTACTGGTAATGGCATTTTTTAATTTCATGTTTTTTTTGTGTATAGGCAAATATTACGGTGGCATGTGGTTGTTCTTTGTTCAGATTGGTTGTTCTGGTTCAAATGTGGCAGGTACCGTTTTTGGAAAGTGAAGTTTTATGTTGTATTTAAACAGGCTCCACTAATACTACATACTGTTTGTTGTGCTTAGTGCTACACCGGTGCTACGCAGTGTTACGCCGTAGCTATGCGGTGTTACGCCGATGCTACACGGTGCTACGCCGATGCTGCCACTTGCTACGCCAAGCTACGCAGTGCTACGCCGATGCTACGCAGTGCTACGCCGATGCTACGTGATGCTAAGGCGATGCTACGCCCCAGTAAAATTTGTGTCTTCTTTCATAACACCACTCACTACGTGCTTAGGTAATACAAAAAGTCTAGTAAAATTCTTCATCATGAAACTATCATGAAAGTGACTTAGAGTCAGTTTAAAAAAAAACAATATCGGACCGACAAAATAGTAACCCGAAAGAACGGCCCTCACTGACATTTTTTAATTTTGTCCACGAAGCCTTTTATAAAAAAAACACGCCTGCCATGACAAAAAGTACCTAAACTAAAAAATAAAAAAACAAGTCAAACGAATTCAGCGATGAATGGGAGCAAGGTCCCGTAAATGTATTCGAAAATGGAAAACTGAAAACTAAAACTTGTATTGCAGTCGGGGGACAGTTCGGTGGAACAATTCTTTACAGGTCCCCCGACTGCAATAAAAGTTTTAGTTTTCAGTTTTCCATTTTCGAATACATTTACGGGACCTTGCTCCCATTCATCGCTGAATTCGTTTGACTTGTTTTTTTATTTTTTAGTTTAGGTACTTTTTGTCATGGCAGGCGTGTTTTTTAATTTTTTTAATTATTTATTTTTTATTTCATATCTTTTAGTGATATATCGGTATTTTGACCTATAACCAATCATTTAAGCCATAAGACGTCCACTGCTGGACATAGGCCTCCCCCAGAAGGGGGAAAATGTGTTTTTTTTCATTTCTCAGGATTCCGGTCGGCAAAATCGGAACCCTAATAATATGTACATTTTGTTTTCCGTCTGTCTGTCCGTATGCCTATCCGTCAATCAAGACCCTGTTCCTCAGGAACGTGTGAAATGATCTGAATGACTTAATTGCGTAATTTATACCTACAAACATTTTTCATTTCATGTAGGTATCTATTTGTAAACAATTTACGCTGAATTTAATATATACATGCAATTTACATACAATGATAAGAACTTTGAATATTTTGTTAACATTCTAAGAAATTCAAGTGTAGTGCCAAACAGTTTTAAGTATAGTAGGTACCAAAAAACTTTTACAGATCCCTTGGTGCGTGGGTTCAACTCGCACGGTTTTTTTAAACTATTGTTTTATAACACACGTCATGATTTATTCATTTGTGTTAGTAATAAATTTCAAGTTGAATCTCGCAGTCAGATTTGTCCATACCAAACTCTACCCTGATCTTCTTTTTCTACCCTTTAAGGGGTGATTTTGAAAATTCTATTATTGCAAATATTATTATTTCTTTAAATTAATATTTTTGCCATGTTTCAAGTAAATTGATTCACGCATACTGACTTTTCATACAAACTTAAAAACCATTTAGGTGCCGTCGTAGATGGATTTGGGAGTTGTAACCTAGCCAGTTTTATTTCTTTCATTACAGAGAATCTATTGATATGTAGCTTATTCGTATCGGATCCCGGGTTTAAAATGTCACTATATCATTTGTTGAGTAGTATTACTAGTAAACAATAGATATTGAATACTACTGTGGTATATTTTTGTAATCTACTTAATAAGTTCTAGACGATGATTATATTTTTCATTGAAATTTCAATAAAAAAAATTAAAAGTTCTTTTTATTTCTAAACCATGGTCACCCTATTATGTTTTTTGATATTTTATCTAGCCTATGTTACCCGGGGTGACGCAATGAATCTAACGATACCACATACATCAAAATCGGTTCAGGCGTTTAGAAGTTATGGTGGAATAAAGAAACTCACAAACACATACATACATACATACATACATACATACATACATGAACGCTAAAAACATAACACTCTTTTTTTTGGGGCAGTCGTGTAATAACGTTATCGTGATTATCTCACACAAGTGGATTACGGAGCAACAGAGGAAACACAAAAACTGTAGGAAACAACGTTTAATTTAAATGCCAGCAGTAAAGTACATATTTTTAAATGTGGGCAGCATACAGAGCGGTCTAATAGAATTAAGTGGTTCTTTTAATTCTAATGTTTAGCGTCCATGCTGCAAAGTGCTGCGAATCTAGGATGAGTACTGTGGGGGAGTTTTTGTAAATGGGATTTGTTTTTGTGGACGATATTTTAGGTTAGTATATTATGGGGATGATTATAGTATTAACTATGGACCAGATTTATGTCGTTGGGGCTGCGGGTCCTGTCGGAGCTACGGGTTGTTAGAAAGAGATACCGCGGCTTCAGCACAAAGGGCTAAGAAGGAACATGGATGATTTTTAGTCAGTAGAAGTCTGACACTCCCTACCGCTCTGCCCAGAGCGGGAGGAGTCATTCGATGATTTCCTACACTCAAATAAAAAAACAAGTGACAATTTTATAAGCGCTATTATACGGAAGCGGTCAGTCAGTGTAAACCATGATTGTCCATAGAAGAAATGGTTTCCCAGCAATTATTTTTTCACAGTGTTACTTCGTGTGATGTTCAGAACGCTTTGTTGATGGATTCGTGGAAGCTTGTTGATATAATAATGCTAAAATAAAGAAAAACGTAAAGCTTTAATATTGACCATTTACTTTTATAAAAAAAATCGAGTATAGTTTCAATTTCCAACTCTCTTTCAATTTTTTAAACAAAAATGGTAAAAATAATACCATAAGCTTTACAATATGTTGGCATATCCCATACAAAATAATCTTTATCACGACACACAAATCCGATTTTTATTATAACAGCCAGATTAAAATTTCAAACGTTCTGCAGCAAAGCGTCATAAAGTACGGATTTATTTGAAACATTTGTTTTGTTACGAAATAAAAATTTTACTGAACATTTGTATAAAGGATGACATGTCACCGATGTGTACGCGAAATGAAAATGAAATTTTAAATATTTTATTTGGGAAACGTTTAATTGAGTCGGATGTAGCTGAGGATATTTTTTATAACTGCTGGCTGAAACTACAAGGCAGGCAATCCGCTTGGTACGCAGTTGCGCACACTCAACGTCATACAAGTAGGGCACATAATATTTTAAAAGAAAAACATTACCCTTTCCTTGCAGTCGGGTAAAAAGTTGCAGACTATGTTGGTTTTTAAACCTTTATCCATAAGTACTTTAGACTGTTTGACATATTTTTACTATACAAGGTTACTGGTAACTCGACGTATTCCTTGCAGAACGGCAAAGTAGGGTTAAAATGCAACAAAATTACGTTTTATACATTTTTAGACAGCTGATAAGACAATGATATTTTCTAGTAATTTGTAGATCTGGCGTAGTATTTTTTTTTGCGCCATACATTTATTTTAAGAATGACTACCAAAGAGATTTAAGATAGTTCAAACTAAAGGAGAGATCAAAAAAAATATACGCTTACGTAGCACGTTCGTGCCAGGCCGCTGTAGTTAAATATACTCAAAATTGACGTTCGGTTAATGTTTATGCTTACTCTGAATGGATACTGAATGTATAAATGTAAATATTGATACTGGCCATTTTATCCTAGTGATTTTACGGCATTTTGGAAAGTTTTTATTGCAGAAAGGCTATCTAAGCAAATATTAAAAATATGCAAAATATGAATGAACCATGCCTTCTACGAATTAAAGTTATCAACAGTAATTCCTTTTGTTTATGTCAAAGCCATTGAATTTTTATTTTTTTTTATTTTCTGAAAATATGTCATTGCTGCATATCCAGTCAAATTATTATTTCCAACTAGTTCAGACTGTGTCCCCGGCAGCCGTGTATCAAGTTTTAATTTTCCGGGAGGGATAGTACAGTATGCCATGCTCTAGATATCAGGTACCTTTCGATCCGAATTCGTTAGAATCAGAACCTACGTCACCAATTAAAACTAGGGATCGGATATTCCGATGTATATTTACGTAGAGCTTGGGTGTTTGAACTAGTCTAATAATAAAATCTAGAAAAATCCCGGTTTATGAGGCCGAATAATTACGTTTTCTGTTTAAAAATATAAGTTTATGTCAGATGATTTCATCAATAAAGTAATATCAGCTATTTGCAATGTCGCAAATCGAGGATTCTTCGACTTTCTCGTAGTTTTTGTGCAAGCCAATAAATACGAGGTCCTGGGTCCAGAAAAAAGTAAAATTGAAATGTTCCTATAAGAATTCCATAATGGTTACCACTTTATTTGGGTTCTGTGCCCAGTTGCTGGCAATAGGCTCGCCACAAAAAAAAACCTTACGTAAAATCGTAATTGTAATATCAATTAGGTTATTATGTATATGCATCCGGATATCCGATCCCTAGTAATAACCCAGCAAAATAGACAACCCCGCCCCACGTCCATGGCTGTTATAATAATACTTTCCCGGCAACAATCTTGCTGACTAGTTAATCTTTTTGCCACGGCATGAGTTTTCTCTTATAGCTTTATGCTGAAACAAGTTAGCGCTCTGGAAAATAAATACTGGGAACAATGTGCTTGGCTTATCTGAAATATGTTTAACCAGTTGGCCAGTTTTGGACTAGTCATAATTATATGACAATTGCTGCACCTATATTTCGAAATCATTATTTTCTTTGTTGTCGTTAGGAAAACAGTAATTCCGAATAAAAAATAGTCATAAAGCATCAACGCCACTTGTCAGCATGCTGGATTATAGCCCGTTTTCTCCCAGCCTGAAAACTTCTGCCCTAGCAGTTGAAAGTTACATACACATTATTGTTCATAGATACCGGCTATGTTATATGCGAGATAAAAATGATTGAAATATGAAACATCAAAATACGACGAAATTTGACGGCACGGTTGGCGCAGTGACTAAGCGATTGGACTGCTGCGCTGCGTGTCGCGGGTTCGATCCCCGCACGGAACAAATATTTGTATGACCTGCAGGTAGTTGTTTCGGGTCTGGGTATTTGTGCATGTGACTTTATATGTTTGTGAACGCACCCACGATACAGGAGAAATTCCTAGTGTGGGGCAAAGTATTATTTAAAAAAAAGAAAAGAAATATGACACAAGAAATTGATATAACGAGTACTGCTTGAATGTTTTACAACATATTCGACAAGTTTTTATCTACTACTCTGCACTTTCTACATTAACAGTTTTATGAATAAGCCTTCTATTAAATACATATTTCTGTGGCAGGAAAACAATCGTTCTACCCAATAGGACAAGACGTATAACTTCTAGCTCATACTTGCAGGCAACTAATCATATTCAGTTCAAATTGAAGAAAAGTACGGTATAGCTACCACATGCATGATCTTCAAGAACAGCCAACAGCCATAATATTCCTCGTTAAGTTAGCTCTTCCTTGAGTTAACCTCCCAAGAACATTATGAGCTAATAATAATATAACCTGTATAGTGCCTCGTTCTAAAACTATGTTAGTTAAAATATTCTCACTACTAAAATCCACACGAGAATATGAATAAACATGTTCACAAATGGACATCTAGTCGAGAATATTTTCGTTTGCATTTTGTTAGAAAAGAGAAATATGTTCGCACATTTTAGAAGTACTTATGTAAATAATTAATTGCTGCGCTGCTTGAAAATCTTTTTTAAAATGAAATACTGATGTAACTGGTTTAGGACGTGACTTAAAATTATTATTTTTCAAGAGCCATTTTTTTATGACAGTCGGCAGAACCACTTTTTTTGTTAAATACGAAACCCAAAACTATTTTAAAATTCAGTTAGCTTAATCTAAAAGGTGAATCAACAATCTTCGATTTTCGAAGATTGTATTGATGCTCTAGTGGTCGCGTGCGTTACTGCTAAGCATAAGGTTTTGGATTCGATTCTCAAATTGGAAAGAGTGTTTAGTGTAGTTTTTCCATCAGAAACTTCTGAAATCTCTGTAATAGCCTTTTTTTTTTGAGTGTTGGAAATCATCAAATTAATGACTCCTCGGCGGTAGGGAGTGTCAGACTTTTACTGACTAAAAACCACCTTTGTTCCTTTTTAGCCCTTTGCGTCGAGGCCAGGGTATCTCTTTCGAACAACCCGCAGCCCCGACGGTTCTCTATCTCTGTAGCAGCCTGAAATCTAGATTCATGTCCCCTATAACAAGTGACTTCTAAACATATCTGGAAAAATTAGGGTGCACTTTGTATAATTACACTTCTGCCTAACCATACACAGATTGCGGACGCTTTGTTATGTTATATACAAAAGAAAATACAAGGCAAGTATATCATCATTCAAAAACTGTTTTACACTCCGGGTGCATATTAAACTTTAAGCTATCTTCATAGGATACACTTTCAAGAAACAGTTGACAAGACAAACAGAAAACTATTACAAGGAGTCTAGCTCTTGTTAATTTTCATAGGATAACTCCATCGAGCGGGATCACAAACTTGCGCTAAGTTAGCCTAGCTTAGCTGTGACGTCAGAGCTTGTGCTTATTAGATAGTGGGTAAGCCCCTTTATGTAACTGTCTTGTTTATATAATATACTTCACTTATTTGGTCAAGGGATTGTTTGTTTGTATTGGGATTATAAGTTGGTAAGTTAATCTGAATCATAAATCGTTACACTTGTATGTCATGTTTGTCTAATTTATACAAATACAAATACAAAATGTTTTATTTAAGAAATTTGTTACAAAAATGGGTGGTTGTGTTTGCGGAATCCATTTAAGCAATTTTGCCTGTGTTAGGAGACCCCGCTCTTCCATAGCACAATAATTACAGCAGTAACAAATATGTGGGTTATTAAACTTATACTTAATTTTAATAACTAACTTTATTATTATTTATATAATTTAAATAAAGAGTAACAATAAGATCAAAAACCTGAAAAATAGTGTAGAAGTGTATGTCTCATGAGTGTGCGTGTGTATGTGTATGAGAGTGGGTGAGTGTGTGTGTGTGTGTGTGTGTGTGTATGTGTGTGTGTGTGGATGAGAGTGAGTGTGCGTGTGTGTGTGTGGTTCTGTTTGGTTTTTAAGTGTCAGTTTTTGTGAGATTGTATGTATGTGTTTGTGTGACAATTGAGTAACATATCAATTATTATGCATCTTGTTATTTAATATACTGTAGAAGTGCCTCTGTCTCTTCATACGTGAGTTTTTTTATCCAATTTGTAATGCTTTTCTTACAGTCATATGTGCTTTTAATGTATATGAATATTTTTTTGTTTACCTTATTGTATAGTTCGGCTGAGCGTTTATTGAATTGTCTACTCGCAAACACGGTTTTAGTTTGGGAAACTGGTGCCACTAAGTCATTCCTTCTTTTGGTTAATTTTTCCGAATCAAATGGTAGGGTTTTATGTTTTTTCAAGATGGTTTGGATTATGTACAACTTTCTTATCGAGATTAAATTGCTGATAGCATAAAGGCTATTTGTAGGGTATAATATATTTTTGAAGTACATAATCCTAATAAGAGCATGCTGGGCTCTCTCTAAGTATATAAGTTTGGTTTTAGTTGCACCTCCCCAAACCGTGATACAGTACAGTAAAACCGATTGAACCAGGGCCAAGTACACCTCATTCAGGATGTTTCTAGTACATTCACGTTTACAAACTATATCTTTTGGAGCAATGTGACGTAGTGATTTAAAAATCCAGCTCAATCTCCTAACTCTTTTTGTAACCTGTTCTATATGCTGGTACCATGATAGACGTTGGTCAATTACTACTCCCAGGTACTTAGTCTGCGCAATTTTGGAAATACATAGACAGGCACAACAGTTATTTATTGGATCTCCGCAGACATGTATTTTTATGTTAAAATCGTCACTTGGTTGTGTCCTGTTACTCACGCTAAAGCATACGTAATTTGTCTTGGATGTGTTTAGCGTAAGCAGGTTATTATTTAGCCAGGTGGCAACTTGGGCCATGCCCATTTCTGTTTTTAGTTTTACGTCGTGCCATGAGTTCCCAGTAAAAACGACAGAGGTGTCATCGGCGTACGAGAAGACTTTTGCATTTTCGAAGTTCATGTTGCATAGGTCATTAATATATAAAAGAAAAAGTGTAGGACCCAGTATGCTACCCTGTGGGACACCATATGTCACCTCCGCGTGTTCACTGACATATTCTCCCATCTTGACCCTCTGCCTTCTTCTTGAGAGGTAGTCCTTGCATAATTTCAGAGGAATATCTCTCACTCCAGCATTTTCGAGTTTGTTCACAAGGTTTGGGACAGAGACGGTGTCAAATGCTTTTTTAAGGTCTAGAAAGACCGCTAAGCATTTATTCCCAGCATCAAGATGTTCAGTTACCAGGGAACTCAGACCTGAAACCGCATCCTCCGTTGATAACCCTAGTCTGAAGCCAAACTGTTGGTTCGATAGTAAATTGAATTTATTTAAGTATTGAGTTAATCTAACATTCAAAAGTTTTTCAATTATTTTGGATATTGATGGAAGGATAGAGATAGGTCTGTAGTTATTGACATCGCCTCTGTCCCCCCCCTTATGAACTGGAGTAATGATTGATTGCTTGAGCAGCTCAGGGAAAATGCCTTTTTGAAAGCAAAGGTTCGCAAGATGGGTTATTATGGGAACGATATCAAAGTGAGCAAACTTTAGGAATTTTGTCGAGATCTTGTCCCATCCCGGGGCACTATCCGATTTTAAGCCCATTAGTATTTGATCTACTTCATGAGGATCAGTGTCCAAGAGTACAAAAGTATTACTTTGTGCAGGTTGGATGACAGCTTGTTTATTATTTATACTTGGCACTATTTGCTGAGCTAACAGTTTACCTACGTTGGCGAAGTGATTATTGACAAAATTTACTGATTCTAGTGGCGATGTCCTAATATTTAGCAATTCGGTGTTACGATCTTTAATTTTATTACAGTAAGTTAGGTTCTTTATATTTTTCCAGAGAAGCTTAGTATTACCAACTGATTTTACTAGTAGGTCCCTTTCAAATTTACGTTTTACCTTTTTTATAAGTGTGTTACAATGGTTCCTATACCTAGTGTAGGTTATTTTTAGCGTTTCGTTATGAGGATTAAGCCTGGATTGTTTCTGTAATTTGTTACGATTTCTTATGCAACGCAAGATGCCTGTGGAGATCCATGGTTTTATTATTTGTTTGCTGTTAAGTATTTTACGAGATATAGTGTTTCTTTCTATGGTGTTAGCAAGTATGTTTATTAGAAGGCTGGTTAGTTTATTTGGATCATCTCAAAAGAGGAGTTCCGCTAAATTTTGTTGCTGTAGATCTTTTAGTGCCTGTTCAAAATTTGTAATAGTCGTAGTTTTCTTTGAAGGTAGAGTGTTTTTAATTTTAGACAAGGACAAAAGTGTCGTGTAATGGTCCGTTATTGTCGTATGTAGTATGGCAATAAATGGAGATACTTTTTTTTTATTAATTTTTAGCATGAAGTGATCTAAACAATTACTTTCCCTTGTGGGAAGTGTATGACCTGTGAGGATTCCATGCAATGACAACATATTCTGATAGTGATTTCTGTTTTTATGTTCATGAGATGACTCTGTATCTTTAGCTCTGATGTTAATGTTTATATCTCCTGCAATAATAATGTTTTTGCTTGACTTCAGTTTATCTAAGTGAGCACTAAGGGAATTTACGAAACTATCTATATTTGAACTTGAAGGAGAGCGATAAATACATAATATAACATTATTGAGTATTTCCAGTTGAAGACAAGATGCTTGTGATATTTCAATTTCTTGAATTTTTGGATTTAAAGATTGCTTCACGTATACAGTTACCCCATCGTTTTGGTTTAGTTGGCGAGTAGTACAGTAGGCTAAATTTATAAGTTTAAGGTATTTAAGATTTGGTCAAACTAGATATACCAGACCCTGAAAGATTACTTTTGAAGTACCAGTCAGTTCCAGAGATATACGCAGCTACAAGCATTCAAGTTGGCATATTTTTTTACCCAATCCAGAACAATATCGTATAAAAAAAGTTTTTGTTTTAATCCGGTCGTTATAAAACCGACAACTCTCTATATTTCTGTTCTAGTATAAAATGTGGACTACAGTACATACATATAAATGGCTCACTAGTCTGTTGTGAAACAATAAACAGAAGTAAGTGACGCATAAATCTATCTTTTACTCCTTTATGCGTGGGAACTGTGCACAGTTTGGGGTTCCGCAGAGCGAGGGCGAGGACCCTCGTCTTAATGTAGTGTGGAGTGATATACGGGTGTTGCCTACTTGGGACAATGTACCTAGATGTTTAAGCAAGTAACCAAACCTGTGTTTGTCGTTCTAACTTGCTTGTTAGGTCTTCATGGTAGACTAGCATTTTCTCGCGGCTTTCGTTTGCGATAAATTAGAATTTCACAATAATTTCGGGTTTATTCTGCTTGTGATATTGAAGTTAGGAGAACGAAAAACTGGTTTAGTTGTCACTAAACCAGTTCATTATTATTTTTATTAGCTATTTACTAAAGCTTCTATAATAATATAATTCAATCATGATTCAAAAGACACATAGCGTCATACACATCATAAGAACGTTATTGTTGTTTTCCTCGGGATCAGTTTTTTTTTTCGACAAAATGTACGCTATGTCCATTTCCGTAACAAACAAGCTAACTTTCATATTTATAATACTGAGTTACTATAACTATTTTAAATCAGACAAGTGCCATGTCTAGTAGAAAATTGCAGAATAACACAGCCAGTCAAACATGACCATTTTCGTTGTTGCGACAGTTGTGTCCTATTTTTTATCTTCTATCATCAATATTAAACTGCCCAAAACCATGAAAAATCAACTCTCAATTCACAAACACATAACTGTGTCTATTTTCTCTCCAAACATCCACACAGCGCTCTAAAGCACACATCATAATACGGAACCTCGGGTACACACTCCAAATTCGCGGCGCATCTTTTTTTGTTACTGTGAATATTTCAAAGCTTCGCATGAATCCTTTGCAAGTGTAGTGTTACTGTTGTTGGGTATGGCTGTTTATGCTTTATTTATCCATAAGGGGATTGCTACGTAGATTGCTCAGCGTGCTTATTTGCTTACGTGCTTTCTTTGCTTCAGAATCGCCGGTTTGATGTATGGTGGCTTGGAGGTAAATGTGGTGAATTTGAGCAGGGAGGTGTTATGTGCCTTATCTTTTTTGGTTTCTTTGGAGTGTGCGATTTTGACATGAGAAAGCCGCTTATGCGTTGAACGTATAGTCAGCGGTAGACAGCGTGAAGTTCCAAATGGATGAAAAAAGTTGTGACGTTTTGGCGAAATTGTGAAGTATATGTGTTAGGTAGGCATTGAATTAGCTCCTCTTGCTTAAACAGCCCGGTTTATGATGAAGGAGATAAAATAGATTCTGTTAGTCAATTCAAAGTTCGTAGGAAACTATTAGTCCATTGGTAGTCGATGTGTAAGTCGATAGCTTCCTTCTCATTTATACTTTTAATTTATATTCTTATAAACATAGAAAACATAATAAAGAAAACTGATATCTGCTTGTTAGTCATTGTAAAAAAACTTTTTGGAAATTACCACTAAATTAAATAATGATTTCCGAGAAACGAGAACAATATTCAGTTCAACAAGTAGTTACCTGTCAGTAGTTATGAAACGTAATATTCCCTTGATGGTACTTCTGAATGCCGGACATTCCCGCTTTGTACCCTCACATACTTGCAGTTAGTAGTTTGAGCTGCGAGAGACGTGCTTTCAACCTGTACAACTATTTGGATGAGGATTTTTAGTTTATTTCGTACGTATGCATGTAAAGTCAGAGAAATTATTTGCTCAACAATTTGGCTACTAAGTTTATTGCTTAGTTAATAATGATATACAGCGTGTATCAGAGAGCTGTAGTCTCACAAAAGGGAGTCATTATCTGCATTGCTTTTCCCAACTATGCACTTCCAGGCTAATTCCTGTCGAGGCTGCGGGTCCTGTCGAGGCTGCGGGTTGTTCGCAAGGGATACCGCGGCCTCGACATGAAGGGCTAAGAAGGAACATGGGTGGGTTTTAGTCAGTAGAAGTCTGACACTCCCTTTCGCTCTGCCCAAGAGCAGGAGGGGTTATTTGATGATTTCCCACACCCCAAAAAAAAAAAAGGCTAAATTTTCGGGGCTGCAGATTGTTCGAAAGAGATCCCGAGGCCCCGGCGCGCGCAAGGGACATGGGTGGTTTTTAGTTAGTAGAAGTCTGACACTCCCTTCCGCTCTGCCAAAGAGCGGGAGGGGTTATTTGATGATTTCTCACACCTTCCAAAAAAAGGCTAAACTTTGGACTAAGAATAATTAGGGACTGCTGCTAAAAAACTTAAAACTCTTGAAATAATTAGGAACAACATGCGATTCAATTACAAAAATCTTTTTTTTTTAAATAACGTGAACAACAGCTATAAATACACAGCACTAACTCTCAAGGACTTTAAAACAAAGGGCAACGGATTACACGTGTTTCCCATAGCATTCAACATCAGCACCATCATAGCATTATCCGACAATACCCTCCACATTTACAGCGTGAGTAATCACAGGACAGCTGTACATTACCCAAACAAAAGCTACAATAATATATATTACCATCCCTTATAACAATCATGGGACTATGAGAACCACCCTAATGCTAATTTGTAAATAAATAGCCGCTGAAAATGTCGCGCACGACAAATTTGTAGCTTGTTCACAACACAGATTGTTTGGATGTCCCATTTTTGTTTAATTTATTACAGCACCCCGGAAGGGGAAGTTTTGGGGCGCTAATTACCCCTGAAACATTAAAAGTACCTGAGATCTGCTATCAGTTTGACCCCGAAAGAACTGGCCTTTGATCTCCGTTGAAGAAACTTCGTAGTTTTGAGCTCGTTATCTCGAAAATGATCGATGTTACTGTGTGAAGGTTTTAAAGTTTATGTTTTCCGCGTCGCGTCGGTTTGGTATTGAAGAAAACTCCTGTTACTAATTATCTTTGTTGAGGAATCTTTGAAGGATACTTCCGGGGTTTTAAGACTTCCACTGTTTTTAGTCACGTGAAATTGAAGTAACTTTCATATTATGTGTTTTAATAAATATTTCATACAATAAATAGAAACTCGATGCTTTGCATGCCTTGGGCAAACAAACACTAGGATAAGGTAACGTGAGCCAGTATCCTAAACCCTCCCCAATTATAGAGACTGCCTTAGATAATTTAACATTAAATAAATGTTTATATAATTGAATTAAAATGACTATTTTTGTAATATCACACAATTTCACCTTGTTGGAAAGTTATAAAAGCTGTGTCTCATAAAAGGTCAAAAAATTCACGTGCAAATTTCTTTTAGTTAGGTATTTCGCACTCCAAGAAAATGTTTGCGAACTGCTTTTCCTTATAAAGTGATTTGAACGCCAAAAGACCCATGCAAGGTTGTACTCATTATCCAGATCAGGCAGCATCCGTCTCGTTGCCAAGAGACATCGTATCTCAACAAACAGACTTCTTGAGTACGTCCCAGATCGATTACTTGAAAACTATTACAAGTCACTAAGTCTACGGGGATGCCCTACATTGGGTAGTGACGGAATCTGGCACGAGCCCAGAATCTCCTGAGTACCAACGTTAGAACTTCTCACCGTTATTATTTTGTTTCGTCTGTAGGATACGGGGCAATACTTTTTATTTGGGTACTTTTGTTGAGTATTTTTGCGAAGTATTTTTTTGCCATGACCTTTATGCGTTAGTGAACATTTATTCTTTACACACGTAGTCTGTGTTGTGTCTTCTTTACAAATTATAAGAAACATCGACGCACTAACCGTTTTCATGTACTTTAAACGTATTTGGAAACCAAAGAAAAGATTTTTTTTAACGATTAGAATGCATGTATGCAAACTCCTGATGTTTTTCTCACGTGGGTCTAGAATTATAATTCAGAATTAATAGCAATAACTTGCGAGTCGAAGCTTTCTTCATTCTTTCATGAAGTATGATTTATGTAATCTTCGTCTTTCATAAAATAATCATAAATAGAGAGCATACCGTAAAAATGGTAACCAGTCAGCGAGGCATAAAGACCATCAGATTATATAGAAGTCAGTTTTAGTATCGTTTCCTTTGAAGACTACTTTAATAACAGAATTTTCTTTCACGGAAAAGGGATAGAAAAAGTAACTATCAGTTGGCGGAAACAGAAATACCACCATTAATACGTCTCTCACCGTGTCAACGTCTCCAAAAATAAAAATTAGGAAAAACAGAGCTATTAACTTAAAACTTGTCCCGAAAGCTTTCTCCATAGTCTTGGCATTCTGTACAATACTAACAATAAAATAAAAATGCACAACGAACCTCCTTCATAGAGAAGTAACGTTCTGTCTGTGCTCTCAACTAGAAACTGGTATCTGGCATTTAGAGCTACACAATTTTTGGAAAGCTT
The DNA here is from genome assembly GCA_949774965.1 of Diarsia brunnea. Taxonomy (NCBI): domain Eukaryota; kingdom Metazoa; phylum Arthropoda; class Insecta; order Lepidoptera; family Noctuidae; genus Diarsia; species Diarsia brunnea. The sequence continues at coordinate 652,709 of OX459014.1, read as the reverse complement.
TTAGATTATCTGTGACGTAATGTTATATGGAATTATGGAGGTTGACGTAATCATGTATTGGTATCTATTTTGTTTGAAATCGGGTGTAAAATGTGGCAGTATTAAATGTATAATTTTTTGATCTGATATGAATTTGATTTGAGTTTAATGACGTAATTTTGACACGTTTTAATCTGATTATCATACGATTTTATAATTGGTAATAATTCAATTTGATTGACTTTATGTTTGTGATATAATTTAATATAAAATATTTTACATCCTGGAAACATTTAAGTTCAGTAGGCGAAATCAATGTAATATTTGAAACAATCAACCCGTGAGTGGGTAGGTAGGTAGGCTGTCCAAACTGAAAAATACAGATATTAATAAAAGGATATTGGTATTGCAAAAACCAACTATTACGTGACTTTTTAAAATCATGAAATTCAGTTTCTTTTACAACACCACAAAAAAAAACTCCAATCAGCTACCACGTTATACCTCACAGCAGTACTCGACAAGTGTTTTACAGCTGTCCGAGCGTCTCCTTTAATTAAACTTGCCGGCTGGCAATTAAACGCTTATATTTTAAACAATATTAAACGCTTAATTCTGAACAAAATTGAATCCTGGACCTTGCACTCGTAAGGGGACGTTGAAACATGTCAATTGAGCAACCTTGTAATATTCTGCTATAATGGTAGAGGTTGAATGAATTTTAGAGAAATAACTAGAGAGACAAGGCAATAGGCTCGTCCCCTATTGCATGGCATTTAAACGTAACTGGTGAAACTTTGGCTAGTGTAGACACATCTTTACGTAACCCTTCAGGTATTATTGACGTGTTGTTATTTTGTATGAGGTAGATGGTTTAAAGATGTATGTATGCACCTTATATTCAAAAGTATGTAAAAAAACAATTTTCTTCACGCAAAGTCGTTGGTCCGGCATGTAATTTTTAAATTAGTACTTTGTTAACAGGTAGTCATTGACCAGAAAGTTTCACAACCAGTCCTACCAAGGTTCTGCATATACTAGGTTGTGAAGGTCAACAGGCAGTCGTGTTTTAAATACTGACATTCAGCTGCCTCCAGTTAGGCTGGAAGACGAACTCAACGTATTTGGGCAAAATCTAGATAGATGATGTCTTTATACTGTTAACATTCTAGTTATTTAAATAGTAGATCAATTTCAAAGTGTTGAAATAAAAGGGCAGTAACTAAACTCGACTTAAAATACTTTAATAAAAAGTAGAACACCAAAAAAGTTGAAGTTTGATTGAATTTAAACTTTGAAACGAGTTTTAGCGACAAAATTAGACGCTGCCTCTTAAATAATGACAAAAGTCTCGCCTCAGACCTCATTCTTACTTATTTATTTTGAGGTGATTTTCCATATTAATATGAATGATTATAAATTATTAGTTGTTGTAGATTTGGTCGATAAACTAATAGTCTTGATGCAATCATATCGTGTTATGCTTTGCGTGTTAATAGGAAACAACATTATGTAATGTGAACACTTGATTTCCCCAGAGAATGAGATAGTTCTATATTAGATAAGGTATCTACCTCCCTACCTCGGTTATTATTGTTTGCGTGATAATAAAAACTCAAAGCAAGAATAGTATAGTATCTAGCTTTATCTAATGGTTTTAAAGTAAGTAAAAACTTATAAATAAAACATTTAGCCGACGAAAACACGAACTGAAAATTGAAAAATAAAAAAACCTTTTAATCTAGATAGTAGTAGCAGTAGTTTTGATTTCATGGGTTTCCTTTCATTTAATTTATACTGGTGTGTGAGAGAGATTGAACTTATCTATTGATGCCATAAAAGTACAGGACGCTGCGTCCTACTTTTTTTTTCGCTGATTAAAAATACAATAGGTTTATTTTTCTTCACTTACTTTATATAAGTTTCATAATACAAAATCCTACTATTCAGACCGTGTTTGAAAATCTGACTGGTCATTTTCTAAAAGAAAAGCTAACAGCGAAAATTTAATGTTTAACTTCAACAAAAAGTGTTGGAGCACCAGAGAGTCTCGTGACGAACAATATGTACGTAGTATTTTCAAATTTTCCGCGCCGGTGCCCAGCTAAAGTAATTTCTTTAAAACATTTTAGAAGCAATTTTGACAAAAGAATGCACTTAAACCTGCGGATCGTTTGGCTGGAGTGACTCTTTAGAAGTTTGAGACTGGGATATCGACGATTCAATTTAGTGGTTCCATTTATATGTGAAATTGTATGAGAATACCATAGCTGGATGGTAAGGCTCGATAGTAAATTTCTCTTTATAAGAATTTTGAGTAGTTTCAACCACGAAATTAGCTTGGGCCGTTTAAAAATATAAAAGCAAATAGGTCAACACCATTTTCGCTTTTACTGTATGACCGTAAAGCTGTTTTTAATCAGCTCAAACCGATTCCACGTCGTCAATAAGTTTGGTCACTCCCTTTCTCATCAGTAGGTACCATGGTTTTCACCTTTTATTGGAACAACTCTAAAGTTAGCTAGGCTAAGTTTTTTTGATGAAATTATGATACTTACTTACCAAAGGATAATGTTCTAGAATGGATTGACCACTCACTTTTCAATCATCTAGAAGTACTAAACGACTGTATTTCGTTACTCCGAAGTTCGAAATGCCGATGTACGGTATACAGAAAGTTTGTGAGTCCGAATTACGTCAGTCAGAATGTACACTATGACGAAGTACGGTATTCAGAATGTTCGTTACTCCGATGTACGTTACTCCGAAAGTTTGCTACTACGAAGTACTGTATTCAGAATGTTCGTCACTCCGATGTACGTTACTCCGAAAGTTTGCTACTACGAAGTACTGTATTCAGAATGTTCATTATCGCGAAGTACGGAACTACGAAAGTTTGCTATGACCAATTACTCAATAATAATTGAGAAAATTCCTCATCGAAATTCTGAGAGAGTATTTCGAATTAGTCAAGTAGGTATTATAAATGATGATTATTGTGCAAATAGGTTTTACAAGTTATTTTTTTTTAAATTAGATAATTATTATTATTTTAGATTCCCTCCTCGGATGTGGTCTGTGTTAGATTGCGTAAACACGAATATACCAACAACACAGAATTCAATTGGCACAACCGTTGAAACAGTCTGCTCAATAGAAAAAACTGGGCAAGTGTAAGTCGGACTTGCACATGTAGGGTTCTGTACCATTGTAGTAGATATTGAGAGATTTTCTATGTTATTTTAGCACCATAGACTTCTTATAGATTTTCCTGTAATCTATAAGCGTTGAACTAATTTCTGTATTTTTTTCAAAATTTTAGGCTCAAAAGTTTCGGAGATAAGGGGTGGTCGAGCATACAGACAGATACATGAGTGATTCTATAAGGGTTCCGCTTTTTCCTTTTGAGGTACGGAACCCTAAAAAGCAGAATATAAATATACAAAACATTAGTAGAATTATTAAAAGAACAATAAAATACGATTTTGGAAATAGAAAGAATAATGGCAAACATTACGAAACGCTAAATAAATAGCTCACAAACAAGATCAAAGAGCATAATTATGGTCAACAAAGACACCGTGTCTTTAAAGGAATACATACGAAGTCATACATACATCATTTATTTTTAAAACTTGTTTTTTTATTATTACAATTAAATTATTTTATTTTCAATTTTAGTGCATAGAAAAGTTAATTTAGTTTTTTATTACCCCATGTTTTAAGATTATTTTGAATTGATTAACCTGCTTTTACTTAGATTTAATTTACCCTCACAGTGTACATTTATAATACTCGACTAATTCGAAATACTCTCTCAGAATCTCGATGAGGAATTTTCTCAATTATTATTGAGTAATTGGTCATAGCAAACTTTCGGAGTTCCGTACTTCGCGATAATGAACATTCTGAATATAGTACTTCGTAGTAGCAAACTTTCGGAGTAACGTACATCGGATTGACGAACATTCTGAATACAGTACTTCGTAGTAGCAAACTTTCGGAGTAACGTACATCGGAGTAACGAACATTCTGAATAACGTAATTCGTCATAGCATACATTCTGACTCACGTAATTCGACTCACAAACTTTCTGTATACCGTACATCGGTATTTCGAACTTCGGAGTAACGAAATACAGTCGTACTAAACGTAACATTTCAGTCACGTAATTCCCTGAAAAAACCTGGTCTTTTATGTTATTAATAGTATTAATAGTCTACCATTAACACTAAAAGTGCCTCTAGAGCAATATTGACAAAAAATACTGAATGTGCTCTAAAGCTAAAATATTTTTCTTTTCCGTGTGAAGTGTGGGTTTTAGAGGATTTGCTGGTCCCAGCGTTTATTTTTCGTGTATTGGCAATCTGTACCAGCTTTTGAAAAGAATATTTCACAAATACTGCAAACGATAGCTAGCGTCAAAGCTACGAGAAATATACAAAACGGAATGATTTGGATTTTGAATTTTTTTTTTTTTACTATTTGAAACACCTGCCAGTCGATTTACCTTCGTGTATATTTCAGTTTTTCATAACATAAGTTACCATTGTGTTTTTGTTTTGGGTGGTTGATCCTTGTTATTATTTGAGTTTTTCTAAGTACCAATAAGCTAGATTAAATCGATCATGATAGTCCATATACAAATATGAGTTCAGTTTCATCTACAAACGATGTCTTTGCACAGCCAGGCAAGCATACTATAAGTTGGGGGATTACATTGATGATAAAAATGCTTGGCTCAATGCTGGTCCTGCTCCACAACCATAGGGCAAATAAATCGATTACTTATCATGTGAAGTTATTGTAGAAGCTGATTCAATATCTTAATATTGTACGATTGCATTGCACATGTGTGAGTACTATGTACCATAAATCCACTTTTTACATTTAGTTATTTTTTAGTGACTTTGATCTAGTGGCTGAGAGAATGTCATGCTCACTCAAATGTCTCGGATCATTTAGCTACCTTCAAAATGGTTGAGCTGAATGGTGCTGATCCATGCGTCATGTTCGTGAACGGGCGCTGTCAGTAGAGACTGGTCATCTCTTAGTTGCCATGTTATATTTTTATTGGTTTATTGTATCGTTTATTCTGGACGCTTTTAACTTGCACGTATTTTTACATCGTTCTCACATATATGTAAGATCTCAACATTCAGGCTAGCTAAAGTAGACTCACCTTTCATGGGGTACTGTTTAAAATGTTTCGATAAAATACCCCTCACATTCTTCAACTGAATGAGACGCAATTTTAAATCCTGTATAAAAATCATGTGAAGTTATTGTAAAGGCTGCAGAAGATTGTAAAAGTATCTTTGCATTGTATAGATTCAATATCTTAATATTATATAATTGCATGGCACATGTGTGAGTACTATGTACTATAAAGCCACTTTTTACATTTAGTTACATTTTAGTGACGTTGCCCTGGTGGCTGAGAGAATGTCATGCTCACTCAAATGTCTCGCTGATGGTGGCGCGTGTGTCGGATCATTTAGTTCCCTTCAAAATGGTTGAGTTGAATGGTGCTGATCCATGCGTCATGTTCGTGAACGGGCGCTGTCAGTGAAGACTGGTCATATCTTAGTTGCCATGGTTTATATATATATATTTTTTTTTTTAATTTGTTTATTATATCTTTTTACTCCGGACGCTCTTAACTTGCACGTCTTCCTACATAGTTCTCACATATTATACCATCTCAACATGAATGATGTAATGTACCAAGATTTTTTGTAAAAATATTCTGGTTTAAAAGAGTGTCCATGGAGTTTCTTGCCCGTTCTTCTCCATAGTGATCTACGTTAGGGAATGGGCAACTACAGTACTTTCACAAGTTATTATGCCTTGTGACTGTGACTGTAGCTTAGGAGTGCAATGCGTCGTCCCGGGGGTTGCTGCGTCGAGTTGCGCGTCGCCGGATGTCTGCGGCGACGAGTGCTGTGGGTGCGGGGGTGCGCGGCGGCGTGTGCCGTGGCGATGGGTGCGCCGGGCTCCGGGTCGCGGGGCGGTTGTTGCGCGTTGCGGCGTGCATTCGTTGTTCCGTGATTTGGAGTCTCGTGCATTCGTTGTTGCGGTGTGCGTCGCTGCGTGCTTTCGTGCTCGCAGTGTTCGTTGTTGCGGGCATTCGGCGGCGTGTGGCTCGGCGTGGTGGCTTTCGGGATGACGTATTGCACTCGTAGTTTAGTTTTGTTTTATGAATTGTTCTTCTGACATTCAAAAATGCCTGTAATGGTTTAATTGAAATAAATGCTTTGAGTTTGAGTTTGAGTTTGAGCCATGATTGTTGAAAAGCGGGTTTGTTCGCTAGGTTTAAGGTACGAAGACTTTAAAATTATTCTTCTACAATTAGAGATTGGTATCCGTTTTCACTAACATTTAGCGACACCTGAATGAATACTTAAATGAAAGCGCTCTATCGGATATTTAAATTACAACAATATACTACTGATTAGGCTTTAATTTAGATAATATACCTCAGTGTAAAATAAGCTAACTAATAAGTATCCATCAGTGAAATTCAAATGAACAAAGCCTACACTTTTCCGACTTTAAAGACCAAAAATCTCATACACTCATCTCTTAAAATATCAATTAAAATCCAGCTTATTTCGCCACAAACTGCCACCATTATCATGAAACAAGAAAGCTTACTCAAGCGAGCACTGTCGAAGCTTCAGAGGCTAATTTTTACACAATTACAAACAACTTGGGCAACAATGTCAGTGTTGCCGAAACACAGATTAACAGAGTTTTCGTTTTAATATTCGCTATTTAGATCGTGATTTATAAAGTTTGGTTTTAGGGACTTTTATTGGGTCTTTTTTGAAGGGTTGTTGATTAAAAGGGTTTCTGTTATCATTTTATGAATAGCCTTTTCCTAGCTATATTGGGGTTAGCTTCCAGTTCAGGTAAACTAGTATTTTATATAATCATACTGCTTATCTTACCTGGAAAGCCAATAATATTGGTCTACACAATATCGCCCGGTAAGACTGGATGTAAAGGCTTTAAGCCTACCGAATACCCATAACGTCTGCTAAAGTACTCCTAATTTAAAGAGGACTCACCGAGAAAAACGAAAACACATCTGTCACCTTTGAACAGGACTGATTATAACATGATCTTCGCAACATTGCAGTTTGACAAAAGGCTGACTAAGAAGATACGGGGTTTTTTTTCACACCACTCAACATGTTAATTTTCAATTCCTGGTGGGTGGTAGATACGGGCTGTTTCTCATTGCTGCAATATTTTTCAAAAGACCTGAAAGCCATCATCGAATAGCTGATAGAATACTTTACCTAGTGTATAAAGTTTCATATATATAAATAAGCCAAGTTTAAATATAGCTCTCTTATGACATCCAACATTTTGTATAAGGAACTTTTGTCTAATATAAATTCAATACGAAACGAGTCTTTCTTTGTTCCAAAAATATACCATAAATCCACTCATCGTGTTGACTACCTACAAAATAGTATTGGGTATAAAACCATATAAATAAGCCCTCACCCCTGCGCAATGGATCGCGCTAATATTTCGACCATAAGCCGCAGATAATAATTTGATGCTATTTAGTTTGCGTATCGCCATGGACCCATTTGTTGGGCTCTATATTTAGGCTTTTGTTTATGGAAATCGCTCTAAAGTATTTTAGGCTGTTTTCAGAATATGGAATCATAGATCTGTAACAATTCCGGGTTTAATTTTTGTAAGGATGTGAGTTGATTATTGTATCGAAAGTTATCTCAAAAATGCGTAGGTATTTGTTAAATGTCAATCCAATGTCATCCAATGTCAATGTCATGTCAATGTCAATGTTTGTGTATGTTGGTATTTGTTAACAAAGTTAGTTTAAGGAACACAGTAATATTGATGGTCCCTATTTTGAATCAATCATTGATATATGGTTTGTTTTTTTTTGCACTGGAAGCTGACATGTTGATTATAATCTCACTTACATGATACTGCGTTGATAACATTTGAGAGACAACAGTTTTATTTATTAGAAAGATGAAAACAGGTATAAGTAACAAAACAACCAATCAATATTAAGTTAGAAAAGTAAGAATCACCACGTCATAGTCTGTTAAACAAACCTACAACAGAATCAGAAAACAGCCCGTAAAAGAAAATTAAACGCAGAAATAAAGTAGGTACTTAGGGAGAATCAATGGGACAGCTAATACAACTGAAAAAGTATCCCATTCCAAATGACAAAATCCCATACGGTACCAGTTGAACCAAATCAATATAATTATTTTCCCAATACGTCTGGGCTATCAGTGTGCTATATTTCAGGTAAAATCCGCAAATAATTTGACAGTAGCGGTTGATAGCCGGCATTAGCCGTAGCAATGCAAATCGTTTGTATCGTAAATATTTTCCTTCTCCCTCGTTTGGTGTATAAATCTGGTTTAGCTTGTTATATTGGCTGCATTGGATCTAAATGGATTTTGTTGTTGCTGTGGAATAGAGATAGTTTCGGAGTGTTGGTATTATTGATTGTGTGTAGTGTTAAAAGAATGGGACTTGAATAAATAAAGAAATAGAATATAATTAATTTATTTTCAGGTAACAAAGACCCATAGACAAATACCATTTATCTATGGGTCTTTGTTAGTATTAGTAACTTAAATCTATGTGAGTAGCACTTAACTTCATTGCAATACGATGACGTAATGTTATTAAGTATCTTGAATGCAGATTAAAACGGTGAATTTTGGTGAAGTGGAACTTGGGCAAATCGTTTAAACATTATTATATGTAACTATCCTCAAAAATGCTCACATCGGAGCTTTATTGGAATTCTCATTCAGCAATGTTCTATTTTAGGAACATATAGTTATTGCGAAAACACGATAATACATTGTTCATTCATAGCCAGAATAAGACCTCAAATAACCTTACCCCAGAGTTATTGGAAATCGATACTCCCACATGCTAAATCTAAAAGTCTAAGCACATACCCAGACCAGACCAGAGTAGACCCAAACGAACCGATACAAATACAATCTACGAATAAAATCCGAAGACAGTCTAAACAACAAGCATTAAGCTGTAACAAACGATCCTTGTAAACACTCCCGTTTCTGCATAAGTTTGGATTTGCAAACAATGTCGGATAAACTTGCCAAGTTTTTCATGCATTTGGCAACACGTTATTCCCTCAAGATAAGGTTCATTATTCTCTAACTTGGTGGTTGATGATAAGTTAGTTGTACAACTCGGTGCATTTACGAAGCTAGCTGCTGGCACTCGCTTACACTATTTGCATTGTTAATAGAGTCAACTGATTCAATATTATCGATGTGCTGGTCCGTGAAAGGTTCGCTAGCGGTGTTTTATAATGTCTGTTGGACTAGGGACGTAGCCTCGGATTTATTCGGATATTTATCCGACAGATGTGGTTGGGGAGGACAATAAAATGTCTGGCTGCTTATTTTGTGAATAAGGATGAGTATAGTGAAAGGACCTCGTATTTCTGTGGCGTCTTAGATAAAGTTATAGGTACTAAGTTAGAAATCTATATTTTTATCATAAATACTACTGAAAGATAATTAAATTATATATTTTTCGAACCTTTACTTTAGATTTGCCATATAGGATCAAAATGATGTCACCCCCCATTTTTTTTTTCTGGCTCTGTCACCAGGTTAGGCACTAACCACACAATAAATACATAAAGATTATCATCACGCCTGTATTCCCTGAGGGTAAAGCAGAACTGACACCTTCATTTTGCCAGCTAGGTTTGAATCCTAAATAAAGGAAAGCGAACCCGTTGCCATCAATGGGCATAATGTTCATACTCCAAGCAGCCATTAGATAATTCGTGATAACAATTTACTCGCTAGGGTAATTGAATTCAGGAACTCATATTCGCAATAACGCAATCGCTATACCACTGGGGCAGCCATTATCTTTTTACTGTTTACCAATTTTCCTTTAATCGGTTTTTGAATAAAATTTCACTAAACCTGTGATGAATATTCCTCCGCAACCCGCATTATATTCTTAGCTTAAAGCAGCAGCTTTTAGCATTTATTTGTTTTAGTCTGCGCTCATTAGCAGGCAGTAATGACCGTCTATTAGTTTCCTTTGTTCTCGACCGATCTCTGAGTAGCCGAAACGACCTGTATTTGGTTTCTAACGAATCTAGGTTCATTATGTGGTGCTTTAGGCTTCCCAGACACAGTTTTCTATTGAACTGTCACAGAAACATCTGAATGAATCAACTGGCTGAATTAAACTTGTGGTTGAACTTCTCGATTAAACAGCAATTGCTTAGTTTGATTCGTGGATCATCCATGACATGAAGGTGTGAAGGTCTGTGCCTCGGAAAGCCCCGAAAACTTTTGGTTCAAGTTGCTATGTTTTGTAGATCTTTAAGTCGTTATGGGTAGTCAGTGGCCTGAAAGTCTTACAATCAACCTTATAAAGCGTACTGTATTACCCATTATTTACTGTGGTGAGATAGGCAGTCACTCCATTTAAAATATCTGTATTCAGCAGCTTCTGTTCAGACTAGAAGCCGATCCCAACATAGTTGCGAAAAAGCTAAATGTGTCGAAAGATGTGTGATTTGAATTGAACACAGAGTAATAATTTAAGTTAATTGTTATTTTCTATACAACCGATGTTCATATATACGCCTACTATGATCGATAACAAGAGAATTGTGTCTTCAAGTGACGATGCCTTGCATAATAGAATAAAGGGCTTTCAATCCTGAATAATCTGAGCGAAAATCAAACAATCCCCCTAAAGACACGTCAGTAATTTAATTCTCAGCAGAATGAGAGCGCAAAAAAAACAAAGCGACCATTTTTTTCTCCCCTAAAAATCAAATAGGGGAAGTCGTAAAAATTGAAATGTTTGCTCCTCACCTCTTGGAACTTCGCTCACTGCTTAAAGAGGAACGTAAACAAAAGGAAGGGAGGCTGAGCCACGATTAAATTCTGTTTGAATCCGTATTAAACATACATGGTATGGTGGGGTCTCCTATACGTTTCGCCATGACGTCCCCTCCGCTGGAAATGTCGGGCTTTCTTTTCAAATAAACGTGTCTTGTTCTCTAAATTGCAGTAAGTGTTTGTAAACCTCCTTGATTTAGTAAGGACTGCGGAAAGAAGGTAATTTCGATTTTTGGCACATCCCTTCTTGCATGTGTTATTGTTGTGAAAGCGTGTGAAAGACTTTAAGTTTGCTTGTTTGTTGTGTTTTTATTGAGAACACAATTTTGAGGAGAGGCAAAGGTTCTCTAAAATCGAGGCATGAATAGCAATCAGTCACAGTGGCTTAGTTTATTTCTTACGAAAGATTACCTCGAGTGTCATCAAAAGATTTCATGTTTTACAAAACATTCAAACATACATACTTATTTATCAGCCAGATAAAAGATGCTTGCTTAAATCATTTAACAGCTTTCTAAACCACTAGCTGATGCCCGCGACTTCACCCGCGTGGATGACGGTCAAATTATATACTGAAACCTTCCTCATAAATCACTCTATCTATTAAAAAAATACCGCTTCAAAATCCGTTGCGTAGTTTTCAAGATTTAAGCATACATAGGGATATAGGAACAGAGAAAGCGACTTTGTTTTATACTACGTAGTGATGTGTATGTGCGTGAATAATAATTAATCCCATGTTTTACGATACTATGATGTTTATGAAAACATGAGGTGTAATTTACCTTAGCATTCGAACCAACATTTGATTCACAGGTCGTTATTTCCACAAAAATATAACGTTTACACGAAATAAGTAATTCAATGGCTGATAATAAATTATAACGAGCGATTAATCACGATATTACGAGTTTTATTTACGGAAAAGAGAATAAAATAACGGAGAATGATAATGAACAGGAGTTTTTGGACCATTTCCCTATTTATGTGGGAATGTATAACGCGTATTTCGCGCCAAGATTCTCGGGGGTTCCGCTTTGTGTTCACGTTTTGTCACTGAATGACTTTTTATGTATTTCTTTTTGCGTACATTTTGTAAGTGGAGGAAAAATGATGGAGGAAAATAACAGTATTACTGTGAGCTTTACAGAATTGTTTTAAATGCTTGTAGAGATTTTTGCGGCAAAAGTGCAGTTGCTGTGTTTAAACATGTTCACTAATTCACCAAACTGTTGCCTTAGTAACTGGGCTCGTAATCACATTTTATGCCCCAGGGAGTAATCATACTTAATTATAATTAATTACTCAAATTGATTATTGCAAACAAGGAAGCATGAGCTTTTAAAAGGAAATTTTGTAGGAATAAAATTAATATGGTTAGGCAGAAGGCAAATACTCCAACTCAATTATGCATACTTAATTTGGTTGCTTTCATCTTAAAAGTCCTCATGAATCTTTATTACATTATATGGGCCTTTATAAATCACTGGAATGAATCCAGAAATTATAATGTTAGTGATAATCACAGCAAACATTGAGGAAAATCTATAGACATTTTACACGCCAGTGATCCCTAAAATTGGATCGGAGACTCTACACTCGAAGTTGTGGATGATTATGTCTACCTGGGACAAACGGTCCAGTTGGGTAGGTCTAACTTCGAGAAAGAGGTCAATCGTTGAATCCGACTCGGCTGGGCAGCGTTCGGGAAGTTGCGCGGTATCTTCTCGTCCAACTTACCACAATGTCTCAAGACGGAAGTCTATGACCAGTGTGTGTTGCCAGTGATTACATGCGGGACCGAAACGTGGTCGCTCACAATGGGCCTCATCTGAAAGCTCAAAGTCACTCAAAGGGCAATGAAGAGAGCCCGTCGGGGCTGCGGGTTGTTCGCAGATACCGTGGCCTCGACATGAAGGGCTAAGAAGGAACATGGGTGGTTTTTAGTCAGTAGAAGTCTGACACTCCCTTTCGCTCTGCCCAAGAGCGGGAGGGTCATTTGATGATTTTCCACCCACCATAAAAAAAAAAAAAAAAAACAGGGCAATGAAGAGGGCCATGTTCGGAGTTTCCTTGCGGGATCGCATCAGAAATGGAGACATCCACAAGAAAAGCCAAACTTAAGTGGCAGTGTGCAGGGCAGATTGCTCGCAGAACGGATGGCCGATGGGGCCGGAAAGTTCTGGAGTGGCGACCGCGAACCGAAAGACGTTGCGTTGCAAGGCACTAGGTGGACCGAAGGATGCGGGGATCCGCTTAATGCGAGATGCACGGGACCGGTCAATGTGGCGACACCTGGGAGAGGCCTATGTCCAGCAGTGGACGTCTTCTGGCTGAAATGATGATGATGATGATCCTAAAGGCTTTAATGGATAAAGGTGTCTCATCTAACAGAGGTCTTATTGTCATCTACCAGGTACAAATTTTGACTCCGGGTTGTGACTGAGAAGCACCTAGTGAAGAAACTCAATTACACTTTGACCGACCCAGGAACTGAATTCATGCTCAGTCATAGCGCTAACAGTCACTAGACCAACGAGGCAACATTAGAAAATGAAGTAAAATATTCACCGCCACCACGAACAAAAGAAGATCCCAGTATTTTGTTTTAACAGAAAACCTCATAAAAAGCATTCAACTATCCTCAAACACGCGCATAAAACCTTCAATTCGCTAACCGATCCCAAAAATTGGTTTACGACGCAAAAAACCATTTGATACAAGCAACCTTTTCCCTCTGAACATATTGTACATAAACTAGATATACAATATATTTGCATCGAAAGGCATTACGAGCTTCAAGGCAGGGTTATTTCACGGCTCATAAAAATTTGATTTTGAAACCGAGTAGAGCGGAATCTGACACATTGTATGTATCATACACGTATCATACAATATTGTGAGACGTGCACACTGATACATGCCGGATACGACCTGAAATGTAATACTTTTTAAAATATCTTTCGTTGGAGAAAGATTGCGGTTGGGTAGGTCTTGTTGGTGAGTTAGGTTTCCTTTATAGTTTTATGATATTGTCAAAGATGTTGCTAACCTTATTTATACTTTGAGTTTGATTTTGAGATTAACTGCTGGAACAAGAATGGATATAAAACAAATCAGTTTATCTACGATGTTACCACTGCTGGGTCATAGATTTCCTCTACACAAGTTCCATTTTTACATCCTCGACAAAATTCAGAAAGATTGTCATAAAAGACGTCATTATCTGCCTAGCCTTTTCCCAACTATGTTAGGGTCGGCTTCCAGTCTAACCGGATGCAGCTGAATACCAGTATTTTACATGGAGCGACCCCTATCCTATCTGACCTCCACAACCCAGTTAATACTAGGTAAAACGATACCTCTTTGGTAAGACTGGATGTGAGAATTTCAGGTCACTGACTACCTGCAACGACTGCCAAAGATCTATATAATATGGCAGCCGGGACCAACAGCTTAACGTGTTTTCCGAGGCACGGAGGAAACTCGGTATGTCGGGCGGTCACCCATCCACAGATCGACCTAGGCAAGCACAGCTTTACCTAAAGATCGACCCGAGTGGCAGTTCTTATTAAGCCCACGAGCTCCTCATTATATATTATCATATTGTCATAAAAGACGTAATAATAGATTTTAAATATTGAATCAATTATATAAATATATTAATTATATTAATTGGGTCAATAATTAATATTATACTGTTTTTGTAATTGTTAAACATTTAACAGTATTTCAGAATAACAGCGCGCGGCCGCGCGCCGCCGTGGTTTAGAAAGAAATAAATTGTGGTGTGCGTGGTTTAGAGAAAAATAAATTGTGGTGTGAGTGTGTAAAAGTTCAGTTATAGGGCGAGAATCGGACGGGACTCTCGATGTTTTCTTTAATCGTTTTAACTGACGAAATAATAGTATATTATGCAACTAGTGAATAAAGGACGGATTTAAAGCGAGGGCCGTAGATGAGTCACGAGCAAGTGAAGGATTCTAATGATTGAATCACGAACGCAGCGAGTGATTCAACTGTTAGAATCCTGAACGACGCGAGTGATTCATGGCCCTCGATATAAATTCGTACTTTATTCAGGAGTTGCATACTATACTTTATATCATGACTACGAGAAAAGACATAATTTAAGCGAAAATAGAAATTTAATCAAGAAATAAGAATTGTTACACTAATTGAAATGGACATTAAAATTAGAGCAATGACTGAAATTAAGCGTAATTTTCTTATTATTATCATTAGGGTGGTCAACTTGTGAAACAATATTTATTAATCTAATGCCAAACTCCTTGTCGCAAATATCGACCAATCAAATCTCGAGAATTTATTTGCACCAAAGAGTTTTGAATTTCGAATCTTAGCGCAAGGAGTTTGTGTAAGCATTGAAATAGAGACCGGATATATTTTTGTGTTCCAAATTCAAACACCAAAATAGTGAATAAAAACAAAACAGTGAATAAAAGGCCTTTTTATTCACTGTTTTGCGTGAATAAAATAAGCTTTTTAGAGTAGGTATGGTATAAATATTATACTAAGCGACGCGCTTACGCTTTTCGCAAACGAGCAACAATTCAATTAATAGAAATGATGCAGGATACAAGGGTGACAAAAGTACAAATAAAAAAGTTAAATTAAGTCAATTTAATTCACGCAACAACGGTTGGAGCTGTCAATATGTAAATATGGACGGCTCACAAAAACTGCTGGTATAATTCCGGCATATAAAACATTTCACTCCCATTTTGTTTGGGTAGGATATAAAAGGGATTTCTATCATCATGTCAGATCATTGGCCTTGTTGTGAGACAAAGAGTTAATTGTGATATCAGCACGCTTTGTGATGACGATGAGGTTTAAATTCATGCAAGGCTGATCGATTGTTTTGGGAGAATCGAACCTACTACAAATGTAAAGATTGCTGTCTCTGAAACACATGTTACTTGGCAACACCTAGTCTCAAGAAATAATCTTTTGAAATTTAACTTAATATCTCATTAGTTATCCATAGATGTACCTCTAATATAGGTACTCACATTTTTCAGTTATAATGTTGAACTTACACTCATTATGAGCACTTTTGTAATCACTATACCAACAAACAAACTTACAAAATGCTCTTCAATAAGATCAGTGCATAGTGCACGTAACTGGCGTGCGTGTATGACCAGATGTGTGAGCGAAGACCAGGCAATAGGAATATGTAAGGATCGTAACAAGTAGCGTTCTATGTTTTTTGCATACCTCAATGGGAAAAAGGCGTGAATTTATGGTATGCATATAATTATGTAGCTCGTGGCTTAATAATATCTGCCTAGGTTGGTCTGAGGATGGGTGACCGCCCATTACATACCAAGTTTCCTCCGTGCCTCGGAAAGTACGTTAAGTCTCGGCTGCCATATAAAAATCTTTGGCAGTGGTTACAGGTAGTCAGTGACCTGAAATTCTGACAACCAGTCGTACCAAAGGGTTTCGTATTACCCAGTGTTAACTGGGCTGTGGAGGTCAGATAGGCAGTCGCTCCATGCAAAATACTGGTATTCAGCTGCATCCGGTTAGACTGGAAGCCGACCCTAACATAGTTGGGAAAAGGCAAGGCAGATGATGGTATAATTAGGTTAATTAACCAGTCAGTTAGTCAGTGCTTTACAATAACGTGTTAACATAAAAATATTTAGCTGTTCTTTGAACACACACTCCAGCAAAACACAAAACGATTGGCATAATCAACAAACCAAATAAACATAACTAACCCCAAACTTAACCATACAAATCGATGCTACAAAGTCCAATGACTTGCAAGAAGTAACATAGATACAGTAAGTGATTCCAGCGACCCTGGATGTGACCCAGAAACCCACTTCCTATTATCAGACGATGGATCATACGTTGCGATATTTCTCATCATAAGAAAGCTGAACTTTGAACGGTATCTATAGCCAGCGTAAACGGATTTGTTTCGTAACCTTGAGCGAAAAAATAGGAAATATCGTCACGCTTCTACAAGCAGATAGAAAGGAAATCAGTTGAGGTTTCTTCAGCAAGATATTTTACGGTCTTTATACTAATCTTATACTAATATTTTACTGTTGTTGTAATAATATTATAACAGTCAGTCTGGTTTAATCGGTTCAACAAAACTGACCATTAAGTTAGTAGAGACGGACAGTTTTGACTTTCCTTAGGCAAGATAATGATCAAAATACAAAAGGTGGCTCAAAGGTTTGAGGTTCGACTAAAGGTAGAACTCCGTTTTATACGATGTCCATACCATTTTACAACAAAGCTAGACTTATCTACAGGTTTAAGTTCATGTTTTTGAACCACTTTACCAAACATGCAAACCTAGTAACTAAAATTATTTCAAAGGCCATTTTTCTCGGCTGCGGGTTGTTCGAAATGGATACCGCGGCCTCGGCACAAAGGGTGACTTTAAGTCTGTAGAAATCTGAAACTCTCTACTGCTCTGCCCAGAGCAGGAGGAGCCATTTGATGATTTGCCACCCTCCAAAAATAAGGCCATTTTTCTCCAAAACATTTCTTTCATAAATACTTTTACAGCCAAAACTGCCTCCTACATCCTCCATAATTCCCACTACTTACACAGAATCAAGTGGACTGACTTACCTTATCTCTGGACCCTACATCCATTACCAGTTACACTAAAGACGATGGCCACAACAAGAGGCTACATTCAGCTTACTCCACTAACTCATCTGGACACATCCTAATCTCGTTGACAAATGAACTGGACCAACGGAACAGCATTATCTTAGTAGTGGAAGAAACGATACCTTAGACAACCCAAAACGAGGCAAAAGCAACTGTAATGTTTATGTAGAGGGTTCTATTTTGGATGGGAAAGTTTGTTAGCCAAAATCTGCCATTATGTCGTATGAGCGTAGGGGGCGTTTAAGCGAGCCCCGAGGGGGTTAATCAACTGTTTACACTACAAGATAACAGCAAGTAGATTGCTCATAAAAACCCTTCCGTAGCCTTGATGTATGTGAGGCGAGGGGTCGATTCTTGAAGATTTAAATTGGTTTCTAAATGAATGTGTTGGTCAAGCTATTATCCTTTGTAAGGGCTGCAAACTGTGTGTATCTAATAAATTGATAGGGGGAAAAAGTACTGAAGTTTTGGTAATCAAAAATATGGAATTGAAAGTGTTCTTGCAGCGTTTTCTTGTGATTGCAATCAATTCAAAATGAATAATGTAACAGACTGCAGCTTCTCGACTATACCCTTTTCTTAATTAATTTCCATGACAATGTAAACTAAAACACTTTCAGAGTTTCTCTTGAGACTGACACTTTGATTATTTAAATTAACACTATATTATTTATTTTGTCCCTGACCTGTTCTTTCCCACTCACCTACTAACTCCAACCACATAATTATCTCCACAATCCAAATAACCCAACCATAATCACAGTCCTGTCTCTAAACTAGTTCAAACCAGTTTCTCCCGGTTCAGAATTACAATAGCGAACTTTAAAATAAACTTGGCTTGGCCAGGAGTCATGTTAAACGTCCCGGCCAGTCGGGCTGGGCTTGAAATATCACTCAACTTACGAACTAGCCAAGCCCGACTTTTTTCCCCACTTTTTATAACTGTCATAGTTCGAGGAGTCACTTTGATCTTTGTATGGAGTGTTTTTGTTCGACACGGGGCTAGGGAGCGATTTTATGAAGAATATCCCGAGTTTTTAAGGGTGTTGTGGAGTCTCGAGTTTCTTTAATAAATGGGAGTTGAACAGTGAATGGAAACGCTACCCCTTTTTTGTTTGTTTGGAAAAGTGAGTAAACCGAGTTTTTTACGAAAGTGAACGGAACTCGTTGGTTATGGTCACATATCTAAGTATTTTCTACAGCTTAAAATGGTTTCTTCGCAGAAATTAAGCAGTTTGTTATGACGGATATAATGACATTGTGCTGATCTTCATCTGCCTAACCAAAGTTGTGGTGGGCAACCTGCCCAGCCGTATTCAACTGACCAATTGCCATAGCACCAACACATTACTAAATCTAGGAATAATTTAAATATTTCCTGTTCTTGATTGTTCAATTACCGTTCTTGACCCAAAAACACAAGGTCCCAAAATGATACACAATAATTATTCACCCATAAAACATACGCAGGTAATCTGTGCTTCAAAGGGGTCCCCCAAGGTCGGGTTACAAACTAATTATTATCAATCCGGTAGCCGGCAGGATAACTCCTAATTAATCTATAGCTATTAACAAATACGGGGCCCGATAAATCCGCACAATTTGCAACATTTATTATTCCACATCCTGCTTGGGAAAACTAATTTATTGTGAATCTGGTTAAGGGCTATTTTCCTATTGCTGACTTCAGGATTAAAGATTTATACTGTAGTGACGGATTTTATGGTTTTTCTATAGATTAAAAATAGATTTACATGTTTTTTGGTCCTTAGAAGCAAGAAGTGATAAATTAATTCAGGTACAAGAAAAAGTATATTTTTGTTTTGGTAAAATTATTCTAGGTTAGAATTTTTCAGATGCTTTCAGTAGCTAAAAGTAAATAATACGAAATGAAAGGATGGTATATTTTAAGAAAATAATTTAGTTTCAAGACTGGGTCTTAGTCATCCAACAAACTCCTGGCTCTATTTAATCATAATAAATCACACTCTTAATTTTTCCAAGATAAAAAAGAGAAATGGTGTAAATGTATAAGTAAATTTATTCAATACCGCTTCCAATTTATAGAGGCTGAAGCATTCAATAAATATTTAGCAAGAATCTATCTTAAATAAGGATCTTTATACAAAGACCAAATAACGGCAGTATTGCAGATAAAGCCAAAAAGTCTTCAATATTTTATATACCGAGCAGATGACCAATAAATTTGTTTGTTGTAACGAGTTTCGATACGCTCGTAAATTTTAAACCACAGCTAAGTAACCAAATTTAATATTATAACATGTATATCTTATGCGGAGCGGGATCTCGCTAGGGTTGCCGCTGCCAAATATTATTTTGTTGAGACCGTTTTGAGACGGAGGTTAAGTTTATTTAGTTCACCCGTTAACCTTCGAACTGAGTGTGTTAATTAGTAAAAAACATAAAGGTCTTTTTGCTGAAATAAAATGTTCAATAAACCTCTTAATTATTTTATATTTTTTTACCTTTCAATTATTATATTTTTTTCTATCACTACAGTATCTTTTTTAAAACTACTATGATTTAAGATTTTTGTTTTAAAAGTAGTTAATTGCCGTAAAGCCACGTTAGAGGCCCATGAGTGGTATTAAAGCGCTAAATCCAGGTTAGGCACTAACCACACGCGTACCAGTTCATTTCCGTCAAAAATCGTAAAGTATTTTTTTTTCAAGTATAACACAAACATAACATAACATTACGCCTGTAATCCCCGAAGGGTTAGGCAGAGGTGTACCTAATAGTACACCCACATTTCGTAAATTATGTTTAATTCCCATGTAATAGGGGGCGAGCCTGTTGCCATCAACCGGGCACAAATCCAGACTCCGTAGCTGTTACTGATAAATTCCTGATGGAAAAAGCCAATAGCACTCAGTATAGTAATGTGAATGTGCGAATGTGTTTTAATGTTAAGTCTAACAAAACCAAATCATCTACTACGCTTTGCATCTCCATCTTCCCTCTAAAGAAATGTTTAGAATAATAACAAATGCACTTTACAATCCAGACACGGATTATGACGCCTCAGACTCGCAAACCCTGGCTGACGAGTAATTATGCACTGCAGACATAATTCAATGTCGACCTCACATAGTTCGCGCTCAGTTGCTTCATTTTGCTAAACCGATGAAATGACATGGCAGAGAATGATATATTATATGAATTATAATTACTTTGAAGACTTACAGTTCCATCGTGTTCCTGCTCTTGTTTCATGCAGCACGCTTAGTATGGCGATTCTATCTCTATTCTACCAAGAATAGACAAAGCTTTTTCCATACAATTTGACGTGAAATTTTGCTACAAACTGTCATTTTGTGGATCCTTCTGTCGTCAAAACCCGTTTCTACGGTGGTCATGCTACGCGTGCAGGTTACTTGCTGTTTGTATTTTTTTCTTCCATTCTCTCATATCACAGTCACTCTGTCATTTCCTCTTCTTCTTTTGTTCGTACATGTCTTCATATAACCCAAGCACCTTCTGCTTTGATAATTCTCTTATTCTGCATCCATCAACAACCTCTGTCTAAAAGATCGAATGTACTTAATAGTACAGTATACAGATTGTTTCATTCGAATACCTAGCGCTTCTCATACGGTTCTGACGCACACTTTATATGATGTCCTACAATCATATTGTGCCCAAAGAAAAAATATCGGTGTTCTGAAAAATTATGTTACATTTAAGAAGATTACACTTGTCTTTTTAACCAACTAGGATCTTGTTATATTATTTTCAAACATGATTTTCTACATCTGATTTTACATCACTAATCCTAATTCTGCCAACCCTGCAAGACAGACGTCGTTAGGCACACCGGGTGCTCCTAAATAAAGTCGGAGGATCGGCTACATTCTGTTGCTTCATATTGCTGCCAGCAACTTAACCTTTCCATCACATCCAACCACAACCTTATTTGTTTCAACCGCTCTGCTTCCGTCCATCAAACTTGAGAAAACTTTTGACGTTTCAGGGGTGAAGGAATCCTCTTTTTGGAGTAAGAAATACCAA
Source organism: Diarsia brunnea (assembly GCA_949774965.1). Lineage (NCBI taxonomy): Eukaryota > Metazoa > Arthropoda > Insecta > Lepidoptera > Noctuidae > Diarsia > Diarsia brunnea. The sequence goes on along the minus strand of OX459014.1, from coordinate 631,104 downwards.
TATATTTTTTACATAGCAAAGTCCTATATAATTGTTGGAAACTACAGGCTTGTGGTAATAGAAAAAACTTATTATAACTTATTATAAATAATTTTCGAATGGTTTTCACTTTTCAAACGACTGTCTCCCAAAATGACTTTTTCTTGCAACTTCCTAATGTTTCAGCAGGGAGGAAGAAATAGTGGGACAAACTCCCCAGCAACACATCTGCTTGTAAAAGTAAGAAAAGCATAATTGTTTGTATACATAAAACTACCAAAAAACATAGGAATCACACACAAAGTGAAAAACAATAATTCATTAGTCTGTACTTAAAAGCCTTAAATCGGATACATGCTGTGAGCCAGTTTGTTTATCTATAAATCTTTTATTACCTGTATGAATCTGTTCCTGGTTTTTTCCCGAAATAGGTCCATTACAGGTCGATACTATTACAATCATGAAAGTATTGGTAACATCTTACATCAACACATCCACCAGTCCTGTACCTCAGACATCGTTAGACACACCGGCTGCTGTAAATAAAGTCAGCAGATTGGCTCCAGCTGTAGCTTCATATTGCAGCGCCACAGATAAGCGGTTTTAGTCTGTCTCCACACCTGTTGATGATATGAAACCCTGGTATATTACCTGGGATTACAGCTGAACTGTGCCTTGGCGTAGCTTTGGGAGATTAAGCAAAAATATTGGTTTCTTGGTCTTCTCCTTATGTAAACATGGGTTCAATTATGTGCTTGTAAGGGCTAAATAATTTGTGTAAAAGCTTTTACTTCGAAATATTAATGAACATGTTTTATTTTTTACTGAAAAGCTATTTTATAGTAAAACCCCAAAAATTGGTTTATTTAGTCATGGAAGCGTTCGAACGGTAGTGCTTTTCGACGAAAAATAAACAGGCTTTTTACTTCCATTATAGATTTTCATAAGTTTTAATCCCCATCTAAAAATAAACACAACAAATACTTTTAGCCAATATTTTTCGCTTCGCAAATAAATAAAAAGGCACTCACAACACACAATCAGCCACAAATGGTATATTCACAGCGATTGCACCGTTCCCCTTAATGCGGGACATTCTTTAAATGGTTGCGTAAGTGGCGTCATAGTGACCCGAAACTTTCAATCGAGCCTTTAGCAATATTATCTACAGCAGAACGCCGAACGCCGGCGAAATGAAAGAATCTGGTCTATTCACAAAAAAGGTCCCGGAATGGGAAAAGAAATTTCTCGAAAGCGACCTTTCTTAGATGTTTATCTGCGCTGCCTATAAGGGCCCTGGCTGGTACCGTACCAGTTGCAGTGCGACCGTAGTCGAGGATTGCGAATTTCTCCATTTCGATTGCGCGTTTTGATCCCAGCAGCGTTTCTGCTTTCGACGCATGATGCGCACTGGTTTCAAAAGTGTAAGGAGTGAAATTTATGGCGGTGTCTTCACGGTAAAAGTCAAAGTATACAATTTAAAGATGAGCTCCTGAAACAAGATAAATCTATTGACGAAAATAGCTCTTAATTTTGAGTTTACATAAAAAATAAATACATTTACATTTAATGTATAGGCGAATGCTCTTAATGCCTTTTTTTAACGTTTAGGTATTTCTGTTTTTGCGGTATTTAAGAGGTCTTTACTTTAAGAGAAAAGAACCGAAGACGACTCGGTAATTCTTTGAGTGGAGATATTAAGGAGCAAGTCTGCGATGATTTACAGATTCTGCGATTATTCTGCCCTGGACTTTTCTTTTAATCTGCTTAGTGCTTTTAAGATACTTACTTTTTTTGCTGAAGTTGTTATCTGTTTTACGCCCTAGTTTTCTCATTTAAGCGATTTAAAGAACTTGAAAATTTGAAGTTGAGTTTATTACGAAGTTTATTATTAAAAATATGCCTTTTGCATTTGTCTGTATTGGTCGAGTTTTTTTTATGTAACTTTTTACATAAAAAAACAAACATTCTTTTCCAATTTTGTTTAACTCTGCAATACATAATTAAAATTCAGTATAAACGGTGTAACACATCGACAGAACTTCGTAACTACGCTCTACATGTATACGTAAGACAATTATGGAGCTCAGAGTCTGGGAAAAGGGAATAAGGGACGTCATATCATTTTCCCGAAGCCAGCGCCAGGATCCGTTTAGTCTAAATCATGACCCAAACATTCATCCCAAAACTCGCGATAAACTACATCTGCTTATCCAGAAAAGGGTTGAAACGAAATAGAATAATACTTCTTCCTATAGGGTCGTCGGCCTCTACTTCAACCCTATTACCCCTCGGTCTAATTACAAATTAATGCTTGTTACTTTCTTTATTAAAGGGCTAAGGGAGCCCTTAATTATATAAAAATGTTTGGCCGCTCCTTTTATTTTTGGCGAAAAATTGTACATAACTTGTTTTAGAAGTGGTGTAAAAATGTCGATGGATTTAACTTTTATTGTACTATTTTTAACATGTACCGTTTCACGCCTGTCGATATAACTTTGGCATTTTGTTCATTTACAAGGAAAATTTTGTCGATATTTTACAATAGCGTGACACGTGTTTAGAACTTTTGTTGGAGTTTGGTTCTAGTAATAAATCGACGAAATTAATTTCCAAAGTTAAAAAAAACACGTTTGGAAAATAAATCGGATCACCGCACTTAATCACGATATCTTCCATAATAGATTACCTATTTTTTTTTTTTTTTAAATAAACGTTGTCCCACACTAGGAATTTCTTCTGTATCGTGGATGCGTTCACAAATATATAAACTAACATACACACAAATACCCAGACCCGAAACAATTATCTGCAGGCCATACAAATATTTGTTCCATGCGGGGATCGAACCCGCGATACGCAGCGCAGCAGTCCAATCGCTCCGCCAATGCGCCAACCGTGCCGTCAACTTTCATAGACAATTTACAATAAGTAAGTTTGCCCGATTTTTAATAAGAGGTTAGCTTGAAACGCAGTATTAAATAAAAACCGTATAGAACCTAGACACTACATTTAGGGCAAACTCTTCCAAAAAAACTTAACTTCGGTTAAAAACTCGTTGTTTATTATAACTTGCCTGTTCTCAGGCCTCTTTTGAAAGTTTACCATTTCACTGACAGTCTCTGTTTGAAAGTCGGACACGGAAATGTCAAGCTACGATTGGATTGTGAATAATTTTAGAACATTCGCTGTTCACTTTCCCAATGGCTTTTCCAATAGAATGAGAAAGAAATGGCTTATAATATTCATCATCTAATTTTATTTTTTAGGTGAGCTGCTACATCACACAACATTACATCACCGTAGGTGATCACCAAAGAGTTAGGAAGATGTGTCTCAAAAGGTACAATCACATTTCTTAGAGAGGCACACATCTTGACTGCGGGCTGCTTTCGACAAAACTCCAACGAGATTTAAAAACTCAATAACACTTTGCCCTAACAGGGAATCGAACGTCAGACCTCTTGACCACTAGAATTAGATGAACGATGCAGTTACATCATCAGATAGGGAGATCCCTAGTTAATACAAAATTCTTATCAATACAATTTAATTTAATTTAAACCTGTTGTAAATAAATGGAGAAGTTTTGTTTTTGTTTTCCGTATAAACCACAAATCCCGAAGCTTTATTAGTGTAACGCTAATAAGACAATTCTCCAGTTCTTCTTATACAGAAATTAAATACCGCCCGAGCAAGTTTATAAACTACGGACTACTTACAACGTTATTCGTTGTGTATCGGCGGACAATAGCCGTGATTAATGACTTTATTAGACAATACATTATACATGTTGTTATTTTTCATAAAGTACTTTGATAGGTTAAAATGAAATTGTATTTAACGCGTCTAAGTTCTGATATCGAAGCTATTAGTAATAATCAGAGAAAAACAGTCAAGTCAAAGTATTTATTTGAAAAGAAAAGAAAGAAAGAAAAAAATATTTATTTGTCGCAGAAACATGACAAGCATTGAGCATTTTTTTTGGCGGGCATTTGCGTGTTTTTTGGTGATGTGTGATGTTAGTTAGGTTATGTGTCTCAAAAGACTAGGTACCTATTAAACAATACAGAGATATAATAAATATCATACATATGAATGTGGACGAGGCAAAAGGATTAGTTAAGGATCGTAGCAGGTAACATTCTGTAGTTTCTGCCTACCCCCTGGGAAAAGGGTGTGAGTTTATGTTTGTGTGCATAATAAAGACCTGTTTTTCAATCATCATCATCGTCACCACTAACAGTTTAAAAAATGGTTAAACGGAATTAGTTAGGTGCTGTAAACCACATAATTTGTTACCAAAATGACGAATTATGTACAAAATTCATGCAATTAATACCAATTTTTTTTTTACACAATCCGGAGGGGAATGCTTGTTCAATATTAATAAACGAGATGCCATGAAAAAGCTCAAAAGATATGTTTACTTGTCGACCTCGTTATAAATACAAGTTTAAATTTTAACCAATAACGGTTGGCAAAAGGAATCGTTCATTAAACTACGTCCGTCCGCAGTTTGTACGCAAGCAAGCTGCTTGTCACAGATAGGGCAGACAGAGGTCGTGCTTGATTGATGACTATAATGGACAATGCATTGTTGTCAGGCCTTTTCCTTTACATTATAAGCGAAAGTCGTACCAAAGCGTTATAGGTGAAATGTGTCATGAGAATGATTTTTTCATCGGTTTTACGGAACCAGGCAGTTTTATTCGAAAACATTGGGAAGATTAACGGCTTCGTTAATCTTGATGTAAGCGCTACTGATTGGCCTGAGGTCTTCAATTCAATTCCCAGGACGGCCAAACTGGTTATGGCTTACGTGGCAAGCGATGTTATGTAAGATAGAAAGATAAGATAAGCAAGAAGTGTTTTTGGCTTTTTCCATTAACAATTTATCAGTAACAGCCACAGAGTCTGGATTTGTGCCCGGTTGATGGCAATAGGCTCGCCCCCTATTACATGAGACTTAAACATAACTGGCGAAATGTGGGTGTACTATTAGGTACACCTCTGCCTAACCCTTCGGGGATTACAGGCGTGATGGTATGTTATGTAATATAGGTTTTCTTCTGCTACCATTTCTTGGTCACAGTTCAGTAAAGGCTCTGTATACTCACCTGCCATCACCACGTCTAGCCAAGTGTCCTGCCTACATCCATTTCCGAGCCTCTACAGTATTCCAACATCCAGAACTTTAGTTTTACGACGGAAATCTGTGCTCCGAACAATGGTCTCCTCTAAGAATAACGTAGATCATTAAAACTTCGAAATGTGAAGCATTAACCGCTATAATTGTTTGTTCCAAAAACCTCAAGCGCAGTCCACACTGCTCGTCATAGATAGCTGACAGAGGTCATGATGGATGGCAGTGCCGACGATGCAGAGCGGGTCACGCGCGCATTGTTAGCGCAAACGACTTTTATTTCAACCAGGCTTTACTCAGCAACCTCGATAATAATCATCAACGTTATATGAGACATATTAAGAGTGACGCTACATAAGCGGGCCTGTGGACGGTGAGTAATCGGCTAGCTCGCCGTCCGTTCTTCTTATGACGACGACAGGCCGTGTCGACGGCGCGTTCGTGTTCCACGCGCGCAAGGGCCGACGCCCGTCGGGGCTGCGAGTTGTTTGCAAGAGATACTGCGGCATCGACATAAAGGGCTAAGAAAGAACATGGGTGGTTTTTGGTTTTTTCAGTAGAAGTCTTACACTCCCTTTCGCTCTGCCCAAGAGCGGGAGGGGTTATTTGATGATTTTCCACCCCCCAAAAAAAAAGGCTGACGCTACTTTATAAAGAAACATCTTCTTCTTTCTTCTAAGAACAATATCAGCAAACTAATACTGGTATTGTTAGTCGTGGACTGAACTTGAGTCAGACTTGACACGCCTACCTCCATTAGACATATTGACAGCTACAATTTATTTACAGTTTGACATAAACGCCCACTTTTCAATAATAGAACCACATTAAACACATAGATTATAGTGCTATTTGTCATCTTTTGCATTGTTAAAACAGAATGCAAGTATGGGTTTTACAAGGACGGCTGGTGTGATATACGGAGGAAGTACCTTTTCTAAAAATCCGCGAATTACGGCCAAAAAGTTCTAGGATTGATTTGATGAGCGATATCTCCCTATTGTCATGACAACGACAGTCGACCCTCGATCAAAAATGGACTTGAGTCGGCATTATCAATCTGTGTGTAAGTACATTTTAAACGTATTACCAAATTACACCACGACTCATGGTATATTGGTCAAGTCATCCGCAGTTCTCAGAAATTCTAGGGATTACAATGCTGATTACCCCTTCATGCGTATCAAAAGGTCTGTAAAGACCTCTGAACAATGCGTAGATATTATAAAATATTCAATTGCGCTTTTGTTAACATTTCAAATCCTTTCAGACAACATTCATGGAAAAATACCTTTGAAAGCTTTGTTGGAGAAACCTATATCAATGAATTATTATTATTCATAAGTCAAATCAGTTATCTTGCAGCACCCACGATTGATCCCCGTACTGGAACCTGTTTCTGGAACTCAACACTCATTATTTTCTTTCTCAGAAATAATTCTAGCTCAGAATAATAAATATTATACTCGCGCCTCGTCCTCGAGATTAGTAATTTACACATGTAGTTACGCCTAGTTGTCACCACTCATGCACTTAGTTGAGAAAAAAATATATTTTTCCTTTATCTATGGCAATGCAATTTGACATACCCACAATACTTTTAACTTTTTTATTTTGTGTTTTTATGTGGGTACCTCGTCCAGTTCCGCTCTCAGACGATGTCGCCAATCATTCGCATTCTAGTGCTCAACCACTCAACATCTATTTCGTTTCTTCGCACAGTTCGTTATAAAAAAAAAAAAAAAAAAAAAACAAACGTAAGAATTCTAGGTCTCATGAAGAAAAAATAAACCATTACAAAAATTCGTGATAGACTAATTAGTACTTCGGGAAGTGTATCAGACTTGGAGTAAGCTGTTGTTCTACACATTGAGAATATTGGAGCAGGTATTTACCTACTTATTCATTACGAAGTGATAATTACTTTCTTAAAGCCATGTTTACGTATTTACGTAGATATTTAAGTTACTTTAATGCAACCTGAACAGTCATTGGGACTGTTTCATCGCATTTAAAATACAGTTGGCGTTCCTTCCGCTGGGGATTGTAACCTAACTTAGTAATTAATATGACTAATCTACAAAAAATAACGATCTGGGTAGGTACCTACCCACTAAGCTGAAATTTATATTCTTTGTCAAGATAGAAGATTACACCTATGTATATAGGTACCTATATAAAAAGATAGTCATAGACTTATTTAAGTCCACTTTTACATAAGTATTTGTAAGTTATTTAACTTACGTTTTAAAATTTATCATATCTATGATAACTTTAAGAAACCCCCGTACTGCAACCAGATGATTGGTTATTAGCATGGCCGCCTGAAGATGAAACGGTTCAGGATTCGAATGAAACCTGTGATCCTCAGCCAGGCCCTAGTAATGCCACGGATATACCTACCTCTCGAAGAGTAGGCTGCTCATGATGTAATATTCCTGAACTGAATAAGGAAATTCTAGCATCGTTAAAAAATCATCTCAAAATATCTATTACCTTAGAACTATATCACTCTGTCTATCACAACTAGACGCCCGTAAATTAAATCTGAAAATTAAGGCAGCAATTGCTAACACCGCAGTTAAACGCGACAAAGGCAAATAAAACAAAGAAAAACAAATGTCTAGTACAATATTGCTTGTTAAGGCGACATAATTCCCTATTAAATTTAAAAACAATAGGTAACCCATGACATGCAGGAAAAATTAATGGATATTAGTAGAATTTTATGCGATTTGCAACATGCAGATTCCATCACACGTTGTTATTTTATTTGCCCTCAAAAATGACGTTAAGGAACACCTTAAAAAACACCAAGATAGACACGTGCCTGTTCAGTGAAAATTTATCGTGGATATTCAAATCGGTTAAGGCTGTAAATGAATCAGGGATCGAGCTGAAAGCCGAATCTAACAGCAAGGCTGAGCGCGCATACCAATTATAAAGGAGCAACAGAGCTTTAAACCAAGCTCCCCCCCCAGTCGCGCACGCCACTCGCGGGGCCGGTGCCAGCGCCGACGAGCCGACAGCCTGCCGCGTCGCGCGTGCATTATCCCCCGCCGCAGACGCAGTACGTAGTCGTACATGCTCCACGTGCACTCATCGAAGACGTCATCGCGGGGGCATCAGTCGACGTATCCCCGTCGCCGCTTCTAGACGGATAGGCCGCTTATCTAAATTCTCAGCAATGGGCTACAATTACAAACGACCATACAATACTATCTTGGAAAAGAGGTTATAAAATACCAATTACATCACGCGTTGTACAACAATCAACATACCCTCCCTGCTAGACCAGCTTACTCGCATAATGAAAAACCACATTATTTAGAAGCGCTAATAACCTACTCAAAATAGGCGCAATATCGGAATGTGATAATCATTTTGTCATAAGTATTTACTTGATTTGATACCTAAACCAAATAGCAAGATGAGTTTTATTTTAAACTTAAAAAAAAAAAAAAAAAAAAAAAAAAAAAACCTCAATTTTGTAAAAACAGATCATTTTTAGTTAAAGGATAAGAACGGCATTAAAAATGATGACGTATAATTGTCAAATGGCGTCAATAGACCTTACTAAAAGACGCATATTTCTTCATTTTATTCTGAAGGTAAATAGTTCGAACTTAATGTTTGAATTGGATTAAGTATGGCCACATACGTTTTCACAAAAATATGTAAACCTAGGTACAGCTGTTAAAAGATTATATTCCGAAGGGCTTCTGTCCAGAGTCTATTTAGACGATTGATTAATTATTATTTGAATATTCCCGTCAGGAATGCATAACTAATACTTATAGATCTAACTAAAAGATTCACATTGTTTTCATCATAACCAGTCTTACCAAAGGGTATCGTATAACCCAGTGTTAACTGGGTTGTGGAGGTTTGATAGGCAGTCGCTCCATGTAAAATACTCGTATTCAGTTGCATCCGGTTGGACTAGAAGCTGACTCCAACATAGTTGGGGAAAGCCTAGGCAGATGATGATGACTTGGTTTCATCATTAATGTGGAAGAAAGCGCACTTTTTCCTTCCACCAAATGCAGATTTTTAGGTATGGTCATAAATTCACTAAAGTTTCAAATTGGTTTACCAACAGATAAAAGGTATATAAGCACAACTGTTAATGTTTTCAAAATTAAAACGTTTTATAATTAGGAGTTTTACACAGTTATTAAGTTTATTAATTTATACTTGTCCAGCGATCGAATATGAAGTCTGCACACGAAAGAAATAGAAAGATGTAAATATCTCAACTTGAAAGATCATGATGATTATAACTAATCTATGATTTTACCTGAATCACTTTGACTGGTGAAGTAAAATAGATAATTCTGTCCAAGTCGACATATTTTCTGACGCCTCAACGACGGGGTGGGAGGCCGCCTGTGATGGAAGGTCTGCAAACGGGCGGGTAGTGGTCGAATACCGAACGAGAACGACATATAAATTATCTCGAACTGGTTGCGGCATTTATTGCCTTAAAAGTTTTTGTTGACAACCTTTTTCATTGCCAAATATTACTACGTGTTGACAATTCAACAGGTGTGGCATATATGTACAAATAAATAAAACGAAAAATCTCACAAAAACAATTCGTGATATTTGTAATTAATGCGAAACCAAAAAGCTATTCGTGTTTGCCTCGTATATAAAATCTAATGATTATATTATTGCTGATTACGAATGACGAAGAACTTATCCGGACTTAGAATTAGAGCTATCTGATTGAGCCTTTGACAGTCTCACATGTTTCATGGCAAAATTATGATTTTTCAGACACGACACGGCGCTATCATAATCGTACATTTATGGCCAACACAGCCATGGTATCCCTTGTTTAGACCTCTCCTTATTTCGGGAATTGTTACTTTTCCACATAAAAGCCATGCGTTACTGTCTCATTACAGCTGCCGACGGATACACGAGTCGATTACCCTGCTGGCAGGCATATTATCCGTGACGCATTTTCAAAGCGAAACATACCAGATTCATCACTTGATATAATGTTAGCAGCATTAGCACCTAACTCCATGAAACAATACGTTTACTTGAAGAAATGGTAGTACTTTTTTAAAATTAATTCGTTAATTGTTAATGAAGCCTCTGTACCCACAGTAAGTTCCTTTCTAATCCAACTATTTAATGACAGGTGCCAATATGCTACACTAAATTCATGCAAGTATGTGCTTCCTCGATACTGCGCGCAGTGCAAACTATTGACTATAGAACAAAAAGGTTCCTCAACAGAGTTTTTAGACTAAAGCCACCAAGACCTAAATATTAAGTTACCTTAAATAAGAACCTAGTACCTATTGAATAAATTAACTTCATGGTATCCTAATGAGGAATAACCTTAGGTAGGCTGACTAATAAAAACATCACCTTACTGGCTCTGGCAACCGCACGCAGAGTTCAAACTCTCTCAAAGAAACATTCGTAACCTTTCTCAATTAAAATCTCAGATTTTATATTAAAGATTTAGACCGGGATTTCAACAACCTATTATTCATTCACCGTTCTTTATTGAAAACACGGCTATCTGCCCAGCCACGACATTACTGTGTTACATAGAACGCACCTCATTATTAGACATCTGACGATTTATCTGAATTAGGAAACCTCATAAACCAGTAGGAACGCAAACGCTTAGCCGCTGGATAAAGCAAACACTCTGTGAGTGTCGACACGAGCGTTTTCAGTGCACATGGCACGAGACTGGGCGTTAAGCTAGATATTATCCGTAAAACAGCTGGCTGGAGTAAGATTTCCATAACTTTTGCAAAATTCTATTCGAGAGCTATTATTAGCAGAATCGATAATCAATCAGCATTCATTTTAATTATTCGATTAAGTTTAAGTTAAGTTAAAATCTCGCACAGAGCTGATTTAATGCAATTAGATTATTGTAATTATACATAATTGTCTACAGCTAACTATGATAGCTACTATAAGAGTAATAATTATTCCTTAATTAGTTAATTACTAATATTTGAATGTTTGTGATTAATTTTACCCTTCGAGTATTAAACACTCAAAGAAACATATTGTTAATCCTAAAAGTACATATTATTGTTCTTTATGGTTATTGATTGTACAAAACTAAAAAATATTTTGATATTAACCAACATTATTATTCATTGATAATATTCCCAAAATACTCTCAAAGTCTACATGTGTAAATTACTAATCTCGAGGACGAGGCGCGAGTATAATTAATGATTAAACGAACTTACCTGTACGTGAAGTTCTATCATAATTATACGAGCGCCGAGTCCGAAGAGATTAGTAATCCCACCCTCCCAGTGCCTTACATACACACCCCAAATTATCTTTAGTGTATTGGAAATATAATTATCAATGAACCACAGGATCTTTTTCTCCAAACTAAATGATTGGCGACATCGTCTGAGAGCGGAACTGGACGAGGTACCCACATAAAAACACAAAATAAAAAAGTTAAAAGTATTGTGGGTATGTCAAATTGCATTGCCATAGATAAAGGAAAAATATATTTTTTTCTCAACTAAGTGCATGAGTGGTGACAACTAGGCGTAACTACATGTGTAAATTACTAATCTCTTCGGACTCGGCGCTCGTATAATTATGATAGAACTTCACGTACAGGTAAGTTCGTTTAATCATTAATTATAATATTCCAGTCTTTATTTCGTTTTCTACTTATACCTACGTAAAATGATACGAAATAGAGACGCTATATTATTATCCACAACAAAACAACTCGCTGGTTCCCAGAAAGGATAAGTAGGTAGAGTTTGTAATGTTTGTGTTTTTCTATATGGGTTTTTATTTTTAATTCGCTGCTGGAGTTAGGAGTAGGTAGTATAGGTAATTGATACCTCCTTGTACCTCGTTATAAATTGATTTTATTTTTTAATGTTCTAGAACAAAAGCTTCAAATTTCAAACTGTCAGGATGTCGGGGAACCGGGTCGTCAGAGCCAGTCTACCGGTACGCGTACACCGAATCCGTCATCGGCCGAAGTATGCTCGGCGTCATGGGCCGATCAAATAAAACGTAAGTAAATGGAAGAGAGCGCATACACTGCTACTACCGACGCCGTCCGATGACGCCCGAAAACGGACGAATCGGTTTTAGTGTACGCGTACCGTACGCCAGGGCTCGGTACGGAAAACATCTCTGCTACAGAGTCTACTAGTTTCTGAGTAATAATAATCCCCGTTACGTTGGTCTGCGTCGGGAAGAAAAGTGCCCGAGTGACGTTCCTCGGTCCTCCTCCTTGATCCTCCTCTTCGGTTCTCCTCTTCGGCACTCTTGACGTCCGCCGGCTGCTGCTACAGCCGGAGGGACGTTTCCTTGATCCTCGCGCCTCCTCTGCGTCTGATGGAAGCTGAAGTTTGACTGCAGGCTACAACCAGCTCCTTTGCGAGCTCAACGACTGGAAGGCCTGACTTGAGGCTTTCCATCTTAAAAACCCCTGGACTCTTCATATCTAAGGACCTTCACCCCGGTTTCCCTGATTTTGTACAGTGTTTTAATTAGAATTCTCCAGCATCCGGTAGGTAGGGCCTGATAGGCTTAATAGGTATTTTAGGTTTTATTGTATTTTATTTTCTTAAATTAAATAATTGTTTACCTTTTCCCTTTTTCTGTTAAACTGTGCTCTCCTCCTAGGTAGGAAAGTGCTAATTGTGGCCTTACATTTATCAGGCTCCCCCTGTTAAATGTAACGTTACAAGTTGTACCTACAGTAATCATTTCGCCAGTAACCTAATCTATAATGTAGTCAGTAAGTTTTTAAACTGACATGGTCATACACTAAAACATACGTTCTATCGGTTTTTTCGTGATAATGGCGCTTGCAATAGTGCCAAAATATCGGGAACTCAAAACAAATATGAAACGTGATAAATATCCTGTTTTCAGTGTTAATCATGTTACTGACTTCTGAGTTACAAGAAAAATAAATTGAAGCTAAAACAAATATACATATATATGTTTTATTCTCTGTATTCATCGTGCAAACTGTATTGAATTAAAAGCTCTAAAGGCTACCCAGATGCAAACAAAACCCATGGAAACTATCCCCCATTCTCACATCCGGAAAATTCAAAACCTCACATGAATACACGTCTAAAGCAAACTTGCGAATTCACCCTCCATCCCATATCAAAATCAGTACACAATCAAGCATTGGTCCCTTCGTCCCGAGTATTCCCGAGTCCTACATTCAACATACACCCAAGCAAGGCCCTCCCGACAATTAATCCGGTCCTTAACAAAAAACCGTTGGCGTACAATAGCGTTGTGTTCCCGACTCACAAATGGGCAACAAGCTCTTGCTATTATCCGCATAAATTGTTAGGGAATCATCTTTGTCCCGGCCCTTTGTTCGGCAGCTCTTCAGCAGGTCTGGTCTTCATTAACTTAATTATGTCCCGCCTTTGTGTTGAGTGCGTATGACCTTCTGCGATACGAGCCTGAGTGTGAGCTTTTTTAGATAAACGGTCAAGTAATGGCGTTTTGTGTTATGAGGTTTTTGTTAATGGAAGTGTCTGGCAATCTTTGTGTCTATGTGAGTTTAAATGTTTGTTAACGCCAACGATACAGGAGAAATTCCTGGAGTGGGGTAATGTTTAAAAAAGAAATGTATACGTTGTTACTGAATTTACCAATATTGATTACGATCTCTCTTAGGTGGAGCTCGTGGCTTAATAAGAACTGCCACTCGGGTCGATCTTTAGATAAAACGTAGGCCCGACATACCGAGTTTCCTCCGAGCCTCGGAAAGCACGTTAAGCTGTTGGTCCCGGCTGCCATATATAGATCTTTGGCAGTCGTTACAGGTAGTCAGTAAACCTGAAAGTCTGACAACCAGTCTTACCAAAGGGTATCGTATTACCCAGTATTAACTGGGTTGTGGAGGTCAAATAGGCAGTCGCTTCATGTAAAATACTGGTATTCACCTGCATCTGGTTAGACTTGAAGCTGACCCTAACATAGTTGGGAAAAGGCTAGGCAGATGATGATTACGATCTCTCTTATGTTAAATTTCTCTGTTACTTTCTCATGCCAATTAGTGTTGATCCGTTAAAACTAACTGACACAATACTAGACTCACACAACACACACACTTATTTGTTTTGTCGATGTCACCTATTGCTACATCATCTTTCTGCCCTTGTCCCATTCTGTTTGGGGTAGCCGTTTTTGTTCTTCTTCCACTCTCTCCTGTCTGACGTCATGTCATCATTTACTCTTTTCTCTTTCATATCTTTCCTCACACAATACATTCATCTTTTCTTTGGCCTTCCTCTCCATCTGCCACTCAACCGCGTTATGGCAACTAAATGGCAATTATCATCATTTGCCTAGCCTTTTCTCAACTATGTTGGGGTCGGCTTCCAGTCTTACCGGATGCAGCTGAGTACCAGTATTTTACATGTAGCGACTGCCTATCTGACCTCCACAACCCAGTTAATACTGGGTAATACGATACCCTTTGGTAAGACTGGTTGTCAGACTTTCAGGTTACTGACTACCTGTTACGACTGAAAAGATCTATCTTTTATAGGTTGTCTTTAAAAGATCGCTTTAAGCGATAAGACCGCCCATTGTGTCACCCCTTGTAAAATGTTTTACTATTGTTTTTTTGTAATTTTTATGGTGTACATAATAAAGAGTATTCTATCTATCTATATGGCAGCCGGGACCAACAGCTTAACGTGCATTCCGAGGCACGAAACTCGGTATGTAATGGGTGGTCACCCATCCACAGACCGACCTAGGCAAGCACGGCTTAACCTAAAGATCGACCAGAGTGTCAGTTATTATTACACCACGAGCTCCTCGAACTAAATGGCAATTTCAACCTTAAGAAACTGATTATTTGATTGAAATAAGGAAAGGAAATAAGATCACAGTAAACCTGCACTAACAAAGAATATTATAGTTACTTTCGTTATCTTTTTTCTCATTTCCCTCAGCTTCTGCCACTGACACACAAATGATTAAATTTCAGTTCCAAGGAAAACATGGAAAACAAATTACAATTTTTATATTAAACTTACTCTTTATTATTCTCCTTTCGTACAAAAATGTTGCATACAAAATAAAGCACCCATCCCTATAATTATAATCCCCAAAACTTAATTTAAAATTGCACTGTGCTAAAAAGGCAAAAGAAACCCCAATGTGCAAACACGGTGAAATTGCACTCAAAGAAATTCCAGCTTGAAATGGTTACTTGTGTTTGAGGAAAATTCTTGTTTCCGACAAAACTCGGTTTTTGGAGGAATATTTGTCAATAAATTATTTTCCCAGGGAATGTTACATGGAGATGATGTTTATTAAATTGGGACATTCACCTTCACATCGTAGTCAGGTGTCTTATGTGATACAGGTTGGGAATTAGGGAAAATATAAAGAGAATAATTTTATATGAAAATATTTGGCTCATTTTTTCAATGGTCTAAATGTGTATTGATGGTATCATTTTCATCTCAATTTGATTTACATTGAAATCAAAAAATTACACATAAAGGAAAAATAAATGTTTGACAACCGTGATTTTTACAATCATACACGCCCAATTTAATGTGACTTTTCCGTAACAACAAAATCATACCAGTGGCCCTCATTCACCAAAGTCAGTAACTTTAGAAAGCTCTAAACCTGCACAGCACCAAACTCCATTGTCTAGAATTCAATCAAATTAATACGTCACAACTCCAATCTAAACTAATCAGAATATTAATGAGAGTAGCGACGACGCGTATTACATCGACGCATGAATATGCATACGCCGCCGCTACGCCCGCGTACTACGCACACCACGCGTAGTCGCGTATCATTCGTAATCTGCGTGTAAGTCGGCAGAGTTTTGCTATTAGAGTTAAATCTCTTTCTGAATATCATTCGCGGCATGTGTCGCTAATGAAATAATTCTGTCCTACACTTTAATGTGGATCAAGTTTTGGGTCAAAGATTAGTGATCCTGGCTTTTTGTAGACGTGACACGTGGAAAATATGGTATAGAATTTCATTGTTATGCGGGAACAGTAATGGAAAGAAATGTGTGGTTTCGCATTGTGTATATTAGGACTTAGTCATCGTATTCTTGATTTGTGCAACAACTTTCTACAAGATTGACACCAACTTGTACGTCAGTTCCATATATATTAAATATGGTCTTTTCCATCGTCGTGATCAATAGCAGAATGCCACTTTATCTAGGCACCATAATTGCTACTGCAACCTACACTGTAACTTAACACAGCTTCTTTTGCTTAGGAATCGGTATTAGAACTTTTCATCTGTAATCACGTCTTTTGAAATAAATCTAGATTCATGAAAAGTCCAATACCAATTACGTTATTCATGAATAAGCTCGCAGAAACTTAATGGCGAGAAAAACTAGAATGATTGAGTCTAGCTTTTGCGATATTAAAATTCTCTCAAAGTGTTTACGATTAAAATTTTTAAACTCGTTGAGTCTGACTTTGCGCGCTTACTCAATACTAACAGTTAAAATAATGCAAAGCTATTTTCAAATAAAACTTGATTGGACATATTTGGTGGATCAAAGCAAAAAGTAATTTCTAAATGCCTGAACGCGATCCGCAAAACTAAACCATATTCGTTAACTGTCACTGCGTCATTAAACAACACTGACATTGACAGCTCTTGAACGTGATTCTTTGACTTTGTTCAGGTTCGATGGTAATGGCGGAATACAAAAATACGAGCACGTGAAACCTCTGTTCAATAAAAATACTCATAGTAAAGATATTTTCTATATTAATGTTAGAGCGACTGGAGTTTCTAAAGGCAATATTTCAAAAGAACAATATATGAATATTTTCCTGTTCGGACGATAAATATTGCCGGAGCACCCGAATATACGGCGGAATAATAATTTCTTTTGCGGTTGCTTTTTTATAGCGAAAATACTAACGTAGAGTTTTTCCTGAACAGTATTTTAAGTAAGTGTAAGAAACATAAACAGTGTTATTTCAAACAGATTGGGTGTATTTTCGTAATATGTCTTCGATTAACTCTTAGTAGGTTAAGTTTCGTACCTTCTATCTCCGTAGTCGTGACGGATTTTGTGCCCATTGTAACATGAAGGAAAAGACGTTTTTGTACTCTCGAGGTATTTCCTATGTCAGAGTGGTTAGGAAGACATAATAACAATATCATCTTTCCCATCTTGCACAATGTGTCACTTCTACATCCTACTCTATGCCCCAATGTCTTAGAATAAGCCGCAAAGACTCAAGTCATACGTAGCCGACTGGCATTTAGTTCCGTCGTCTCCAACAGCCAACCAGCGCCAACCAACGCCAACTTATACCGATGTGGCAGGCTTTGCGTCACTCGCACTCCAGAAACGTATTAGTTTTAAGGATTTTAGCGCAGGATCTTGAGTTATTCCGGAATATTCCAAGATCATTATTTTAAAAGCCACCGCAGACTTTACCTTTAAAATTATAGTGAGTAGGAATATATTTCGGGAGTGAGGGGATCAGATTTTTAAACAGGATACTTAGTTTGGGAGGCTTTACGTAAGTAACGGAAATTTTTTTTCGGTCTTTAATATTTTAAAATGTTTTACTAACGAGGTATTAAATTAATGTTGGTATTATTTTACGGGCTGAGCTACGGAATAGACAAGGTCAACTATTTATACACATTGCGTTGGATGGTATGCGTCTGGAGAGGACTATATCCGGTAGTAGATGGTGTATTGTACACTGATGTAGACAATAAAGATGATTTATAGCACTGAAGTTAACATAGCAAATCCAATAATTATGTAACAATAAATAATTTCCTTACAAAATCTAGTATCTACACCGTGTAACCAGCACTAAGAAAATTAACCCGAAGAACCGGCAGAAGTTGGCGCTGCATTTTATTAAGTTCATCTGCATTAAAATGTATTCAGCGCTGTAGGGGGCGCCACCGGCGGTCGCTAGTAATTGCTAATGTAACAGTGATTTTATTAAAACCCTTATTGGACCGTTTTGCATTTTAAAGCATTGCCTATTGATTGTGCTGAGGGGAATTTTACGGCGGTTATTTTATAGCATTTTAATGGGATTAAGTGTAGATGATGGAAAGCGAGGGCTGTAATGGGATTAACCACGATTTACTTTGTCTTTCTTGGCTAATTAGGCTGCTAATTGCGTGGGGAAAAGGTAACTTAGAGATTCTTTGCTCTGAATTTTTATTCTCGATTGATGGCCATAAGGTCGCCTTGACTTTATAGTCATCATCAGCCTATAATGTTCCCACAGCAGGGACGCAGGCCTCCTCTCTAGGACAGTGATGAGCTATAACATGACACAATTACGTCACAAATTAAGGTTATAGTTTTTTTTACATATTTGGGACGAGATTCAAAGACTGAATAGTGAATACCCTCCCTCAATAAGTCGCTCGTTTTACCTAACATACTGTATATTTATACTAATGAAGTACTCAAAAATAAAAACGAAATGTGGTCTTAAAATAAGCGATATACTATGATAATATTGGTAGCGGTTTACTTAGGCCAAGGACTACACATGTGGTGTTATGTAAAATCTTACTAATGTCTCGAAACTACATAAAACGAGTGAGGGAAAGCTAATATTACTATAGTTACCGGTTAGTAAGATAACTTGATATTCGTCGAAATTAATATTGGTTAAATAACGGAACTGGGCAGATCACGTCTGCCGCATGTCGCATCAAAATTGGGCCAAAGTGTCTTCAGATTGAGATCCGAACAGAACCTGGCGACGCGGTTGGCCTAGAAGGAGATGGCGTGACGAGCTGGACTCTTTCTAAAAGGATTGGTCCCAAACAGCCACAGATAATTAATTTATTAAATTAAATAAATAAATAAAACCGCTAAGCTTAAGTGGAACTGGACTGGGCACGTCTGCCGCATGCCCAATAAGCTGTGGGTCAAAATAGCCACTTTCTAGAGCCCTGACACAGTCAGAAGGCGTCGTGGTAGACCTCGTAGAAGATGGCGAGACGATCTGGACAAGACCAGCGACCAGTAGTCCACATTGGCCTTAGATCGAAATAACTGGAAGTCATGGGGAGAGGCCTTTGCCCAGCTGTGGGATGATACAGGCTAACAGTATCAGTAGTATAAGCTAAATAAAGGAAATAATAATAATTACTAATCGCAATGAAATACAATGAGACACAAACCATGACGGCCCATAATGTAATGAATTAACATTTAAATATAAGGATTCAGTTTAATTACAAAGTCGGCTTAGTCATTTTAAACAAAGTTGGTATTTTATAATCTCTACAATTGAAAAGTCATCTACAAAAACTTTTTAATTAAAATCGTCAATTAAGAAGATTAAGGGTCAGCGGACAGTTATAAGGACTGCACGGTACTGGCATGGCTTCCACTCGAACCCTTCGGCATTTTACTTAGTATTTCGTACGTTATGCATATTGATAAGCATATCAACAGTATCGCCGCAGACTGGGATCAGCTAGTAAAAACGTCCTCCCCTAATTTTATTTCACTTAGTTTCTCATAATTGTTGGGTAGCGATTAAATAAGATACATGCTCTCCAAATATCATCTGTGTGGTGCAAACAGTTTTGGAGTAAAATTACAGTGACATACGGACAGATGGACGGTCGGGACGAATCCAAAAGGTTTCCGTTTATGCGATTTTGCAATGAAAATCTTAAAAATAAGCCCACGTGATGCTGTCTGCAGTACTTATAAGTGTGTGTTGAACTCAACATAATTATTCACTTTTACAACTCACAAATCTGTTACACACTTAAAAATAGTTTAAGTATTCATTATAAGTGGTTACAATTCTGTCTACAAGTTGATCAACATTGTAACAGAAGGTGCTTAGGTTTATTTCGCAGCTCACTCGAGAATTAAGCAAAACTGAACGCTTCAACAGTCCTGCAGTTAAAAACTACGGTTCAAACTACGCTTTAAGATACAGCTGGGGACATCTTAATTGAGCACATTGATTTTTTATTTATTTAGCAAATTATGGATGTTCTACCTATTTCTACATAATATTTTTTTTATACCAGAGCAAAATGCCATTAGTAAAAAATCATTTATTTAAAACTAGTGGCTCGCATGGGTGTAATTTACTCATGTAGTAAATGAAAAGGGCGCTTAGAAAATAGAACAATTTTTATTCATTTATTCCTTGCTCTACCAATTAATCAAAATAATGCTAAATCGGTTGAGTCTTTCTCAATTGACGATTAATTCTAACGCGGCAATTGATCCTTATTTATACATATTTAGTAGTTAGACCTTACCGTAAATGTATCGTCACTTGGAGTCGAAACGATTTCTAACAAAAATAAAATTTAAATGATCCAATTGAATCTGTCCGAAAGTGTAGGATATCTTTACGCTACGAAAGCGTCACTAGATGCTTCCTAATTGCATTTCGCCGACTACCCTCTTCCAGATTACTTCTGTTGCAATTTACACGAGTGTACCAGCTCAATCTGACCCCCCTCGCCCCGCTGGCACTTCGTCGAACGGGCCTTGAAGAGTTCACTTCATTTATATGCTGGGCTCCAATTAAACTGGGCGCCCTCTTACAATCTTAACACGGTCCAATTTTAATTTTAAGGAATTGTTCTTCTCCTTTTAGAAATAAGTTTTTAAGTGTCGCGACAATAATTGGATTTATTCTATTAAGGCTCTAAATAGACGATGTTGGAAGTCTAAATAGATAGCAGAGGACCTACGTGTGTCTATTATTTTTTTTTTGCTTCAATATCTATTTGAGACAAACGAATTTCATGAAAGTATTATTGTCAGTTTTATTGGTATTACTAGGTAAATTCTCTTTGTCGTTGTGTAGTAAAAAAGTTTGTTAGTCTTACTGCAGCATCAAAGTTATTAAAAACATAACATAAGAGTTAGTTAGAGAGATGTACATTATTGTACACCTACATTTTGCATTTTCAATACTTAGAAAAACCTAATAACACTATTCCCAACCTGTAAATGAAACCCAAGCTACTCAGCAGTAACACTTCATCATCATCACCGTCATTTCAGCCGAAAGACATTCACTGCTGAACATAGGCCTCCCCAAGTGTCGCCACATTGACCGCTCCCGTGCGTCTCGCATCCAGCGATCCGCTACACAACCTTCACCAGGTCATCAGTCCACTTAGTAGGAGAACTTCCAACGCAACATAGCAACATTTGCGACCACTAAACCAACGAGGCAATCAGTACCTAATTATTTAAATAGATCTGAACCCCTAATCCAGTATAATAATTACTATATTTTCCTCTACAATCACATACAATCGCTTCGTTCAAGGTAACTGGGGTCCAAATACACCATGTATATGTAAATGAGCCTGCAAAGGATTTGATAGCGTTATTACCCTCCTCAACCCCAACTAAAAAGGTTCCAAGGCTGTGAACCTTCTTGGAGACCTCCTAAACCCAATTGAGATAATCAGCTGTTTACATTATGGAAAAATGTTTTTATTTTTTGTTCCTACAGTGTCAGTGGTTAGGGTGACAAAGTGAAAATAATGTGGTTTTTCTTTTATTTTTTAATGTATCTGGAATGGGAATTTAACGTGTGAGTCCTACTATTGATCACGTTTAACCAAACATCCATTTCTTTCTGGAAGATTTTTTTTTAAGTTTGCCACACACTTATGATTATTTTAACAAACTATTATAGCATCTTGATTCTTAATTTTATTTCAATCTACAACATATAAAAAGCAAGCCACTTCAGCTCCGAATTGAAATAAAATCAAGCTCTATAGAAGCATTGGCAATAACTTGAGAAAACCTTAAACTTTATCTTTAAAATACTATGTATTAGCCATTAGGATCATGATTTAGGTAAGTGCATGTATTTGATGTGTTAATTGTTATGAACATAAAACAGTTTATCAAACAGATTCACATCACACAGTTGATTCATGACATTCATGTGAAATATAATAATCCTATAATTATTATATTTTACATGAATGTCATGTTTTCCTTAGAAACGAATATCATCATCATCATCATTTCAGCCGAAAGACGTCCACTGCTGGACATAGGCCTCCCCTAAGTGTCGCCACATTGACCGGTCCCGTGCATCTCGCATCCAGCGGATCCCCGCAACCTTCACCAGGTCATCGGTCCACCTAGTGGGAGGCCTTCCAACGCAACGTCTTCCGGTTCGCGGTCGCCACTCCAGAACTTTCCGGCCCCATCGGCCATCCGTTCTGCGAGCAATGTGCCCTGCCCACTGCCACTTAAGTTTGGCAATTCTTCGGGCTATGTCGGTAACCTTGGTTCTCTTGCGGATTTCCTCATTTCTAAGTCGATCACGCAAAGAAACTCCGAGCATAGCTCTCTCCATTGCTCTTTGGGTGACTTTCAGCTTTCTGATGAGGCTCATTGTGAGCGACCACGTTTCGGTTCCGTATGTAATCACTGGCAACACACACTGGTCATAAACTTTCGTCTTGAGACACTGTGGTAAGTTGGACGAGAAGATACTACTCAGCTTCCCAAACGCTGCCCAGCCGAGTCGGATTCGACGATTGACCTCTTTCTCAAAGTTGGACCTACCTGACTGGACCGTTTGTCCCAGGTAGACATAGTCGTCTACAACTTCGAGTGTAGAGTCTCCGATCTTGATAGGAGTGGGTGTTACATGGGCATTCAACATGACCTTGGTTTTGTCCATGTTCATCCTAAGACCCACTCTTTCGGAAGCTCTATTGAGGTCACCGAGCATTGTACTGAGGTCCTCCATGGTCTCAGCCATGACCACTATATCGTCGGCAAATCGAAGGTGAGTGATGTACTCGCCATTGATGTTGATGCCTAGTCCTCTCCAGTCCAGAACCTTGAAAACATCCTCCAGTACAGCGGTGAACAGCTTCGGAGATATGACGTCTCCCTGTCTCACACCTCGCTGCAGAAGGATAGGTTCCGAAGTCTGGTCCTGAAGTCGGACTGACATGGTGGCGTTTTTGTACAAACACTTCAACACCTCGATGTACCGGTAGTCGATTTGGCACCTTTGGAGAGACTGTAGTACAGCCCAAGTCTCGATCGAATCGAAGGCTTTCTCGTAGTCCACAAACGCTAAACAGAGAGGCAGATTATACTCTTCGGTCTTCTGTATAACCTGCCGCAGCGTATGTATGTGGTCTACGGTGCTAAAGCCTTTTCGGAATCCGGCTTGTTCGGGAGGTTGAAAGTCGTCAAACCTGCGCGCGAGACGATTCGTAATGACTCTTGAAAACAACTTGTAGACATGGCTCAGAAGTGAGATGGGCCTATAATTCTTCAGCCGGGCATTGTCGCCCTTCTTGAAGAAGAGTACCACCACACCTCTGCACCATGCCTGCGGCGTTTTTCCCTCGAGTATGACAGAACCGAACAACTTCTGAAGGGCCTTAAGGACCGGTTTGCCACCCGCCTTCAGGAGTTCAGCTGTAATTCCGTCATCACCCGGTGCCTTGTTGTTCTTGAGCTGTTTCAGAGCCATCCTAATCTCGTACAGGCTGACATCCGGGATGTCTTCGGTATAGTGTCGGGTTAGTCTAGCTCTTGGGTCTTTAACTAGATCTTCAACGGGTTTGCTGGTTGACGTGTACAGCTGTCCATAGAAACTCTCGATCTCCCTCAGAAGCTCCGGTTTGGTGGATACGATCCTGCCGTCGTCGGTCTTCAGTTTCGTGAGCTGGCTTTGCCCAATAGCCAGATCTCTTGCAAATACCTTGGAGCCTTTATTCCGCTCTATTGCGTCTTTAATACACTCGGTATTAAAGCGGCGGAGGTCGCTCTTCAAGGATTTAGAGATCTGCCTATTGAGCTGCCGGTACTTACACGCGTCGTCTGAAGACTGTAGGATCATTTCACGCCGCTCCTTCATGAGACTGAGAGTTTGATCAGAGAGCTTCTTGTTCTTATTCACACGACGTGTCTTGAAGAACTTAGACCCAGTCATATGGACAGTTTCCACGAACCCATCGCTGTATTCGTCCACTGAGCTTCCTAGGCACTCGAAACGATTCTGGAGTTCAAGCTGAAAGCTCTCGGGGTTTTGGATCTGGAGCTGTGCTGGACGGAGCGTAGACTTCATCAGTCGAGACCTTTCAAGCTTAATATTGATGTTCAATGTGCCTCTTACCATGCGGTGATCGCTCCCGGTTTTTACCGAGTTGATCACAGAGACATCATTGAACGAATCAAGACAGACATCAAGACAATCACAGAGAACAAGACATCAAGAAACGAATATACTTAGGTATTAATCGAATGTCAAACACAACTCATTATACTTTATCCTTCGTCGAATCTCGCAACCCGATCCGATTTACTCAGTTTATCTCTCGGCCGTCCATTATACTTTTGACAGAACATAAAACACAGATTAACATAGCTTCCAGCAAAAATAATGTACGCTTTAAAATGAAGAAGAAACGATTTTTCAGAAATCCGCTCTAAGCAGGTTTATCTGATTTAAGTGACATGTGATTCTAAAAGAAAATGTCTGCCGTCCAGACAAATCATATTACTTGATAGGTTAAAGTCGTCCCTAGAGCCACTTCGCCCTGCTCCAAACTGTAAAGTGCCGATAGAAAATAACGTTAAAGGAAAAAAGAAAGAAAACTCTATACATTTTATTAAATTCCCAGCCAGAGTTGCCACAAAGAGATATTATAGAAAAAAAGAGTAATTTAATCTACCCAACCGCAAGTTGACACAAGATAGACGTTACTTCAAAATTCGTTATGACGAATATTCTGGAATTTAATTAGGACGTGCGACTGACAAGGTAAACGGAAGTGGGACATGGGGTCATAAATAAAGGATATTGTGTTTTTTATACAAAAATAACAATGCTGGGGAAAATACTTTGTTTATGTTATTTGGTCTGGCAAATTTTAATGTTTCATTGTTCGTATTTACGACCTTATGAAACGTGGATAGCATCTAAATTCAATTAGCATAGTAATTAATTTAGAATTATTCAATATCCAAACACTCGTACTTGAGAAAATAGTCTACAAAATGTTTATTTAATCAAAGTTCAGCCGAAAATAATCGCTGCTTTGATTTATTCGCTAAGTTATAATTAAGTACATGAATACTTGAGTAAGTTCGGTATTGTGGCAAAGTTGTACGACAAAGAATTTGACTATAGCATTATTGGAACAAATAATATGTAAAACAGTAAAGATAACTTAACTTCCACTTATTTTGGGTGCTGACTGATTGATGGGCTAAGTGCTCACCCTTCTTCCATCAAATACATTACTGTGACGAAAAGAGGAGACATTTCTTGTGACTGTTGCTTAAGAACTATTAACTTTAACATTAACTTTTGATCTGATTTTCTTTTATCAGGATGCTAGATTTACTTCTACATATTGTAGTGCGTGATACAACAAAATATCGTACCCCCTGCCCTGGTAGTAGAATCATCTTCATAAAAGGATGCCTCGAGAGGATAGACGGCAATCCGTGTTTACAAAGGGATACCTCTATCAGATTGTATGCAAAATTCGCTCAGTGATTTCCAATTCTTTATTAAAGTATTTTGGTTCGCTGCTTTTGTGTTATGATTAGTTTGAGATAGCTATATTGAGTAGTAACCGGAAGTTGGTTCCCCCACTTCAGATTCTCAGCTCAAACACTAGGAAACAGTAAAAGGTGGGTGTTTTGAGGGACTGCGTTATGTAGTTTTTGACTTGTGAAGTGCTGATTCACAACCTAGTTTGAAAAAAAATACTTTTGATTTTGATAAAAAAAGACTTTCTCTGGTTTATAGTTACAATAATAAAACATATCTCTCAGAGGAAACAAAGTCTTGGAGTGGGTGTAGATCTGACTAGGAGTGCGTCATTGCGTCAGGCACAGTCTGACGCAGCCAGATACAATACTGACTGAACCGTTACAGATACGGTATGGAGTACTCAACTGGAAACTTTTTTAATTGACATTCTATCATCACTTCAGGCTTCATGGTATAACGAGTAAGTAGAGGAATCACGAAAAAACATCACTTGCCTAGTCTAGTGCATGTTAGATAGTTTGGACCACAACATTACATTGCCAGATTTTTAAAACTTGTGATCATCTTAACTGTTTTTAAACTTGAGACTTTTTATTAGTTATAATAATTGTTTTTATGATTTATAATATAAATATTATATAAGAGGAGCTCGTGGCTTAATAAGAACTGCCACTCGGGTCGATCTTTAGGTAAAGCTGTGCTTGCCTAGGTCGGTCTATGGATGGGTGACTGCCCGACATACCGAGTTTCCTCCGTGCCTCGGAAAGCACGTTAAGCTGTTGGTCCCGGCTGCCAGTTATCTTTGGCAGTCGTTACAGGTAGTCAGTGACCTGAAATTTTGACATCCAGTCTCACCAAAGAGTATCGTATTACCTAGTATTAACTGGGTTGTGGGGGTCAGATAAGCAGTCGCTCCATGTAAAATACTGGTACTCAGCTGCATCCGGTTAGACTGGAAGCCGATCCCAACATAGTTGGGAAAAGGCTAGGCAGATGATGAATTGTTTTTATGATTTCTGTGAGACATTTCAGCAGTACGAAAAAATTATCTCTTACACATAAAAAAAAGTGAAACATTTATTTCAACTCCCTTATGGTAGGCAATTCTCCGGTTCACAAGCACACTCGTATTTTTCTACAAATATTGCTGATAAGTTTCCGCCTATAAACGCACTGACCCATTTTTCAGCAGCCAATAGCTGTCACAGACAGAATCGTCCCGCGTCATGCACAAATGTCACTCCGGTTTTACGCACTCCGGTCACCGCTGAATATTGTACGACTTTGCTGGGCCTTTTGTACTACGACATATTTTATTCTCATTCAACAATCATTCATACATTACGTTTCATTTATTTATTCATTTTACTTTATTAATCGACTAATTTACTAAAAAAAACAAAGCAAGAGTCTATAAATTTGTATCTATTTAATAAATAATTCACATGACAACGCAATTACGACATTGTTTTATAAACACAAACACTATAGGTCTATTCACCATTCAAATAACATTTCTATTCTATTCTAAATTATGATTATCTAATAAAAATACACACTCAATCAAATTATGTTTTATTTATTTTAACTTCATGTACAAAAGTGGTACATAGGCGGATTTAATGCCACAAGGCATTCTCTGCCAGTTAACCTTTGGGTTAAATAAGACAACATTGCAACACCTCAGCAAACACTGTCGAAGCACTACAAAACCGCGAAAGCGAGAACAATATACTGAAAAAAAAATTGGAAGTACTTGCATGAAAACAATAGGAACAAATGAGACCTTCAAACTAGCACCTAACACAAACTTTAACAGATGGAAACATCACTTGCTAACTTAGAAACGTAACAATTAGGTCAACACCTGTCTATGGTACCTCTATTAACTCAAACTGACGTAGCTAATTGTGCAGCCACTGCCCCAATCCAATCATCATGTGCCAACTGAGGCACAACTGAATCCACAAACATATCTTGGAAAAGCTCGACTATTCTGTAATCACGCCTGTCGCTTGTGTGATAGCAACATGTCGCTAGCAGAGGTGACGCACGTAGCAAACGATGGCAACGTGTCGCAGAGGTGACGCACCTCTCAAACCACGAACACAAACATATTTGTTCAGGCGTAAACACATCGGTTTGCTATCAACCACAGGTGCGCATTGTGGGCAGTTCTTTTAAATGTTTTCTGTTTTTTAAATTGGTTTAGTTACATTTTTTATATTTCTAATTAAATCATCATTTCACAGCCTACTTTCTTTGTCCATACTTCTCTATTACTAAGGATCAACAGACACCACCTCACTAGTAAACAATTAATTATATTTATTTGTAAACCTAATTGAAATAACTTTTAACCAAGTTACTTAATTACCTCAATTGAGTAAGTTTTCGAAGCAAAAATTCGTCCAATGTTGTTATTTTTATCTTTGAATATTGAAGGCAAACTTTAGAGCTTCGTGATTTTCAGTTTCGGAAAAGCAGAATTCCGTGAAATATAATTTTGTGTGACCTATTTTGAGTGTGAGGCCAATATCTGTCATTGTTAGGACGTGACGTCATAGACGTGTCCTGTACATGGCCTGTGTATTTGTGTGTGTGTGAAAAGTTTGCATTTTTAATTGCAATGTAATAATTAATGTTCAGAACACGTAAAGTTAACAGAATAAATAAATGGTTGTATAATGAATGTTACCATTAACAGTACTTTATTTATTCCAAAACTTTTTATTCCCATCTTTAAGTGCATATCTATGTACCATGTCACACATGTTTATACAAATAAATGCATCTTTATCTTTATCTAGGGATGTATTTAATATAACTTTCCATAGCATACTAGCACGTTTCTAATTTTGCTATATGGGGTTTAGTAAGGGTTATTTTTGTGTGGAGAATCATCACTACATATTATTATAAAACAAAGGCCTCCACCGCGTCTGTCTGTCTGTTCGCGATTAACCCAAAAACTACTGCACCGATTTTCATGTTGTTTTCACCAATGGATAAAGTGTTTCTCGAGAAAGGTTTAAGTATATAATTTGACCGACATCCACGCGGGTGAAGCCGCGGGCATCAGCTAGTTATAACTATTTAAGCTTGTTGGTTTTAATAGTCCTTTTTTAAGACCACCCAGTCCTTTGTTGTTAAATCCTTTAGTGAAATTGTTTGATCTAGATGTAATTATTCCCGGACGTAGTCTATGGTATCGTTTTCTACTTTGATTGTTTCTTCTACAGTGTTTGTCACTGCTTGTCAATTCTGGGTATTTGTCGTTGAACCAACGAGTTATATTTTTCTATCTAAGTCTTACAGATAGCAGTGGTGGCCCAGTGGGGACGACCGACTTACGAACAATAACTCGTGGGTTCGATCACCACTGCTCTCAAAAACGGTGAAGGAAAACATCATGAGGAAACCGGCATGTTCTAGAACCAAAAATTCGAAGACTTGTAACATCTACCAAATCGTCACTGGGCTCGCGTGGTAGATTATAGCCCATTCCCTCTCAAAGAGTGGAGGCCTGTGTCCCAACAGTAGGAACATTAATTGGCTGATGATGATGATGACGATGAAGTCTTACAGCATCTGCTGAAGCACTCCCAATGTTCCACCTTACGCGTCCCAACTTACGTTTGGTCATAAGGCCGTCCCATTGCCACTTTAGCTTACTTATTCTGTGAGCGATGTCGACAATAAATGGTTCTCAGTCGTCTTAAATATGCAACTATTATGTTGCGTTAACATTTTGAAAAATATATTTCCGGGATTCTTATTTTCCTCTCAGTATACAGGCACTGACCTATACGTGCTCGGTCCATATTTGTCATAGTCAGTGACTGACGTCACAGCTTGTCGTGAACACCGTTTGACGCACGTCGGATGCATCCGAGCGTGTTTGAAGCACCGTGTACCGACGCGGCGACGTAATGGGAAAGTACTGTACTGTAAGAATTTAAATTTCTGATATTGTTACAGTATTTTATTATCATTGTACTAGTACTAACTTGACTGCCACGTTGGTCCAGTGGTCGGAATGGCGACTGCTGACCATAAGGTTCTGGGTTCGATTTATCCACCGACTTCGATTTTCGGTTTAAATGGGTTTTCACATCAAAAATTCTCAGTAGCAGCCACGGAGTCTGGATCTGTGCCCAATTGATGGCAATAGGTTCACCCCTATTACAAGGGTTGTAAACATAACAGGTGTAACGTGGATGTATTATTAGGTACATCTCTGCCTAATCCTTCTAGGATTACAGGCGTGATGTTATGCTATATGTGTACTAGTACTGACCTATTTCTGGTTTGGCCAATATCTGTCATGGCCAGTGTCGTGTCATGACGTGACAGCGGGTCCTGCCGAGTCTGCGGGTTGTTCGAAAGAGATACCGCAGCCCCGGACACAAAGGGCTTTGATAGAACATGGGTGGTTTTTAGCCAGTAGAAGTCTGATACTTCTTTCCCACCCTCCGAAACCACCATGTACTGATTAGCGATGTATTAGGAAAGGTGTACTAAGAAAAACGTGTTATAAGGCCACAGCATTTTTTCGATAATGGAAAATAAAGAACAGAAGAATGGAAAATAAAGGAGCTCGTGGCTTAATAAGAACTGCCACTCGGGTCGATCTTTAGGTAAAGCTGTGCTTGCCTAGGTCGGTCTGTGGATGGGTGAACGCCCGACATACCGAGTTTCCTCCGTGCTTCGGCCAGTTATCTTTGGCAGTCGTTACAGGTAGCCAGTGACCTGAAATTCTGACATCCAGTCTTACCAAAGAGTATCGTATTACCTAGTATTAACTGGGTTGTGGAGGTCAGATAGGCAGTCGCTCCATGTAAAATACTGGTACTCAGCTGCATCCGGTTAGACTGGAAGCCGACCCCAACATAGTTGGGAAAAGGCTAGGCAGATGATGATGAAAATTAAGAACGGGGTGAAAGTAAAGAACGTAAACTTCTATGTTCGTTATTCGCCTTTGCTTTGCTTTGAGAGATTATCTATATATCTATATATATAAAAGAAAGACGGGTTTTTACAACACTTATAACTCGAGATCTGCTAAACCAATTTTCATGGTTATTGATTCGTTGGATTTGTCTCCGCCCCGAATAGCATAATACATCTTAAAAAAAATGAAAACTCGATGTGTAATGAATACTTAATCATTTCAATAAATGCTGATTTGTTTATTACATGTCAAAGATTTGTTGTCCAATCCTGTCAAATACTGACAACTATTCATGTGTGCGTTCAGAAATTTATTTTTTGTAAAATGTCTCGAAAGTTCAGGTACTGTTTAAATATTTGTTTGTTTTAGACATTAATTTGTGTACATTATTAATTAATTATTTAATTTTTAATTTCCGAAAATAATACCTAAGATTTATTCCACAGGTTAACTGTTAAGGTGTATGATAGACTAGAACCTTATTATTTTTGATAACCTTTTAAACTTATGTCAGATGTCGGCATTGCTTAGCAACCGTTGTTATTATCATATAAAACGTGGTATAACAAAACGCAACTGACAGAATAACAAAACATAACTCAGTAAGTAGGATAGTAGACTAGGTAGAGTAGTAGGTAGGGTGGTAGGTAGGTAGGGTGGTAGGTAGGGTAGTAGGTACGTAGGGTAGTAGGTACGTAGGTAGGGTAGTAGGTAGGTAGGGTAGTAGGTAGGTAGGGTAGTAGGTAGGTAGGTAGGGTAGTAGGTAGGTAGGTAGGGTAGTAAGTAGGTAGGTAGGGTAGTAGGTAGGTAGAGTAGTAGGTGAGTAGGGTAGTAGGTAGGATAGTAGGTAGGTAGGGTAGTAGGTAGTAGGTGGGTAGGTAGGTAGGATAGGAGGTAGTAGGTAGGTAAGTAGTAGGTATGTAGCAGATAGGTAGGCAGGTATTATGTAGGAAAAAGGGCATAGCAACGCATGCGGGTACAGCTAGTTAAAAATAAAATAAAACATTTCTACCACTGATTTTTATTAAAAAAATATTTTTTGGTCAATGGTATTTAATTTTATAAGTAGGTAATTTAAAATATCACGCAATTAAGAGTCACCTTGCCCACAACGATTTTAAATAAATCAAATCCTTGAACATTCAGGTCATCATAACATCGAAAATAATTACACTACCGTCAAAATTCAATAATTAATCGAACTCTTCCAATTAATTACTACCAGTTAATCATTATTTAATTTACATTTTATTCTCGAAGAAAACTTTTAAAGAATCTACCAAAAACTGTCCGACATTATAAACTTTTTTTTTTATGGTGGGTCAAAAATCATCAAATAACCCCTCCCGCTCTTGCGTAGAGCGGAAGGGAGTGTCAGACTTCTACTGACTATAAACCACCCATGTTCCTTCTTAGCCCTTCATGTCGAGGCCGCGGTATCTCTTGCAAACAACCCGCAGCCCCTCAACACAGAAAAGGTTACACAAAAACTGTTTATGCAATCTCGTAATTCTTTTTCTGTATTAAAATGATTTCATGAAAAATTTAAGATGCAAATAATGTTATCAAACAGCGTCTTATTATATTAAAAGTACGCCTTTTATCCCCCGGGAGATTTATCTTTTTACTCTTGTATCTTTACCGTAGTAAATGTATATTTAGAGAACATTAAATATGTAAGGTATATAAGGCTAAGAAGGAGTGGATTCTGTAACGTGAACCAAGAGGAAAGCCATTTAGTTTGTTAGATTTAATTGAATTCGAACAGTCTTGAGTGGCATAATTGGCTGATCTGGCCTGGATCAGGTTTGCCTGCATGGTGGCTGGATCAGGATGCAGCAATTAATTGGATACGAAGATTCTTTTTTTTGAGCCTGTATATTTCAACTACGACGGCACGGTTGGCGCAGTGGCTAAGCGATTGGACTGATGCGCTGCGTGTCGCGGATTCGATCCCCGCACGGAACAAATACTTGTATGGCCTGCAGATAGTCGTTTCTGGTCTGGGTATTTGTGTATGTGACTTTACATGTTTGTGAACGCACCCATACAACGCACCGATACAGGAGAAATTCCTAGTGGGGCAACGTTTTTTTAAAAAAGAAAAAAAAAACTGCTGGGCAAAGGCCTCCCCCAATTCCTTCCAAGAGCTTTTTTCCTGTGTCTCCTCGAACCAGCATTCGCGGTACGCGTCCAGACCATCTCGCCACCTCTTTCTTCATACGTCATCTCTTTTTCCGTCTTCCGGCAACCATCGTGTGGAGAATTTTGCCCAGTGATCATCGTGCATGCAGCTGACATGACCCACCCAATCACATTTTGGACAGTTTAGGACCAAAATGCTTAATTCTCAAAATGGCAACAGAGTCGTAAAAGGAATAGTTCTCAAAATGGCGAATTGTCAAAAAGCCTAATTCTCTAAATTATGAAATCATTATGACATCTCAATAGTAACGGCATTCTCATAGACAAATACAACCCTTCCTAAGAGAACAGATAAAGAGAAAAGATAAGGTTAAACTTAAAACTACGAACATTTCCTGATAGCAAGCTATTAGAAGGCACTTTGCGTTCAACCAAGCTAAACGTTAGGCGTCTAGCGCAGGGCGCGATTACCTCA
The DNA here is from genome assembly GCA_949774965.1 of Diarsia brunnea. Taxonomy (NCBI): domain Eukaryota; kingdom Metazoa; phylum Arthropoda; class Insecta; order Lepidoptera; family Noctuidae; genus Diarsia; species Diarsia brunnea. The sequence continues at coordinate 597,847 of OX459014.1, read as the reverse complement.
TGCATAATATTGATACTTCAGCAACAAGAACTTTACCAGCTCGATACGGTACCCGATATGTGGATATGAATCCATTATAATTATGCTCGTAGCTACTTGATATAACACGATCGTAATAAGTTATTTCGTAAGCTCGTGGCTTAATAATATCTGTCTTTAGTTTAAGTATTGCTTGCCTAAGTTGGTCCGTAGATGGGTGACAACCATTATATACCGAGTTTCCTCCATGCCTCGGAAAGCACGTTAACCCGTTGGTCCCGACTGCCAAATAGGTATGTTTAGAATTTTTGCAGACGTTTCAAATAAAATACTAGTATTCAGTTGCATCCAGTTAGACTGGCAGCCGACATGAAGCAGACAAATTCTTGGAGTCTTAAATATTATTAAATTGCATTCTAGAAAGACTTCACTCTGAATCCCAAGTTAAGCTTACGTTTCAACACAAGCAGTGGAACGGGATTATCTTACCTCATATTTATAAGTTGGTGGCTGATTTGAAGCGATACCGTTGCGATGATTATGAGTGGTCGTTGAAGTACATAGTTTTATAGAAAGTATAGTCTCCTGCTCAATTTGAGCAGCTGATCCGATGCACTACTACAATACAATGCTGGACACATACTCGTACATGATAATGCTTTCTTATTGCCAATTCATTGCGTGTGCCTTGCCTTTAAGAAACTTAAAATCATCTCACCTAACATATTTGAAAGCTCAATGACCTAAATAATAATGCATTTGCTAGTAGGTACTAATTTGCACAACATAACATCGGTGCTAGATACATCTACGTGCATCGGCAATGCGTGACATGCGATTACGTCATGAATATTGATAAGAGTACTCACGGGCTTGTTATGTGTGCATACGGACTGCAGAACCACTGGATTAGACAAACGGAGCATCAGCATCAATACTGACTGCTGATTATATCAGCTATAGATTCGATTAGTGCGAGACATGATCTACATCAAGGCATCCTCCATAAGCCCCAATGCAGGGACTCAGGCCTCCTCTCTAGGAGAGGGATGGGCCACGGGCCATGGGATCCACCACGCGGGCCCAGTACGGGTTGGTAGATGTCACATGTCTTCGAATTTTTAACCGACTTCAAAAAAGGAGGAGGTTCTATGTTCGTGTGTATGTATTTTTTTTTTTTTTTTTTTTTATGTATGTTACCTGATTTCTCCTCCATTTGTGAACCGATTCTCAAAATTCTTTTTTTATTTGAAAGAGTATACTCCGGAGGTGGTCCCATTTAAGTTTGGTGAAGATCTGATCCTGATCTTCGGAGATATACAATAGAACTCTTCAAAAATAGACGGCAAATCTGTCGTGATTGCTGCAATCGCTTGGATGTTTATTGTTTATACAACATCATGACGTAACATCACGCCTGTATGATCTGAGGGGGTACGCAGATGTGTACACCCAGATTTGGACAGTAAGATATTATGTAATGTTCCATTTATTGGGGATAAATAATAGTATATTATGCAACTAGTGAATAAAGGACGGATTTAAAGCGAGGGCCGTAGATGAGTCACGAGCAAGTGAAGGATTCTAATGATTGAATCACGAACGCAGCGAGTGATTCAACTGTTAGAATCCTGAACGACGCGAGTGATTCATGGCCCTCGATATAAATTCGTACTTTATTCAGGAGTTGCATACTATACTTTATATCATGACTACGAAAAAAGACATAATTTAAGCGAAAATAGAAATTTAATCAAGAAATAAGAATTGTTACATTAATTGAAATGGACATTAAAATTAGAGCAATGACTGAAATTAAGCGTAATTTTCTTATTATTATCATTAGGGTGGTCAACTTGTGAAACAATATTTATTAATCTAATGCCAAACTCCTTGTCGCAAATATCGACCAATCAAATCTCGAGAATTTATTTGCACCAAAGAGTTTTGAATTTCGAATCTTAGCGCAAGGAGTTTGTGTAAGCATTGAAATAGAGACCGGATATATTTTTGTGTTCCAAATTCAAACACCAAAATAGTGAATAAACACAAAACAGTGAATAAAAGGCCTTTTTATTCACTGTTTTGCGTGAATAAAATAAGCTTTTTAGAGTAGGTATGGTATAATAGTATATTATGCAACTAGTGAATAAAGGACGGATTTAAAGCGAGGGCCGTAGATGAGTCACGAGCAAGTGAAGGATTCTAATGATTGAATCACGAACGCAGCGAGTGATTCAACTGTTAGAATCCTGAACGACGGGAGTGATTCATGGCCCTCGATATAAATTCTTACTTTATTCAGGAGTTGCATACTATACTTTATATCATGACTACGAGAAAAGACATAATTTAAGCGAAAATAGAAATTTAATCAAGAAATAAGAATTGTTACATTAATTGAAATGGACATTAAATTTAGAGCAATGACTGAAATTAAGCGTAATTTTCTTATTATTATCATTAGGGTGGTCAACTTGTGAAACAATATTTATTTTTCTATAAAGGCAGCAAAGAACACAAAACAGTTTTTAATCTAATGCCAAACTCCTTGTCGCAAATATCGACCAATCAAATCTCGAGAATTTATTTGCACCAAAGAGTTTTGAATTTCGAATCTTAGCGCAAGGAGTTTGTGTAAGCATTGAAATAGAGACCGGATATATTTTTGTGTTCCAAATTCAAACACCAAAATAGTGAATAAAAACAAAACAGTGAATAAAAGGCCTTTTTATTCACTGTTTTGCGTGAATAAAATAAGCTTTTTAGAGTAGGTATGGTATAAAACCTATTATTTGTTTGGGAACAACTAAAAATGGAAAAATAAAAAACTTTTTGGCAAAAAATAATTGGTTATAAGAAATGCATAAGCCCCTCAAAAATACAAAGTTATGACTTCAACAATTCACATGGGGTTTTGAGCATTTGGACTGATAATTAAATGTAATTATCAGTCCTAACATAACATAACGCCATGTAATCTCCGAAGGGTTAGACAAAGGTGTACAGGTACACCCACATTATTTTGCATTGCCTTTTTAAGTATACATGGGGTATTAGGGGGCGAACTAATAAACCGGGCACAAATCCAGACTCTGTGGAAATTCCAAACTAATATTTTTATCATTTTGTCTGTCCCAGTATCCCAGACTATAATAAAAGAAAAAGTGCACAAATAAAAGTATGAACTCAGACAAATAGACGATGACCATTCCTGCAATACGGCAATGAACTGGAAAAACGACATTAAATCTTCTAAAATACTGTCAGTCCATTCCTTTTGAACCTAACGCTGAACTCGTACAAACTTCAAAACTTTCCTCCCTTCTAAACTTTTACAATAAATTTATCTCCAGCGAATTCTGGAAGCACTTCATCGATACCACATCCATATTTCATAGCGCTGTGCACCTTTCATCCGCCACTGTAATTGACAGCACCACCTGACACCCGACTAAGTGATTTTTTATTTATTCATCGGATGAACGCCTTACACTGTAATAGATGAAGATTCTTGAAGAAAAGTGTTGAAAGATTAATAATGTGTGAGATAATGATGCAGCCGTGAGATATTGATGAGGCAGCTGATCAGGTGTGAGATATAGGAGGCCATTAGTTGTGAACGTGCTTTAGAGTGAAAAAAATCGCAGGTGTGGTACTAAGATTACTTTTATTAAAGTATTTTAAGGCACTAACATTTTTAGTGTCATTTTACGATAATATTCTTTTAAGTTAGATTTTATTCATGTCATAAAACATGACTCTTTAAAACATAGTTTGACAAAGCAATTCGTAGCGAAATCATTATCTCTTGCCCCTACGTAATGTTCACTATATTACTAAATAGATATCTGCTAATGATTCCCTGCAGCCCAAAGGTGTCGTTGTCATTTATGAGTCTCCCAGTAAATACGGTATAATGCTAACCAATTTACGAAGCACTAAACAATTAATATACCCCCGAGACACGCCTGCTATCAACTTATAGACGAAACTAAACCCACACATTAAACGCCCATAATTTTAGTTAGGTTGTAATTTACAAACAGAATCGTAAAACCAGTGGCTTGTAACCAATCAAATAGACAGGCGACGTTGCATTAAGTTAGGACACGGAGAAGTAACAAATGGAGCGTTATGTATGTCTCTGATTAGAGTCGTTACAAAACTTCAAATATTAAAGCCCGTTACCGCAATATTTGACAATCAGAACAATACTATTAAGCTACCTTCTACGTCACTATGTTCATTACGCATCTTCCATAATAATCTTTGTTGTTTCTGCCTATCGAATGCATTGTAACTACTGATAATTTACTTTACTCAACGCTTTTGTTGGTAGAGTTGCAAGACAGCAAGCGGAACGTTTTTATGAACTTATCTCTTCTGTCTAATCTCTCCTCTTGCGTAACTCACAAATTTTGTGGATTCAGACTTGCTGTCTTACTTGCTTGCTTGGTGCTTTTAAACACTCCATTTAGTATATACTTGATTACGAAAACCTATCAAAATTTTACGAGCCCGCCACGGAGGAGACTGGCAGAATTGGAAGTGTCTCCGATCTTTGCGGCTTAATCATGGCTCGAATTAGGCATGAGACACTCGCTCAAGTTTTGACATCAACTATTTTGATACTGCAGCGGCGCCATTACACTTCGACGTTTTAAAAGCCAGGCCATTTTAGGAATCCTGAATTCTGATTTAATGGGTACTATTTAAGCCCGTCGGGGCTGCGGGTTGTCGCAAGAGATACCACGGCCTCGACATAAAGGGCTATGAAGGAACATGGGTGGTTTTTAGTCAGTAGAAGTCTGACACTCCCTTTCGCTCTGCCCAAGAGCGTGAGGGCTTATTTGATGAATTTTTTTTTTTTTTTTTTTTTTTAATAATAATAATATTCCACAACTATCACACAACGCCATCTAGTCCCAAGCTAAGCAGAGCTTGTGTTTTGGGTACTAGACAACTGATAAACATACTTATATATTTCTAAATACATACATATTATAGATAAATTACACCCAGACACAGAACAAATGATCGTGCTCATCACACAAACATTTGTCCTGGGTGGGAATCGAACCCACGACCTCCGGCATAGCAGTTAGGGTCACTAACCACTAGACCAACAGGCCAGTCGAATTCCCAACCCACAAAAACAAAAATAGGTACTATTTAAAAATAAACATCGGTTTTCGTACATTAAATAAAGTAGGGTCTCACAGCCCACACAAATAAGGGATTTTTACTTTACAGTCTGAAGTCATTAAAGCTACACATAAATAATGGGTCTAAAATGTACGTCTAAAAATAGGCGATTAGAAGCAAAATAAGGTTTTTAACTCATCAGCCGTTTCACAGACGCAACACGGCAAATTTGAGGTTACATGCGCTCTGATTGTCGGGTTGCCAATTACTCGATAAAGCTATGGAACATTACTCACGAGATGCAAACTAATTGAGGACAGTGAAGGAGAAAACATGCTAGGTCGACACCAATTAAATTGTTATAAGGACAGGGGAATGGGGAAATTTTTGGAATATAAAAATACCCAATTTACACCCAAATAGCCTAGATTTTACATCGCATACACTGCGCCCTTATTTGGCTATAACAGCCGAACATCTCATATTACGCGACGAGCAGACGACGAGATGGCGTGACGTATAGCTGACAAAGACAGACATGATGCATGGCCCGGCAAGTGCTGGCTGGACACTCGCGGCTGTGGCTGGCGTGATATTTAGAAATTAAAAGTTCAGCACAAGTTTTAGTAAAAGGAAAATCACAAAAGATAATATTGAAATTAATAAAAATGTTTAGTACTTTAGAAAAGTTCTGTTACTCCAGTTCGATCCTATATTCTATTTTCATCCTACCTAAAACTACCCTGCAGTATAACCCACGATCGTATTCCGATTCCCTGTAAAAAATCCTACCAATAACATTTTCAAGAGCCATTCGCAAAAAAGCTCGTATCGATTTACACGTAACGAATCCTCGCTTTGGGGCGCTCGCTTTGACCTATCGACACCGAGAAATATAATATGGCGTCATTGTGGATGCTGCTAGCATGCTAACACGTCGGCAAGTTAAAAGTATCAGTATTCACGGGGATAGGGATCGCTGGCGCGTGTGACGTCATCAATATTCACGTGCCGTCGGCGTGACGGGCCGTCACGGCGCCGCGTCACGCTGACGTGAGGGCGTGATTAATGGAGGCGTGTCACACCAGGTGCATTTTGCTGTCGGGACATAATAATGTCATCAATGTATTGGTCTTTATGGGCCGATCGAACACCTGCTGAAAGGTTAATCTTTTTAAAGAGTAGTAATTTATGAATAGTCTTGTTTTTTCACCAACACATTACTATTAAGTATCTGAAACGTGTTTGGGCTATCCCGAGTAACATGGGAGGAAGACAATGATATTTTGGAAGTCAGTTAATTAAATTATTATTGCATTCAAGCAGACATTAATTTGGCATCTTTGACAGGTGCTACAGGTACTCCAGAAGCCCAAAAGTCTTACTACCAAGGGGTGTCGTATTACCCAGAATTAGATTGTGAACGTTCCCGTCGGAGCTGCGGGTTGTTCGCAAGAGATACCGCGGCCTCAACATGAATGACTTAGAAGGAATATGGATGGTTTTTAGTCAGTAGAAGTCTGACACTCCCTTTCGCTCTGCCCAAGAGCGGGAGGGGTTATTTGATGATATTGCACCCGCCAAAAAAAAAAAGAAAGATTGTGAATGTTGAATAATATTAAGCAGTTGCCACGTGTAAAGTATTGGTATCCATCTGCAATAAACGAAAGTGAATATCGACCACAACATAGTTAAGAAATGGCTAGACAGGTAATTAAGGTAACAAAAGCATAATAATTCTGATGAAGACACTATAATTTCATTAGTATTTACATACGTGTCTACGTTTCCAATATATGGGTAAATATAATATTATGTATTTCAGTACGTAGGTATCGCAGTGGCCTCTGGTATCAATATTCTAGTACCCAGTATTCCCGCAGGCGTTATGAGAACTGATCTGCTTCGATAAACTATCGCTACAGCTCCTAGCATATACTCGTATATATGCAACTTCTTCATTGCATGTAGGTATGTATTATATTTCTTAGTTACATTCCTACATTTTATTGGAACGAAGTTCCTTATCGCGCGTTGTGAAAGGGGGCTAGACGGAAAAAATTCTTACGAAAAGTTGTCACGACACTTTTTGCTATAGTAAGCTATTGTAAGCTGTGCGGCGTCGCATGTTTCTCTATCTGTCTCTCTCTCTCTTATAGAAAGCAAGCCAGATATTTTCATTTCTACATTTTTTTTTTTTTTTACATAATAAAAAATAATAACAATAACTTCGTTCCATCCGGGTGTTCCTTGACACCTCTCAAGTTTTTATTTCAACTGTTTGACTACCTCGTTGGTCTAGTGACAGCAAGTGCAACTACTGAGGGGACCTGGGTTTGGTTCCCGGGTCAGGCAAAGTGTTATTGGGATTTTCCATTAGGTATATCTCAGTAGCAGACACGGAGTCTGGCTTTGTGTCTGGTTGACGGCAATAGGGTCGCCACGAATAATAATTATGAGATTTAAACATAACTGGCGAAATGTAGGTACCTATACTGTTAGGTATACTTCTGCCTAACCTTTCGGGAATTATAGGCGTGATGTTATGTTTTTTATATAAATAAAAATAATTTTCTTCCGTTTGTCCACAGTCACGGTCTCCCCTATTTTTCAGTTGCTTTTAAAGCGTTTCGAGAGAAATGAGATAAGGTTTTCGGTAGTTTTAATATAGTCACCACATTTTTCACTAAAAGTCCTGTTAATAATATTATGTAGGTACAAACAAAGGTTAAAGTTCAATAATTCTAATAAGCCTTTCCACAAAATTGGCTTCAACCTGCAAAATAAAATCATATTGTTTAATTTAATTACATTTCGTTCAGGTAATAATATGTGCTCTAAACAAACAACCTTTAATTACACATTACTAATTAATTATTTTAAATAAAGTAAATGTTGAGTTATTAAAATATTGAATATTCGCGTGTAGTTAACAAAATGCTTTAACGATTAACTTCGTGAGTTCAGTTCTTAAATATTAATTAATCGTTTACAATATAATTGCTACTTATATTAAAATTTAATAATAATTTGCTTGACGAGTATCAAAATGAGATTTTGAGATTTTCATGACAATTTGGGAGCAAAAATGTAGTTAGTTTATTACCAAACTTATTACATTTATATAATATGAAGGCTTTGTAAATTCTTAAATGTTTATTATTTTTTATCTTGTTTAACATTTTTGTGAAGTAAGTAGCAACCTATTTTTAGGGTATCCTCCCATACCTAAAAATTAACACTGTGACATATTTACGTTGTAAAACCAAATACTGATTAACCATATAGGTACTTTCTTGCCGGTTCTTCTCCATAAAAAAACGGCCAACACGAACCTACACCTTTTGTCGACGTTTCTAATGTGGCAATTGAAAGACTATAAATTTTGAATGTATTGATTATTTTGCCAATAGTACAAGATATACATCACAGATGGCGTGCTATGTATCAAAAGAACACCGTTCAAGATTAAAGTCACGATGCTGGTATACACAGTTTGCTGATAACCGTGGTAGTAGTACGCGGAAGCTTTTTATGTACAATACGAATAACAAACTCATTTTTAGATTGCTTATGAAAATGAGGACCATTTCATGAGCATGTCCTTACCGGAAGAATTCGTACAAACAGAATCTGAACTGTTGTAATACAGATGAATGCTAATGACATTATTTTACACATTTTATATTTCAATCAGATTTCAACATAGACATTTTCAACTATTGCAGGTTTCAGAGAATCCCACATACCATCTACAAAGTTTTTATACCATTTTTTTTTATCGATACGATTGATAGTACCTATGTCATGCGCTCTTTTATTTAGAATCCCTATATTCAAAATGGACTCTAGTCTGTATGTATTAAACACCAATTTCTATTTCTGCACCGAAGCGTACTACAAGTTGCGCAACATCTCCTACGGTATTACACAACATCCATTCTCTACCAGGTCATCGGAACTTCTATAAGTATCCCTTGCATAATCCGTAATAGGAAAAATATTAAAATGACATTCTAACCCAAGCCTTGAAACTAACGACCATGTTTTACATATCCACGAACTTTCTAATAATGTATTGCAACCTTGAACTCATCATTACGTAAGAACTCGTTATTTTGTATTGAACATCAATGTCTACACGTATGGAATGTTGACTAATATGCACTTGTGTAGAAAAATACTTGTAACTTAAAGATGGCAGTATTTAGCTAAAGACGTGATTGAAAAGTCGTTATTTTGTATTGAACATCAATGTCTACAAGTATGGATTGTTGGCTAATATGCACTTGTGTGGAAAAATACTTGTAAGTTAAAAATGGCAGCACTTATGTTAATACGTGGTCGAAAAGGCCTTGGATATTCTTTGTAAGTATTTGGTTCAATACTTGTTGCAGTTCAAGTGTTAGTTTGATTTTGATTTGATCATAGGTTGAAGGTCAATGTTATACTTGTAGATGTATAGCCCATACTGACAGTTATATACATTATGATAATTAATTTTGTTGTAGGTAAATTTATTTATTTATTATTTATTTATTTATTTATTTACCACTAATTATAGCAACATTACAGATTAGATCCAATGCGATGCTATAAGAAACAAAAAAAGGACAACGTAAAAAAAAAAAGTAGTCAAATTAAATTAAAACTATAGAAAACCCATACATAACATATCCGTTAAACATGACAAAGTTTAAAGTTGCACCCCTTTTTCAATGATGAATAAAATTGCGCCCCTTGAAGAAACTTCGGCAGGTTTTGCCCAAACAAATCTTCCGATAACGCTATAATATTAATAATACGTGCGGCTCGCGACATAGGGGTAAACTTGAGTAGGTTAGTCCTAGCCGCTGGCACGTCTAATAATGGGGGGCGGCGGCGTGCCCCCACGAACCCGTCCGGCACACGCAGCCGCAGCTCAGCCAACACCTCGGGGTGATGCAGCAACCCTAGCAATACGCTCACCACGTACTTGACTAGCGCCACGTCCCTTCTTACTGCCAGCCTGGTGTACCCAACCATGCCCAATACGAACAGACTTGGGTACATCAGGGGATAAAAGGGATAGACTCCGTACTGCTTAAGGTAGAGAAATCTACAAAATTTATTTTGCATTTTTTCCAACATGAGGCTGTATTTTGCTTCATGTGGATTCCAGATAAATGCATTTGTTTCTAGGTGACTTCTCACCAGCGCATTATATAAAACTTTGACAGCTGCAGTATCAGTAAAATCCTTACAATGCCTTATGATGAAACCAAGATTTTTGAAAACCCTACCGCACACCTCTACTATGTGTTTGCGAAAAGTCAACTCCGGTACCATCTGCACACCCAGATCCCGTGCATGCCTGACACGCCGCATGTCTACTCTTTCCATGAGATACTGATGCCCTACAGGAGCACGCGCACGAGTGTAGCTCATTATACAGCATTTATCCACGTTAAATTGCAGCTTGTTAGATTTACTCCATTGTACGACACTGTCGATGTCAGACTGGAGCCGATTACAGTCAGCAGCATCTTTAACACTTAGGTACAACTTCAAGTCATCCGCAAACAGTAGACACTTGGCCTCTTTGACAACTCTAAGCAGGTCGTTAACAAATAAAATAAATTCTAATGGCCCAAGATTAGTGCCCTGATTTACCCCAGAATAAGTGTAATAAGGATTAGATTCCAGTCCCGCATACTCGACGTACTGTCGGCGGTCACCAAGGTAACTAGCAAAAAACTTAAGTAGTTGCGGTGTGAATCCCATCACTGAGAGTTTGCACAAAAGCACATCGTTATCCACGGTATCAAAAGCTTTCCGGAAGTCAAAATACGCCACATCCACCTGTCCTCCCGCGTCAATAACAGGCGACAAGTGGTTAACAAATGACAGCAAGTTGCCTCGCGTACTGTGACCCGGTCGAAAGCCGTGTTGAGCGTCAGATAGTTGTGAGCTCACTTGTTATAAATACTTTTATGCAACACCGACTCAAATACCTTAGCGAACGCCGACAGCACTGCCACAGGTCGGTACCCACTCACGTCGGTCCCTGCTCCCCCTTTAGGAACAGGGATAACTCGAGTGACTTTCCACTCGTCCGGGTAGTGACAGTGACCCTCACGCAAACACAAGTTAAAAATGTGCAATAAGGGCGCTTCAAAAATCATGCGACAATCTTTGACAATGTAAGGTGGTATGCCGTCCGGACCCACTGAGCGCTTAGGCTTAAGACGCAGAAGGGCCGCGCGCAGGTCTCGCGCGCTGAGCCCGCCAACATGCACACGCGCCGACCCCGCTGCGCCGCCACCCGCGCCCTCCGCGGCTACCCAGTCTAGTGCCGGCCGCTTCTCGCTGTACACCGAGTGGAAATACGAGGCAAAACATTCCGCACTTTCCTCCTCCCCCAGCAATAAACCGTCCCTAGTCACTTTGGGTTTACTGCGCCGAGATTGCTTAGCCCTGACACAGCTCCAAAACGATCTTGGATCTACTTGCAGGTTCCTTTGAAGCCTGTTTTGGTACATTTCATAGTTTAAAGCTAAATAATTTATTAATTTGAAATTAATTCAATTTTAATAGTGTGCCTAACTAAAATTTATGCAAAACGTAAACACATTTTCATAAAACATTCTTGGTAAGTTTTAAGTTGTATTGATCGATTGGCTCAAAAAATTAAAATATTACTTTAGAATTAATTACCTGTTCAAATCACCCACGTATTGATTATAATATATAATCACAAGTACAACATTACGATAACAGATGGCGCTGCCTGCACCAATCGAATCACCATTTAGATTTATTTCCTTTCTAAACAAGATATTGTGTACAAAAATATAAATGGTCATTTTTATAAATCTCCCACTTCTTTGCAACTTCATATAAAAATAACCTGCTTACTCAAGGCACAATAAAAGTGAATTAACCATTTTATTATAATTTTGATACCTGCTGCGAATATAATTATAATGAACCCCTAAATATCAATCACAGTTGGTCCAAATTCTAGAAATGCAAACTATACAATTGATTACTCTCATTGCGAAATATTAGTTAACCAATAGGATACAGAGGTCAGAATGGTACAAGTTAAACTAGAAGCTCGTTTTATAAAATTACCATAGAAATAGTAGCCGACTGACCGTTTAAATACTAATCGATTTAACCTTTTTGTTGGAATAGCGGTTAGAAATTAGCTGGTGAGCTAAGTTTTTATAAATTATGGGCATACTTAGCATAACACGGCAAAAATCCTCTCAGTTTTTACCCGACTGCAAGGGAAGGGTAATGTTTTTTACTGAGATAAATTCCCGACTCTGTCCTGAGAGAAAAACTTAGGAATATTTTACAGCCGGCCTTGAAAATAAACTTAGGACATGACACAAAAAGAATAGAATTAGATACTCTTAAATAATATCCTTGACCTTATCTAAATGCTAGACGTTATTTAAAACCTTAATTTTCCTCTTCAAAGAGTTCATAAAACGGCTGTAAATAAAATATAAGGTGTTTATTAAATTAACAAGTTGTTGCTACCGACCTTTAAAGTTAAGTTAAGAAAATAATGAAGACACATAACCAAGTTCTTGTCATTAGGAAACTAATTAACGAACTTAGCGGACACATAAAATGTTAGCAAACCATCGAACTATAGTAAAACAAATATTGCTTCACGAATTGAGTAAATAAACAAATATGACATAACCATTGACTGGTGTTTGATGACATTTCTTTCGAAAGAGATAAAATAAAACGTGTGTCTGTGTTACATTCATTACTAGATATGACTACGCCTACGGCTATAGTTTCGAATAGAAGGGCCCAAAGTGGTGCAACATCCTTGTTCTTTGTTGGACACAACTTATTACATAATGATGCCAGTTATGCCATAAAAATACAGTGTTAGATGAAAAGACACTCAACTTTCAAAGGCGAGCATAAAAACCTATTCTAAATATTTTATTTCAAATAGGCCTACATAGACACTTATAAAACGTCGAGAAAAGGTGTGAAATACGAATAATATAGAATTGTGTTAATAAACAGAAAACTATTGCGGATATTTGATCTGTGTTAGGTTCGACAAGGCAACGTGTGGTGAAGGAGACTATGTCTGCTATCACGAACACTAAGTGTCACTTAAAAGGATGGTGGTAGTTTTGGCCACATCAATATTCAAAATATGTACAATCCCACTAAAAACAAAACTTGTAAAAAAGCCAAGTCGCGCAACTCAGTTCTTCTACCGTAAAAAGTAGTGAGATCCATGTAATACCAAGTCAGTTAATTTATTCAGGCCCTACTTAAGGGACCTTCTTTCTTATGTTATTACGTAATAAGCTAACCAAACTACATCTTATAGTGACCATATCAATATAAAAAATATTTGATGTTTTTAATAAATATATTAACTTGGCCATCGCATCGCATTCGCCAATATTAAATACCGCATTCTAATGGCTAATCGCCTTCGCATTCGCTAATGTGATGCGGTGGCCAAGTCAATCTATTTATGTTTAAGTCCCATGCAATAGGAGACGAGCCTATTGCCATGAACCTGACCCAATCCAGACTCCGTGGCGGCTATTATATATTCAAAAGAAAGCAAGCTCAAGAAGAAGAAGTCAAGCTTTGGACAAATCAAAACACAATAAAATCATTAAATTTCTAAAACATCTTCAAAATACAACCTAACACTGAACTTGATCTCCCTACATAAATAATTACATAATAACATGACATTTGGACAAAACCGGTAACTTGCAGTCAGCGCAATGTTATGTAAACATAGTCCAACGCGTATGTTAATATACCGGTTTGTTTCGAATTCTTCAACTGACTGTACCAGTGACCTGACAGATTTGTATGGCATTAGGCACAATCATCGATATTAGGTAGTGAGGACAATTGGTGGATCAGTAGTAAATGATGTTTGTTTCACTTTGATGTCGATGTTTTATATTCGACTATTCTCGGAAGAAAAACCGAAATAAATCCAGAAATTCATCATCATCATCATTTCAGTCATAAGACGTCCACTGCTGGACATAGGCCTCCCACAGAAGGGGGGGATTTGCCATAATAGCCACGCTTGGCAGACGGGTTGGCGATCGCAGTATGGTTGTTACAAAGGCATAGAGAACGCTGCTGCCCATTCTCTGGTAAGTCCCTTAGTCGCCTCTTACGACAACCACGGGAAGATATGGGATGGTGCTATTCTTTACGTCCGACACCATACGGAACCCAGAGATTAGTCTCTTTTAAAGTCCAGACACCCTTCACCACAGCAGTCCCACTGCATATATTACCCATACAGTGTCTGGGATGTTCTTCCATAGTAACGACCCTTACTTACTTCACTGTTCTCAAAATGGTAAAGGAGCCGTGGGGAAACCGACATATCCTAGAAAGGAAAAAAATACAGTGACATTTATTACACGAACGTGCACTGATGCTGCATGGTGGATTACAGCCCACACGCTTCTACATAGAGGAAGCTTGTGGGCCAGCTGTGGGAACGTCATATTCTGATTAGGATACGTATGAGATGTGGCTAGAAAAATAGTGCGATTTGTGGTGTAGACCATCAATAAATTCTACAAACCACACCGCAACGCACAGGTTTACGCAAAACCAGTGCGTTTGAAAACTAAAATTTGTTAGCCGAATAACTCTTTTGTTTTGTGTATATTTTAATGGATATTTCTATTAATGGAACGAATTTGCCTTGCGTTTGACATAAAACTAAAATGTGTTAGCCGAATAACTCTTTTATTTTGTGGATTTTAATGGATATTTCCAGGAATTGAACTAAATTGCCTTTTTTATTCAATACATTTATTGTGAAAATCCGTTGAAGCTGTATCGATAAATCTGGGTACGTATGTCTATAAGACCAATCATCATCAGCCTACAGAGTCTCAAATGCCTATTCATTTGCACGTTATTTAATTCACACAACGCACGGCAATGATGGTTGAGTGTTCACCGATTACATACCGAGTTTTCTTCGTGCCTCATACGATATCCCGTTGGTCTCGGCTGTAATTTGTAGATTATTCATAGTCGTCCGAGAAGTTAGTGGCCGACAGTCTGGTAACCAGCCTTGCCAAGAGTTATCGTATTATATACCCAGTATTCTACGTTTGAGAGAGCAGTGGTTGCCCAGTAGAGCAGTGGTGGCCCAGTAGTGGCGGCCCTGACTTACGAACAGTGAGTCGTGGTCACCACTGCTCTCAAAACGGTGAAGGAAAACATCGTGAGGAAACCGGCATGTCTTAGAACCAAAAAATTCGAAGACATGTGACATCTACCAGTCTGCACTGGGCCCGCGTGGTGCATTATAGCCCATCCCTCTCCTAGAGAGGAGGTCTGAGTCCCTGCAGTGGGAACATTATAGGCTGATGATGACTTTACGTTTTGGTGTTCAGATAGGCAGTCGTTTCATGTTAAATACTTGTATTCAGTTGCATACGGATAAATTCGAAGCCGACTCTAGCATATTCGGAAATATGCTAGGCAGACGCTGTTGATGATTGGCCCATTGCCACATCAGCATATTTATTCTTTGACGGCACGGTTGGCGCAGTGGCTGAGTGATTGGTCTGCTGCACTGTGTGTCGCGGGTTCGATTCCCGCACGGAACAAATATTTATATGACCTACAAATAGTTGTTTCGGGTCTGGATATTCGTGTATGTGAGTTTAAATGTTTGTAAACGCACCCACGATGCAGGAGAAATTCCTAGTGTGGGGCAACGTTTAAAAAAAAAAACTAACAAAACATTGTCGACAAGAAGCTCAAAATTGCTGTAAAAATACCTATTTAATTTAGCTTACCATAGGAATGCGTTAAAACAGGTGTAAATAATTATGTAAAATACTGAATGAAATTCACAACTTAACTAACATTAAACTTAACTCCCGCTAACCATCACTTAACATCTGACCCGAATACTCCGCTCTCGTGGCCCGCCCGTAATAAATTGTGCTTGAAACTTGTAATATTTGAAGATATTAATTCCCTGTCAGTAACCTGGAGTTTTAATTACGCCACTCGTAATTTAACGATGTCGTAAATTATTATTAATTCATTAGTTTTCGTTCAGTACTGATGTGGTGAGGTCAAGGGTGAGGCGATGAGGTCAGAGCTCTTCAGCGCTAATCGACAGCGACATTTTGACAAATTATGGACGCAATCGCTGAATTTACGTGGACAGTAAACTGTTTAGTAGTTTCGGAAGTTCTGTAAATCGTAAATATTTATTATTTTCCGCGGTTGTTAAAGTAATGCTGAATTGCACAACAATTGCTCATTACGTAAGGGTATATTTTTATTACAAAGTCATTGAAATTGATAATGATGTTTCAGAAGTTATAAAGAAATAATCACTCCTCTTTCTGGTAATGCCACGTACTATTGAGGTTATTCAATCATTTACTGCATTCCACAATGTGGAAGTAGATTGTTACTTAAATTTTAATGAGAACATCATTGACCTTTTCGTGAGCAGCAAACACAGTAAGAAAGAATAATTTAATACTTATCTATCATTATGGTAAGACACCAAAATGTAATGGAAAATTTAGTCACATCGTTTAAACGTGCTGTAAGCTTAGCACACACGCAGCATACTGTAACATGAAACAGATACCGTGAATGCACCGCTGAATGGCGCAATTTTCATATGAAATGATTAGACGCCGGCTGAGCGGCTGAGCTTGTATTCATAGCGTCGCGCCTGTAATGCCGGCAAATGGCTATAAACGCAAATCGCTCGCAAATCCAACGCTTGGGGCTTGTGGCCATACAGTATGAGGGAACTGAGATTCTGTTAAACATCCAGCTAGGTCAGAAGCAAAAATGATGTTAACACAAATTAAGAACAAGTCTTTGGCTTGAGGACTCGAATGTATAGCTAGCACGCTGCTAGATATACCAAGGACCAAGATAAAGTGAAATTCTATCAGAACTGCATGTCTTCCTTGAGAATTGAAAAGAAGTTGTACAGAATCGTGACCGTTGGAAGGAATGGAGAGAGACCTTTGTCTAGAAGTGATATGGGATAGCTTTAATAATAAAAAAATAACTGCCCGATTCTACCATCCTAATGTTATTCACAGGAAGTCTGCACAGTGATTCAGTTCATCGATAACCACAAACAAACTTCGTGAAGTACTATAAATTTTGGCAGCAGCAAAATCTTTTTGCTCTGGCCTTCCAAAATCCTATCTAGATCTTATTCTCCGCTACTGGTATGGGCTGAGCCATAGCTACACAGTGCAAACGTCGATTTGTCGCGTTTACAATCAGCGAGTATTGCACCGCGATTGTAGCGAGCGACTGTAGGCACAGCGACACGGCGAGCGCAGCCGCGGGACGTGACTCGTGTAGATATTATACTCGCATGTATTATAGCGACATATATAGCTAGCGGTGTGCTTGGATTTTTAATATTTTGCTTTACTTTACATATTATTATCTTCGTTGGTGAGTCTACTCTTCCTCATCGTGAGGCTAACCCAGGGACTGAATTACTCAAAAATTACGGTACTTTTAAATTTCGGTATGACGTCATACCGTTAAGTGTTACCGAAATATTTCGATACCGTTATTTTTTTCGGTAGCGCAATTTTGAGGTTGGAAATGCATACCGGTATATTTCGGTAGAAGTACCGTAACCGTTATAAATGTTTCGGTAGTGGTACCTAAACCTTAATAAAAAGGGGTTTTTTTTGACGCACCGCCTTGCCACTCACACACACAACAAAGAGATAAGTAAAAGAGTTACAAACAAAATACACAAGTTCTAACGTTTTCTACCGCGCACACGCGCGCCGCGCCCCGTCTCGCATGCATTCCGGTACCGAAATCGTGTAAAGGTTAAATGAGCCCAACCTTAATTTGTAAGGGTACCGGTATAGCTCAACCTTTATACAGGTACCGGTATATTTTTGAGGTGTCTTAACCTTTAACCGTAACCGCTTTCAGTCCCTGCAACCTCTGACTTGGCTTTAGATGTCGTCAAAAAATATCTCTTCGGCATGCTGGTTTCCTCACGATATTTGCTATTTGTCTTTACCGAAGCAAGTTAATGCTAATAAAACAGTGATAATCTCGTGGTGTGACCGTTGAACTGACATAATATGATACGTCTCGAGTTCGAACCCAAGACACGCACCTTTGATTTTTTGAATTCATGTTCGTATTATTTAATTATCTCTTACCGGTAAATCATTATTTACTGGTTGTAATAAAGTCTTCCTCTGTGACTGGCCTCAAACTGCACTAAGTTATTGCAATTGAAATCCACGTTTCAATGCTGGGTAGATTATTGTATGCCCATGCGTACTATAATTTATGATACTCACGCAGCATAAATAAGGCAATAAGTCGTTCAGTTTGCATGCAACAGTACCATCACTCTCACTTCACCTTCTAAGACGTATCAACTTTTACGTGATTTGATCATTCATTTCACGATGAGCTGCGATTATTTTGGCGCAACCAACAAGTTAGTGATCCATCTTAATATTAGACAAGTTAATTATCTATTAACGTTGTTTTTACATTTACGTAACATATTATGAACTTTGAGAGCTGCTGATGACTGAACATATTACGGTCGATGTGATTTGGCACAGCAGTATGTATACCTTCGTACAATAAACAGCTCGGCCAAGCTTGAAAGGCCTCGAACCAACCTGTGCATGGTTCTCGTCGAACTGCGAGATGGGCAGATGACATAGTTGGCATCGGGGAAAAAACCTGAATGAGGCTGGCACAGGACCTGGCACAAGAAGAGAGAGGTTTACACCCAGCAGTGGATGAATTCAGGCTGTGAATAATGATAAACCTGGATATATTTTTTCGAATCGAAGATGGCCGAACGGATTCTGCCAATCAGCGCAAAGAAAATCAAAACTCAATATCTACCTATGTGTTGTAGTGTAATTGCTTTTGGTTTGCTGTTTAAGAAATACTGTCAAATCGACAATTAGTGTTAACTATCGAATAATGATGTCTTTACATTTCTACAGCAAAGTTAAAGACGCGATTATTTCCTAAATCAAGGTCATTCATCTGTGTATTGCAATATCTCCTGTCAACATCCCACATCATAGCCCATCACGATGCGGAAAGTGTTACAAATCAACAAACCACTTGTATCTGTCAATTAAATTAAACATTTAAACCGGTAACCGATGACGAAGCAACCTTTCTCATAATCAAATAGATTCTTTTAAGTTTAAGTTACCACACACACGCGGTTAACTTTCAACTTTACTATAGTAACAATTAAGTAACGAAAACTTGCAAAGTCATACGTTATTTAATTATGTGTGTAATATGTAGTTACTGGTTTGGTTTCCGGATAAGTAAATGATCTTGTGTAATATATGGATTTTAATGATGTAGTGATGTTATTTAGGTAGTGTGTAATTATTTGTAAAGGCCAGCTATTGTAGGTGAATGTATCGTAAAGGGCAAAGGTGAAATTATGTCCAGATGATAGATGACAACAGCTGTGGCCCGGTATTGGCGACCCCGACTACGAACAATAAGTCGTGGGTTCGGGTACCCAGGCAGGCGCATTATTTTGTATAATTTATATCATCACCGGTACTCTCAAAACGGTGAAGGAAAACATCGTGAGGATACCGGCCAGCATGTCTTAGAACCAAAAAAAATTAAGAAATGTGATTATCTACCAACCCGCGCTGGGCACGCGTGGTGGATTATAACCCATCCCTCTCCTAGAGAGGAGGCCTGAGTCCCTACAGTGGAAACATTATAGGCTGATGATGATAGATGACATGGTTTTGCGTTGCTGGACGGACGATATTGTTTTATCTCTATCCATATCCGGACTTCTATGATAACTGCGTTTCAGTCTCAGTGGCGTTTGAAATTTTATTTTAAGTAGCGTGGGCTGCTATATTTTCGTATTTCCGTAAAAGCAACCCACGCTCACCAAACTTTTGTTTTACACCCCGGACCAAAATAGAAATCATAAAAATAAACCTCCCTAACATACAGCTCTAACCAGCATCCATCTCTCACCACGAAATAACTCACTAACTGTATTAACTAAAGCAACGGCTAAGGTAATGAACTTATCCCACACCATTCTGCGAAGACCCCCCGATTATCCACCTACACCACTATTTACGAGAATTAAGGATTTGGGAGAGCTCTGGCTATAATGGTCGTTGAGTAGAAGGCTTCGGAGCAATACGCTCATTTGGGGTAATATTTCTCCCATCACGGCTTTTTGATGTGCTAAGCAGGTAAATCAGGTGCTTTTGATCCCAGATTGTATGTTAACGACGGTTCAGACTTGTAATTATTAGATTTTTACCGCGCTTACTGTTTTTCGAAAGAGATTTTCTTTTTTGGAGATGTCGTTTCTATTAAGTGTGTCTTGCGGATTAGTGTGGCTTTCGTCTGGGATTTAAAATGTCTAGCCTAGATTTTTTTTGTAAATGAGATTCTGTTTTCTTTTCTTTTTTCGTATGAGTAGTGTTTTGATATATAATATATACAATAGTTTGTGATTTATGTCTTTCTTACTTTAATAGTAAGAAAGACATAAATCACACAACATGATAAGGTACTATTTTATTACAACCTGGTTTTTGTGATCTTATTAAATTTCAGTATACCACATCGTTTTCCAAGGAACAGTAAGTATTCTAATAATAATTGGCCTGCAAACATCCAAGGGGTACTAAAGATGGTCTTCCCAAAGACCCAAATAGATTCCTTAATAAACGCTCTGTAATAATCAGCTGTTTCCCACTATCGTGATGTAGTTATTCTTAACAATTTCATACCGTAGTCAACAAACTCTCTCAGAAAAAAAAAAACATTAAGAAAAACGGGACAAAAAATTGAAAAAAGAACGCCGAGCGAGTTATCGCGCGTCGACTTTATCTATGGAAATCTATGCGCGGCGCGAATGGAACCTACTTTTAATTAAAACTTTCTTATATCCGTCCGTATGCTCCCCTTTTTTATTTTTAGGTTAGAATATCGCTGAGTATTCCTGACTCCTGCATTTATAACTGGAAATAGAAATTGTGTAATTGTCTTATTACACGACTGCCCCAAAAAAAAGAGTGTTATGTTTTTAGCGTTCATGTATGTATGTATGTATGTATGTATGTATGTATGTATGTATGTTTGTTTGTGAGTTTCTTTATTCCACCATAACTTCTAAACGCCTGAACCGATTTTGATGTATGTGGTATCGTTAGATTCGTTACGTCATCCCGAGTAACATAGGCTAGAGAAAATATCAAAAAACATAATAGGGTGGCCATGGTTTAGAAATAAAAATAACTTTTAATTTATTTTTATTGAAATTTCAATGAAAAATATAATCATCGTCTAGAACTTATTAAGTAGATTACAAAAATATACCACAGTAGTATTCAATATCTAGTGTTTTCTAGTAATACTACTTAACAAATGATATGGTGACATTTTAAACCCGGGATTCGATACGAATAAGCTACATATCAATAGATTCTCTGTATTGAAAGAAATAAAACTGGCTAGGTTACAACTCCCAAATCCATCCACGACGGCACCTAAATGGTTTTTAAGTTTGTATGAAAAGTCAGTATGTGTGAATCAATTTACTAGAAACATGGCGAAAAAATATCGATATATCACTAAAAGATATGAAATAAAAAACAAATAATTTAAAAAATTAAAAAACACGCCTGCCATGACAAAAAGTAAACTAAAAAATAAAAAACAAGTCAAAGGAATTCAGCGATGAATGGGAGCAAGGTCCCGTAAATGTATTCGAAAATGGAAAACTGAAATCTAAAACTTTTATTGCAGTCGGGGGACCTGTAAAGAATTGTTCCACCGAACTGTTCCCCGACTGCAATAAAAGTTTTAGATTTCAGTTTTCCATTTTCGAATACATTTACGGGACCTTGCTCCCATTCATCGCTGAATTCCTTTGACTTGTTTTTTATTTTTTAGTTTACTTTTTGTCATGGCAGGCGTGTTTTTTAATTTTTTAAATTATTTGTTTTTTATTTCATATCTTTTAGTGATATATCGATATTTTTTTTCCATTTGCAGAATGTTATGAGAAACGGAAAAATATTATGCAAGAGATTTAAAAATATCTTTGCTTATTAAGATTTTAATTAAACAAAGATCATCGTAGTGGATTATAATTATTATTCTATTATTCAATTAAAGTATATAGGTGGATATTCCGTTTTATTTTGCCTTATTGTATTTGCTATTTTGACCCATCTGATGAGACGAAAAGGATTCCTCCGTTCAGGTCCTTACAAACCAATACATAGGTAATTCAAGCTCAATCATATTTTACGCAGCGATTATTTTTATCTCAGTTTACAAAACCTGGTGAAAGACACTCAATTACTGGCAACTCAACGTGTACTGTAAAGCGAGGAACACACCTGCGACACGCCGTATTAATGGCAACTTTGCAACTAACACGGCTTTATTATATTGTACTTGTTGTAATAGTTTCAGATGCACTCGCAACGGATTCGATACAGTAACAGTTGTTTGCAGTTTTAGAAACTGACTGAAGTTGGGGACCTTATTTTGTGAATAAACACAGGTGTGGAAATCGTATAAAGGTATCGCATTTAGGAGCAGATGTTTATCACAAAGATTTTTTTTTGAAGAAAAAAAACATCCTTTGTTTAAGATTCTGAACAGCGTCGATATGCTGATCCTCCCTATTTTTAAAGATTTATGCGATTATAATTAATCGTCCTAACTCATTTATTACGGATGGCATTCAGTTTTTCGTTTTAAGGGTTCCGTACCCAAAGGGTAAAAAACGAAACCCTATTACTAAGACTTCGCTGTCTGTTCGTCCGTCTGTCTGTTACCAAGCTGTATTTCAAGATTCGCGACAGCGAGACAGATGAAATTTTCACAAATTATGTATTTCTGTTGCCACTATAACAACAAATAATATTTAAGGAGGGCGTCGGGGCTGCGAGTCCCGTCGGGGCTGCGGGTTGTTGAAAAGAGATACCGCAGCCTCGGCACAATTGATAAGAAGGAACATGGGTGGTTTTTAGTCAGTAGAAGTCTGACACTCCCTACCGCTTTGCCCGGGAGGGAGGGGTCATTTGATGAATTCCCACGGCCCCAAAAAAAAGGGAGGATCACATACAACAAACGCGATTTTTATAGATAATGGTACGGAACCATTCGTACGCGAGTCCGACTTCCACTTGGCCGGTTTTTAAGTTTTGTTATACTCGTAAACCTACGCCATTTTTCCGTGGAGGATGCACGGGATATTACCCATCGAGTCGGTCTAAAGACTGTCACCAGTAAGGTATGTCAGTATCCGTATCCGTCGCGGCTGCGGGTTGTTCGCAAGAGATACCGCGGCGTCGACATGAAGGGCTAAGAAGGAACATGGGTGGTTTTTAGTCAGTAGAAGTCTGACTCTCCCTTTCGCTCTGCCCAAGAGCGGGAGTGGTTATTTGATGATTTTCCACCCGCCAAAAAAAAGGTCCTCTCCCGCAGTGACATGTAAGTAGGAAACTCACATCTGACTTGTAATTTTCAAAGTGTCTACCTTATGTTACTGGTTTTAATGTTCATATATACCTATAATATGTTTTCCGTTAGTAAATATAAGTAGATGCGTAACAGTATGTACCACTATTAGGTACCTATGCAGACAGCACTTGTCAACTTAAGGCAGACACACCTACCCTCCTGGATTAGGGTGGCACTTGCACGAGTTCGCGGATTCATTGTACTGCACTTGTTCTGTTACAAGCGGTAGTGGGGTGGCAGTACCGGTTGGCGGCTGGGCAGTGCATTTCTTATAATGTTTGAATATAATATCTATTTGGACAAATTCAAAGACCTAGCAAATAATTTTGAATAAATCTAGTATCCACAGCACTA
Organism: Diarsia brunnea; assembly: GCA_949774965.1. Lineage (NCBI taxonomy): Eukaryota > Metazoa > Arthropoda > Insecta > Lepidoptera > Noctuidae > Diarsia > Diarsia brunnea. The sequence continues at coordinate 573,784 of OX459014.1, read as the reverse complement.
GCAGTAGAATTCAGCTTGATTATTTGCAAGTAGAGGAGACCTCGTTAGTAAATAGTATATGCATTACAATTCTCTATATAGTATTTATGTTGAAACTACTCCAAGACGACATTTAATGAAACATCGCAGACACACATAATATAGTAAGTGCTTCAGTATTCACTTAGAAGACGAGCATAACTCGAAACATTATAATTTGATTACAACATACACTAGTTTACCAACTACGTAGGTATCTTAAAGTTCTTGATAATAATTGCATCGCAGTTACGTTGATACATGTTGAGGCAAAGTTTTGTGATAAACGACGTACTTAAGAGCAACTTAATAGGCACTGCAATTTAACTTGTTATTTTGACCTTTTTCGTGTTACCAAAACTTTATTTTAATGACACGTCATGAGTTTAGATTTTACGTGTCATTAAATTTAACTTAGAATGGAAGACAATTTGTTATTTTTTGTTGTGGTTTTGGCTACTGACTCAGTAACCAAAATTACGTATTTGTATCTCAGTAGTACTGAGATACAAATACGTTATTTCGATCGTCATTCAAGAGAAAGTAATAACTACAAAATTGCGTAGTTTTTGCTGACGGATCATTGAACGTACAACGCATTTTTTATTAAACTAATCTTTCACGCAACACCCTTCTTTTATTTCAAGACTATCATACGCTTTCTTTCACAGAAACATTATTTGTGATAAGTTAGTATGTTATTAATGCCCTATGGTAGTCTATCTGTAAACACAATACACGCACAGTATTTATTCTGATTCATATTTTTTTCATTTCTGCCGAACGATACGAGTATCATAGGATACTGATTATGATAATATTAATATTACACTGATAATACAAAATCATATTGTATTGAGATTATGGAAGTGAATTCCAAAGGCGTACACAAACAGTAAATGTATTCAACATAAAGACTTGAGGTATGGGGAAGAACCAATAAGGTAGCTAACTAAAAAAATCAAATTAGTCCATCAGATAGACTTCCAAAAAATATTGGACACGTATTTTTTCTTTTTTCACGTAAACAAACAATGATGACGATACAGTGCTTTGAAAACTCGTGTGACGTCATATTCTAAGTATGACATTTTTTACAGGAGAGTGACGTCACGACCCCCCACTCAAATCTTTGAAACGTTTTATCTTCGTCATTTTTTATTGATTTGATAAAACAAAAAATAAGTATCCAATATTTTTCGATAATCTAACAGACGGACTAATTCGAATCATATGTTTTTTAGTCAGTAAACATCCCTATTCTAATTTTCACAAAAACTCAAAACAGAAAAAAAACTAGTCATCCGGTATTAGTGTCGTCCACCCTTCCCCGCCTTGTAGGAAAGTTGTCGGCTTTCCACACAATATACTTCTGCAGAGCTCCCAATTGTGTAAGCGGCCCGGCCATATTGATTCAGTGAATAAATTCCACACAAGCACACACAATAAGTATGTCGAACCAGTACACTGTGCACTGCAGTTCGCAACTAGCTCTCTGTTCTTTGTTCGACAAATAAATTAACTTTATGTTTTTACTTGTGGAGAGCGGTTTACAATTGTTGTTTGTGTAATGAGGTTTAAAGGACTGGGAAGGGAAATAAGATGCAGAGTTTTAATAGTTATGGGCGGTAAAGAAAAACGTCACATGGTTTGAAAATATACAGGGCCCTGAGTCTGCTATTCAATAGTGTCAGAATGGTATATCATTGATCTCATAATTGTTGATTTTGACAAGTTTGGTGTTGTCAAAATCAACAATTATGAGATCAATGATAGACCATTCTGACACTATTGAATAGCAGACTCGGGGCCCAGGTAGTGTGCTGGGTTAAAACTTACTACACTAGCGATGGCTTGCGTTTATTTTGATTAAGTACAACTTTCATTTTGGTATTATTTTGTTGCTACACTCTGGTTTGTATAGTAACAAAATATAGTAAACGTAGTTGTTTCTCTTATTTCGGCGTAATGTTTATTTTTTATCTATAAAAGTGATATTTGTCTAAAAGTAGAAAATAAATATACCTAGGCTGCAACTGGAAAATCATTTCGATTTCAGACTGAAAACAAAATAAACCGAGTACTCGTCATCGAATGATGCTTTGGCTTATCGAGGTGCTATCGAACCAATATTTGCATGGCCTGTGAAAAGCCTACCCAAACATTCTCGGAAACCTGTTAATAATATCGTTTTTTAAACGACCGTTCTCTCTGCATGTCACAAGTGGAGTGAAAAAATACTAGCAATAATGTTTGTTTTTATAAAATGGCAACACAGATGGTTCAACATTTATATCGTTTTAACTTCGATGTCCAGACGTTTGTTAGTTTATGAGGTTGTTGACCGTGATACATGACCACTACAGCTGTAAGCCTGAAAGACACAATTTTAGTAAAAAAGTTTCATATTAACTCTAGCTACAAATTGTAGTGAAATAGGGCTTAAAGTAACGCGGAGTATTTAGTGGTAACTACATCACGTTACACAACGAACTCGCAAACAAAGCACCACTAGTCATTACGAGTACATCGAATGGTCAAAGAACAAATAATTAGCAAACCTGCTGAATACATTGGATCAATCCAATACGTTACTAGAAATAGCCAAGTAGTATTTAACCATCTAGATTCAATAAAGTTGCGAAACACGAGGCTTATGTCTGTGAACGATGCTAGAAATATATCGAGATTTGAGTGAGGATTTAGTTCAAAACCTGACAGATTCCTATCGAGATTTATACTTCAGCATCGTTTTAGGGCTTTCTCATAATTAATCTTCAATCAATTCGCGAGGAAATTGCTTTAAAGGTACCCAAATCCACGAACTAATTCAATGAACTCGATTTCACAATCCATCTTCGGAATTCTAGCCGTAGTTTTCTATAAAGCCGTCAGTGTCACTTTAGATAAAGTCTCGCGCAAACCGCGGCACTTGAAGCGATGGGAGTGGTCTACTCCGGGACAAAGTTCCCGGCGTCGCTAAATCAAGTGTCTTGGCGAAAACCGCGGCGGTCACATTTCGCGTAATCACGCCACCTAATTGTGTAAGTTTGGACTCAAGTTGGTGAGTGACGGTGGACCCCGTGTGTGATACGCTTACCTGCTGCTCGCTGTTTAAGCGTTTTTGGAATTGTTTCGTGTATTTTACCTTTAATTATACAACACAACATCACATTCGGTATAATCCTCCAAGGATGAAGCATAGATGTACTCGTACTTGTACATCTACAATAATTCTTAAGACCGATGTAATAGAGGACGAGCCTGTTGTCATCAACCGGGCACAAACCCGTACACCTAGTTGCTACTGAGAAATTCTTTATAATGTAAAACACAACAACATTTTCCTCGTTATTAACGAATCAAACCCAAGACTGCAGCCAACCTTTAATGACAACAAAAACATTGATGCTAGCCTTTTTTTTTTTTTTTTTTGGGGGGTGGGAAATCATCAAATAACCCCTCCCACTCTTGGGCAGAGCGAGAGGGAGTGTCAGACTTCTACTGACTAAAAACCACCCATGTTCCTTCTTCGCCCTTCATGTCGAGGCCTCGGTATCCCTTGCGGACATCCCGCAGCCTCGACAGGCGTCGGCCCTTGTGGGCCCCTTCCGTGTTGCTGACATCTCTTTGAGGCGCGCGTGGAACACGAACGCGCCGTCGACACGGCCTGTTGTCGTCATAAGACGGACGGACGGCGAGCTTACCCATCACTCACCGTCCACAGGCCCGCGTCTACGGTGGCCGGAAGCCATCACGTGGCCCCCGACGCCCGGATCGCCTCCCGCGGCGGCTGGGACGAGAGGTTCTCTCCCTCTCACGTTCCGCCACCTCCTTCGCTAGCATCACTGCTTCGCAGAAGGAGGCGACGGCGTCCCATTCCTCCTCGATTGATGCTAGCCTCAATTAGATATTCGAAACCACTGAAAATAAACAGTAAACGGGGAACATCTAACAAAACAAAACTAATATTACAGTTGTTGGTGATAGCTGTGAAATTAAAATGTTTGCGAAAGTAACTAAGAACTATTGACTAAATATTAAACACACTAATATACGTAATGATGATGATGTAAATGACTTGCCAGATTTAAGTAGGCATTAAGTATACTAACTAGTGATTTGTGAAAATCGTTCAAAGTGGAATTAGGCTCAGGTTCATAGTGTTGGGGAAATGAGCAGTAATTTGAGCTAGATTAAGATCTGTGAGTGAGTGGCTCGTGGCTCGTTATGTTCCTCTACAATTGGAATGTGAGCACCGACACTTATTCTAGAATCTCGTTGAAATCTAAATAATTGTTGTAATGATGGATGGCTGATAGATAAGGAATGACGTAGGTTTACGGCTATACTTCATAAAATGTATACTTGCGTGTAGGCCGGAAATTAGCTCACATGAAACCAACCGACCTAACCAAACCCAAGTCTTTTGTCAGTGTCAGGTTTTAAACACCTTGACCAAATGATGTTCTATCAGCGATACTGATATTAAAAAAATAAATATGACGTGATTGGCGTCATAATTTCGTCATTAAAACTCTTTAAAAGCGACTGCGTCTTGACTTGACTCTTTCATCTTTTAAAGTTGAATCCATAATAAACACTGCCACAAATTATTTTTCAGAAAAAAACAAAACTGTTTAAAATGCCAAGTTTATTAATTAAAGGTCAATCAGTACACTATACTAATTAAGTGCGGGGTCACAGGTCTAGACGAACAATAGGACCGTTTGTTGCCAATATAAGGTTAAGGACACAACCATGTTACCTGCCAAAATTCATTAAGAAACACTTTTTGTAAATCTTTTAAAACTCTTATAATATCTTTGACGGAGTGACTTTTGAAGATTATTACAGTCGTAAAATTTTTCTTTTGTTTGTTTTTAAAAATCACACTTTTCTGCTTCATTTTCTTGGCTTTATCAATTTTCTAAATAAATAAATTATCTTTCAATCATAAAACTAGTAGGTACAGAAGTAACACAAGAAACAAGAGTTTTCTCAATTGTTAAACAATATCAGGGAACAAAAATCAATGCTTTTTATGTTAATGTTATTGAACATCATTAAAAGTATTAATATTTCAAATAATACAAAAAAAGAACAAAACACATTCTCAGGTACTAATTGTAATGAGTTCGATTAGTTAAAAATTTAAAACTTACTAGTTTTAACTAATGTCCATAAAATTAAATATTCATCAAATATTCACTTTCATTTAAAAAAAGTGTCAAACTAAATCCTATTCTTATTTCCAGCCAGACAAACTACAGACTACAACATATCACCAAAGTCGTGGGACCGCAGGCGGTTGGCCTAGGCCTGCAAGACAAACTCGCTGCTGCCCGAGATAGGGCGCTAATGTCTGTTTGTGCCAACTTCGTGCACCACTCACCCTTGTCGCCTTGTCGCGATGTCGCCAGATTGTTGCGGTCGCGGAGACTGTCCTGTGTTGCCGAGATTCTTTATCGAGACGATAAAACTTTTTGTTGTATGGCACTTGTTAAAGAGAACGGTTAACCGCTTTGATTTTTGCTGGGAAAAGTGTTTTTATTGACGTTTTTCGTGGGTGTAACAAAAGAATAATAATTATATTTTTTTTAGGAAATTTCGTTTATATTTATCCAACCCCTTATTTGAAGTCTCTGTTTCTGCTGTAAGACCACTTAAATATCCCTTATCCTCAAGTAAAATATCTTTCTAAATCTTCTGGTGAGAACTGCCGTTTACTAAATCTGTTTGAATAACCCATGTTCAGAAACTGGTGACTAGTTGAGACTGGATGTGGAAGGTGGAGGACAAGGTTTTGTGATGCAGCTGTCAAGCTTTGGCCTATATCCATTAGAGGACTGGAATTGGCTTGATTAAGTAGATTCTGATTTACAGAAACCTGAGACTGCTATTGCACCGTTTTAAAATATAACTTAATCATTTACGTTTTTCGTCTAAAATATAAAATAAATAGTATTGAAAATGTCCCAAAATTGTCCCTCCACGTTTTGGCAACAGAATCTGAAGGTTTTTGTCCCAACTCGTCCACCCGGCGAGGCGAGGCGGTTCTCGGCACGGGCAGGCAGGTTCGGATCACCATTGTTCTGCCTCTGTTAATTTATCAGCGTCCGTTTTTACTTCCTTATGCTAATTTTGAAACTATGTTGATATTTTGTGTGACCAGTGTGTGGAGGAATTGATATGTTTGGCAGTGCATAAAAACAAAGTTAATGTAAAGGGTAATATACAAAAGTGATGCTTGATAAAATTCGAATTTTCATTAACGTAGTTTACACCTAGGTTATATTGATAACAAGTATAAATTAAAAAAGACGTGTGGCACTGGCTATTGCATAGCATTTTTTATCAACTTATGCAATTATAATTATTTATTTATTTTATTAATGCAGTATTTTTTTTCCTTTGTTTTTTTTTCTTTGATATTAATTCAAGTTACACTTTGAGCGTGGCGACCGATGAACTTTTTTTTTTTTCTTTTATTAAATAAATGAGTGTTAGGTTTTTTTCGTTACGGAATTTCTGGATTCGGTCCCCACGCTCAAGGCCCGCGATAGAAGCTATGCAATAGCTTAAAAAATTTAAAAAACCCCCGACTCTAATCTAAAAAACAATAAAAAAAATTCGTTAGGCCGGAATCATATTTTCATCTAAGTATCAATATTTCATTTAGGTATAATAAAGTGAGAAAATTGTAAAATCGCCGGCTACTTGAGCACTTTCACCTTAAGCAAAAATGTAAGTATTTCTGACTAAAGCACCTTTGCCTTGACCTCCAACTTTTGGTGGAAGTCTTACACATTTACGAGTACAATAAAATTACAGATCGAAAAGTTCGTTCCGACATCTAATACACAAAGGGATTCATTTTCATTACTCTGCCTACGCTCCGATGGCTCAAACGCATACTCCTCGTAATTCAATATAAGAAGCCGATCTTCATACCTTGAAGAAAATAAAACAAATATATCGTGACACGTGGCAGAACCAGGAACTGAAGTCAAATGTATTGAATTTGACGTTTATCGTTCCTTAATAGCGCCACTATGGGGTGTATAGATAAGATGGTCGTGTCCTCAAGGCTGTATCGGCAGGTAAATGTGTCTTATTGGTATATATATATTTGGAGGCACTTCGTTATTTGGCATCGTAACAAAATAAATATATATTGGATATAAGGTAAGTACAGGTACGGTGAGTTGAACCTCATTGGTACCAAAATCGTTCTAACCTGGCATCTTAGGATTTACCATCATCATCACCATCATCAGCCTATAATATTTACAATGTGCGGGTTGGTAGATGTTACATGTCTTCGAATGTTTTGGTTCTAAGACATCCCGGTTTCCTCACGATGTTATCCTTCACCGTTTTGAGAGCAGCGGTGATGAAATAAGTTTACACAATTATAATTGAAACAGAACGAAGGAATATTAACATTGGTAGGTCTTGAACGCAATGTACGCGCTGATCGCGATCAGATTCAATTCAAAACTACGTAATACGCTAGGTCAACTAGCCAGAGTGTTGCCACTAATGACGGCCTACTGCTCCATAACATTAACTAGTGAAATGGAAAGTCAAGATGCCACTACAATTATCTCAGCTCATGAGAAACTTTTACTATACCTATATCAAAATAACTTTTACTCATAATTACAAGCACAAGTAAATGCTATCATTATAATAATATCAGGACCAGTTGGCCATTAAAACGATCTAACTACAAGAATTAATCTACTTTTTGCAATAATACTAATAATAATATGTTTATCATAATTAACTCTCCCGAGCAAATGAATTGAGAACTCGAGACAATAATTATTGGAATTTTATTAATTTCGTCCAAGTTGTAATTATTCTTTTGGGCCAAGAACATAAAAAGTAATCAGACTCAGAAATAGAAAACGAAATTATTGAGTGAAATCGACGTCAATTTATTTATTGCCAAACTCCCTAGGTACTCGTTCTTCTAGGCACGATTTTATTATATTAAAACATAATTTTCTTTGAAAAGGTCTAATAGGCAATTGGACTAGGTTCTTTGATTTAGTAATTTATGAAAAAACTAGTTATTGAATAGCCACAAAGCTGTTTTCTTTTATCAGCACTTACCCGGATTATAACCCCCAGCCTCATGAGAGAGACACGAAACCTTTCCCACTGGACCATCACTACTTCGTCATCATTAATAACACTTTAAATACCAAAATGATTACAAAACATACAAAAACATCACACACAACACACACGCCTGTCATCCCCAGAAGGTTATACATTTTTTTTTTTTTTTTTAAAAAAAACGTTGCCCCACACTAGGAATTTCTCCTGTATCGTGGGTGCGTTCACAAACATATAAATTCACATACACAAATACCCAGACCCGAAACAACTATCTGCAGGCCATACAAATATTTGTTCCGTGCGGGGATCGAACCCGCGACACGCAGCGCAGCAGTCCAATCGCTTAGCCACTGCACCAACCGTGCCGTCACATTGAGAGATGTATCCATTACACACCTATATGTATACCCATAATATTTCAACAGTTATTGTTAAGTTCCATGTAATAGGATTGCCATCAACCGGACACAAATCCTGGCTGCTATTGAGAAGTTCCTGAGGAAAAAACCCAAAAACTCTTTGCCTGATCTTTGAATCGAACCCACGACCTTATTTGTCGCAGTGGCGCTTGCGTCCATTAGACCGAAGAGGCAGTGTTACATAATATCGTAAAACACTTTCAATCCACAAAAAAACAAAACATAATTCCTCTCCCCGACCACTTTCCCCACGGGCTGTTCATTTCTCCCCGACTTCATATAATACGTAAAGAACGTACGTTTTAGAAGGCACTCATGTAGCTGCAACTTTTATTATTCATTAGAAGCAATAGCTTCGGTAATAAGACTGTTTCTATTCGCGCCGCGGATACCGGTGTTGCTAGGACCAGTTTTGGTCCCTTTGAATGGGGTAAATGGTGTTTTAGGGCGAGTTTTGGGACCTCAAATGTATTCTGTTTTCGGCCGACGTGAAAGGGCACTTGACTTGCTATTTGAGTTTAGATTATGATGGTGTTTGGGTGATAGCAGATGTCTTTATTCTAATTTTTGACTGCCAATTTGGTTTACTACGCGCCGACAAAGCGTTTGTAATTTATGTTCTTTCTCCAAAATTACTTTACTGATATGTTATGTCTTTTTTATGTTTTATTATTATATAATTTTTTATTGTTGATTGTAGTCAATCGTAATATTAACTTACACCTTACTATTATATCGAGTCTGGTTCTTCTAACCAAACAGACAGATGAAGAAGAAGAACAATCGAAGAAGAAGTGGCGGAACAAACTCCCCAGCAACAGCTGGGGAGTTTGTTCCACTTCTTCTTTCCAGCAAAAACACTAGGAAGTGTCGAAGGATGGGCGTTTTGGGGGACTGTCACTTGTAAATAAGTAAAGTAAAGTAAATTTTGACGTATGAAAAGTGCTGATTATCAGCCTAGTTTGAATAAATGACTTTTGATTTGATTTGATTCGTTAAAGCAATGCTCCTTATTAAAGGGTGGAACTGCATAGTTTATTAGTTCAGTGTACATTTTATACGATAGCTATGCAGTAACTAATTTGGACTCTTAATAATATAACGTATGAAATAAAGATTATTTAGGCAAGCGTCCGAAAACACGCTCACGCTTAATATTAGAATTTTGTCGCTTCTCCTCTCTACATATAACACCACTACAAAGTGACACTATTCCATCCTAACAAAATCATCACTTAAATTCCAACAAAGTAAGGCAACACAAAGTGTTTCCTCTGGCAACCCAGCAGGCCTTATCACGATGTTTTAACGGCGTCCGAACGAAGAATGGGATCGCTATTGTAATTTGTTGGTGTTTTACCGTTTTATGGCCCTTGCTTTATTCATGGGGATGTTATGGGCTCCCGGCGATCGCTTCGTTAACTATGTATCGCGGACGGGGTTGCTAGAGGTAAAAAAAACCTTAGCTTTATGGGAGTTTTTGGAGAATGTGTTAGAGAGTGATGATCGTAAATTGTTTTTGTTGTGGGTTTTCGGCGTAGAATCGGTATAAATTGATTAACTGTAATCAGTCCTTGCAATGTGGTTTACCTTGTACACGAAGCAAACGTATTAAGTATACATCACGCACACAAGCTATTGAGTTAACACTTTGCATGTGTGAAGTCATAGTTATGCCACACAAACGCTAAATAAAGCGAGCGAGCTCGGTTTTTATTAGTGTGCGTGCGGCACATCTATAATACCATAAGTATATCAATATATAGTAATCATTCATTTGACAATGAATCAGATGTAATATTTCGCAAGTGTAACTATAGCAATCTTGGCACAATAGTTATCACCTATAGTTACCGAACGAGGAGGCGTAAGATCAAACCTCGGGTGCGGCTTTTCTTTTTCTTTTTGTGTTCATTATTTTTAACCGAATTCATGTTAAAACATTATTTAAAGTAGAATCTACATATAACGATTCAATCCTGTTCATGGATGAGTTATGAAGTTTGCAACGTTTGAGAACCACGGCACTCTCAGTCCATTTTATTTTGGCTGCTTATAAACTAACTACCGACAATTTGAAAATAATATTGTTTTCGAACACCTTCATTTATAAAAAATGAGCATTCTTAGTGGTCAATCTATGATTATTTGCATTACTTAGTCTATTGTTAGCACAGAATTGCTCTAAATATATTCGTTTGTAATTTATTTCTGTGCTTCCAAACATGCATCATTTAATAACATTAAAAAAGACAGAAATCGTTGTTTTGCATGAGCAAAACGTATCTATAAGTGATTGCAAGGCGCTTAATGATACCGGTAAGTAACAGATACTATACCTACTTCAACTTAACTAACTCATCTCACCTTTCTGTTTACCTAGTAATAAATAAAATTAACGTAACCTTAGTGCATTAACCATTGTTATAGTATTAGCCCATTTTTGTTTGCTAATGTTTACTTGAACTATATCTAAAAGTATTTTAACTTGTATTATATTATACGTATATGATTATTGAAGATAAATAATATTAATTTTGTTTTTGTATGTATGTATCATACTCGTAGTTTATATATAGGTTTATATACTTACCTATATGTCGGAGGAGACGCTATTCTTCATGATGATGACGATAAGACAGGATGGATATCTCAAAATAACACTACAACGGTTCTTCAGTACAACGGTCTACATTGGTAATCACACCTCGGTTACAAAATCATAACGGATGCTCATGACAAACAATCAAATCAACCACATGGAATGCAGTGAGGTTAGTAGGAAACACGACCACGACCAACCGCAGCGCCGTCCGCCATCGAAGCCCTGCCGCTGGCTCCGACTCTCTCAAATTGACGAGCGCATCTGTCATTCATCACCTGATAGTAATTGTCGTTGTTAATCGTGCCAGAACTAAACACACCCAAGCACTACTAAAGAGGTTGAACTTAACGACAATAGTTGCTTGACATTCCAGTAGTTCTGATTCTATCCACGTTCAGAGACTGCAGTCTCCGACACGGCCAGAACTGACAATCACACGTCCTCGTGTGGTGGTGATATGGTACCTGTACCAACTAAAACACAAACTTAAACTAGACTGTCGACTCGGCCTACCTGACCAAGATTAATGTCTCTGTCAACAGAGTCGTAAAATTATGAAAGTAAATCCAATTCAAAGGTCCAATCGCATTAATTCGAAACAATTAAAAACTCGCGTCGTACTGTGCATAATCAAACAAAGCAATACTACACTAATTGCACACACTCTTGTAACCCAGCTGCCCCAGGCAGCTTATTCTAGTGACACTGTCACCCGGGGTTGACCAAGCCCAAATTCACAGTCTAGTGGCACGTGCCACCCAGGGCTGACCAAGCCCTTAACACAAAGTCTAGTGACACCTGTCACCCTAGGTTGACCAAACCTAAACATACAGTCTAGTGGCACATGCCACCCTGGGCTGACCAAACCCTTAACACACGGTCTAGTGACACATGCCACCCAGGGTTGACCAAGCCCTTAACACACACAGTCTAGTGACACATGCCACCCAGGGTTGACCAAACCCAAGCACACAGTCTAGTGACCCATGTCACCCAGGGCTAACCAGGCCCAAACACTAACAATCTAGTGGCATATGTCACCCAGGGCTCACCAGGCCCAAAAACTCACAGTCTAGTGGCATATGTCACCCTGGGCCAACCAAGCCCTTCATAAAGAAGTCTCCATGACTTCCTGGTCACTCCAAGTCGACCAAACATTATAGTCTCTACGAGACCCTGGCCCCCGCCACAACGTCTTCCTCCGCTCACCGCCACTGACCAGCTTCGAACTGCAGCTACAGATATTACGACAAGACGTGCAGTGCGGCCAAATAGTTACAAGTGTGCATACAATCAAATAAAAGAGATTTCATTAATCTTCATCGCTCTCGCTAATAGGATTAAGCTCGGAGGGAACTCTACTTTGAGGCATTTTTCGAATACGGTCATGAGCGTACTTGTACGTTCTATTCCCTGTTAGTGATTTTAAAACATAGCGATCATTTTCAAGCGACTCTACTACTTTGAAAGGACCTTTAAATTTGGGTTCTAATTTGGTTTGGTTTCTCTCTCCATTTTTGATTAATACCAAATTATCAGCTCTGAAATTAACCACTTTGGCCTTATTTTTGTACGAGGTCAACTCTTTCTTGACAAAGCAATGACCTTGATCAGCGATAATAGTGCAAACAAAATAGAGCAACACTGGAACTCAAAGCTTTAATAGTGCAGGCTGCATTGAGACGTAGACTATGGTACAATAAGACAAACTTCGTAAACGCGTCTATGAAAACTATTACATTCTATTTCACGTAATTTTTCTCACTCAACTTTCCTGAGTAATCAACATGCACCGGGTGCCATAGGATATTCACTTTTGAGATTGGATACAACTCAGCTTGCACCAGACCGGAAGAAGACTTTGAGACACTACATCTAATACAATTTTCCACGAACTTTGTGACATATTTGGACATGACTTATATGCTCGAACCAATAACTTTCATAGAGCTTCTCCAAACTCTTTTCCCAACCAAGATGCATGAGAGCTTCATGAACATGATTCACCGACCAACGAAAAGCTCACGGTATAATAAAAGAACGGAACTTTACGAAGTATAACACACCTTTACGTAACTCGTAAGTTTTCACTACTTCCACTGAAAGCTAGCAGTTTTTGAACTTAGAGACAAAGTCCTGAATTTCTGAGTCTTGGAACTGTTCAGCCAAAAGCCAATTTTCAGATAGAATCGCGATCTCTTCACGCCTTTCCTCTGTCTTTTGGATGAGAGCTTTAACGGGAGTCTTGTTAGGCTCAGCAAAATGGTTTCGTGACAATAAGTCAACATGACTTATATGCCTACACTGTCGATACTCAATGTCGAAATCGAAAGTCTGAAGGAAAGCCCACCAACCAGCGTGGACTCTCAGTGTCATGTCCACTTTGTTACGTACAGCCGTACAGTTCGTAGCAACAGTAAAACAATAACCTTGTAGGTAATGTCGAAAGTGATTCTCAGCGTTCACGACTGCTAGAGTTACCAATTCGTAAGAATGGTACTTTGACTTCGGTCGTGGTTCGCCTGCTGAAATAATTGACAACGTATAATTTACCATCGAGATCGAACTTTGGAAAGTATCACCATAACCCTCAGCGTTTGCGTCAGTATGAAGTTCGATTGGAAGCTCTGGACAGGTTTACTCGTTATAATCGAAATCACACGGTCTGACTACTTCTTGCTCAGTTTTCCATTCAAACTTTTTACTGTTGATGAGAATGAACCATGGAGCATTTGAACACGTCTTATTCTTGACAAATCTGTCAAGATCTGAACTTAGATTCGCCACAGCAGACCCATCCCCCATTGAGCACCACTTAAACACCAAATCCACAAAGTACTCTTGAGCTGAATGAGACGAAATACAAAACATGCATCAAACGCACACTATGCAAGCAAGTACATCACAAGCCGAACGATTACATCGCCGGTAAAAACGCTTGGTTCAATGTCAGTAGCGCTCCACAAGGACAAGGGGGCCCAAATTGATAGCACGAAATAGGCAGAAGAAAGAAGAAGATTGAACAACCATCCCCGCAATGCATAAACTCAAACTCTCCCGTATTATACACTCACACAGCCGATATTGTATGAGCACCATGTACCAGAAACACATCCTTCCCCAGAATCCCATATCAACTTTAATTTGACTTGTATACGCCCCGGCGACCGGGCGCGTTATGCTCATGAACGGGTACCGTCAGCTGCGACCGGCCACCTCCCAGCTGCCACGACCCGCTCGAATCATTACTCCATTCTTTGAATTGTCGCTCCCGACTTCACCATGGACACTTCCATCGTGCACAATAAACCATCTCAACATGAATAATGCAACCAAGGTTCCGCAACAACACTCTGATCCAAAAGAGCACCCATAGAGCCTCCTGCCCATTCCTCTCCACAGAGCATTTTGAAGATTCCAAAGAAAAGCCTGCCTTTGTGAACGCCTCAAGAACTTCCTGCAACCGGGTCAGACTTTCCTCTTATCACGTGACCGAATGAAACTATGAACATGACCAAGTTCACCTAGCGCTTTAGACACGGCACGCTGAAATACGCTCGGAGCGTTACGAAGACCAGACATCATCGCTAGTACTGCCAGTGAGAGGTAACGAATGCAGTAGTCATACAATCTTCACTGATGGGACTCTGATAAAAGCCACTCACGCAATCAAGTAACACGTAACAATCGAGCAATCGCCCATCAACGACAGAGGGAATCGATCAGACACTATGTTAAGATTTAATTCATGGTAGTCTTCACATCTACGCTTGTCTCCGTCCTTCTTAACACCCAATAAAATAAATGATTTTAGCTCTCAATATCTCGCCGACTTTCTCGCGTACAATTTGCTGTTCACCTTACCGTACGAGCTGGATTCACTAATCAGTTGTTTAATTCACCAGTAGGACTCATTCAAGTCAGCGGTAAACCATCGATAAAAGTTTTCAAAAACTCACTCAGAAGAGACGTCGAACAGTATTTATTTTCGTTTGTAATATCAGAATCAACATTGTAAAATAATCAAATAAAGGAAGTAAATCGGAACAATTTACATTTTGAAGTGACGAAATAAGTACCTAGTGTAGATTCAGTTAAATGTACCGTATAGCCAAATGGCCAAAAGTCGCATGCGATTATAACATCGTATTTCATATAGTCGTCAGGTAGTACGTAAAATAAAATCGTCATTTCGTTATTTATTATCAATCACAACAACGCTAAGAATTTGTTCAGTGCTATAAATAAACATTCGAGTTATTATCGATACCAATTACTTGCACGGTTGAAAGTGAACGTTTGCCCGAGTATTTAGAAGCTACACTGTTTAACAACAGAACACTCTACGCCAGAATCAAACAACATGAGTACGACTCACCGGATTGTTGTAGCTGTCCAAGAACGCCGCAAACTTCACAGCTGTCCACACGTCGGGCTTTTTGCAATACTTACCCAATAATGGATTTGGTTGTGTACCCAATAATGGATTTGATTGTGTATGTGTACCCTTAAAGCGTTTCACGTCTGTATTAGCGTGATGATCTTCCATGTGCTTTCGTTTCAATTAAATCAATGACTTCAATGATTTGGCTTGATGACATGCGATACTTGCGACAACCAGGTCGACGCGATACCTTTCAGCGCCTTGCTTAGGGCAATGATTAGGGCTCCGCCTTTCAATGGCTGCTCAGTCAAACATATGTCGACAGTTGAGCACCAAGCACGTGGATATGGTTCTATCCCACACTTCTGATGTCGGAGGAGACGCTATTCTTCATGATGATGACGATAAGACAGGATGGATATCTCAAAATAACACTACAACGGTTCTTCAGTACAACGGTCTACATTGGTAATCACACCTCGGTTACAAAATCATAACGGATGCTCATGACAAACAATCAAATCAACCACATGGAATGCAGTGAGGTTAGTAGGAAACACGACCACGACCAACCGCAGCGCCGTCCGCCATCGAAGCCCTGCCGCTGGCTCCGACTCTCTCAAATTGACGAGCGCATTCATCACCTGATAGTAATTGTCGTTGTTAATCGTGCCAGAACTAAACACACCCAAGCACTACTAAAGAGGTTGAACTTAACGACAATAGTTGCTTGACATTCCAGTAGTTCTGATTCTATCCACGTTCAGAGACTGCAGTCTCCGACATATATATAAACCAAATTAATATTATTTTATCATTTATTATATAGGTATACATATAGGTATGTAAATGAAGTGCATTAACCATTGTTATATTAGCCCATTTTTGTTTGCTCATGTTTATTTAAACCATATCTAAAAGTATTTTAACTTGTATAATACGTATATGATTATTGAAAATAAATAATATTAATTTGGTTTATATATAAGTATGTATGTATCATAGTTTATATATAGGTTTATATACTTACCTATATATAAACCAAATTAATATTATTTTATCATTTATTATATAGGTATACATTTAGGTATGTAAATTAAGTGCATTAACCATTGTTATAAGAGCCCCATTTTTGTTTGCTAATATAAATATTTAAAAGTATTTTAGCTTGTATAAATGTATTTGTATATAATTATTGTAGGCATATAAATAATATTAATTAGGTATATATGAAAGCATAAATATAATTTTATATTTTTAAGCATAATGTATATATTATTATTTATTATGTAATAACTATTATGATAAGTATTTTAGCAATAGTATGTATTTTAAATACTGTTTTGTTTTGTATTCACAGAGAAGAACCGTGCAGTTATGGGTCCGCCGATATGCAGATTCTGGAGACGTGGAAAATCTTTGACGTGCTCCAAAACCAAAGCGAATACGTCAGCTCGACACCATGACACCGTGGCAAGGCACAGAGCTAATTAATTTTTGCCAACCCGCGTCACAGCTTTAGCACACGATGTGTGCTTGCAAACGGTGAGAAATCACCTGCGTTCTGCTGATTTACGCTGCAGCAAGCCAGCACGGAAGATATTACTGTCCACTGCGCATCGATAAAGCCGACTACAGTTCGCTAGGTCATATTTTAATTTTGATTGGAAGAACAACGTGGTGATTTTTAGCGACGAAAAAACATTTAAGTCGGATAAGGATGGGCGTAAAATATTATGGACAAAAGGTGGTGAAAGGTATAATGAATGTAACCTTCTGGCTTGTAGGACTAGTGGCATTGGCGTTGGATGCGGGTATGGGGGTTGGATGTCAAACGATTATGAACCTTATTGTTATATTCATAATGTTCATGTTTGTGTGAACAAATGTAAAACTTAGCAATATTTTTATTATTTGTTATACCTACATCTTGCTGTATTCCTCTGTCTTAAACAACAATTCGTATTATTAAAAGTCTGGTGAAGTGATGTTATTGTTATGCAGATAGAAGTTGCCATAATTTCTTACTATCTAACATGTTGATTCACTTCCCGTCTAATTTTATTTTCGATTCAATTTAGACACCACCAACCTACTTTAACAAATTATTTACGTCCATCCTTAACCAACAAAAAAATTGTCTAACTAATGAATAAACATAAAACAAATGATTTTACTGTTTTATTTAATTACCTTTCTACTTTTTTGCTTGAGTGACTTTATTGGAGACAAACAAAAAATTTTTAAAAAACAAAAAGTAAAAAACAGAAACCTAAATTCCTCAGTGGGGATCGAACTCACGGGCATCAAGCGTGGATTAGCTAATATCGCACGCTTACACCACTCTGCCACGGATGGTTTGTCAAATGTGAATAAAATGTTGGTCATATTCCTTCACTGTGAACCAGTTTAATGAATGTTTACTCACACAATATGAATGGCAATTACCGATGTGTGCGTGATGTAAAGTCGGCCGGCGCGCAGCCGCGGTAGGCCGGTTTTGAGTTATACGCACATAACGCACACTAATAAAAACAGAGCTCGCTCGTTTTACTTAGTGTGTGTGCCTATAACTATGACTTCACCCACACATACAAGATGTATACTTAATACGTTGGCCGACTGTACGTACTTCACTACTGTCTCATCATCTGCCTAGCCTCTTCCCAACTATGTTAGGGTCGGCTTCCAGTCTAACCGGATGCAGCTGAATTTTACATGGAGCGACTGCCTATCTGACCTCCACAACCCAGTTAATACCAGGTAATACGATACTCTTTGGTAAGACTGGATATCAGAATTTTAGGTCACTGACTACCTGTAACGACTGCCAAAGATCTATATATGGCAGCCGGGACCAATAGCTTAACGTGCTTTCCGAGTTACGGAGGAAACTTGGTAAGTTTGTCGGGCGGCCACCCATCTACAGACTGCTAGCAAGCACAGCTTTACCTAAAGATCGACCCGAGTGGCAGTTCTTATTAAGCCACGAGCATCTCTTCTTCACTTCACTACTGTCTAAATCCCAAAATTTTGTAGAGAGTTAACTGACTGTATAAATCAAAATCAAATCACTTATTTATCTGCAAACATGGGTAAATTAACCGTTATGTGTGCTATCTAATTTCAAATCCCTTGTTGATATTATGATGTTGTTACTTCCTCAATTACTTAACTAATTACTCATATAAATTTGTTTAATACACCATCTATTTGTACAGTCATTTGTAACATAAATGGGCTGCAGGATGTTCGAAACAAATACCGCGGCCCCGGACCACAAAGGGCTAGGAAGGAACATAGGTGGTTTTTAGACAGTAAAAGTTTGACACTGCCTTCCGCTTTGCCCAGAGCGGGAGGAGTCATTTAATGATTTACAAGCCGCCAAAAAAATAAAATTGTTTAACATATAAAAAATAGGATTTGGAAATGAAAAATATGTACCTACTAGCTTTTATAATTTTTAGGTGGCTCACAGCGTGAAACGACTTCCATCTACATGTATGTCCCGTGAAGTCATCGTAGAAAGCTTAAACTACCCTCCAAGGCGTAGTATTACCCCCAAACAAACTTCATGCAACCGGAGAGGGGATGAAGGTTACAGTAACTATACGAGTACACAACAATTTTGTAAACTTTGTTACAAGTTCCGAAGACGGATAGGTCAGCTTGCTAATTGAAGTTTCTTGCGTCGGTAGTTCTTCTCGAAAGTTCGAGTTAAACGTTTAAGAAGCGTACTCACTGGTGCTTACGAGAAGTTTGAGCCTATATTTTGAGATAAGTTAGTGATGGTAAGCCTGATGTGAGTTAGTAACTTCTGCCTACGACTGAACGTGTTAAAGTCTGAAGATTTTTTCGCATGCACAAGTATTTTTGTAACTACATAGAAGAAAACACCGAATCACCATCTTCTTGCCGTTTTCCCATGTTACTGGGGGTCTGCGTAACACGATTTTTACAATTTTCATATCATTCTTCACACAATTCATTCATTGTGTCTCTGGTCTTCCTCTCCAAGAAGACAACACAGAATACTGAACTAAATCAATTTCAAAAGATGCGTGAATATAATATTATGGCTGTATCAATCGGTATATTGACAGGGATAATATGTATTATAACCACATTACGCCAATTATAATGATTATAAATCACATTCAATATGACACAGATATTTCCTAAATACAAATAAATAGAACTTCACACCTAAATTCTAAATCCGTATAATTTTGATCGTTCGCTATTTTACTAATAAACCAGTATTAATTTCATGATGGTTTTAGATTAAAACTAAATGCAGTTTCACTTTCGTATAATAAAATGGATATAATATTTAAGCAAAACGTGCTTCTATTGGAAACAGACTGTCCATTTCATTCTGTAAGTTATTTTCGCTCTGGAGCCGAGCATTTCTCGAGCTCACCTTTTGACCTTACGGTCGAAATGACCCTAAGGTGGGCGACATTGCCGATAAATGTAAGTAGCTGTTCTGTAAACATGTGTGTTTAACGGTACTAGTAGTTGTGCAGCTTGGGAGAATTAATATAAGAAAGTTTATACAAGTTTTGGTCTTTTAATCTGGTTACTTAATTATTGTTTGGGAGTTTTATTATTGCTCAGCTCGAGGTAGGTTTACGTTTGCAGGCTGTTTGAAGCGTGTTCGTTTTAGTTTGATTTAATGTTGTACGAAACTCAATAATCGCATGCTTTATTTGTTTTTTTAAAATAGTCCAATAATTTGTCTCGTAAGTACGAGAATTGAGCCCCAGGCCTAGGCGTAGGACAATTTCCGGCCACCGTAGGCGCGGGCCTGCGGACGGTGAGTAATGGGCTAGCTCACCGTTCGTCCGTCTTATGACGACGACACGCCGTGTCGACGGCACATTCGTGTCCACGCGCGCACCTCAAAGAGCTTCAGCAACATTGCAGGGGCTCGCAAGAACCGACGCCTGCCGTGGCTGCGGGTTATTCGAAAGAGATACCGCGACCCCGGACACAAAGGGCTAAGAAGGAACATGGGTGGTTTTTAGTCAGTACAAATGTGACAATTCCGTTTTCCGCTCCACCCAGAGCAGAAAAACAAAAAAAAGGTACGGGGATTGAATCCCCCACCTAATAGCAATAAACCTAATTGTTCAACTGCTGCACTGGAACAGTTAATTAGTCAATTTGTGCCTTCAATTCAGTCAAATACTTCATCACATCAAAGAATTATTACTTCAGGGAAATATTTGAAATTATGCAAGAAAGAATGTCTGAGGGTTAAAACTAGTTGTGTCCATAAAATCATGTTAATAAGCCCTGACGGGTTAAGTCGTAAGAAAGTTATGTAAAGGAACAAACCCAACATTTTCTTGGGCCACTTTATGAAAAGTATTCTTAAAAGTGCTTATTTTATTTGTCTAAACTTTTCTGGCTGTACCTACTTTCACAGCTGACTTTGTTCTTACATTAAATTCTAGTATATTTTTTTGTTCATTTCTAATTTCAGAATATTTGAACTTTATCTTAAACTAGCTGTTCCCGGCATGCGTTGCATTGCCCTTTTTCCTACCTACTACCTGCCTGTGTACCAACTACCTACCTACTACCTCCTACCCTACCTACCTACTACCCTACCTACCTACCTACTACCCTACCTACCTACTACCCTACCTACCTACTACCCTACCTACCTACTACCCTACCTACCTACTACCCTACCTACCTACTACCCGACCTACCTACTACCCTACCTACTACTCTACCGACTACCCTACCTACTATACTATCCTACTTACTACCCTACCTACTACTCTACCTACTACTCTACCTACCACTTTCTCACCTTTTAGTGTAATCAGTGCACATAGTTACACAAGACTTAAGTACTTCATCCATTGTAGCATGCGGTTTTATATATGATGTAACGAAAAAGGAATCCCCTAAGTAATATTGAAGTATTTCTCTAACACCATAACCAGTTTGATCTGCAAAGATCATTACTCTGTGCTTCCTTTCGCTGATATTCGTGATGTCTTCCTGTGACCTCACAAAATCATTATTTGGAGACACTAGGTGCTGGGTTTTGTGTGTAAAAAGGTCATCACAGGCTTCGTCGTTCGGAATGTCAATGCATCCAGTTCCTTCACCTGATTTGGGGCTCGCAGTTGATACGAACAAGTCATCGCTATGAGTATGTTTGCTCAGCGTAGTAGTACAGGCGTTGGGTAATACAGTTACATCCGTAATAGCGGTCCTCGTAACAACTATTTTAGATTCCTCTGTTGTTTTTAAAGTACCGAATTTTTCGTCTACCATCGGTGTTAAGTGGGAATTATTGAATGGTGTTATGAGAGGAGAATCCTTTGATCTTGTTGGTGTAGAGAAACTGTTGTTTTAAAACCTTCCCTGGACTTCCACGAATAATTCAACACTATAATTAGACAAATCGGTCTAGCCGTTCTCTAGTTTTAGCGCGACTAACTAACAGCAATTAATTTTTATATTATACGCAAACACCATTTGAAAAATCGTTTTTCTATTGGGAAAGAAACAGTAATTATTTGTGATTATTGTGATAATGTCGTATGGTCTGTTTGAAGTTGTCATTCGTTGACTGAACAACTGACCGTCACTCAATTGTTTTGCCTTCCCGGAACCTCTCCACTAACACTTGAACTTTATGGGTACGGTATTAAAGCTCAAATTGATTTTACGTTTTAGTTAGAAAACGTTTGTATGGGAAAAAGAAAAGGGCTGTTTATAGGGCTTTTCCGGCCATTATTCGAATTTTTCTCGCCGTAAAAACCATCCTTGAACTTCAACGAACATTTAAAAAAGAAAAACAGCCAAATCGGTCAAGCCGTTTTCATGCCAAGTCGTGACAACGGAAAACGGGTTTCATTTTTATATATATAGATACGAGTTTGTTTGTGAAAGGTCTTTGATGGAAGGTTTTAAGTATTGATCAGCTTGCATGGTTGTATGCTTCCACTACTGTTACTTAACAATTTGCATTAAAAATGTATGTAAATAATGAGAACGTTCATAAAATAAGTTTAACATTTTTAAAAACACCTCTTAAGGCGATTTTCACATGACACCGCTCAAGTGGTGTGAATTTGCTATCGGGATATTGGACTCATAAATAAGAACAACTATTGCTTTTGGACTAAACAAAAATCATCGTTTGAAAATCGGCTGTCTCTTTAGTGTAGTTACGTAAACGTAAATAGAAAAAAAGACTGCAAACAATTTTCTATTTCAACCATGGCGGCTTTTAAAATAATTCTCAGACCAAATATTCAAGCTCAGCGCCTTACCCAATCGCAGCCTCCCTGGTACATTCGGACGAACGATTTCTAAAAGTTCTCAAGTGCATCCACGCTGTATGTAAGCGGTGATAAATGAAATAATTTTATTTCTCCACGAGTTTCAGGTCTTACAAGTGATTTATAGTTGGCCCGGGGCTCGAACCTGCTCACGGGGATTACGTACCGGAACTGAGGGGAACGAACCGGGAGGGGGGGGGGGTGTTGGGGGGAGGGGGTGAAATAAAACTGTTTCGATTTGTGGACGCTGCACGTAGTTTTAAGGTTTTTAGAGTATAAATGCGGTTTTAAACTTAGTGTGCGTAAGCAGAGAGTAGTTAATAATTTATGGTTTTGTTAGAGTAGAAATAAGGTTTTGTTAAGAGTAAAACCTTGTTGAGGATTAGGAGTGCTCGTTTTACGAATTTGAAATATTTACACAGATAATTAATCATTGAGGCTGCCTCGTTGGTGTAGTGGTAGCAAGTGTGACTACTGAGCATGAGGTGCATGAGGTCCTGGGTTCGATTCCCGGGTCAGGCAAACAAAAAACTTATTGGGCTACTCCTTCGGGAATTTTTTCAGAAACAGCCTCAGCGTCTGGAATGGTGCCCAGTTACTGGCAATGGGCTCACTCCCTTTTACATGAGGCTTTAAACACAGCTGGTTAAATGTGGCTGTATAGTACAGCACGTCTGCCTGATCCCTCGAGGGTTACAGGCGTGAAGTTGTGTTATTTTTTATTAAAATTTGGAAAAATGAACTAGTAAAGGATTCAGACGGCACTCATATAAAAACATAAAGCAATATCCGGCCATACATTCTTGCCCGTCGGGGCTGCGGGTTGTTCTGTTCGAAAGAGATACCGCGGCCTCGACACAAAGGTCTAAGAACGAATAAGGGTAGTTTTTAGTCAGTAGAAGTCTGACACTCCCTACCACTCTGCCCAGAGCGGGAGGAGTCATTTGATGATTCCCAACTCAAAAAAAACCCATTTTATTGGCAGAAGAGAAATACCAAGGAAAACCGATCTATGTACATATGTAACTTGTACATATTCACATTATAAAGACATCATCCATGGGGAACATCCGAAGGGTCAGATACATCTATTTGTAGACAAGGAAAGTAGAAACGATAAAATGTTCCCATCAATATTGAAGCATCGTTATTTATGTCTATTTTAGGAAATAAATTCATGGCAAAAATTCCTATCGAAAAACTCAAGATGCTTGAAATAAAAGAGAAGATTACGCTAAAAATATAAATACTTGATAGAAATGAAATTTTGTTATAAAGACAGACATTTTAGACGCAAAATGTACAAATATATATTTACCTATATTTTGAGGATTTAGTAGAACGTGGAGAGGTTTTATTTATACAAAGTCTCTGAACAATAGTTGAGTGATTCTGAGAAAAACCTCATCCAGCCTTCAAAGAAAATTACACGCTTCTGTTATTGTTCAATCCAAGGCCTCATATCACCTCGTATGTCTCTAAAACAATTCAATTTAAAGACGTTTCCGTGGCCTCGTCTCGTTTATTAATTAAAGCTTATAACTGGAGGCCTGTTTGATCTCCCGCCCGAGGCCCGCAGTCCTAACCAAATACTCAGAATTGTTTAATCATGGTTCACAAATGTGGACTGCGCGAATCAAGGTGAGCTGTGTTTTGTTTATGTTAATGAATTGCAAACACCTGATGTTAAATGCATTGAGTGGAGCTATTAATTTCTGTTGGTTCACTGTTCGGTCTTTGATCTTTAGTGCAATTAATGAGTTTGACATGATCCCCGTGTTAATGAACGTCCTAATAATAAAAGGTTAAGGTATGAAGAGATTTTAAAAGCTTCATCTCTTCTATTATTTGTTTATGCTAGTGTATATTATGATCTCCATTATGATTAAATAAGTTACAACCAAATGTGACATGCTGGAATACAATAAATAGTCGAGAACTAAATCTTCTGTGTACTGAATTAAGGTATTTTTCATCGGCTTCCAGTCTAACTGGATGCAGCAGTGTGTACCAGTATTTTACATAGAGCGACTGCATAACTGCCCTCCACAACCCAGTTCAGTACTGGGTAATACGATATCCCTGGGTAAGCAAGGTAACCTGTACCAACTTGGTTCACAACAAACAACCTTGTTCTTAATGCTAAGAAAACTAAAATAATTAAGTTCGCTTTACCCAATGTTAGAAATCTAGGTCCCAATATTATCCTCGCCAATCAAGAGCTGGAAACTGCCGACTCTGCTGTATTTCTGGGCATAACAGTAGATTCAAAATTACAATGGGGTTTACACATATCAAGCCTAGCGGGAAGGCTAAGTTCGGCCGCATACGCCGTCAGAAAAGTAAGTCAATTCACTGACGTTGATACAGCACGGTTAGTCTACTTTAGTTATTTTCACAGCGTTATGTCCTACGGTATTCTGCTGTGGGGCAAAGCTGCTGATATTCAAAATATATTTGTTCTGCAGAAGCGAGCGGTTCGTGCAATTTATCAGCTGGGTGCCCGAGTTTCTCTTAGAGATATTTTTAAGGAGATTGGTATTCTCACGGTTGCTTCTCAGTTCATCTTTGCCAACATTTTATATATTAGACAAAATATTCACCTGTACACTAAAAACAGTGATATTCACAATTTTAACACTAGAAATAAGCATAAACTACGCGCTCCTTTTCACCGGCTTCACAAAGTTCATAATTCATTCGTAGGGCTCGGTATAACATTTTATAACAAATTGCCATCTTCTTTTCTAGACTTGCCATTTAATGCATTTAAAGCCAAAGTAAAATCTAATCTTTGTTTAAAAGCTTACTATTCCATTAACGACTACTTAAATGATAGGAATAGTTGGTCGCTGAGTTGAACACAAGACAATGTTTGTTTGTTTGTTATTTATGTTCTTTCTCCAAAATTAGTTTACTGACATGTTATGTCTTTTTTATGTTTTTATTATTATATACATTTTTATTTTTGACTTGTGTCTGTAATCAATCGTTATATTAAGTTACACCTTTCTATTGTATCGAGTCTGGTTCTTCTAACCAAACAGACAGATGTGTTGCTGGGGAGTTTGTTCCGCCACTTCTTCTTTCCAGCAAAAAACACTAGGAAGTGTCGAAGGGTGGGCGTTTTGGGGGACTGTCACTTGTAAATGAGTAAAGTAAAGTAAAGTAAATTTTGACGTTCGAAAAGTGCTGATTATCAGCCTAGTTTGAATAAATGACTTTTGATTTTTGATTTTTGAACTGTCAAAGATATACAAGTGACAGCCGCAACCAACGGCTTAACGTGTTTTTCGAGGAACTATAACATGATTAAAAAGGAATAGAAATAAGTATAGTTAGTAGGTATAGAAAATACAGTTAGTATAGTTTTGTGGAAACTTTTTAGTTGAAACAACATTTCAAATTGATATTCGAACATGTGTTTTGATATTGACTTGTGTCATTCACTTGAAATAAAAATTTCTCTGTGCAAACAACGGTTTTACTTCCACTTCCAAATTTTATGTTTTATTATGTTACAAATTGTGACAAGGTCAGAGCAAATAAAGACTATTTTCATTTTTTTATTTTTATAACATGATTGTAATCAAGTAAGCGCGGTTTAACTTAGACATAGAACTGAGCGGCTATAATTATATAACCACGAGCTTCTGCACATAATTAAAGGATTCAATTTTATTCTTCAATATTTCTATGAACATTCTGCTGGCAAGTTCGCATAATTACAGATAATTGAGAGACGAAATTGAGAACTCGCGTGGTTTTATTTACAAACGGTATATAATATTAATTGACAGAAGGCATAAGATCTATTAAGAACCGCGGAAGGTTTCTACTCCTGTTTATTTTATCTGTACTAACTCATGCTAAAGCCTATCTGTATACCAAATTTCATCGCAAAGTATAGTACAGGCGTTAAGGTGTTACAAACAAACAAAACCAACTTGTATATTTAATCAGTCAGTCAGTTATTAGTCAGTGTCCCAAACGTTCCTCTCAGCCACTAAAACCAATAATAACAAACGCACTTGTGCCATAATCCCTTTGTCTACCAACACTACATTAGCGCAAACTACTCAGGTGTCCGCTATAAATCATGCGACAATGATATCGAGTGAAAAATGGTGCGCGATATAATTGAAACATCGCGTGCGTCTGTTGTGGCGACTTTGTGTTAATACTAGCTGCGAATTATGTAAGTGTATAGAGTGATGTCGGAATAGGGCACTGTTTTGTTAGGATTTTTATTAATTGATTGTGTAGCTTTTCTAGGAACTACTTTTTAAACTTTTTTGTGTTGTACAGAATGGTGCCGCGAATACGACAATAAATGAAACCACTGGTAGTTCTAGTTCATAGGAACATTATTAAACTATCACATAAATCTTAACAGCAAAATAAAAAGTTGAAAAAAGCAATAAAACTAAGTAGCATAAAACTGTAAATTGTAATGTATTTCACATTACAATTTACAAACAAATTTTGGTTTACTAACCTTAGGAATAATTTGCATCGATTAACGTGTGGAAATAAAATGTAACAAACGAATTTGGCAAAGATATTTAGGTATATTAGTGTCGTATCGTCGGCACCACGACGGTGTTAGGATGTATTTGATAGTTTAAAAATGTTCCTATGAACTAAAACTACCAGTGGTTTCCTTTATTTTCGTATTGTCGGCACCAACCTGTATAGTTGCTGTCAAACGCACATACCTTTTATTTGAAACTGGTTTGATATGGAAGTAATTTCATTCTAAAATGTTTTTGTATGCTTATCCAAACTAAAAAGGGTAAGCTAATAAAATACTAAAAGTACTGGGAAATTTAAAAGTAAATACCAACTTTGACAATTGACAAATATTGTTAAAATCTCAACGGTAAAACATAAAAAAGGGAACTTCACACCTGTAATCTTCGATGGCTTAGGTAGAGGTGGAAGAGAGAGAGAATGCTTAAGTTCCATGTATTAAGGATAAGAATTAGTGTGCCTTTTACCATAAACCGGGCCCAAATCCAGTGTCCAGGAATCTCGAGAACCTCATGATCAGCTGCTCAGACCATTCAACAAATGACACAATCCAGGAGTTAGGTAAATAATGAAGCTTTTATTAAATAATCTTATAAAACACGTTGTTCTTATAAACTAAAGTAATAGTACATTAAATTATCTTTAATGAGTATTTCTATAAGTTTTACTGTAGATTGTACTTAATATCCGTCGAGTAACAAAAAATATAATTGAAAACAATTTAAAAATGATTTTTATTTTAAATGGATACGCAACGACACGTGTGTGTCGTATAGTACAAAAACGCGTCGTAATTCTAATTCGATAGCAAATTTATAGCTGTCGGAAGGATTGATAATCTTCTTCGGTTTTATGAATAGTGATTTTCGATAGTACGATGGATCGATTGGATACGACGGATAATCGAGTGGTTGTGAATAGCTATGCTGGACGACGATCGCACAACTAATGTTATAATTGCCTTTCAAAGCTAAATTTGTTCACTTTAAATCAGGGACTGAAACCGGTTACGGTTAAAGGTACCTCAAAAAACCTCAAAAATATACCGGTACCGGTTTAAATAAAAGGTTGAGCTATACCGGTATCTTTCTGAATAAAGGTTGGGTGGTAAGGTTGGTTTAGTTAATATTAATCGTTATTTAACCCTTACACGATTGTATGTACCGAAATGCATGCTAGACGGGGCGCGGCGCGCGTGTGCACGGTGGAAAACGTTAGAACTTGTGTATTTTGTACATTTTGTTTGCTACTCTTTCACTTATCTTTTTGTTGAGTGTGTGAGTGGCGAGGCGGTACGTCAAAGAAAACCCCTACTTATTAAGGTTTAGGTACCGCTACCGATACATTTTTAACGGTTACGGTACCGAAATATACCGGTATGCATTTCCAACCTCAAAATTTCGCTACCGAAAAAAATAACGGTATCGAAATATTTCGGTAACCCTTAATATGACGTCATACCGAAATTAAAAGGTACCGTAATTTTTGGGTAATTCAGTCCCTGCTTTAAATGTCTTGTAGGGCAAGTAAACTGAAGAGCTTACGGGAAGAGTATGACGTTATCAACTCCGTGTTCTGTATCCACTGCTGGACAAAAAATTCTCAAGCATTACCTCGACAGGTCTTGTACAACAAAAAATACCTACAAACTAAAAAAACCTAAAGATATAAAAATAAATCAAGCTTGAAAATGTTCACAAAATATGGCGAGGAAGCCACAGCGTTGAATAATAAATGGCAGGCATGCGTACGAGCGTACGATGCAACGTTACCTGATACACTGGCTCCTGAATACGAACCGTGGTCCGTTGTGGAATACGAGTATATTGCTCGGCGAACTGAATTGGGACCTACGGGGTAGTTTATGGGGATTCTTTGCTAGCAGTGCGGGTTCAATTCTTGTTGAATGTGTGTTGGAGTTGTGTGATGCTGCTTCAGTTTTGTGCTGGACACTAGATATTAATTAGATTGACATAATGTAATCTACTTTCTCGACAGGGTTGTAGTTGGTTTTCAGTATAACCTGATGCAATCGAAACCAAAAGTCATTAATTTAAGCATTTCCCTAAAACGTCAATACTTTCACAGATACTGGATGCAGTCAAATCTATACTAATATTATAAAGCTGAAGAGTTTTTTGTTTGTTTGTTTGTTTGATTGTTTGTTTGTTTGAACGGGGTAAACTCAGGGACTACTGGTTGGAATTGAAAAATTCTTTTAGTGTTGGATAGTCCATTTATCGAGGAAGGCTTTAGGCTATATAACATCACGCCACAATCAATAGGAGCGGAGCATAAATCAAAAATGTTGCAAAAACGGGAAAAGATATTCCTTTTTGAGAGCTTCCGTTGCGTGCGCTCCAAAAACGGTTTAAGTTACGTAAATATCATGTATGAAGGAATTGTTCCTCTTTAAAAGTTCTAAAAAAAAGTCCGCGACAGCATATGTTTATCTTTTACGATTGACTCACTGAAACCATTCTTTTATTTCTGGTGGCGGGTGTGTCGGATCATTTCGTTCCCTTCAAAATGGTTGAGTGGAATGGTGCTGATCCATGCGTCATGCTCGTGAACGGGTGCTGTCAGTTGTGACTGGTCACCTCTTAGCTGCCACGGCTTGTTTGAATTATTATTTTATCTTTGAATCGTCGTTTTTGACTTTACAGTGGACACTTATCGTGCACATCTTGCTACATCGTTCTCACATAATATACCATCTCAACATGAATGATATAATGTACCAAGATTTTGTAACAATATTCTGATTTAAAAGAGTGTCCATGGAGTTTCTTGCCCGTTCTTCTCCATAGAGATCTACGCTAGGGAATGGGCAACTACAGTACTTTCACAAGTTATTATGCCTTGTGACTGTGACTGTAGCTTAGGAGTGCAATGCGTCGTCCCGGGGGTTGCTGCGTCGGGTTGCGCGTCGCCGGATGTCTGCGGCGGCGAGTGCTGTGGGTGCGGGGGCGCGCGGCCGCTCGGCGCTCGTGCCGTGGCGGTGGGTGCGCGGGGCTCCGGGTCGCGGGGTGGCGGTTGCGCGTTGCGGCGTGCATTCGTTGTTCCGTGATTTGGAGTCTCGTGCATTCATTGTTGCGGTGTGCGTCGCTGCGTGCTTTCGTGCTCGCAGTGTTCGTTGTTGCGGGCATTCGGCGGCGTGTGGTTCGGCGTGGTGGCTTTGGGGATGACGTATTGCACTCGTAGTTTAGTTTTATGAATTGTTCTTCTGACATTCAAAAGTACCAGTAATGGTTTAATTGAAATAAATGCTTTGACTTTGACTTTATATTAAAATGTTAGGTTAAAAATAATAATATTTTGCGAAGCTTATTTAACCCATATGGTATTAATCTATATCTAAATAAATGTGTTTGCTAGCACGGAAATTTAATATAGAATATTTGTGCCCTTTACTCTATACAGTTTAAACAAATATCTTAGAAGATATCGCAATGTAAAAATATACGGGCGACAAAATAATTAGCGCGTGGCAGTCATTCGGTCCGGTGCGGTAGGTACGAGGGGATTCTGGCCTCTGGGGGCTCCGGAGAAATTCAAATTCAAAATATTTACTGCACCATAATGTTTACAAGTACAAGGTGTTACTGTATATTAAACAGTAAGAGATACCTATAGTAATTGTTACTTTAATAATATTTAAATCGAAGTCAATCTAAACTAATAGGTATTTTATAGAGGAAAGGTAAGATTTTTTGTTTGTTACGAGTACGATATAGCTCAATTTAATAAGTTGGATAGTCGATTTATCTAGAAAGGTAATAATTATGTGTTGCAGACGAAGTTGCGTGGGTCAGCTAGTAATTATATATAGAGCGACTACATATCTGACCTCGAAGATTGAGTACAGAGGTGTAACGAGAGTACACCCATATTCCGCCAGCTATGTTTAAGTCCCATGTCCCATGGCAATAGGGTCCCAACCCTAGCTACCCTATTGCCATCAACCGGGCACAAATCCAGACTCCGTGACTGCTACTCAGAAATTCCTATTGGAAAAACCCAATAACAATTTGTCCAACCCGAGTATCGAACCCAAGACCTCATAGAGTCGGGGCTACGAACACTGGACCAACGAGGCAGTCATTACGAGTATTTATAATTAGCAAACCAATTATGATTCTATATATCAAGTAACACATCGAAGCTTCAGTGTGTGGGCTTTTCTGAATCTATCTTTATTTTTTCTTTTTGACAAAATTCCTTCAATATTATTACTTATCAGTTTTATGACTACTTTTCTGGCCAATCAATCATTCAAGCCAGTCACTTTGTTCAGCAAACATCTGTTCGTCAAAACCCAATGGCTTATTTATTTCTGGCAACACATTTATAAGCTATGACATATTTATGCTCTAGTCATAATTAATGTCAATTTGTAACAATTTGTTCGTCCCAACACACATCTTGGTGACTCATTTCCTCCATCAACATTCTCTCATTAATACTTTGAATCTTCTCCAGATCAAAGCCATTCAAAATAACAGCCGACAAAACACATATTTGTGTCCGCCATTTTACAGAAATGTGCATTTCGAATATTAGATCTAAATTCGTCCTGACGGCCTTATTCTGAGTGTTAATTCTAATAACTCTGTCAAGAGTGATATTCGCTTTTATGGCGTGTGTTATTTAAAGCTCAAAATACAATGTGCGTTTTAGACACAGTGCTTGTGTGGTCTTTGGACTAATAATAGCTAATACATCTTCATTAATTTATTGGACACTGAGCACTAACAAAAATACATTTCCTAGGGATAACTTGAGTCTTTATTGTATTTACCAGACTAATTTCGTTACATACTTTAATATACATTGCAGCCTCGCAGATAAATTATCTAGAGTCTATTTTTAGACAGCCTTGTTAATCGTCAGAATGTATGTACCTAAGGATGTGACAGCTTCCCTTTCAGAATAAGATCGCCGATGTCAGAATGCGCGTCGCCGGGGACAGTGTCGCTTTGATCAACATGTTGGTTCTATTTCTGACCAACTATTTCCAACAAAGAACATTATGTTGGTGATGGGATATAAGTGTTTGTGTTTAAAGAGAGTTGATACTTGACGCAAGTGGCTTGAAACTTTCTGATGTGGTTCACTTTGATCGTTTTTGAAGTGTGTCAGATTTGCTAAGACGTGTGTGAAAAGAAAATAGACGTTGTGTTCTGTGGGACGGAAGAAACTGATAATTATTTTACATTTGAAAATCCTTTGTAAAAAAACCCAGTGCTTCCCGTGCACCTTCGCTCCCTTTTACACATTTTTGTTTTTATTGGGTGCCATATTTCATGTAAAAGATATTATCGATGCTCAAATCATTACAATGAACTTTATTAATGTTTCGAAGTGTAGAAATTTTCGTCAGTTCTTAAAAAACCTACGTGGTTAAATTGTGTGTTATACCAATTTCTACTAAATAACTCGATACTTATGGGTCTAGAACCATAAACTGAATTAATCATCACAGTTTGCACGTCACTAATATTATACCAACATCACAAAACAACTCAGTATCAAGCTCGCTACTTACCATATTACTATGTGCATAGCATTAGTTGCGGCACAAGTTGCCAACATTATAATAATCGGCGGCGTGTATGGGACTAATTACTTCTGGATCAAGTGCCCTGTTTGCAAGTTTCCACTCTATTCATGAGCTGCCATTAAACCTTGTTAGGAGCTGCAATTATGGTGTGGGGATCTTCAATGCAAATTGGGTGATTTAGAATTGTTTGAAATCATCTTTATTAGTCGAC
The DNA here is from genome assembly GCA_949774965.1 of Diarsia brunnea. Lineage (NCBI taxonomy): Eukaryota > Metazoa > Arthropoda > Insecta > Lepidoptera > Noctuidae > Diarsia > Diarsia brunnea. Next base: position 540,605 of record OX459014.1, on the reverse strand, counting down.
CTCCTTCAGTTTCTGCCTGTGACATAGAGGAACGTTAATTATCTTACCTAGCGTTTGAAGAAAAGATGGTATTTTTTTAACACTAGCCTCTTTTATCTTATATTTTGAATAAATACGCATCAAAAACTGTAAGATTTCGGTTTTGGATTTTGGTAGAAAAGTAAGAAAAGAATAAAGCACATGTGAGATAATAATAATATAATAATAATAATAATATTCCACAACTATCACACAACGCCATCTAGTCCCAAGCTAAGCAGAGCTTGTGTTTTGGGTACTAGACAACTGATAAACATACTTATATATTTCTAAATACATACATATTATAGATAAATTACACCCAGACACAGAACAAATGATCGTGCTCATCACACAAACATTTGTCCTGGGTGGGAATCGAACCCACGACCTCCGGCATAGCAGTTAGGGTCACTAACCACTAGACCAACAGGCCAGTCAATCAATCAAGAGATGAACCGCAGGGAGCGTACCTACCCGTCGGGGCTGCGGGTCCCGTCGGGGCTGCGGGTTGTTCGCAAGAGATACCGCGGCCTCGGCACAAGGGCTAAGAAGGAAAGAAGCTCTGCCGCGGGAGGGGTTATTGGATGATTTTCCACCCAACAAAAAAAAAATAAAAAAATGGTAGAGTACCTATGCCTAAGTAAGACATACATTGACCGTATTGGATGATCTTCAATCTTCGATTATTCAGAAAGATCCGTGCTCGCAATAGCGTACGCGCGTACGGTTATCGTTTATGATCAGTTGTATGAACGTGAACGAAGCAAAATGAGAACGCCTCCCGCTACGATCCACAGACAATATGATCGTAATAACTGACGTCCTGTAGTCTGTGCCTACACCCATGGGTTCAATTGTAAGTCTGTATAAAAGTACATGTTTAGCTATTGTACATTGGTAGGTACACAAACTAACATGACATTAACCTCTTTTATTACTAAATGGCTTCTAACAAATCCTTCCATAGGTCGTCACTTTAAGATCCCCAGGCTGATAGTCTTGTTTAACGACAAACATATTAGGGGCCCCGGGTTGAAAGCCAACTCAAAGCCGACCAAAAGCCAGCTGATTGAGCATTCGCGTGACCCCGTCGCATTTTATTGATATTTATGGACTCTCCACACACCGTCGCGAATCGCCGAATGCCTCCGGAAGTTCCCGAGCGTCGCTGAACCTATTAGATTTATGTTCGCCTTCAGTAATCGATAGCTATTGGTCGCATTGATGTCAACTCCAAGTTTTGGCTCCGTGAATAATGTGAGGTTTTCCGTGCTTTTAGTTTTCCGAAGAGTTCGAGTGTTTGTTTGTGGCGATATATTTAAGTCGTGTTTGGGTGCAGCAAAGCATGTGACTTGTAGAATAGGGCCACGCGCCATTTTTATGGCTCGTAATTTACTTTCGTTAAAGATTTATGGTCAGTTGCATCCTCTTGTGATACAAATGCGTTAGCGTTAAAATAATTACATATAATAGTTTAAAGATGTGCTACCGTTGGCGCGTACCTTATTATAAATCCTTCTAACACACGCAATATTGACTTGATTCGGCGTGGGTTAGAGGGAGGGCTGAACGCGTAGGTGATGGTAATTCGAGGCAAGTTGATTGTTAACACGGTACACATTATTGTGGTGCGGGCTATTATTAAATGTTTGTGTGGTATCGAATTAATAACTATTAATATGTGTGTACTTCTTGAGTCCTTTGTAAATACCGTTGTTCCATATTTAGACATGGATTATAGAAATGTGGGAAGTTGGTAGTTATTTGTTTACTTTTATGCTTTATTTCTGAACGTATGGTTTAGTTTTTGAATACACAATCTTGTCTAAAAATTAAATCGTTGATTGTTATTAATATCCGTTGAGAAAGAATTTATGGTTAAACAGAAAATAACATCTCGGTGTGACAGTCAGCCAACAATGATTAGGCGTCTCAAAAATTCATTTTGTATTCTAAATCATTGAAATCGCTCCCCATTGCGACAAATACGGTAATTTTTACTTTCTTTGCCCCAAATTGACCCGGGCCCAAACTTTAACAATAATGAAATTATTTAAAAACTTCGCCGCGGAATGGGAGTTGCCCCTTTGATGACGATTAGCTGTTTGTGTCGCGAACATTCCAGATAAATGGGTTTTGTGAATGTTTGTCAAAGTGTTGAAGAGTTCTTTGTTGTAAAGAACCTTTTTTCGGGAAAGATACGCTTTTAGACAAAGCTTTTTCTTTTGAAGATGCCGTGAATCTTTCTTTATTTATGTGGGCCCCAGAAATAGCGCTATATGCTACTGTTGTTAGTACCTATGTATTGCGTCGAGTGCTAACTGGTCGTCTTGTTGATCAGGTTTTGTTACTGCTATTAGAAATTAGATTATTGTTTTAGCAAGATGCAGCGATGGCCCTAATTTATAATTTTTGACTTCGAGTTACTGATTGCCTTATGATTATGTCTAATCCAACATTGCACGTGTACAACAGGGCACGCCCTTGATGCCTGGGGGCTTTATTTATGCTTGAGTTTATTTCTTATATTTTAATTGGTGTGTGCTAGCTGACATGTGACAATAATTTATTCTTAGGACCTTCTAACACAGACATTGTGGGGGTATTGGTGTGAAGTTTTGTTCAACCGCTGTCTCTTACAGTTAAACCAGGAGGAAGTGGCCTGTGTCAGTCAGTGTCTCTTGTTTTTGACTTTCAAAAATTGGTGATTATCAACCTAATTTGAATAATTCAATTTTGATTGCACAGTGGCTTACAACTCATAATAAAACTACCAATATTAGTAGCACACGTCATTCCCACGCCTTTTCAATGCATCCCAGAATGGGTCCCTACCTAGCCGCGAAAGATTGTCCAACTTGATAGTAAGTAAACTGATAGTTTAGTTCAAATTCAATAATTTCTATGAACACTCTCTGACACACACTATGTATCTACGTTCTTCATCAACGTCATTCCCTACAATCGCTATCAGTTACTTTTCGGTCGAAATCTTTCACCTAGCGAAATGTCTGAACACAACATGAATTACAAAAACAACAAAAATAAAATTCATCAATGAACCGATCAAACAATATTGACTTCCTGCACTCGACTATGGAATGATCTAACAATAAAATGAAAGAAGCAAATAAGGGTTCATCTGTGTAAAGTTGGAAAATCAGGGAAAGTTACGAAATGTGATGTAGTCATTTTATAAAAGTGGATTGAAACGAAAAATAATTTTATTGTCACTCGACAAAAAGGAAATACTTACGCAAAATCAAATATTTAAATGTAATTCCGTACATCAAACCACCAGGTTCCACGAATCGACTTTGACTCATATACATACTGACGAGCTATGTTCTACTCTAGGAATGCTTTAGTGCTTTCAAACCAAAACTGGCTAAATCCTCAAATGAGTCGACGTGCCAGTAAAGTGAGTTAGCTCTCCATTTCATTAACATGACATGGACGCGTCAATGTAAACTGGCGTTTGCATTTGTATAAATGTGGACATTGCTTGTATTTGATTTTAAGGAGTAATAGTGCAAAGCTTTTGTTTGTGATACCATCAAGGGGATTTCGACCACAGCACCTGCATTATGGCTTCGATTATTTGATGGCTTCGATTATCGAGGGCTTTGGTGTACTACTCTTTCATGTGCTCTAAAATGAATAGCATATCTAACTTTGGCCGAAAAACTTCGAGCACAAAGCGGCCATGTCAGAATACGATTGACATCACTGTAGAGTATATCTGTAGGTGTAAAGTGATCACGTTTTGAATCCAATTGCGACCTTCTTTCTTCAAAGGCGTTGACCTGCCGATGCACATGACGTGCCCACACAGGCCGATTTTGTGACCGGTTTTCCCATTCTAAGGGGTCAACATCGCATCTTTTGAAGTGTCTATTCTTAAAAAGCTTTGATTATAAGGTTATTGGCGTGTAAGGAATATTTTAAAAGATCGAAATTCCAGGTCCGTATAACAATAGAAGTTGGTAAAAACCGGTAAACAATACAAAGATTAGATATAATATCTTTATTCCTTAAGAAACCAGACTTTCCTCCGTAATATTCAGTATTTCCTAATATTTGCTTTATTTTACTTACAATATCCTCGAGTGAGTGTTCTTAAAATAAGTGGCTCAACCACGCGACGTGTCCGAGATAACATCATCCGGCTGTAACCACTGTCCGCAGAATCCTTTCTGTAAAGAAACTTTGTGAAGGAAAAACGTTATTAAGTTATAATAGAGATCCCGAGTAAAATCCTGGAGATAGACGGAATATTTGAAACAATGCTCCACTGACCTGGTTTGTAAAGGGTGTGTTGTGGAAAGGAACCTTTAATGTTTTGCGTGAAGGTGTTATGCAAACTAGCAATTTCATGAAAGTTGATAAATTACGGTTAAGGTTTATTACAAACAAATTGATGAATACCTTTTTACCGTTGCATTCATTTCTATATTTGTTACACTTAAAACATATAATTAAACAATAAATAACGTACAGTTAAAGAAGCACAAAGATACCCCTTATTTAGTTAAGAAATAGCTCTTCCAGCAGACCTGCGACAGGATAAATAGACAAGAAACGTAAACACAGTGTGTGGCAGAATTAAACTTAAGCAAACATACTCGTAACTATATCAGTATAGAATTGACATAGGTACACTAAAATATAGTCTGTAGACCTATAATAAACATTAATAAACATGATAATTATTTAATACTGTTAATACCATCATTCAGTCAACTAGATAACCATTGCTATGCAAGTCGGATTTGAGAACCACCTCTTTTTAATTCATCTTTTAAAATTTCTAAAGAGTTCCCGTGGCTGACTTGGAAGTCTTTAAACAGATTCCGGACCCAGGTTAGTCGCAGCAAAGAAAACCTATGGAGATACATAAATGACCCTGCACTGGAGTGTAAATGTGGTGCTGTTCCTCAAACAATGGGGCACTTAATATCGTAACGTGCCCTGCCTGTCTTGCTGGTTGTTCACTACAGGAACTGATGAACGCTACCGAAAGCGCCAAACTAGTAGCCCAATTCTGGGCCCACACAATTTAGATAACCATCGACACGCTAAGAAGAAGAATTTTAAGTTGACTATGACACCATTTGCAGAAAAAATACTTAACAAAATAAAATTGCTAAGCCTTCTCCAAAACCACTTTGATCGTATTGTCAGTCATTTGTACTAAACACGTCATCCGAAAACAAACTACAATCGCAAAGAAGATGAAACACATCAAACAGAATGCGTGAACCTTCAGATATTTTATATTCGGATGTGAAAGAATGTCGTTACAAATATAACCCCACTACGCGAGTCATCCGGCATAGAAGTCTCAACCGGCGTAGAATTCTCAACCGGCGTAGAATATAAGTCGCGTGACAAATGCGACGATTAGTACTGCCCGCTTCATTTGTGCTCGAATCGTGTCGTATAAAATTAAGCCCCTTTGATCTGCACTCGTTAGTATGCTCTTTATGGAGAGGCGCCCTTTTTCATATTATTGTTTCTTTTTCGTGTGTGTCATGTCTATTTTAGGAGGCTTTGAAGGGTTAAGTTTTCTTTCTTTGATCATGCGTCGAGATGTTTTTAGAGTTTTTAGTTGTTGTACGATGAGTTCGTTTTAATTATGTTTGTTATAGAGGAATTAGTATTTGAATAATAGTAGGTAAAGGTGAGCACAAGAAAATACGATAAGCACTATGGCGTACCTAGCTTGAAATGTAGAACTTAAACAAAATCAAGAATTCTTGTTACTGTGCGTTCAATCACTTATAGACCTAATGTCTATATGTGATTGATGAATTTGAAACTGATCGTTAATAAAACATTCCTACACGTTTCCTTTTATGCATCCGAACCATGAAAGTATCTATAAAATGAATACCCCAATTCATCACATTTACACATAAATAAAGACAGTAAAAAGCAATTATTTACATCACAGCCTTCATTTTACACGTCCCAACATACTTATATTCATACCAGCGATTATAAGCTTTATGTCGCAGTCGTTAAGGTGAATAATGGTATGTTGAAGAGGGTCCTAAAATTGAAACAAATCCGTCCTTTTTGGCGCCTATATAAACAGTATAAATCTTCGATGAATCTGACGCGCTAAGCCCCACTTAACGGCGCTCACCTCATGTATCTTTGCTAGGATTTAATAATTACTCGTGTCACTTTCACGCGTCTGTATTACGTAAAAACGACCGCGGCTTGTTGGCAAAACAAAAATATTATATTATATATTCTTATCTGCTGATTATAATATTGTTGCTTCTACATAATAATATTTTGTGGTAAATAATTAATTATTTTAATTGCTGCCATAAATTCTCAACATCATCCGATGGGTCAATTTTATTTATAACATCGAAACTCGGACACTTTTAATTGTGCCATAAACTGATTCTCATGAATATTTTAATTTTTCTTTGGTATTTAATTTAAATCTTATAATCCTTCGTTATCGTGACGTTAATGCCTAACACGGTATCAGAAATTTTATGGAGAGGCCTCTGACTTGGTTTCACATAACGTCGAGAAATATTTCTCAATCTTACTCGTATAATAATCCAAACATTATTACAGTATGTCGAAGCTTTAATCTTCCGTTGGCAATTAGCCGTAGTATCCAAACTTGGTTAAATCTCGTAGTTTCATAATCCATTACAGTAATTGTGAGCAAACCCCGAGCGCTTCAACAGAATTATGTAAATGCAAGACATACGTTGCATAGTACTGCCAGCATATTTTACGTCGAATGGAATTACTAAGCCAGCACCGGGTTACGAAATAGCGTTATTATAGAAGAGTACGAGTACTATCAATATTTTACTGATATTTCGTAATACGCGGTTATTTTGCAATCAGTTGCGTATAGCGTAACAGAAAAATAAAAAATATTGATCGATGTAGCTAAAACTAGACCTTCTGATCATTATTACGGAGTACCTAGTAATCTTCTAAACCTAGTTCTCTTTCTTTAGTTATCTGTGTGTTTTTTGAAAATACATTATAAAAATAACATTTTAATTTTCGCAATTAAACAATGAAAGCCTCCTGACATTTGGGTATATAATAAACAATTGCACAACCACAAAACAACGGTCGCTCCAAAAACGTCCCGGGTACAGCCAAGGACCACAATTCTGTTGTGCGAACCGCCCGGGACTCTCCAAGCCCTATATATTACTACACAAGGGTGCATATTTTACTTCACTTATGACAAACGCCCCGTTTTTTTTCACGTCGCTTTTCTGAATAATTTTTTCGTCTGTCACTCGGTCGTACGCCCATTGTGTCTCAAATAAAAAGCGTATCTTTTTCAGCGTGAATTCGTTAAGAGTATTTTATTAAGGCCGATTATTCGAAGTGGTTTGTTTGAATAATTGTTCTGTAATGAAGACAGGTTCGAAGGTTCGTTTCTCCTAATGAGCTTAAGGTTATTTTTGTGTTTTCTATTCTGGTTTGGTTTTCTGGTTTATTGGCTCAAGTTTTCTACGAAGCTCTTTCATTCAAATAATTGTTGGTCAATTAGCAGACTCGTTGTCAGTTCAATCACGCAACATATTCGACAAGCTTCTAATTTTGTTGACTGCCATCTAACGCTAACAGCCCCGAGGGAGGCCAAAACTTTCAGATATAATCCCTTATAAGAGGCAACCTCTTCCGAGGGAAACTATGGAGAGGATTATAACTTTAACGAGAGCACGTGAAAGTTTGTTAAATATTTAATGAATATGTTTAATTATAGCTACATGAAAGGTTTTATGTCTGGTAAAATTTATCGCGTGAAATATTTAACAAGCAAAATATGACTGATGTTTTCCTCATATTCACCATAGTACCAAGTATTCTAAGTTAGCTGAAATAAACCTTAAGTACCTTAGTACTAAAACAAAGAGTAAAATATTTTTTATTTTAGTACGTTTGCGACAAAGAGCGGAATAAAAAGACGCCTACCGTGGATTGCGTCACTTATTTTATTTTTGTCTTCAACACATCAGTAACGAAGTGCTTCATTCTGTTTTATGATATGGCATTTTATTAAAAGCCTACAAATATTAGGATACGATGCGGAAGACTGAGGTATGTGTGGGACTGGGAATTGTGGTGCGGGTTGAACTGCGATACACTGAGTTGCTAGTACCAAACCAGTCCTGCAGTAACACAAGCAGAATTTTAAGTACAATAAGAGGCAGTCCTTTGCCCGAGAAGCTAGTCAGTATCAGATCAACACCCAGTAATATTATTATAGCCCCTTCCCCAAATACCAGTTTAGCTGTAGCAACCTTCATTACGTTTTAGAAGAGTGCAACTCGAATGGGACTGGGCAGGACATGTCTGCCGCTTACTGACCAACTGTGGACCAAAATAACAGGAAGCTGGTGCCCTGACACAGTGAGACGGAGTCGCGGCAGGTCACGAAGGAGACTGCGGGACGAACTAGGCAGGTTCCGCCAGAACTGAAAAGAGGACGCCAGTGCTCGCTAAAAATAGAAGGAGTGGAGGGAGGCCTTTGCCTGGAAGGCCTTCTCCTAGGCAAGCATGTAAATATTGGGTTTTTATTATGCATAATGGTGTGGAGTTGATTGATTTGTATAACCTGCTCACTCATCCAAGCAACCCAAACCTCCAAACAATAACAGCCTACCCAAAGAACCCAAAGAAAACAATTGAAACTACAAAACAATGACAAACACACTTCAATTACTAGCAGCCCCACGATCCCGCGTAATCCCGCCTTAAACCCGGCCGACTTGAGATCTTCTAATACTTGAGATTTTTCGGCGAAGGGACAGAGACGGAGTCGGGACAGCGGCGGGAACGTCGGCGGGAACTCTCGGAATCCCGAACATTCACTTTCAGACGCGGCACGTGATTTCTTGGGGCCCAAAGGGTGCTGTATTTACAATGTATTCGACTTAAATCTCTGTCAGGCTGCAATGTTAGATTTAGAGAGTGAGGATGAATGCGGGATGTGTGATTGGAATGTAGGAAGATATAGGGACTTGTGTCTCGAAGCTTGGATGGGTGGCAGAATGTTCGGAACCATTATAATATTTTCTTTGTCAAACAATTTTATTATGTGGTTATTTCAAATTGTCAATTCACAACAATCTTCGTTGAAAGACTAAACTGTACTAGGTCATGAACTCATGATAATAATATAGCAAGTGTTTTAACAGCTATTTAAATCGATAAGCAATACACGATCGAAGAAAATGTAACTCTTTTTTGAGTAGTTCCTAGAGCCGTATACAAGTTCACAAAGGACAAAGAAATGTCTTAGTCTTTCTGTTCTGAATAGTGCCTAAGCAACAAAACAAGGCAATCTACTTTAATGTTCATCCAGTGATAAATGTTGACATTTATACTCGTATGACTTTAGTCCTAAAAACAGATAGCATAAATCATTATTTAGGTAAATCACGTTGCCGATACCAATCTTGAACTACACGTACTTACATTTATCTCTTTATGTGTATAATAGCTAGCATAAATTATTAAATCATCTGTGTTTGTCTGTGTGTTCGCGTTGTTCTTCTAAACACCTGATTAATGATAATTGAGTATCATTTGACTGATATTCTCTGGATGATGTCACCAATATTCACAGAAATGATTCCGGAAGGTTTTAACATTAAAGTTAGCTATAATAAAAAAAACCTCATGTTTTGCAAAGTCCTACTACATACTGAGCAAAGTAAGGGCGAGCCCACTCCAGAATTTGTCTCAAAAATGTATGTGTAAAATAATTGTAAAAGCTAGTAAAAGTTTGATAAATGCGTGGAACGATTTGTGAGCGTAATATATCAGTAGGAATGCGACACATTCGCTCGCGTCGATCGATACAGAGATTAGGTCTGTGCCGGCACAATGTTGCTGACCTCTCGTGCTTTTTAAACTGAATGCTAGTTCCAAATGGCATTGATATAGATTATATCTACTTTTAAGTCTTGGACCTTAAGAGATTGGAAACGATTGTATTTGTTAGGAACTTCAACAATAGTATACCCTACAAGGCGAGGCAAGGTGTAAGTAGCAAGGACAAGAAGGAAGTACACTAATCTTATCGGTGAGGATCCTCAGGAAGGTCAGGTGGATAATTCTCGCAACCAGCGTATGAGCTTGATGTAGGAACGTGGAAGAACAAAAGGAGTATGTAAGGATCATGGCAGATGGCGATGGGTTCTGTGGGTTTTCCCTGCCAACATGGGGAAAAGGCGTGAGTTTGTGAATGTATGTTGAACCACAGTGTCATCCGAGGCAATCTATCGCATTCATTAGCAATTCACCACTGCTACCATTCTTCTGATTATACTATTATAGCCAACTATTATTAGGATTTCACAACATTTCATTGTAGCAATGTTGTGCTTTGAGAAATGTTTAGTTCTTCCTACTGGCAAACAAGGCTGAATTAAGTTCTCGTGACAAAGATCGGTAAATGACATAATTGCGTGAACATTACTATTAATGTTCTTGCTGTTAAAACAATAGCTTTCTGTCATGATACTATGAAGCTAGTATACCTAAATATAATCAGCGTATGACGTTATTACTGCTGGGACACGGAGCTTCTCTCATTGGAATACGTAGTGTGGGTTCATACTATAAAGGTTTAGGTACTGTAATTAAAGCTTTCTGTTTTACATTTTATTGGGTTTTTCCAAACACGCCTCGCAGTCGACACAGTGTCCGTCCTAAAGCAAAAATGGTCAAATGCTATTTACGTGGTCGTCAGTTTGGACGGCTATTTCCGACGATGGCAGACTCGGAGACAGGCAGACACACAACTCTGATGGAAAACGCTGTTGACACTGTCGCACATTAGCGGGTGATTCACACTCTCTGTTTGTGTTGTCACAATATAATGTGTGTGCTTAGACACGGAGATTGACCGAATTCTTCCTTAGTGCCTTTGATGTAGAACTTATGCTTGGTTTACACAAAGCGACACCCAAATATAATTTCCCTGTTGGAATTGCAACTCTCAGCGTTGAGTGAAGCATTCAAAATTCAACAGAGAAGTATCGTTATATGTTAATAAAACCGGCATTGTTATTTCTTCTTTAAAATGTTACATTAATTTTATGTTGATTTTTATTTATGTCGTAACAAATGGCCCGAATGTTCGGCATTTTTGTTGTTTTTATTTTAGAGTCTGCGTGTAATATCACCTCATCGCCTATAAATGGCATGTTACATTATGTAAGCGACTTTCGATTACTGAACTTGTATTGACATGAAACGTGTTTGTGATAGAGGTTACCTTGAACTATTGCTGTGTGTTCACTTTACAATAATAATGACAACAACATGATAAATTTTAGGCTATTAGGTAAAGATTTGCGAAAATGCAAATTATATTATGATTAGATGACCAACATTAGCCAAATATACCTAAGTGGAAAATTTGTGTGGTAGAGGAGTTCGTGGCTAAATAATAACAGCTGCTTGGTTCGATCTCCAAGGGTAAGCCGCGCTTACCGAGGTCGGTCCGTGGATGACCGTCTTTATATACCGAGTTTCGTCCTTGCATCGAAAAGCACGTTAAGCCGTTTTTCCCAGTGGTCATTTATAGATTTTTGACATCCAGTCTTACCAACGTATACCCTATTACCCAGTATTAACTGGGTTAAAAAGGCAGTCGTTTTATGAAAAATACTGGTGCCTCAGCTGAATCCGTATAGACTAGAAGCCGACTCCAACATAGTTTGGGAAAACGCTAAACAGACTATGAATAACCTAAGTGAAAAATTTTCAGACTCCTATTAAAGACAACAACACACTCAAAACCTTATGCACAGGATCAGATGTTTCTCTTCCACAGAAAAAATCACGTAGACAAAAATGAGTAATGCGAATTAAACTGCTCCCAAGTCGGTAATTTTTCATTTTAATCTGTAGCGTACGAACAATATACAAAAGAGATTATTCTTCTCAAATAAAATATATAACCCGGGGCGTGTGACTACCGTAATTTAATTATTATATTAGTCGCAGACACGCGACAATGGTACTCGGTCAAGGCCTCAGCACTCCCCAGGATCTTAGAACGTGGAGGATTTTTTAAACGTTCGTATTTTTTTTCTTATTTACGAGGCCAAGGCCCGAACAGCTGTGCTCGGAGAAATGGACTCATAAATCCAGTGAAAGAAATTATGTTTTTGATTTAAATTTATATTTTTCATTTTTCATCAGGACAATACTTTGCGTACGACTCAGATGATTTTTTTTTCATAATGTAAATTGTTTGTTATTTTTTATGGTTCACATTATGAAATTAGTAATACGTGTTTTTAATTAAAAAATAACGTTTTAATAATTTCATAATGTGAATTGACGAAATACCAAACACAATCTAAATCAATAATATTACACACAAGACAAATCTAATATCTATTGAGGTAGAAATATCCATAAAATTGCTTAGAATCATTATAATACCCTATTATCATGTCATAACATAACATCATGCTTGTAATCCCCAAAGGGTTTGGCAGAGATGTACCCCGTAACACACCCACATTTCGCCAGTTAGGGCAAATCCCATGTATATGTAAAAGGCGCATCTATTGCCCTGTAAAAAAACATGTTAAATTAATTTATATATATAATCATATTATCAGCCATTTGTGTCCCACTGCAGGGCAAAGGCCTCCCTTCCGTCTTTCCGCTTATCCCTATCCAGTGCTCCGGTTTACCACTCTCTGCGGAAAGAATTCAGTTCGTCCCGCCACCATCTCCTTCTGGGCCTGCCGCGTTGTCGTTTGCTGCTGTTTAGGACCCATTGCGTGGTTACTTTGGCCCACAATTTTTTTATAAATAGATAGCTAATACGAGAAGCTCGAGAAAAAATAATAACAACGAGAATCGCATGAAAGTATCAACGCTTTGCGATGTATTAGATACAGACAACGCTTTCCTTTCGCGACTTTCTAAAATATGTACTCCTGCCTGTCCCCCGGGAAGCAACGCTTTAAGATATGTCGTGTACCGTCTACTTGTTATTCGCACAATAAAAATGATAATATATCTCGATGTGTGTTTTTGTAAGTCGACAGAGTTTCCCCAAGTGTAGGACTTTTTCAAAAAGAACAAACGTTGGTACTTACATGATTGTTAGAACATTATTTTTGACGAAAGCCATTATTTTTGATATTGTTTCTATATAGTTTTTTTTACGAAATGATCTACGTTCACATAAATATTTATGGCAAGTTTTACATCAAGTTACTCGTACTATGTTTATTTTATTATTAAAATGTCAAAAGCCACATGATAACAAAGGATTTGTTGGTGCAACCAGTGACAAAACAGTTTCTAATTCTAGGTCGGTGCAGCATGTCTTTTTCGTCCATACTTTGCTATTGTTGGAGGAGTGGAATTTTAAAAAACTCGGCCAGTAAAAGTTTTAACGCTTGCCGTAGTGGCTGAGCGATTGGACTGCTGTGCTGCGTGTCGCGGGTTCGATCCCCGCACGGTACAAACATTTGTAAGACCTATAGGTAGTTGTTCCGGGTCTGGCTATTTGTGTATGTGAATTTAAATGTTTGTAAACGCACCCACGATACAGGAGAAATTCCACTAGAAATTTGTCCTGTATCGTGAGTAAATAAAAAAAAATTGTTTATTTGTAATAAACACACTTTACATGGATTTATATGTTGAGGGCGTTACAGAGGAAAATAGCAAGACGCCATGACAGATCTCAACAGTGTTGCCGTATTTAAAACAAGATTATAAATTTACCATGGATTACAACAGCCATTACTCGTTATCTCTGTTGTATTTTCTAGTCATATTCATCTTCCACGTAGTATCATAATTTAATTCGTTTTCCTCTGCTCCCATAGCCATCCATACGCATAACCTTCCATACCATATGGACATGATGAACAGCAGCTAAAAGTTTCATCATTCACATCTATTTTTGTGTCATTTTCCACGCTCCTGTCCAAGTTTACCAACGATGGCCACAATGTCGCCTGCCCAACAACAAGCTTAAATAAACCTAAATCAAATTAACACCTATCTTTAAAATTAAAGCCGTTTTCAGAGGACGTCGGAAACTTTTTGGGGTCGTTCAGTCGTTCGCGTTTCAACTACTATGTCTCATGTAAGCCAGGATCTACTAAGTAATGACGGTCGCCGGCTCCCAGGAAACTCAACTGACTTACAAACCGCACTCAATTGCACTGCGGACTTACTGTAACTCCAATTTAGGAGCCGATCGAATTCGACGAACGTTTCCTACGAGCCGAACTATTGTTGGGTAAAAAGAGTGTTTAACGTGATCTGGGAATATGGCTTCTTTTCTGCTTTCTTGTTTTTTTTTGTTGTAAATAGGAGCTGATGACTATTAATTGTGTAAATTGTTAAATCTCTAAATACTACAGGTGCTTTGAGATTTTATACGACTCCAAATGGAAGAGATCTAGAGGCGTCAAGACGAATACTTTTATAGATACATTTAATATACGAGTATCTGGATGAATCTGGGAGAGGCATTTCGTCCCCTTACTGCAAAACCCAACTAACTGCACAATATAGTTTAGAGAAAATCGTGTTTAAAGGTTCGAATTGTGAAATTTCTATTAAAACAACAAATAATGAGAAGAGCCCGTGTATTTTTAATTTCTTATTGTATTCATTATTCGGGTGGAAGAGAAAAAAGAACTTAATTCTCAATACAAGTAGGAAAAATTAAGGATTGGCTAGATAAGTGCTGCAGATAAGTGGTTTTTCCTGTAGCCGCAATGTGTTCTTATCTTTTGAAAAAAAGAGTTTGGACAACAGTTTTTTATGAAAAAATCTCCTGTTAAGTTACTTTAGCTGAAAGCTAAATCCAAAACGGAGCGTCATCTCGGAAAATGGGGTTTACCAGTATGTAGATCTTAAAAAGGAGATTTTAACGGTATCTGTAACTCATTTTTGCCCATAAGTGCCTTTAGTTGGTTTTTGCTATAAGGGCACGATTTTCCCAGTTTCGCTATTAGTATTCATAAATAGAATTTCCAATGTCTCGCATTTTTGTGTATTCAATTTGTATGTTTAATCGTTTTCCTTCCTCTTTAAAAAGATACAGGAAATTGTAAATAAGATTAAAATAATTAAAAAAAAAGAAACAACCACCTAAATAGCTCTGCCAGTAACGCTCTTAAAAAAAAAAATATCTCCTTTCTACAGCCGACCCTCCCGACCTTATGCATTTTCCACAGCCTGTACCTACAGTATCAGGCATGCGTCGGACAGGCGACAAGGCGACACGGGCGCGGCGTGGGGGCGACAAGCAAACACGTCACAACACGTCGCGCGGGCAAACGTCGACGTGACGTGACGCCCACAAATGGCGGCTACATTTGACACAGGCTAACTTTGAGCAGTGAGTACCTTGACAACATTCTACGTAATGTAGGCTTAGGCTTTATTTTGTGTATTAATATAATTATTTCTGAGTTGTCTTGAAATAGGAGTGCATTACAACACTTACTAATATGGGAAAATAAAGATTTGTTTGATTTAAGAAATTAAAACATCGCTTCGCGGAGTCGACAGTACCTACTGCTGCTTAATTCATGTATTACGCTTATTTTTTATGCTTAGATACTACAAAAATCAAAACCAGAATAACCATTGGTGAAATAGGTGCTTCTACCAAGCCAATCTATCGCGGTGTCGCAAATGAAAAAACAAAATGACTGTCTAAATCCTTTACATACTGACAAAACATTTGGCCAGTATCACAGTCCATTGTCAAATGCTGACCGAATAATTTCCAGCGAGATTGCCGCGTGGATGTGCAATCTTCGGGATTAGCCGGTCGCCGGCGAGTTATGGACGTTAAACAACGTAATGTATTGGCTAGCTGCTATTTATTGCCTTTATCCTATTGCCTGAGCGTTGCGCGCAATGTATATGGGACTTTCCAAGATTTGTTTCGCTGGCAAGCATTGTAACTGTTGCTTGTAGGAATCTACGTATTTTTTATATAGATCTATTTATGTGTGTTGTTTGTTATTATAGAGTAGAATGTATTTAAACTAGTTTGATATTCTTCGCAGACCCTAAAATATAAATCATCATTTTCACTGAACATATTTAAGTTTCAGAGAATTTAATACAATAATTGAAGAGTAGATAATCCAAGTGCTACAAGATTACTGTTCTGAGTATACAGTGGCTCTCGATATCGATTCCAAGTAACTTCAGTCTGATCGTAAACTCGAGCTGAGTTGTTTATTCTGTCGAGTTAGTTGTTATATTCTAGGAATTCCAGATAATTCTATCTAAAGATGATCCGGATTAAAACAACGTTTGACTTTTTATAGAAAATAAATTGTAACATTGTTTGAGCAAGAAATTAATGCTAAACCATATGGCGAAAGGGAGTGTCAGACTTCTACTGACTAAAAACCACCCATGTTCCTTCTTAGGTCTTTATGTCGAGGCCGCGGAATCTCTTGCGAACAACCCACAGCCCAAACCTCAAATGTGAAAACCTGTGACTGAGTGACGACCAAAAACTAGAAAGAGAAGTGTCGCGAGATGGGTAGACGTCATTGTTGCCACCGAAGGAATATCCTGGGTGAGGCTGGCACAACAAGATGGAGGCTTTACCCAGCTGTGGGTGTAGTCGGGCTACGGACCATGATGATGAAAGGAGAAACAATGATAGCAAATTTGATAGCAAATACCGCCATTAATAAACATTAAAAATAGAAGTTACAAATGGGAGCAGATCGCTCATATAAAATTAACATAAAATTCATAAATTAATGCGATTAAATTAAGTTGAATAGCATGATTTCAATTTCCATTGTGGAAGTTATTGTATAAATACAAAACACTGACAGCTATTGCCGCTTACCTAGGCTCTCAGACCAGGTACTCACAGTCCACAAATGGACAATAGTATATTATGCAACTAGTGAATAAAGGACGGATTTAAAGCGAGGGCCGTAGATGAGTCACGAGCAAGTGAAGGATTCTAATGATTGAATCACGAACGCAGCGAGTGATTCAACTGTTAGAATCCTGAACGACGCGAGTGATTCATGGCCCTCGATATAAATTCGTACTTTATTCAGGAGTTGCATACTATACTTTATATCATGACTACGAGAAAAGACATAATTTAAGCGAAAATAGAAATTTAATCAAGAAATAAGAATTGTTACATTAATTGAAATGGACATTAAAATTAGAGCAATGACTGAAATTAAGCGTAATTTTCTTATTATTATCATTAGGGTAGTCAACTTGTGAAACAATATTTATTAATCTAATGCCAAACTCCTTGTCGCAAATATCGACCAATCAAATCTCGAGAATTTATTTGCACCAAAGAGTTTTGAATTTCGAATCTTAGCGCAAGGAGTTTGTGTAAGCATTGAAATAGAGACCGGATATATTTTTGTGTTCCAAATTCAAACACCAAAATAGTGAATAAAAACAAAACAGTGAATAAAAGGCCTTTTTATTCACTGTTTTGCGTGAATAAAATAAGCTTTTCAGAGTAGGTATGGTATAAAGTTAAATTAACTTAAAAAAAACTTTGCAGCCATACCCCACTTCAAGGTTTTGCGTAAATATTGCCGAATATTTCGAAGTAATCTAATACCGGTCTAATATTATCAGAACTGGGGTGACACCAGAATAAAAGGTCTTGACAAATTGAATACCAACTCAAGGTTATATAAAGGGCAAACAGTGGTCCCGAACTAGCAAAATTATCCGTGTTTACCTGTTCCCACACCTTTGATCCGCTATCAAGCGTTTATGAACACACCCTATAATACATGGGCAGTTTATTATTTTATAAATTCGCTTGCACAAAGGTCCGAGTCGAACCCAATTTACGCCTCGAGGAACATAAAGGGGGTTGGAGAACCAACTTTGGTGTGCTCCTCCGGAAATGTTGCTGTATCACTTATATTTGGGATACAAGGATGAGTTTTGCTTGGTTTAGGATGCGTAGAATTGTACAGATAGTGTTGTATTAGTGCGACGTCCTGTGGACGACAAGATCACGCCTCGGCTTCGTTAACTTCTATTTATTGATTTCGCTCCAAGATGTTTATAGTTCGCTTCTGGTAAAAGATTTGTGGCTCGAATATCCACTGTTACACTATTTCTGTAAGTGGGTGACGACGGAGAAACGAAACGATAAATATGGGAGGTATTTACTGAAACGTTTCCTTTGGCGATTAAAATAGATTTAATGTTCGGTTTCAGGATTTATGTAAACACAAATAAATGTAATACTTGTATGAGAGACGACAAACACTATTAGCTCGGCTTACTCCGCCTGGCATAATATTCTAGTTATGAATACATAGTCTGTGTTTATGTCAGACATTACTTCAGTTTGGAAGCCTAAAGTCAAATAAAAGTCGCTGTATATTAAACACCGCTGGAAACATTGCGATTTACTTTGATTTACATAAAATAAACATTATTCTTGGATTTATTTTCTTCGATGGCCGAATTTCTAAATAGTAGGTAGCTGCTTGGAATACTAATAAAAATAAATCAGCAATTTCAAAGGTCATCCTATCGATGTATTTTTGATAAACTCGTGCGATATTAGAATGTTACACAAGTCTATACAACATTAACGACGTGTTTTGATACAAACACGTATCAATGATCGATCACTGAAATAATAATTGAAATGTGAGTCTTTGAATACAAAACACAAACGCTTCCACACACAACGGCAGCAAATAAAGCAAATCGCTGATTTCCCAAAGTGCCCTCCCAAGCTCTTTGTGCGGCGCGATGTAGACATTAATCGTTGCTTCCAAAAGCACTACAATACAATAAAAGCGCTAAACACCGCCACAATGAGCTCCACTAAATATTTCACTACAAAAAGCTTGCGCTGTCTCACTCTAACATTTTCGCGATTGGAATGAGACATTACAGGGATAAATGGTTTCCTTTGATGTCGACGCAGCGACGCCGACGTACCACCGTGGCTACATATCACTTAGTATTCTTACGTTTACTGTCAGACATTATACAGACTAAAAAATAATTACTAAGAAAATGTAACACACTGTATTAATTCCAGCGCACTTAAAGGATGTTTTTTTATTGGCGTGAAATACGTGGGTGGTAATGATTTATTTGTTTTATTCTTTTCTTAGTACTTGATGAGTAGGTACAGTGAGGAGCACCATTATGTGTACACTTGGCAACTTTAAACAATTTGTAAACCTGCAACTGCATTGACTGCAATTTTTTGTTGATACGAATACGCACCTAGTCTTTTGGAATCTATGTTATAATGAAATGGGTATAATATCAAAGTTCCCACCGCCACAAGAGAATCGCTTTTTGATTTAGGTAAGTGTTTACATATAGACGCTGATGACAGTACCACAGTGGTCCGCTAATATTGTCTTTGTTCCGTCCGGATCGATCCGACGATAAGTCTATCGCTGATCGCTAAATAAATTATTGCCTTTGTATGGCCGTCTTTATTTGTTTTGTCTATGTCGCAGTCGGTCTCTTCTGATTCGTCACCATTTTGTTTTATAAACACTGCCTGGAAATACTTCGCTTTAGCCAAATAAAGAGAAAATAGAATGAGTTTGTTTTAGTTATTTGCAATGACTGGCTCATTTCATGCTTTGGTCAGATTTTTAGCTGATTGTTGATAAAAGACTGGGCAAGAAACTCCAACAAGGATAATATTGTGAAGTACATAACCCAGTGGCCAAATCAAATCTGCTTAGGGTACTGGGTAAGCAAGAAGAAACAAAAACAAAAAAGTGAAAAATAAACATCACAAGAAAAAGCAGCTTCTGAAGTCGGTGACATTTTGTTTGTTTAATTTCGTTTTCTTTGTCACCGACTTCAGAAGCTGCTTTTTCTTGTGATGTTTATTTTTCACTTTTTTGTGTTTTTCACTTTTTTGTTTTTGAAGTCGGTTTTATTTTTTGCAAAAAAGTTTTTTATTTTTCCATTTTTAGTTGTTCCCAAACAAATAATAGGTTTTATTTATACCCAATAAATGGAACATTACATAATATCTTACTGTCCAAATCTGGGTGTACACATCTGCGTACCCCCTCAGATTATACAGGCGTGATGTTACGTCATGATGTTGTATAAACAATAAACATCCAAGCGATTGCAGCAATCACGACAGATTTGCCGTCTATTTTTGAAGAGTTCTATTGTATATCTCCGAAGATCAGGATCAGATCTTCACCAAATTTAAATGGGACCACCTCAGGAGTATACTCTTTCAAATAAAAAAAGAATTTTGAGAATCGGTTCACAAATGGAGGAGAAATCAGGTAACATACATAAAAAAAAAAAAAAAAAAAAAATACATACACACGAACATATAACCTCCTCCTTTTTTGAAGTCGGTTAAAAATGGTTACAAATAGATGTTTTCAAAATAATAAAATAGTTGTTGTGTTCTGCACATATCCCACAACAACCACTACCAACTTAATACAACCAATGTAAAGTGTACACACATTTATAAAAAATCTTATTTCAAAAATTATCTTTGATTTATGAGTACAGTTTGACTTGCGTTAATAAATCAAATATCAATGTCACCTACTTAATTTATCGTCACACAAAAAGATGATTTGTTACCAAGTCCTAATCAGCTGACTCAAAAGAAATAAAACTCAAAATCTTCACACATGCAATCACTTAAAACCATCAATACCAAAGAATTGGATGAAAACAAGCTATCAATGCTGGGAAAGTTCACGCCAGCTAGTGCGGGAGGGGGGGACAGAAAGATTAATGATGTTTCATCCCTCGTTACACCCCTTGCATCAATCACTTAGCCCTTTGATGTATTATTTACTCCCAAAGTTATTTTTGTGTCTCTTCTGTTTTTGAAGGGGCACAAATATTTTTCAACGCCATCTGTCTATTATAGATGGCGTGTTTTGATAGTAAGTGGGGTGAAGGGGGGTGAAGTGGGAATAGTTTTGGCAAATGTTATGATGATGGCGAGGGGTTCTTTTGCCATGATTTGGGGGTGAAACGAAAACAAATGGTCAGCTGTTTGTTGGAGATTGCTGACTTAGTTTAATAAATAGAGAAGGATTAATGTTATTCAACATAACATCACGCCTGTAATTCACGCATTAGTACACCCACATTTTGCCATGTTTAAGACCCTTGTTGCCGGATACAACTCCAAAATCCGTGACTATTAAGAAATTCCTAATGGAAATACTCCACTGGACGACTAGACTTATAGAGATGAATAAGGTATTGACCTCACTAACCA
This sequence comes from Diarsia brunnea, assembly GCA_949774965.1. Taxonomy (NCBI): domain Eukaryota; kingdom Metazoa; phylum Arthropoda; class Insecta; order Lepidoptera; family Noctuidae; genus Diarsia; species Diarsia brunnea. Next base: position 519,286 of record OX459014.1, on the reverse strand, counting down.
ATGTAAATAACTTAAATCAATAGGAATGTTTACTGACTAAAAAAAAATGATTCTAATCAGTCCGTCTGTTAGATCATCGAAAAACATTAGATACGTATTTTTTGTTTTATCATATCAATAAAAATTGACGAAGATAAAACGCATTAAAGATTTGAGTGGGGGGTTGTGGTGTCACTCACCGGTAAAAAATGTCATACTAATGTCTTAGAATATCACACACGAGTTTTGAAAGCACTGTATCGTCTTCATTGTTTGTTTGCGCGAAAAAAGAAAAAATATGTGTCCAAGATTTTTGGAAGTCTACCTGACGGACTAATTAGTTTTGTAAACTACCCTATTTGTTGACCATTCCAGTTTCCTTTAGAAGGAAATTGGCTACAAATAGCTACCAATAATTTCAAGAAAAGACACTAAATAGATGAAAAATTAGTACCTACCCAATGACAGGACACTGGACAGATTATGATGAAGGACATTTTAATAATAAAGGAACAAGGTCTTGTTCCCAATAAATCTTCTCCCCGAGGGGTCTATTAACTAATCATATTGAATATGCTTCAAGTTACCAAATAAAACCTTGAACTCAGTCACCAAACACGTGATTGGTGTCCGTGACCCTAATCCTAAAGTAATCGCCATTGATGATACTTTATAGGCACACTCGTAAATACCCATCAATACATATTTATTGCAAATTATAACAGTTATGAATAATAATAATTTAATTTTGATGAATTGAACCGAAACCATACCTTATTTAGAGTTGGCAACAAAAAACAAGTTGTTTTTAGGGTTCCGTATCATTTTGATGTCCGTCTGTCTGTCAAGACCCTATATCTCGGGAACGCTTGTAGATATCGAGTTGAAATTAAAATCAAGTCAAGTCTCAAAACCCTGTGAAAAAATCAAACTTCTATGTTTACGTTAAAAAAGATTCGGCCGTTCATGATCCGTATATTTCGACACTCTCCTGAAAACAAAATGTACAGGGTACTTCTCGTTGACCTAGAAAAATGCACCAACTAAATACCAACTTCCCTCAGTGCGCGGGTCGAACTCGCACTTGGCCAGTTTAATTTTTGATGCATCATTGAGCATTTGGAAACAGCCTTGAAAAATATGCCAATAGGTTATATTAATACGGTATTACAATAATATCAAGTAGGTACGGCTGTTAAAAAAACAGATGAATCTATTATACCGACCAGGATGTAATGTCAAATGAGCACTTCTTTTTTTATCTTATACTGGTTTGAAAGTTCATTGAAATGGAATTTTTTGTGGACGGGAAATAAATCTATTCTTACTGATTAATAAGAATCCATACCGCACATAAAAAGATCAAGGGCAGAGATAAATTGAAACCGCAAAGTCAAATATGTTCGACACTTAAAATGTAGTTACATTGAATTAATTCGAAGAACTTAACATGACATTACTAGCCATTCCTTTGAAGTGCTTACTCATAAATATAATGATATTTCTATTGGACTGTGATTGTAAGGCAAACAAGTTGAAGGTTTGACAAAGAGGTCTCCGTCACCCACAGATACATAATGCAATATCTGAGGCATTGCAGATGTGTTGATATTTTGACACAAAACAGAAATTTCTCATCATCATCGTCAGCCTATAATGCTCCCACTGCAGGGACTCAGGCCTCCTCTCTAGAAGAGGAATGGGCTCTAATCAACCAAACGGGCCCAGTGCGGGTTGGTAAATGTCACATGTCTTGAATTTCTTGGTTCTAAGACATGCCGGTTTCCTCACGAGGTTTTCTTTCACCGTTTTGAGAGCAGAGGTGATGTAATAAATTACACAAAGTAATGCGCCTGACTGGGTTCGAACCCACGACTCACTGTTCGTAAGTCGGGGCCGTAATTTTTTTTTTGAGAAATTTCTCATGTGCTTTTAATTGGTCAATATTAATGATTTTCCAACTATAACCCCACTTGGGCTACAGCCCGCGCCCTCTGTCAGAGTTTCCCAGCAGTGGGACCATTAGAGGCATTTTAGTTCTACTCCTTACTCCCTGGAGGGGTTAGGCAAAGGTGTTTTTAATCGTATACCCTCATTTCGCCAGTTATGTTTAGGTCCCATTTGAAAGGGACAATCTTCTTGCAATTCCCGGGCAACAAATTCGGACTCCGTGGATGTTACTGAAGGAAAAATCCAAAAAAAATAACCCGATTTGGGAATCAAATCCAGGAGTTTATGCGCAGCAGTCGCGCTTGCACCCACTTAACTAACGAAGAAGATTTTAGTTCTAATGGTAGTTATTTAAAATGGATTGCCAGCCAGCTTCCAAATCGGTAGACATGAAATATTATATTTATTCTTCCCTTGGTAATATTCGTACTTGATACGATACCATAAACATAGTCTTAGGATGTTTTCCGAAGTTTAATAAACAACATTCCAATACCACTCTGCCTTTTTTGTTTTTCTAACATTTCGCAAAATCTTCGGAAGGTCACTCCTAAGAGATTATACACATTAAGTATAGATTTACATAATATTTTAGTAAGTAGGAATTAAATCAAATGGGTATAGGTATAGTTTAAATATCATCAAAAGGCCAGAGGATTAAATTGAATGGTTTCTCTATAAGGGTAAAAAACCGAATTTAATAGGTGTTTCAAATCTTACATCTTTTTTGTTATTTTAACTATCTAGGATAATAGTTAAATATTTAATAAATCAGGCCACAAAATAATAATAGATAACATCTGTGCACTTAATGTGACAAAACGAATTAATTAGAGTAAGGATTTGTTTATTATTTTTTTTTGTATTGATTCTGTAGTAACGATCTTGAGAATGATAACACAGAAAATGTACTTCAATGATCCGCTAGATGGCGCTAATGGTATCAAAAGTTTATGTTAGGTACAATATCAGAATCTGATCTATTCGCCCACTATTGAAAAGTCCTGTTATTCAAATATTGATCGTAATGTCTTAAATAATCGCTAAAAAACTCTGGATAAAAACTTATCTAAACACATTTTATTTGTTATTAGATACAAAACTACGATCTGCCACAAATTGTAAACTTGACACTTAATAAATCACTTAATAATTAATTAAAATAATATAATAATAATGACACAGGACTCTATTTAGCTAAACTGACTCTATCTAGCTTGTGATTTTCACACAAATTCCACAGTCATGTTCAGATATTAGGTACTAGGAAAATTGAGTGAAAAATGAAGAGATTCTAAAATTATCAGAGTCGTTTTGCTCCATTTTACTTTACACCAATCCCATAGGCCATACACCCCTTTTCTCTAGCGGCTGTTCATTAAACCCTGCGTGCGCAGAAAAATGGCAAAAAGATTAGGTAAAACTCATCCCAATATACACGAAATAAAGACCGTCTCAGCAGCAGCTAAGTTCAAATCGATTAAGGCTAATAGGACATTACGATATTCATCAAATCGCTGATGTACACAGTACAAGGCAATGAACTCTGGCTAAATCGATTTACTAAAATAAATGTGCTTTTAAAAGCGTATAGTGTAATCGAGTTGTGGCCAGTTGATTGAGTACGTGTCGTAATGATAATATAAAGATGAGTCTTTAAAGGTCAGATGTGTGGTATCTACTTGCAAGAGGCGGTATTTGTTTTTAGATGAAATTGAAAGTGTTACAAATGAGATTTGCTCTTTGGGAAGTCCATGTTTTTTGTTGTTGTTTTGTCTATGATGTCATTGTTAGTGAGTGGCACCAATTAGATCACGTAAGAGCTCTTTTGTAATTTGTTGGTCACTTGGTTTAGGTCAGTAGGAATAGAGGTGTAAAAATCGGTTTCGTTTTTCTTTGGTACGTAGAACACTTTTTATGTGTGAAGTGATAAGTACAAATGCTTTATGTTTATATAATATTGTTATACCAGAGACTACCTTTTTTATGGAGGGTGGGAAATTATCAAATGACTCCTTCCGGTCTGGGCAGAGCGGCATGGGAGTGTCAGACTTCTTCTGACTAAAAACTACCCAGGCTCCTTCTTATCCCTTTGTGTTGAGACCGCGGTGTCTCTTTCGAACAACCCGTAGACCCGACGCGCTGATTGTTTTACATTACTTGAGATTTCTACATGTACCTTTGTAATTCATATGATGTACGTATTAAAGAAAAAGCAACCCACTTATGTATGAATTATTATAATTTGCAGGGTTTTTCTAAATTCTGAATGTAACTGTACCCATGTTTTCCCTGTTAATGTTATAAAAGATGCCATGGGTTCCACAATGGTGTGCTATTTGTAACCAGCGCTGTGACGTCACGAACATCTGTCATGCGGTTTGCACATGTCCTAACACTAGGGCTGTCAAAAACAGAAACAAGACAGGAACGAGAGAAAATTCTGAATTTGAAAAAAAAATGTAATGTTTTTAGTGTGTTTGTACATTTATGACGAAAAGTAGAGAATTATGAAAGAAGGAGACACACTGACACACTGAGGATTAGGGGAGGTGAACGAAATTGACAATGATGTACATTATACGGAGCTAGACTTATGTGAAAATGTTTATTAGTTAAGTTTTAGCTTTGGATTTCTATATTGTTGCGATTCTATAAGGAATATTTAATTTTAAAGTCAATAGGGCCTATTAAATAGGACTTAATGGTCACTTGCATACTAATCTAATATCACACAAATTGTATAATTATAGTACACTCTACGTAACGCTAAACTTAGCGTTACGTAGATATTTGATGATTCATAGATTTTGGTGAACTTATGAATAAACAAATATAACTTAGACTTTGTTTAAACTAGTTTTTGAAGATGTCCAGGATGTTATTAATTCATCTTGTCTGACATTTCATTTTGTGATCTGTCTTTGAATAAGTTTCTATAATTAAATGGCAAAAGTCTACAGTAATAATATTAGTGGTAATAGTAACAATAAATGCTATGAGTGACGAAAATTCTTTGAATGCCAGCCCTAGGCGTGGCCTTGTTAGGTTATTTAGAAATGATTTAATAAGAACTTGTAATTTAAATAAGCGTTTAGTGGGTGAGTGATTGTGTAGGCGTTTTTAAAGGTTAAGGTTTCGCCAATTATTTTAGGCATTTTTATGAAGTTTTCGTTTTCTTGTCACTGAGCTAAATGGCCAGTTTTTCTGTGTTTTTATTATTATTTACAACAACGATTTTTTGGAGTTATTTATTGTTAAAAAAACTAACCTTTATACCTCATTAGTCAACTGATCCCACTCATTTGGAACCTGTGGAATGAGTTTATTAATTAATTATTTCCCTTTGAACGATTGGACCCGACAAAAAAAATATATCGCCGAATCAAGCCTAGAGCTATGTCAATACATTATTGTGTTTTAGGAAAAAGAACCGATTAGATATCGGCCACTGTAGTCTTTTTTTAATAGCAAACATTTATTTAGTTTGGTTCACTATTCGCACGGAAAGGCCTCGAACAAAATATCAAATACCAGGAGCGCAGACGCCATAAAAAGTAACCAATCAAAAAAGCTCACACCTTGCCTACGAAGTATTGCAAGCATTCTATGAAAGAGTGAAATATGCGGGCCACAAAGGGCGGTTCACACTGCAATGCAATTTGTATCGCTTCGGGGAACCTTTCACGTTCGGTGGCGATGAAACTTCGTGTCGCGCTCACCTTTGAACACTTGCCTTTACGAATAGTCGTGATCGGGATAGGTTGGTTCTACATCAATAAATTGGCTGGTAGTTTTGATAGGGTATTTTGTTTCAGATACTTTGGATATGTAAAATTTAACAGGTATAAATTGTTCGATAAAATAATAAATGTTAACCACTAACGGAGTTTTTCGTCGACTGGACCCGCTTGCAAGTGTTGCTTGTCCCACAGTAAAACTATAAAAAAAAAAGTTTTCGACTGATCTCGCGGGTCCACTTCGAGTGGGTTCAGTTGACCAGACTCAAAGATCACGTCTGTAGGGATAGGCATAAACGTGTCTAAACAAAACCATGTTCCATGTTATAGAGGGTCAATTTATAACCACCATGAAACAGGAACAAATCCAGATAACTACAAAACATACTTGTGTGCCACTCACTAACAATTTTCTACACGATAACTGACAAATGCTTGAACTGACTGGAGAGGTCTACCCGAATTTGTGTGGTTCTTTTTTCAAAAGACCATCTTAGACACCAGTGCCTTATATGAGTATAGCAAGATTATTACGTATTTCAATTCACTAACCTACATTTCACACACACAGACCTTTTTATTTTGTTATTTCTTTATCATAACATTATGTATTGGTTGGTTTTGTAATATTTGTCATTATTACCAACAACTTCTATTGTTATCTAGGTGTTTAACTGTAAGTACATACGACACGACACCATAATGCATTCGATCCAAACTTTTGTCTGAAATGTTTGCATATACTTTTTTTACTTTGGAATTACCCACATTATTTTTGTCATCAATTCATCATATGATCGACTAATACCCACTAGTTTCTGTATTCTTATAGTCATAATAATTATACTCTGGTCAGTGTTTAAAAATGTTATTAAAATTTCCGGTAATTCTGTGGAAGTGTGAGTGTTTGTGAACGAGGAAGACTGACCTGCCGTGATACAGTTTTCACTAGTACGGAGGTCAGTGTGAATCAAGCTCAAACAACCGCATAATAAACACAGGTATTTATAACTAATATTATGTGTTTAAATTTGTAATTCTAGACGCAAAAAATTGTTGGGATTTGTATGTAAGGTTGTTCTTTTGTATTGCCAATAAACTTTTTTGTATTTTTGTATTTGTATAAGATTATGTCTGGATCTTAAAATAGATTATATTATATACCTCTGAGATTATTTCAGCTGTTTCTCCTTAGAGTAGTCAGGCGTGTAAAATAATTCTAAAAACCTATTTGCAATATAAACATTATTTAATTTATCAATTCCGTAACGGTAAAAACAATCAACGGACATAAATTAATTAACGGAGATACATATCTTTTGTTTTATTTTTTGCATGGCTGTTTATTTGACAGCTTAAATAGTTAGTAAGTACTTCCACCTGTGTGGCCTTTTACTAATGACTTCTTAATTATGTGTGTCATTGTCACCCTGCTTCCTCGAGACATTCAATTAGACTCACAATAGGAAAGTATTTAGACTCATGGTCACCCGCTAACAATTCAATTCACTGAATCAGACACAGGGCTATTATTGTAGATATTTTGTCCTACCAGCAATGATCATTTTAATCAATAAAATAATATTATTACGCCATGCACGAACAAACATTATTAAATTAAAAAGACTAATTGGTGCAACATTCGAAAATAATTTACTTTCGAAACCAAAGTATTAATGATAGTTTATTATTATTTTACTAAATGAATATGAATAGCGGTAATACCCGATCTTTCATCTGGATAGAGTTATTTAAATAATTATAGATCGTATAAACATCATTCACTCATTCGATTCAGTTTTAGCAATTAATTTATTATGAAGCCAATAATTGTAGTTCTAATTACTATAATCATCACGTTTATAATTAAATTACTTTCATCGATGTTTTAAGTTTATTACCGCTATATAAAATTGGTAGCAGTAAATACTTGAATAATAATTTTAAAGTATCAGGTGGTCCACAGTAGGTAGGTACGTTAATATTATAGTTCTTGATCGCAACCAGTGTCTTAGCAAAAAACCTATCGCTAAATATTAAGATAGTACTAGCTAACCCGCTAGATGGCGCTAAAATACGTTCAAATTATAGAAATGATCTTTATGAGAGAAGAAGGTAAGACATGTACGAAAGTAACTCTATTACGAATACAAACTATGTGAGTCTAATTCCAGCATTTTTTTCTGCTATTCATACCACCAACTTCTCTACTTCTAGCGTTTTGCGATTCCCGCACGGTTTTCACAAAAACACTTTACCGCTTTAAGGGTCTCCTGTCCATTATTCTACTCGAAATGAGTACATCCCACCTGGACATGCATTGCCATGATTAATCTGGAAATCTTTAAACAGTGTCTGGACTCAGGTTACCGAAGCAAGTAAAGCTGATGAGACGAGATGTTGTCCCACAAACCTTTTACTCGTGTCCGACGGCGACATGTTGTTGTCTGCAAGCAGCGACTGATGGACGCCACTGATGAAGCATGAGCATTGAACCGACTCAATTTAAATTTATATCGACTCGTATAAAATAATGAATATATAATATACTGACTAGATATTATTACGACTTTAGTTCAGGCGAATTTTGAAATCCTAACATTCCACTCCAGAGGGTAATTATTGAATTTATGAATAACAATTTTCATATTCTGAGAACTTCCGATATGTTACTGAGCATTCAATGAAATTGAATTTCTGTCGTATTTCGGAATTTACCAATTTTATTTTGAGAGCGTTCGGATTTCCTAGAACCAGACCAATAATTTAAAGCGGAAATTTTTTGTCATATATGTTTGCGGTTAAATAGTTTTTCAAGTTGACAAACATTACGCTAAAGGACTTATGGCAAGCGGATTTCAATGAAATATCAGTATTACGTCCTACTGCCACTGAACATTGAGTTTGTGTTATTTTTTATTCTTAAAAAGAAACTCAGAATGTCGTGTTATGAAACTGAAATGGAGATGAGCTGATCACCTTGTAATATGACAGGTTAAGTAACTGGGTGACGTCCAAGAACTTGAACGGATATATAAAATAGATGGACCAACTTTTTGAAATCATTCAGACCTCCAAAATAAAGACCATGGTAAAAAAATAAGAAAAACGCTTTAAAGTACCTACGCTTAATGGATGACGTGTTTATTCAATATAATATTTTAGGTCAAAATAAAATCACTTTAATCAGTGTTTTTTTGCTTGGATATCTTTGGTTAGACGTACTGAATGCTGTGTTGAAATTTGTTCATCTATTTTAATGGGACCTTATATTGGTTGTCCAGGGGCGAAATTGCTTGTGTATTGGAATGTCATGATGATTCAGATGATAATTCAGGATCATATATTGAATATTAATATTTATGTACATTCTATGAAAGTAATTATCTCGTCCTATAATATGAACAGACAAATCTATCGCCAAATAAAATAAGCCCAAAAACCACCACAAAAATAACAACGAGCCAATATTAGCTCCCACTTTATTAGCAGCCTGTACCCAATATACGGTCAGCAGCAGTAGGTATCGAATAAAGCAATAAGTGTTCATTAGTAGGGTTAGCAGCGGAATAGAGTAAGTACCGTGTTTGCTCCGTGTTCGTACACACTACGTACTCTTCACGCGGCAGTCCTATTTCTTGGCCCGGATAAAAGACACGCGCATTGGATTGCCCGGGAGTTGGGCACCGGGAATTTATTTTTAGATTTTCTTGAGGTATTTGCTGTTCTTATGATTAAAGTTGGGGATATACGGATATGACTTTAATAGATAAGGTAATATTGTCATGAGCATAAGAAAACATTATGACTGGTATTTTTGAAAAGGTTAGAGATATGTGTACCTGTAAAACACCCATCTTTTGCATGTTATGTTTAAGTTCCATATAAAAGTAAGGGAGCCTATTGCCACCAACCGGGCACAAATCCACGCTCCGGAATCGAATCCAAGATCTCATGCTGTACAGACACTCCTGCGACCACGAGAAGCCGCCACAACAATGAGTGTTTTTTTCCAATAAGTTTGACTTGGGGTTAATGTATGTGTGTACAAAATCAGTTTGTAATTAAAAGTTATCCAATATGAAATAAATAATCAAATTACTACGTGCAAACCGTATGATCAACTTTTTGAAGCAATTGAACATTTATATTTGCTGTAATTATTTGCATTTTACCTCACAAGTAATTATTGATAATTTAATTTCATATTCAGATCACAGTTCATATAATATTATATTGTAGGTAATCAAATTCGTTCATTTTGCTAGTTCCGTTTAATCATTGAAGCGTTTTTTTAAATGTACAGATTAAGAAAATGAATGAACATTTAATAAAATATATTTATTTATTCGGATATCAAACAAGCGATACACAAATGTAAAAAAGCTATAGTTATATACAAAAATGGTTCATACATGAGTTTTTACGAGTATATTGTCTCACTACAGTTATAATGTCATCACGCTATCATTTTATTTTACTCCTTTTATTTTCATTTAACTCCACCCACAATCCCTCCATCTTTTGAATCTTTGAGCGTTACCAAAATACCCTGAATACCGCTCGAAATAATATTTCTCCCCTCAAGGCAATGCATGCATAAGCGATCTCTCACATTCATAATTATTTATGTATGTAAAGTACAGGTAAGTATGCACACCCTCGCTTAAATATTAATCACATATACGAGTACATTACTGTAGGTACTGTTCATGACTCTCGACTAACAAAGCACATTTAAAATGCTCTAATCAGCTGTTTTTTAAACCAGACTGCTAAACTATGCGTAACACTTTATTTTCATCATCATCATTTCAGGCAAAAGACGTCCACTGCTGGACATAGGCTTCCCCCAGCTGTCGCCTCATTGGCGGGTCCCGTGCGTCTCGCATCCAGCGGATTCCCGCAACCTTCGCCAGGTCATCGGTCCACCTAGTGGGAGGCCTTCCAACGCAACGTTATCCGGTTCGCGGCCGCCACTCCAGAACTTTTTGACCCCATCCGTAGTTTCTTGCCCATTATTTTCCTGTGATAGGAACCAGCTTTGAATGGGAAACTAGCTTCATCTTTTTGACTGACGACTCGTCAACAATGTAACAAGCCTGTTTGAAAACGCTTTGAGTTTGAAAACAAAGAGCAACAACATACCGAATTCCTTTTACACACCGAATACCGAATTCCTTTTCACACCACATACCTAAAAAAACTAAAGAATAAAAACGTAATTCCCAACTCCCGGTGTATCCGGGTGGGTGCATCGAGTAATCGGTTTACTCGGACCGAGGCGCCTCGAAACGGACTGCGATAGATTTACTCGCCTCATTTTGCTCGACACGAGACGAGGGCGACTCTATTTGAGAAAACTTATACTTGTGTAAGTTCCCTTTGCGAGTAAATTACTCGTGTTTCGTTTTTCTCGGTAGAGATGTGAGTTTGTAGAGTGGGTTTTTTAATTTAAAATTTATTTCGAATGTTGACGAAGTTTTGATGTATACCAAGATATATTTCTAGGTTACTAGACTTGCAGGGATTAGTAGCTTAGCTCTCTAAAACTACAGTTTCAATGAACTTGGTTCTACCTGTTGGTAGTAGTTACTAAAAGAGAGCTTTAACTTTCTCTTTCGACGCTTGCACTAGAAATTTTGTGAAAATTAATTTATTATACGTCACACTCACACTCCAAAATGACTGACATTGTTCCAACTAAGCCAATAAGAGGTATTTTTGAATGTCAAACAAAGGATTGTAACAAAGTATTGATTTTAGTTAGGTACGTTGAATTTTGGTGGTTCATTTTATATGATTCTAAGAATTAGACAAAATGCTATGTAGAAATGTGGCTCACCTCAATCTCAATGTAGCCTTTTGTGATAATTCGTCGAAGGACAAAATGATGAACAGCAGCCATCAATTGAGCGTAATGTTTTACCAGAATGTTACATTAATCTCTTCATCAAAGCATCCATTCCGCACCATAACCAGTTCGCCCTCTGTCCAGCTAGATAGGCCTGCATTCATACCAAAATGACGGCCTAGAACCAAATCAGCAGTCCTGCTTCAAAGCGCGTAGTGTGTGGAGTTTCCGGAATACCGTGTGTCCGCCTGTGTCCGGCCTCTGTCCGGTGGGAGCTTAATTTGTTTGTGCGTGGTTCGTTGGTGGCAGAAGTTGTGCTTGTGTACTAAGCCTTATTAAACCTAATAGAATTGAACAAATATTTCACTCGTCTGGCCTTCACTGTTCGATTGAAATGTAATTAGTTCTAGCGCTGAGTTGCGAGTTAATTGTATGATTTTATCGCATAGTAACAATATCGGAGCAGAACCTTCTAGGAATGTTATTGAAGATATAAAATCAAAACAAAGTTTGACTCAGAGCTGCCAATGTTAATGATTGGTTTTATTACGATCTCTTGATAACAATTATTATTTAGATAAGATACGAGTATGCTAGAGACTTTATTTATGTGGGAAAATTATCAAATTGATGAAGTTATAGATTGTTTTAGAACTATGTGGTGGATCTCAAGTACGAAAAATCTTCGAATTATAAAGGGACCAAGGGCTGGCTTTTATCTTGGTCAGAGGCTAAGTGTTGCTATACAACGTGGTACTGCCGCCAGTCTTTTGGGCACATTACCGGCTGACAGCGTTGTGAAGCATTTTTTTGATGCCCTTTTATAGTTTCTTGTTAGTTTATTTAATAGTTTTAAAAAAACCTACTTGTTGGTCTAATTGTCCGAAATGTAACTGCTGAGCATGAGGTTGGATTCCCAGGACAAAAAAAGTGTTTTAGGGTTTTTCCATCAGACATCAGAGGAGCGCGGGAAGCGTCGATGAGGGACGCACAGATCAGAAAGGAGTGGCAGAAAAAAGGGGAGACCTATACACATTGATATAAAAACTAAAGATACGGTCGTCCGAACATTTGCTCGACGCGTTCGCCATACAGAGGACCGGTGTAGTCTGCTCGTTAACGTAACCTTGTATAAGTGGCGTGGTATTTTCGAGGTATAAAGAACATAAATAAAGCTTTTAATAAAATTTACGACCGCACCCGAAGAGAGCCGATCGTGGACTAGTTCACTTCGGCTTAGGAAAGAAAGTTTTAGGACCAAGTTCGAGGCGTCATTTTAACATGCGGTCCGCCCAGTCCTTACTAAGTAATAAAGTCAATGCCTATACCCGACAGTGGGTGATTCCGGGCTGAAATGATTAAAAAAAAAAAAATATTCAAAATTAAAATTGGTAAAATACAATAATTATAAATCTTAGAAATAATGTAAGTACAACAAAGTTATATGCCTGTACTAGGGTAAACCCTGTATCACAGGCGATGATGATGATGATGAGATGACATTAGGTTTGCCCCCTATTACGTGATGTTTTGTTATGTTACTGACAACGACTTGTAAAAATAGCACTTTTCCCCGAATACATAAATATTGCACTAGCTCGGCCTGTAGACTAACCCCGGGCTATCGAACAAAACAATATTACCTCGATCGAATGTTGACACTTGCACCCTTACCTTGTGTGAGGGTCTTGTTATTTAATGGGTATGATTTAAATGGTCACTGCGGTACTCAGAGATATTTAATGATTACTTAAGACGTCACTTAGTAAAGGTTTGACATACTTTTGTATGACAAAACTGTTAAAACCTTTACTAAGTGATGGCCTAAGTAATCATTAAAGCTCTCTGAGTGCGGCAGTCAGCTATAAAAACTCAAACATATGTTTGAGTTTTTGAAAATTTCTTTAACCAGCAAATATAATTAATTAATGAATACACAGGGAAGATAGGTAATATTATAGTTGCTAACAATAATAATAAAATTGAACGGCAAATAATTTGTATTGAAGCCAATTCTACTTTAGTTATCTACATCGGTTTTAAGATTTCACCAAGCAGTATACCATGAAGGACCGTGTCATAATAACTTCGTGAGAAAAATAGATATACTAAAAATGTTTCGTGGTATTGTTCTGATAACCCAGATGCGTTAGCCGCAACTAGTATGTATGACTAGAACATGGACGAACCAAAACTAACATGTATCTAAGTAGCATAGCCGATGGTGTTTTACCAGTTATTGCCTACCTCCATGGAAAAAAGACTTGTAGGTACAGTTTATGTACCTAATGTACCTAATATACACGGTACATCGCGCGTGTGGTTAGTAAAACTGTATTACCATTAGGTACCATACGCGCGATGTACTGTGTGCACCGTGTAATCGCGCAGGCAAAAGTGTGGTGAAGCTTGAGCGTGTGGTAGGCCCATAAAACATAACATAACATTACGCTTTGTAATCCTCGAAGGGTCAGGCAGAGGTGTACCTAACAAGTACACCCACATTATACTGTTTTATGCACCTATGAGTGTCGTCATCTGCCTGACCTTTTCCCAACTACGTTGGGGCCCGGCTTCCAGTCTAACCAGATGCAGCTGAATACCAGTATTTTACATGGAGCGACTGCCCATCTGACCTCCACAACCCAGTTAACACTGGATAATACGATACCCTTTGGTAAGACTGGTTGTCAGACTTTCAGGTCAGTGACTGTCTGTAACGACTGCCAAAGATCGTGGCAGCCGGGACCAACAGCTTAACGTGCTTTCCGAGGCACGTAGGAAACTCAGTATGTAACGGGTGGTCACCCATCCACAAACCAACCTAGGGGAGCATGGCTTAACCTACAGATCGACCCGAGTGGGTGAGTGTAAAAATGTAAAATAATGTTCAACACAAAACTCAAGTACCAGGGTCTCATAACACCAAAATAGCACAAGCTAAGTGTCTACTAATAGAAATTCAAGTAAACGACGAGGCAGCCGATGGTGGAGCCGTACTATAAGTAATGGGGGCAGGTGTGCCCAATGTTAACGTAAGTGCGGCCCGCATTGCGATGGAGAATTATTTTATTTTATACGATACGCCTGCCTGGGAGAAACTTTTTATCGGTTACAACATTGCTAGTGAGTAGTGGAGTTTGACTTTCTTTTTTAGGATTTTTTTCGTGGAAGAAAAGAAGAATTTTGTTGTAGTTAAATAATATAGATACAAGACTTGTACAAGTAGATGACATAAAATATCAAATGTAACGGTTGCACCGAGCAGTGAGTTGGAACAAGTTGTTGTTTATTATTACACTTACGGACTGTTCAAGACTGTAAATTTCGTCTTCAGTGTCAATTACACAGAGAGAGAAACTGTGTGAAGCTGTGACAATCCGTAAATATTTTTAAAAAGTCATAAGACTCCAAATAATCTTACCACCGCAACGCAAATCACATTCCTAAATAAATTCCTCCCATAATAGAACCACAAAAGCATAAGAAATACAATGTGTAAGAACAGCTTATATTACATCCTTATGTTGTTAACAGCCCCTTAAGGAAAACGGGTCATTCCCTTACTGTAAGCGATACCCTCGTAAGTTTTAACTGTCTTCCGAGGTGAATGAGTTACCTGCGTATTGGGTAACCCTTGCGAATTAGCTGTAATCAGCCCGTTGAAACACATGGGTAATGGTGATGGAGGAAGGTGCGAGGAAAACTGACGTCAGGAGTATTTCAGCTTGCGTAGGATGGACGAACCAAATGATACAGGGTGTACAACAGGCGTACCTACATAAACTGAGAAACTGATGCCTTTTCCCCATTGAGGTACCTGGTACAATCCATATAAATCTACTCCTTTTGCTTTCGTTAAAAAAAAAAAATTGTTTTGGTATACACGCCTTAAACTCGTGCGTGCAAACATTGATGAGTTAGTCAATGATTTAACATTACTTACGTATGAATATTAAAATTTATTTTATTGACTAGCTTGTTTTGCGTCCTTTATTCCTTCTTTAATCCTAATAGTAGAGGAGACGGTGAAGATCGACCTTCACCGCTCTGATAACCAGATGAGACGTATTTCTTATCGAATATAATATAAAAACAAATACTTTGATAACTTGCCTATCAATAAGTGCTCATTTATAATTTAATTCACAGCTGTTTTTTATTTATTTAATTTTAATCAATTTTCTTTCATAACCTCATCACTCTTTTGATACCCGAATGAATTTTTGTCTCAACTGATAGTTTTTAACACAGAATAATGCCTAGGTAGGCTTGCCTACTCATTTCTATGTATGGCTACTTGGCAAGCTGCGAACAGGTAAGTCAATATAGGTAACTACACCGATCTGCTAACCAATCGAAGTTAATATCAAAGGTTAGATATTTTAATTACAAAACCAATCATATAGGCTTGCCTGCAAAACATAGCTAAAAAAAATTGCTATGAGCACTTTTTGATAGGCAAGTTATCATAGGCATATTGTTTATAAATTATATTTGTTAAAGTAATTCAACACATAAAATAAAATAAACATTTTTACATCAGTTTAAATCGATTCGATCGACGTCTACTGACTAAAAACCACCCATGTTCTTTCTTAGCCCTTTATGTCGAGGCCGCGCGGTATCTCCTGCGAACAACCCGCAGCCCCGACGAGCGTCGGCCCTTGCGGGCCCCTTCCATATTGCTGACATCTCTTTGAAGCGCGCGTAGAACACGAACGCGCCGTCGACACGGCCTGTCATCGTCATAAGACGGACGGACGGCGAGCTAGCCCATCACTCACCGTCCACAGGCTGTTTACAGACACTCAAGGTTCAAATTTCAATGATTACAATCCAGCCTGAAATAAGCTTTCCACTCAACCTATTGTGTTTTAATAACCAATTCTTTTCACCGCCGTATTGATAACAAGTCATTACCCTTTAAAGGTTAAACGGTGACATCCCTTTTGTTTTACGTTTCATAAAGCCAACCGAAACGATTTCAATTAATTGAGTGCGGTTTTTAGATTCAAATTTATATTGGTATTGCTTTTCATTTTGCTGTTTTTTAGAATACCAATATGTTATTTTTATATCAGGTACCTCTTGATTGCATAAAACAAATTAGCTGGGAGTCATTTCTAGGCGTTTTAAAGTTTTTAATTTAGTTTACGAAGCTTAGTAATTAAAATAATTGATCTCCTAATTCACAGCTCTGTAGTACCTTTATAGATAACATATTTATTCCTTCGCGCCAATAAAATTTTGGGCACTTTTTGAAGCAAACACCACCAAATTTCAAGCTGTTTATACTGAGAAAACCCAATGACAATTTCCCTGACCTGGGAATCTAACCCGGGACCTCACGTTCAGCAGTCGTGTTTACTAGTTACGAGCCCTGGTTATGCTTTGGCAGTCACACAACGTTTGACCTACTGAGGCAGGTACCTAACCCCATTAAAGACAATCCGGGGCACGTGTAGTTGCATGTCCTTGAACCGGCGGCAAGCGTCAAGCGCACAGTTTACGAGGCGAGCGCCGAAAGAAAAGTCCCGTCGATAACAGCCAGTTACTTCGTAAAAATATACTTTATTGTTCTTTGAGTGTTATTGCGAACAAGTTTCTTGGGTGAAAAAGAAGAAATGAGCAGTGGGTTTACGTTGTAGAGCTTCAGTCAGGTTTTTTAATAAATCATCATCAGCATTATTATTATTTTTTTAATTTTATTTAGACATTATATTATATTTTTCCTTTTGATATTTTTTATATTCGTCTTTATTTTTAAGTTTTGTTAAAATCATCCTATTCTCAATGACTCAATGAATATTTGTACACCTTCGGGTATAACATAGCGCGCTTGTAATTTATATACCAACTATTTTTTGTACCTGTGTTAACAAATGATTAAATGATTTATGATTTATGATCAGCCTATAATGTTTCCACTGCTGGGACTTAGGTCTCCTCTCCAGTAGAAGGATGGGGGCCCAGTGCGGGTTGGTAGATGTCACATGTCTTCGAATTTTTTGGTTTAAAGACATGCCGGTTTCCTCACGATGTGCTCCTTCACCGTTTTGAGAGCAGCGAATACGAAATAAATTACACAAAGTAATGCGCCTGTCTGGATTCGAACCCATGACTTCGTAAGTCGGTGTTGCCACTACTGGGTCACCGCTGCTCTTACCATCTCACCGCTAGACAAAGATCTCAACAATCGTTTTCTTCTTATTTATACTTCGTGGTTTGTAAATTGTACTCCTTTAAAACATAGCCGTGTGTTAAATAACCTGATAAACTCAGTCAGTCATTTTGATTAATACACTATATGTTTTTGTAGACTAAAGACGGTTATTTAGCATTTTTATGAAAAAGAAGGCTCTAAACGCTTTGCAACTAACCCTAGCAATGTTTAATTTCTTTGGTTACTTTAGAATTTGAACCTTCTGAAATGTGTTAGATTGTCTTCCCGTGAAAAGTCAATAATAACGGGTAACCAAGTCACAGGTCATCGTCGTGTCAAATAAAGATGACTGTTTTTACAGCTCCTAACATTCATCCGAACAATAAACATTGATGTGCCGTATTCATAGACGTTTTATATGAATTCTGTAAGTGCGTACCAACATCGCTGATATTCGTTCTCTTTTCACTGAGAATATATTATTGATATCAACTTCCAGTTGATCTGTCTGGGGGCTGTGATGTTTTAGATAGATTTTTTATAGAGTACTGACTAAATCTACAAAAGTTCACTAGTTAAAAAAACATTTTTGCAAAAAAAAAAACGATTTTAAAAACACAAAAAAGTGAAAAATAAACTTCACAAGAAAAAGCAGCTTCTGAAGTCGGTGGCAAAAAAAACGAAATCAAACAGACAAAATGTCACAGACTTCAGAAGCTGCTTTTTCTTGTGAAGTTAATTTTTTACTATTTTGTGTCGGTTTTTTTTTGCAAAAAAGTTTTTTTATTAGTCAGTAGAAGTCTAACACTCCCTTCCGCTCTGCCCAAGAGCGAGAGGGGTTATTTGATGATTTCCCGAGCCCCAAAAAAAAAAGGCATACTTAGTTTACTTACGTGTATTCAAAGTCTAACGTAGAAGTATGATATAAAATGTTAACAGCACAGTAATAAATTGAAAAAAAACTCTTGATAAAGTAACCACCTTGGTTTGTTTCCCAAATCCTGGAGTGATTTATAAATACTTTTTAGCCTGATTATTCGTTCCCGTGGTATAATTTTCGACCTCAACGAGGGTGGAGCCACGGGGAACAGCTATAACTTAATATAATAAACTAAAAGTAAAATATCTGGATCAGTAATTTCCAATCGTTTCCAATAGAGATTGATTTCCATTATGCTTTTTTTATAAGACATCTTTAGAGATCAGACAACATGTTTTAAAACTGTGAGTACATAAGCATAATAATATGGTTTCAAACTATAACACTGCGGCGCGGCGGCGTAAAGAATTCTTTTCACAGAGAAATCTTTGGTCACTGTGTTGGAACTTTCCCACTTAACGATGTTTTTTTGCTAAAAATCAGATCTAAAGATCAACTTACAAAGTCTACATAATGACATAGAAAACGTCACATTGATTGCTCGTGAACCGGGCCATCAAAGCTACAGGATGGAAATAAAAATAAAATAAAAAAAGTAAAAAAGAAAAACAGTGAGTATTTGCGCTAGGTAACCGACTTGTATTACTGTGACCTCGACCTTGCCCGTCAACACGATATTATTTCTGTTGTCAAGTGGATCAGTTCGAGACGGTGCTTCTAATAACATAGTGTTTTCTTTAGTTTGTTCACAAGTGACGCCATGTTCATATGTCTGTATATTTATGGGTCTGAGTTTTCACATATCTCGCTTATTTTCCCGTAACGCAACGGATCAACTCAGGATGGATGAAATGGCGACAGGTCACTGGAACAACTTGTGACCCACGGATGCCCCTCAAGTTAAAGGGGAAAATATACAAGTCCGTGATTAGACCGGTTGTACTGTTGTGCGCGACGCACCTTTTTTACAGTTTTATACTTTTTGGTGTATTTTGTGCAGTGTTTTTTTATATTTCGAATGTTATTTTATTTTGATTCACTATTGTTTTTCGATTCATTAGATGGAGTTTAGCAACGTTCATGGCGTTTTGTTTGGTAGAATAATCTCCCAGTAAATTAGTAAAAGTCTCCAAATCCAGCAGTGGAGATTAAAGACCAGTCCGCTACATCGTGGTCCTTCGAGCCAATCCATTAAGTAGTGGTGATAGTGCGTACTCGTGCGGGGAGCTGAAGGGAACGCTGTGGAGAGGGAGCTGGAGCAACCAAAGCCCAGTCACTCACCCACCGACGCGGCGGCCGCAGTCCAGACCCCTTCGACGACCGTCTCTGGTAATCAGACCCCGCCGAGGCCCGGTACTACCATCCAGACTCTGTCGAGACCAGTAAGTAGAACTTCATATCGTTCTTCTGCTACATTGGTGGCTAGAAAGTTAGCCGCAGAGGTTTTACATGCTCGCCGTATGGCTGAGGCCGCAGAGAGGGTCGCCGCGCGAGACCGCGAGGCAGCGGAGCTGGAACTCAGAGCGGAATTGGCGGCTATAGATGCCGATGCCAGTCATCATAGTTTAAAAAGCAGCCGTTCGGTCAATGACTGGCTGCAGAAGTCGCAAGCTGACCCAGTAGAATTTACTACAAATATCTCGGTCGGCCCCTCTCGCCCGGCTCTAGTTATCCCAACACCAGTATCGCCTATAAAACCGGCTGACCTAGCCACCACAACTACAAATGCTAACATGCATCTTTGTTCCAGCGATTCAGACCGCCTTGTGAAGTCGTTAGGCATTCTCATAGATAATGTTAATGTTAACCACCGTAGGGGTGATAGGGATTTTTCATTGCCGTTTTTCGACGGTAAATCGCATCTAGAATGGCTTTCTTTTAAAAGAGTCGTTCTAGATACGATGGACTCGCATTCTGCAGTGGAAAATCTAGCTAGATTGAACAAGGCATTAAAGGGATGCGCGCGTGAAGCGGTCATGGTGCTGTTGGAAACGGCGCGCGAGCCTCGTGTCGTTTTGCGCACGCTCGATACGCACTTCGGCCACCCCGAGCTATGTGCGTGTGAACTGAGGGACCAAACTGGGAATACGCGAAATGAAAATCCTAAGATTTAGTAGAAGACTTAAAACAACTGTAGAACAAATCCGAGGAATTTGTAATCAAATATATTAAAAACTACGACCCATAAAGTGTGGTCCCTCAGTTCTCACAGACGGTTAGCTAGATCTCGGAAAGTATCTTAAAAAAGAAGGTTTTGTGAATACAGACATTTAATTAAGAATTTGGGACTAAAAGAGTGACGGATATAAATATTGATCCGGATGGAGAGGGAGCGGAAGGCCAAAGAAAAGGTGGATGGATTGTGTGAGGAATGATATGAATGAGAAAGGAGTAAATGCCACCTTGACGTGTAACAAGGAAGAATGGAAGAAGAAAACGTGTTGTGCTGACCCCAAATAGAATGGGATAAGGGCAGGAAGACGATGAAGAGTAAAGCAGAGACCCTATAGCACTTGCATCCTACGCTCACATCTAGTCGAACGGCATGATTGTTTGCTGCACAGTGTTGCCATCACACAGTACTGCATTGTTTTTAACCTTAGTAACATTGGGATGGTGACGTGTGATCTTCACTGTGTACCACAAAGTAAAGTATGATCAGCTGATTAGTGTACCCACATGTCAACAAGTACTTTAAAGTCACATACAAAATACACAAGTTCACAAGCCTATTAACGTCAACGAGTCATAAATCAGTACTGCAGGCTGCTACGTTACACATCCTGATGGAATCCGAGTAAATCTTTGTCTAACCTGGTATTCGAACCCAGGACCAGGCGCTTGCTCCATTAGACGAACGAGGCAGAACTCGCCATCATTTAGCCGACAATAATGATTAGTTTATTAAATAATGTAAAGATTTCAAGTGATAAAGAGTCAAGAAGGCTTTCTTTTTATTTTTCTCTTTTCCAAAATGTTTACCTTAGAATAGCTTAGTACAGTGTTCTGCTTAACATTTCGGGAAATACGGACATAATTAATGGCAAGCAATAAATTAGTGTTTTGCTTTACGAAGTAACTGTCTGCCTCTGTGAGTCGAGCTGGCTGTAAGTTACACAAAGTTTCTCAAAGGAGCTGCCAACAGATATTGTAGTGTCTATCATTAATGTTAGTGGGAACTACATTCGGTGGATAAAACTTAAAACTAGTTGGGACATCTTCTAAAATACACAGTTCTTACTTTATCTTCAAGCACTGATTCTTATCTAATATCCGCTTTTGTGATATTAATAGTGAAGGAAAAACCTGACTGAAGGCGGCTCCATAATGTCTGGCTGAATAACCCTTAGTTCGTTCACCCCTTTGTGTACAACTAAAAATAAATGTTGTTGTTCAAGAGATGAAACTCATTGGGGTTTAGGTACAACTTATTTGTGCGACTTAACAAGTAGAATAATTTAAAAATAAATAAAAAAGTAGCGCATTAATCACAAAAATTAAATGTGTGCACCCAAAACTGCATTTTATCAACAAGAGACACACTTCATCACACAAACCCATGGATAGACAACCCCAATAATAAAATACGACAACGAGATCCCCATGAAAATCAAATAATCATCATACAAATGTGCAGATTGCACCCTGTACCACGACACACTTGGTGCTGGGACTGGATATCGATACGTATCGCTATCGCTACACGACAGTTACGATAATCGTGGTAAAAGCCATATTACGATACTGAAACACTTTATTGTGAACTAGTTGGGTGAGGCCATTGTGATGGCGGACAATGGACGAATACGTGCACAAATAAATAATATCGCGAACTGCCTGCTGGGTAAATATTTGGAGCCGAAATTGTAATTCTTTTGTCTTGATTGAAATTGTAAAAGAGCAAAGAATAAAAGGTAATGTTTTCAAAAGTTATTGTGATTCATTTCACTCCATGTAGTTCAATTTATATTTTTATGTTGTAATTGGACTTCGAATTAAGTCAAAAAATATCAGTATCCAGGATACAGTGCCACAGAGAGTAGTTCATCTTCTGAAGGAGTTGTACACATTATACTTTGTTTGTTAGTGAATTAACAAAACGATCAATTTAGTTTCAGTTTTTAAATTAGTTAGAATACAGAATAGAAGGAACACCTATGCTAAAACTGTTACCATGTATTCAGAACAACAATATGACGTGGAAACTGCTCTAGCGTAAGTGTCCTTTCCACCTTGTAAATAAAAATGAAGACTAGGTGCGTATTGTTTTTCATTTACGTCATTTTAAAGGTCCTTGAAGAAACAGAACAAATATTTTTGTGTTCAAAAAACCAATAATCGCCCACACTATCACCTCCCCTTATGTTTACGTGTCTTCATTGCTATCCATCTCTGTATACATAATGGAGTAGCTTGATCGCAGAAAGCTACCCGTTCTCAAAAATTATGTGTTCTTGTATTTCGCCTCGCCAATCGCCCTCACAACCACCTCATCCATCTAATCATGGTTACGTGTCACCCATGGCTATCCAGCGCCGCGTCCCTGTATAAATAACGCAGCAGTTTGCTCTTCTATCTCGCTCCGCTAATCGCTCGCACTCCCACCTCTCCTGTCGATGTATGGTTACGTGTCACCCATGGCTGTCCAACCGCGTCCCTGTATAAATAACGCAGCAGTTTGCTCTTCTATCTCGCTCCGCTAATTACTCGCACTCCCACCTCTCCTATCGATGCATAGATAAGTGTTGCCCATGGCTGTCCAGCGCCGCGTCCCTGTATTTAAATAACGGATCAGTTTAATGGCTCTTCTGTCTCGCCCCGCTAATCGCTCGCACTCCCACCTCTCCAATCGATGCATGGTTGCGTGTTGCCCATGGCTGTCCAGCGCCGCCCGCGTCCCTGTATAAATAACGTAGCAGTTTGCTCTGCTATCTCGCTCCACTAATCGCTCGCACTCTCACCTCTCCTATCGATGTATGGTAACGTGTCACCCATGGCTGTCCAACCGCGTCCCTGTATAAATAACGCAGCAGTTTGCTCTTCTATCTCGCTCCGCTAATCGCTCGCACTCCCACCTCTCCTATCGATGCATGGTTACGTGTTGCCCATGGCTGTCCAACCGCGTCCCTGTATAAATAACGGATCAGTTTGATCGCGGGTCACTGGAGTGGGTCGTACCTTTATAATTACACATATTTGCATGTTTAGTTGTTGATGTTGTTAGCTATTTCTAGGTGATTAATTGATGTAGGTTATTTTTAAATTAACGAGGTATGCTGTGTACTACCACTACTACATTACTTTAAGCACTAATATGTAGTACCTATAAGCAAACCAAAAATCATAAGTGGTTTGAACTTCATAGTTTCAATCTATATTTCCCGCAAAAACTGCTGAAAATAAGATCCCATCATGAGATCAGATCTTAATTCATAATAGAATATCTTCCAGGATATTTATTGTAACAGAATAAATAGCTATACAGTGGAGTACAATCGACATAGTGGAAGAAGATCAGTTTCCAATATTGCTTTGTGTGTAAAATAATTAGTGCTCGGTACTAAACATAACATACGGCATAATTAATTACTTACGTTCAAAAGTATTTACTGCTTATTTTGTGGGCTTTTATTAAAGTATATGTAGAAAGTTTGATGGTTATATTTTTTAGTAATCTGAGAAAATAAAATTGTTTTTAACTAGAATAAAATTTGTATCAGCTTAGCATAAACTAGATATGAATATTAAATACATTTGCACCTTATGCTTTCTGAGAAGCAAATAACTCGGTATGAGATTTGACAACTGATTGAATTAACTTTCAAAATACCAGAGGGGAACGTTCTTATACCCATTTTCAGAAGCACTAAACGACAATTAATGCCTATATTACGGTATTATTGAAATTTCAACTCTGGACGACAAGCCGAGCGTTGAAAGTCCACCAGAGCAGTATCGCCTTTCCGTCGGGGCTGCGGGTTGTTCGAAAGAGATACCGCGGCCTCGGCACAAGGATTAAGAAGGAACATGGGTGGTTTTTAGTCAGTAGAAGTCGGGTACTCCCTACCACTCTGCCCAGAGTGGAAGGATTTGATGATTTTCCAACCCACAAAAAAAAACAGTATCGCCTTTCAGTGTGGAAACTGACAATCATTTTCCTTGTAGCGACAAAGTAGTGCCCCTTTTTTTTTGAGGGGGGTGGGAAACCATCGAATGACTTCTCCCGCTCTGGGCAGAGCGGTAGGGAGTGTCAGACTTCTACTGACTAAAAACCACCCATTTTTTAGCCCTTGTCCCGAGGCCGCGGTATCTCTTTCGAACAACCCGCGGCCCCGACGGGAGAGTAGCGCCCCTGAATCTAGAACATTAAATACCGAAAACACCGTTCTATAAAACAATTAGTAGAGTAATCGCTTTAAAATCAAATAACTATCAGTCTTCTGTAGCCGAGAGTTTACAACAAAATAAACTAAATTATTTCTAGAGAATCTGGCAGACTCCCACGCCTAACAACTAAAACTCGATAAATTTTAGTCAAAAACGAAGGTATTTGATAATTAGACAATAATTAGGCTTTGTACATAACGTAGTTATATTCTAACATTTTAGATCTTGTTTGATTAATTAACAACGTTGTAGAATTATTTAGTAATTAGTTTTTGTGTATTTTGGTTGTCGCAATTCAAATTCTTTGTTCAGTCATAATAATTAGAAAAGCTAAGTACTTTATGCCGTTATAGTTTGTTTGTTTCGATTTGCTTCATAATCGTTATTATTATCACCTCAAAGTGACTATAAATCTTTCTAACATAATTGCTGATACAACCTGGCGTGAAAATACTCATCACAATAATTCAGCTTCATCTACACATTCTGTACATCTAATATACTTAATATAGAAAATAATAATTTTCGTTTGTTATATAGTAAATTTTGTTATTTTTCGTGCCAGAAATTACAATTTTACTGTGTTTCAAGGAGCACAGAAAAATATCTCAATCAATGCAAAAGTGAAAGAGTTTTTAAGTATTGTAAACTCGAAACAAAGCACAGTACCACAATACTGAAATTAACTTGTTAAAATCATTAAGGTGCGTCCCCACCATTAGGGCCGCGCGGCTCCGTGAGTTCGAGCCGCGCGGCCGTGCCTCGTGACTACTCGTGAGTGTGGCGTTGCAAAAAAACACAAGAGCATCGCGATGCTGCACCGCGCGGCTCATGGTTAGGACGTGCCTTTACTCTACGTAATTCTAGTGACCACCGTTGAAGCATTGGCCACTTGTAGCAAATAACTTCTAGTTACAACCGGCGATAATTTTACAGCTTACTTCAAGTAGGTAAATACAAAAAAGGTTTCTTATTTATTATAATTTAATGCATGAGATAAATATAACTAACCTCCGCGCCGATGTGCCTGGGTATTTTAGTCGATTCATGTATTTTTTTTTGATATTGTGGCCCCTACCTAATATCATTATAGCGTAGGTACAGAATAATAATTGTAACTAACCAAATAGGTAAATAATTTTAAATTTCGGCACATCGCACATAAGAGTATTTGACATAAAAAACCGGACAAAATTATTTTATATTTTATTTTACTATTTTATGAAATAAAAGTCAATAATTCATCATAATTAGGCATTTATTTAAAAAGAAAAACAATTTAAAAAAAAGTTACTAATCTAAGAGAGATTTAATTTTTCTTCAATCTTCTTCCCTTTGAACTCTTTTATAATAGTATAAAGCTCCATTCTGGTGACTTTTTTCACTCTTTCCGAAGGATCTATGACACAAGAAAGCAAAAAAATTAGTTTTGTCAATATAATTATAATCTTCCCCATATAGTTTGAACTACTATAAAAAAATATGGGGTACGTTGGGGGGACTTTTTATTCGTGTTTCTACTTCCTTAGAGTCTAGATTTTATACCCACATAAAAATTTTGAGGCGACAAGGCGCGACACATAAACAAAAACACTAATGTATTTCAAATTTCTTTAAAAAACAAGTCAAAAAAGTGCTGCTGTTTATTGATAGCTATACAAAACACGAAACGTAATAAAATATACCTCAGTATATAGTACTAACCTTCTATATCCATATCCGAATAGTTAATCTCCTGTTGTTTGCTACACGAAGCCATTTTAGCACAGAAAACTGATAAACACAAACGAGAGCGCCGAGAACAAAGACACGCGTACAGTACGATGACTGAGTTCCGACTGAGACGTTGTGGCACATGCGCGGGAGTTGAGGGTTGGGGGTCTGCCTTTTGATAAACCGGTTCTCGTAGGTAAAGAAACATGTATTTTGGGTGCGGTTGGATTAACATCAGTATTTTCAATTTTGATCGGTTTTTTAAGTGAAAAACTACGTGCATCGGTTAGTATTACGTGTTTTTGATCATGCAAATTAATCAGCTAATATGCAGCAATTCATTAAATGTTATCATTTTCGATGGTTCAATTAAGTTAAATTATTAATGTGCGTATTTTACGAGTATAGTGACTGTCACTAAAATAATACGAATCAACATTAATTAATTTAATTTTATAAATTGTTTAGATACTTTTATAATTAATATCAACTAAAAATCAGAAAAACACCTCTTTTTTTTTTGGCGGGTGGAAAATCATCGAATAACATCGCTCTTGGGCAGAGCGAAAGGGAGTGTCAGACTTCTACTGACTAAAAACTACCCATGTTCCGTTGCAATATGTCAATTGTCATGTGCCTATTGTCTCAACTACATTCCAGACGTAAGTTCTTTAGTAAACTTGTCACCTACGAATTCTAAACGTCCCTGTGCTTTAGGTACCTTATTAAGTTCTGAAGTGTACAAGTAGTTCTTAATGTATAATGGCAGGATTGGATTTCTGTAACCGATGAAATACAAGACATTTCAGACAGGCGGATATTATAAAACTTATAAGCTCTAGTGAAACCTCAGACTCGTCAAGTTATTTAAACTAGTAAATAGCATAACTAAACAACTTGTTCAAGAAGCATCGCGTCGCCAGCCAATCGAATAGCAGCGAATCAATATAATCAATGTGTAGTCAAAGCTAACGGGGCGAGCTCGCGTGTCGTTGCACTCGCCATTAATTAAATAAACATAGACCTAATACGGACTAGTTTTAGCCCGTGGCCTCGATTACAAAACACAGGGATAAAAATTATCCTAAGTAATATTCTAATTGTAACAGTGGTCTACTTTTGAATAAAATTTCATTCAAGTCCGTTCAGTGGTCAAGGCGTGAGAAAGTGCTGCGGGTTGTTCGAAAGAGATACCGAGGCCTCGACGCAAGGGGCTAAGAAGGAACAAGGGTAGGTTTTAGTCAGTGGAAGTCTGACACTCCCTAGCGCTCTGCCCAGAGCGGGAGGAGTCATGTTTTAATGATTTCTCACGCTCCAAAAAAAAGGGTAGTTTTAAGTATTAGGAGATGTATTGGAATTACACCCTGCTACCTACTTTGATAATTTCGTACCCTCAAAAAAAAAAAGGGGTGAGAAAGTTACTTTCATAAACACATAACATAACATCATGCCTGTAATCCCCGATTTTAGCACAGGCATCCACAATTTGCCAGTTATGTAATAAGGGGCGAGCCTAATTGCTATCAACCGGGCACAAATTCAGCCTCAATTGCTGCAATTGAGAAATTCCTGATGGAAAAACACAATAACACTTTGCCCGACCCGAGATTCAAACTCCGGACGTTCGGCCAAGCAGTCGCGCTTGCGACCACTGGACCAATGAGACTGATCAGATGAGAATGATGACTTTTTGTCGTGGGGTAGAATCTACAGAATCTTACGTATACTTCCTTTGCCACGTCCACGTCCATACATCGGTCACACACGCACGCTTGTTGCGAAAACTACGCAACTGACCTTTTTGAAAAACATCAACAAGAGCTGCTTTCCCGTTATAACATGAGAATGGATTGCGAGTTATTTTGTAACGGTCATTAATTAAAATGTTTGTAAACAAAGAGGTATTACATCATTACATGGTAATTAGAGGGCACGTGTTTTGTTAATGTTTAGGAGATAATTAATTTGATTAGTGCATTCGCAACGCAACTGTTAGTTTGTGTCTCGTTTGTGTTTGGTTTGAAAGTAGTGTTTAGTAGATAATTTACAACAGTGACAGGGTGTCGGGGGCTGCGGGTTGTTTGAAAAAGATACCGCGGCCACAAAGGGCTAAGAAGGAACATGGGTGGTTTTTAGTCAGTAGAAGTTTGACACTCCCTAGCGCTCTGCCCAGAGCGGGAGGAGTCATATTTTGATGATTTTCCAACCTCCAAAAAAAAGAGTAGATAATAATATAAGTAGTAAAGAAAGAAAGAAAGAAAATTGTGTTTATTTGGCTAAAAATCCTTAAAAATTAACAAAACAGATTCAATATATTTCAAATTAATAATGCCAAAGGGGCCTCAGCTCAGCATAATGCCAGATGGCAACACAATGTGCACCACCTGACGCTGATTTTCAGCTGCTGCCCACGAGTGCCATACGCTCGAAAATATAAACAAACACATTTTAAAATTAGTAGGAGATGTATTGGACTTTCATTCTGTTAGTTTCATGAAAGTATTAAATTACTGTTTCGGACATAAATTAACTTTAGAGACCCTGATGCATAATTCTGTACAGACACAGAGTTGCATGCGCTCTACTGCAAACAGCTGTGTTCGTACTGTAAACACATAACATTGCACCTGTAGTCCCCGATGGGTTAGGCAGATAAAGTACTTAAAACACCCACATTTAGCGAGTTATGTTTAAGTCCTTAGTAATAGGGGACAAGTCTGCCATCAATAGGGTAGTTAACTAAAAAAATCTAATTAGTCCGTCAGATAGATTTCCAAAAAATATTAGACACGTATTTTCTTTATTCACGTAAACTAACAATGAAGACGGTACAGTGCTTTTAAAACTCGTGTGACGTCATATTTTAAGACATTAGTATGACATTTTCTACCGGTGAGTGACGTCACAACCCCTCACTCAAATCTTTGACGCGTTTTATCTTTGTCAATTTTTATTGATTTGATAAAACAAAAAATACGTATCCAATATTTTTTCATAATGTAGCAGACGGATTAATTAGAATCATATTTTTTTAGTCAGTAAACATCCCTATTGGGCGCTAACCGAGACTCCATTGCTGCCACTGAAAAGTCCTGATCGAAAATACCCAGTACACCTTGCTCGTCCCGGGAATCGAACGCAGATCCTCATGCTCAGCAGTCACGCTTGTGACCACAAGACAAACGATGCAGTCAGCTGTGTGTCACGCAAAACATTTTTAGGTCGTTTTGCTCAAAGTAAAACTTCCCTTTCTGTGTCGCGTGGTTAGTGTCTTATCTGGCCAATTTATACCTTTTCAGAACTTTCTGTAAATGACAGAAAGAAAATTTGTTTAACTGACAAGAGGGTGCTATTGATAGGCAAGAATAATTTTATCTGGTAACAAAGGACTAACAGCGCACAGCCAGACGAATCAATTCGCTCCGGTTAAAGACCTCACTTAGCAGTTAGCAGCCGTAAAGCGTGTGGGTTTATGATAATGCCGTCTTTAGTAGACGCAAATATTCACGGGTTTTTAACTTTAAAATGGCTTTAGATAAACAATGTGGAGACCGACACTTACCATTATAGTATGTGTACAATAAATCGCGAATAGTCACCCTAGCCATTGCTTTAAGATTTTGAACGAAAACACAGAATAAATTGAACTCCGCTAAGGTTGAAAATACATTAATGAAGTCCAAGTAACCTTCAATACTGTAAAGGAAAACATCTTGGAGAAACTGGCACGTCCAAATAATTTTAATTCGAAGACATACGACATCTTTCAACCCACACTGAGGCCAATATTAGCCCGCAGTGGGAACATTTATGCTGATCGTGCTAAGTTACCTTCATGCTCTGGGTGGTAACCCGATTGCGAAGTCGACCATCCCCGGACTTCAGAAACTGCCTTTGGTAAGTCGTCGATGCATCGTTGAAATAGTAAACATTGTAGTTGCTTGTGTTTACATTCTGAAATGAGTTTGTACTTACTACATGTAAGTTTCTTGAAGCTTCGGGCGGTCAACATCAAACATTTGGTAATGGTGCATTTATAGTTGACGTTCAACATATAAGTAATTAAGCAGGACTAGAAAGTGGAAAGAGGGCTTTGTGATATAAAAAACGTCAAGAGCGAATCTCAAAAAAATATAAATGTAAATTGAAAGGAACCAAATCATTAAGATTGTAAGTTGAATGATAATTAAGATGATAAAAAATATCACATCATAGTTAGGTACTAGCTCTTTTTTTTGGGAGTGGGAAATCTTCAAATAACTCCTCACGCTCTTGGGCAGAGCGGAAGGGAGTGTCAGACTTCTACTGACTAAAAACCACCCATGTTCCTTCTTAGCCCTTGTGCCGAGGTCGCGGTATCTCTTTCGAACAATCCGCAGCCCCGACGCGCGACGGGAGGTACTAGCTCTTACCGATAAAATTCAAAATAACATTAAAAAGATTTTAGAAAAGTAAGCAATAGGTGAAAATAATAAATATGGTTATAATCAGGGCCCCGAGTCTGCTATTCAATCGTGTCAGAATGGTCTATCAGTGATCTCATAATTGTTGATTTTGACAACACCAAACTTGTCAAAATCAACAATTATGAGATCACTGATAGACCATTCTGACACTATTGAATAGCAGACTCGGGGCCCAGCTCGTTGCAAGAATTCCTTGGGTAATTGTTGATTTACACAACACCAAACTTATCAAAATCAACAATTATGAGATCACTGATAGACCATTCTGACACTATTGAATAGCAGACTCGGGGCCCAGGTTAATCATTTTCACGTGCCATTGTAAAATTAATCAAAATTTGTTTAAAAACTCGATGGAGAAAAATGTTTTTCCTAAATTTTATTTCATAGAATTCCAGGTGATAAAAAAATGAACCACTACTACGACAAAAACTGAACATGTTAATTTAGCAGGCAATTTGCACCCCTTGTTGACCGAATGAAAATTGTGATTGTTTCCACGAAAACAATTACTGCGATATTTCTAACAAATCATTGTATGTTATGACAACATAATTCGGTATATTACGTTGAACATCGAATATGCAGAGAATCGATACTTGATTACTCGTAAATTGGTTTATAATTATCGATGTTTTGCTACATCACTAGTCACATAATATTTTGTTGCAAAATACATAAGTGCTCAAAGTTTTAAGATGTTGGCTATCCTCTTGATTAAAGATAATTTAAGTTTAGCTTTATAAATATTTACCACTTTTCAAGTGGTTTTGTCTAAGTAAACAGGTACTTGACCTTTTTAAAATCTGCGCCTTGTTGACTTAAGTTTGATTACCAACGTTACAAGTGCTACGATACTGCAACATTTAATATTTGGTTATTTTGCGATGTTCATGGCCAAACAGTGAATAACCAAGTTTTTTTTTTGTTTGTTTGGTCGAATAAAGTCTTGATTTCAATCTTCCTTTGACATTTAGATAAATATTTGGGTATCCGTTGTATTACTACCTGCTTCAGATTTAACGTCGGCTATAATGCTCTAAAGCGAGAAACAACAAAACTTTGTAAATACCGACAAACCTACAACAATCTAACTTCAATTCATCTCACTTAATAATCATAAAATCTCAAATAATTCTTAGAAAAACTTTTCTGTAGCATTTGGCTTGTAAAATGTGAGTAGCGGCGTTGTTGCCGCGCATGACAATCGTGCACTATTGAAACTTGTCGCCCGCGTCACGTGCGCGTCGCCTCGTCGTCGCCCCGTCGCCGGCGACACGCAGCTGAATGTATAATGTACCAGAGAGATTTTTACAATGGAATCAGACTCGGATTTAAATTAGAAGTGAAGATAATTTGAGGAAATCGTGTGAGGTGACGGAAATAGAAACTTTATACTTTTAAACGTCTTTCATGCACTGAGAAGACGGTTTTTAGAGTTTAGATAAAAATATGTATTCAAAATGAAAAAACATTACGTAGACATGAACAAAGTATTTAAACACTTTGAACAGGCATTAAAAAGTCGGAACAAGGTTTTGAATATCGTAGAATTAAATTCAATTTTATGGCATTGAATATGGAGTCCCATTTACGATCATTTAAATAGAAAAATAATAAGACTTCTAATTGATATCTAAAGGAGTGCAAAAATAAGTTTGATTATAATAGTTTACTTGCCAAAACTCAATAACTTAGACTTGAAAACTCGTCATTATGAAAAATAAAATAATAATTTCATAGAAGAACTTAAGGTCTAACTCCCAGGTCGAAAACCAATCACAGTTATTCGACCGTGGTCCGTGGGTTCGAACTTCGAATAGATCGCACGTTTGGTATCAATTTATCATAGAAGCCATTTTATTATCTTTGTTTTGCTTTCACCTTCAGTCGACATTTATCAGGAAAATTTGATTTATAAAAAATATGAATTTTTTAAGTCTAGGCGAGATGAAAACATGACTGATCCAATTAGCTAGAGACGTTGAGATTATTTTAAAATTCATGCTCTTAATGCCACTTGCTCTTGAAAACTTCGATAATATTATAAACTACACACAGTTCAAATTCACTTTGTTATTCCCAAATTGCTTGGAGGTAGTGCAAGTGCTTGAACTTTCAAACACTTGGTGTAATCAAATAATATTATGATTTAGGTAATTACTTGTAAGTAACAGTAATCGTAGGTCTAGGAGTAAGACACAAACATATTTTATTAGCTTGTTGTTATCCCGATATGTGAGTCGAAAAGTTGTGGCTGAGGAATTATCTTGCTCCTCATTTGGGGATTAATCATCAATAATATTATTTGTTATCTAAGCTTTCTGGAGTCATCAATTAATGCCATAGGAAAAGTTTCAACAACAATATCCTTCGACAGACATTAATCCTTAATTTAGTTAAAACACCGTTTTCATTGTGTCGTATTTTGCAAAGTATTGTGTTTGTCTCTTGATTCTTCTTATAAGTTTGATGTCCAATGTCTTCAAAAACTACTTTACCTTCTTCTTTTTCATATCAATCTCTTCAGATTTCCCGGCAACCTTGCCTTTAAACTTCAATTTAAATTCTGCACCCACTCATAGCCAATCTAGAGCTGCGAAATAAAGCACGCTATCGACTATCGACACCCAAATAAATTGCGATTCAAAATAAACAGGGGATTGGTAAAAACACTTGGCGTGGGACATAAAGCGAGGCTGTATCAGGAGCACTATAAATCGTGAACGTATGTGTACATAAGTACATAGGTACATGCAGTATAACTGGGGAGACGACCCATTGTTGGGGACGTTGATGTAGGAAAGATTTGGAAGTGGCTTTCGAGACTGTCGATTATGCCTTAGAATATATAAATAAATATGAGGTAAAGTACTTTGTGTATCCTACTATGAATCTTTTGTTGGTTGATCAAAAACACCATGATATTATTTATGTGACCAGCAATTTTTAAATATTTGTATTGAATATTAATTAGGGGTTTCCACAGGGATCGAATATGAGTCCACTCCCGCACGTAGATGAAAATAATCAATTTAAATTAAATTACGGAAAGATATTTTGATAACATTGTTTATGAAAAGCGGTTTTATTTCTCAGGTCATGAACTGTAAAATCGGGTAATGCTACGAGTTGAGTTCTCTCTTGTATGTCTTTCCTCTCCGGTCCGGTCCCG
Organism: Diarsia brunnea; assembly: GCA_949774965.1. Lineage (NCBI taxonomy): Eukaryota > Metazoa > Arthropoda > Insecta > Lepidoptera > Noctuidae > Diarsia > Diarsia brunnea. The sequence goes on along the minus strand of OX459014.1, from coordinate 484,976 downwards.
CGTCGCTGAACTTATGTCTCTCTCGGGACTACGCTCTGTCGCTGAACTAACTTTTTTTAACTCTCATTACGTATTTACGACCCACTCATATAAAAACTTTTGTTTAAAAAAGATTTATTTTAACTTTCTCATATTTGAATTGTGGGATTCGATTTGTATACATTAACTTTGACCTGTGCGTGAAGGTGAATTAAAGGGTTTCTTTTTTCGTAACAAAATTTTGTTACAGCAAGTGAAAATGCGAATCAATCAAAATATAGTTAGAACTGTAACTACATCATTATGTATTTCATTTCTAAACTACATCAAAACATAAGTCAAGTTTGTTGCCCTTGTGAATGATAAATGGCCAAACAAATAAAAGTTCAATGCACTTTTAAATTAAGACAAATCCGCACTTACGTTTAACAAATAGTAGCAGATATATATAAACTAAGGATATATATATGTAAGGATCGTAGCAAGTGGCGTTCTGTTGTTTCTGCCTACCCCCATGGGAAAAGGGCGTGAGTTTATGTATGTATGTATGTATATATAAACTAAATATAACTGTCATTTGTTACTACAACTCTGTTTTAAAAGGTACTTAATAAAACCAAAGAAAAAGTACTTAAAAAGAGATTAAGTACTTAACTTACATAGCTATTTCAAGCTATTATTTAACGGGACGGAGCAATAAAAAGTATTGCGCGGTTCATGGACAAACCTCAAGGGTAAAGCGCAAGTCATACAGAGGGTGGAACGGATAGTAAGTAAAAGTAATTGCTAGTATGATGCTATACTATCACATATAACAAGGTTAAGTAAGGGGTTATTGACGCTGTGAAACTAGGACTGTATTACGTTACTCCGAAGTTCGAAATGCCGATGTACGGTATACAGAAAGTTTGTGAGTCCGAATTACGTCAGTCAGAATGTACGCTATGACGAAGTACGGTATTCAGAATGTTCGTTACTCCGATGTACGTTACTCCGAAAGTTTGCTACTACGAAGTACTGTATTCAGAATGTTCGTCACTCCGATGTACGTTACTCCGAAAGTTTGCTACTACGAAGTACTGTATTCAGAATGTTCATTATCGCGAAGTACGGAACTACGAAAGTTTGCTAAGACCAATTACTCAATAATAATTGAGAAAATTCCTCATCGAAATTCTGAGAGAGTATTTCGAATTAGTCAAGTAGGTATTATAAATGATGATTATTGCGCAAATAGGTTTTACAAGTTTTTTTTTTTTAAATTAGATAATTATTAATATTTTAGATTCCCTCCTAGGATGTGGTCTGTGTTAGATTGCGTAAACACGAATGTACCAACAACACAGAATTAAATTGACACAACTGTTGAAACAGTCTGCTCAATAGAAAAAACTGGCCCAGTGTAAGTCGGACTTGCACATGAAGGGTTCCGTACCATTGTAGTAGATATTGAGAGATTTTCTATGTTATTTTACTTCTTATAGATTTTCCTGTAATCTATAAGCGTTAAACTAATTTCTGTATTTTTTTCAAAATTTTAGGCTCAGAAGTTTCGGAGATAAGGGGTGGTTGAGCATACAGACAGATACATGAGTGATCCTATAAGGGTTCCATTTTTTCCTTTGAGGTACGGAACCCTAAAAAGCAGAATATGAATATACAAAACATTAGTAGAATTATTAAAAGAACAATAAAATACGATTTTGGAAATAGAAAGAATAACGGCAAACATTACGAAACCCTAAAGAAATAGCTCACAAACAAGATCAAAGAGCATAATTATGGTCAAGAAAGACACCGTGTCTTTAAAGGAATATTTACGAAGTACACATCAATTATTTTAAAACTTGTTTTTTTATTATTACAATTAAATTATTTTATTTTCAATTTTAGTGCATAGAAAAGTTAATTTAGTTTTTTATTACCCCATATTTTAAGATTATTTTGAATTGATTAACCTGCTTTTACTTAGATTTTTATTTGTACACTGTTATAGATAATTTACCCTCACAGTGTACATTTATAATACTCGACTAATTCGAAATACTCTCTCAGAATCTCAATGAGGAAATTTCTCAATTATTATTGAGTAATTGGTCATAGCAAACTTTCGGATTTCCGTACTTCGCGATAATGAACATTCTGAATACAGTACTTCGTAGTAGCAAACTTTCGGAGTAACGTACATCGGAGTGACGAACATTCTGAATACAGTACTTCGTAGTAGCGAACTTTCGGAGTAACGTACATCGGAGTAACGAACATTCTGAATAACGTACTTCGTCATAGCGTACATTCTGACTCACGTAATTCGGACTCACAAACTTTCTGTATACCGTACATCGGTATTTCGAACTTCGAAGTAACGAAATACAGTCTGAAACTAGATGTTCAATCAGTGTACTTTTCTTTTTTGTACTTTTCAGAGGTGCAAACAATGTGAATCTTCAAACTAAAACCATAATCCTACTTTAAATACGCTACTAAAAATCATTTTTAAACGTCAAATTATAACAAGGAAATATAATTAATGCTAGTTGTACATTCGTAACGTAAATTTCCTATATAAGAAATACAAGTAACGTCAAAGTTACTTGTTTAAAATGTGATCTTGCTGAACGGCGCGGGGCGGGCGGCTCCGTTCCGCTTTCAGTTTGACCTAATCTTAACGATTTGAAACGTAATACAGTCACGATTAATTGTAAGACCTTAGTTAGGCTGTTCTTAAAATCCTAATTAGAATTCTTGATTTGTTACCATGTTTGTAATGTTGTGCCATGTTCGAGTTAATGTTTGATATTTAATCTGATCATGGCCATTTATCATAAAAACGCTACACAACTACTACGCAACAGCTAGTAACAGTAGCTGAAAAACATTTGTGTTTCATTGTTTTTTTTTATTGTCACACACATACACACATTTTTTTCTACAGAAATCTTATTAAGCAACAACCTAACTATCAAGTTGCTTTTTATAAATGTTTACTAAATCTTCAAATCCCTTTATACCCTTTTAAAACCCATCATCTTCTTTTTAATACAACTCAAAAAGTACTCACACAACACTAAACTTCATAGTCTTTCTAAATGAACACGTCTAAACAACATTAACCCACTCTCTGCGTTTAAAACTATAAAAGAACGCTTCACGTTAAAGTTTTCTTACGTTTTAATGCGACTTCAAAGACTGTTGTACAAGCAAATGAGCTTCTAAAGATCATATCGTAACGTTCATGTCTCATGAGCAAACAATGTCATACTTCTGAGTAGCGATTCTTGCAAACGTGAAGTAACATTGCAAATGATAGGATATTTAATTTTATCCTACTTAATATTATAAATACGAACGTTTGTGAGAATGTATTGATTACTGGATGTTTGTTACTCTTTCACACAAAAGCTACTGCCCGGATTTGGGTGAAATTTGGGAGTTTACTACCTGGATTAACACCGACCGTAGCACAGTTACAAAACTATACGCGAGGGAAGCCGCGGGCATGAGGCTAGTTTCAAATACCATCATCATCATCATTCTCTTGCCCTCATCCAAATTTATTTGGGGTCGGGGCAGCATATCTTCTTCTTCTATCCTCCTCTATTACTCGTCATCTCAGTAAAGATATTTCGGTCAGTATGCTCACCTTACTTTCTCCTGACTGTTGTTATTGTTCTTCTGAAAATGTAATAGCCTAGCATAGAATACACACGCACATTGACAAAGCTGCAAAGAACTAAAACAGCTTTACTCTTTTGAAAAGATTATGACAAAAAGATACTTCCTACTTTACCTTCAGTACACAATCCGTATTTCCTGTATAATCACGCATCCTTACAATCACTCAGTGGAACTACATCGGTAGTTAAGGGTCCTCTCTTTGTGGCACTAGCGCTACTTTAACAGGCTGTTTCTTCAGTGTAGCGTTTATTTGGGCCGTTCTGATTGCGCACTTCTGCCGCGTTGACAAAAGACCTGTTTATTTGTTTTATTTGCTTTCATTGCCACGTAATCAAAGAGACTTGTAACAGGAGCACAGAAATAAGAGGATGGCGACACTGAGAAATGTGGTGTCGAGTATCTGTTTACGATTATGATAGACACTTTTTTCGTAATCAAGAAAATAGTAAGTAGGTACCTACATTTATTTTTCTTTAGTAAGAAAAGAAAAAATAGTTCGAAAAGTGTTCCAAAAGATGTGGACCAGTTTTTTTTTCATTAGAATTTTTTCTTTTAATTATTTATGTCGTAGTTTTTTTATCTGACAACCAGTCTAACCAAAGGGTATCATATTACCCAGTACTGACTGGGTTGTGGAGGTCAGATAGGCAGTCGCTCTATGTTAAATACTGGCATTCAGCTGCATCCGGTTAGACTGGAAGCCGACTCCAACATGCAGGTTGGGAAAAAAATAGGCACATGTTGAATTGGTACAGCATAGTTATTATAGTCTTGTGAATGTTCATTCCGCAACTTTTATAATCTACTGAACATTTTGAAAACCGAATCCTAAGTTTTCCTGGCAACAGATGCACGTTGCACCTGCCGTATTCACTCGCAGTTTCTATCCTTTCTTAGATCCGTTGTTGGTAATCATCGTACTTTCGCAATGCTCATAATTAGACGTGAAGCATTTGAGTAGTTTGTGATTTGATCAACTTAAACACTTTGGCCTCGTACTAGTCTGTACTGTGTATGTAAATGTGTTTATAAGATAGGTACTTATCATTTCGCTAGTCTGTCTTATTTCATAAAATCTATTTATAAGTGTATAGTATTTCCTAGATTCATTTTCAATGGTTTATGTAGTAGAATAGTTCAGTATACTTGTTAATTGAGAATGCCTACTCCTCTTTAACGAATGATGCTATGAAGAAAGCACTAGATTATAAATAACCCACAATTCACCCTTAAAACAAAGCAGCTCATTCACGCACATCTATTTAGTCAGACATTTTCATTTATCCCGTAATTTAATTGTTCGTCTGCGACGGGATGCGGGATGCGGGCTGGCGGGACGCGGGCACTCGGGCAGGTCGTCACGCGCGCCGCCGACCGCATTACACCAAAACAACATTAATCGTTAAATCCCGTTAATTACCGCCGTCGTCAATCCACCGGCGACTGCGGCGCGGCTGCGGGACGATTGCGGGGCGGCTGCGTGGCGACTGCGGCGCGGCTGCGCTCCGCAACGACTCCACGTCGCAAACACATTAATTTGCGACGCGTCCCCGCAGCCGGACCGCATTATGCACTCGATACTATTAATTTTCTTTTTTAAAGCAGTTTTTATTACATTTTAGCGATAAATCTGCTAAGATTTATCGCGTTCACGCTCACTGCAAGCTGTAAATCTCGGTAACGGCTTATTAATTCTACTGCTAATATATACAGCTAGTAATTATCGTTAAAATCGAGCTTTTACTTGAACGTGCTGCTTCCGTGCACCACAGTGCATGCGGATGACGTCACATTATCATATTAATATGCACCTTGCTTCCTGTACTACAATGTAGTTCCAGACGCTGGGTTTAATACGTTTTGCGGATTCGCAGATTTGCGGATAGCAGCATAATTTTTCCATGTTAAAAAATCTTAACAAACTTAAATAAACTCACATCTTTTGTCACCTTTAGGAAGAAAGTATCGAATCTCGTTGTAGGTTTTTGCAACATCTGTTTTTAGTGAATGAAAGACTCAATCGGATTCCAAACAACTAAAACACATGTTACTAACTTCAAAAATCTGCACAAAATAAAATTCCTAAATACTAAAGCGAAATCAAAATGAAACTTAAATTCAAAATCAATACTCAATGATAATAATTCTGAATGAGCAAACAATAATCCAGCATGTCTGGAAGTGGAACATGTTTCCAGCGAATTTGTGAACGTTTACTGTGACGCCCGCAGACGGGGCCGGGTGTCAAAGCACTGCACGCCTCATTGACTTCACACTATTAAGGGGGAGTCTCCAGTGAGATCTCCATATATGTGCGACTTGGATAAATTATCACTATTATCCTTACTGCTGCAATACTCTCAGATGAAGGAGAATATTATATGAGTCTATGATCACACTGTCGTACTGTATGGGTCAGAATGCTGGATGGAGAGGGAAGGGGAGGTAGTCAACATAGAAGGATTTCATCAGGGACAGAAACATGACTAAATAATTGCGTGACGGTTAACAGGGGACATGGTCCCCTGTTAACATGGAGAAAAGACATGTTGTGCTGCCCTCAGTAACATGGAAAAAGGGTAGGTCTGTGGTCTGCCGTGATCCGCAATGAAACATCAGTAACTGAATTAAACTTGAGTTTTCGTAAATTTGGCTGCGGGTTGTTCGAAAGAGATACCGCGGCCTCAGGCGCCAAGGGCTTAGAAGGAACATGGGTGGTTTTTAGTCAGTAGAAGTCTGACAATACCGAACCGCCCAGAGCGGGAGGAGTCATTTGATATTTTCCCACCCTCAAAAAAAACAAAGTGTGACTTAATTATACCTGGTGGTACCTATATGATTAAGACTAGTTAGGTGGTTAGTTCATTTTAAATACTCCATTATAAAACATAAACTAAAACAAGGTGTTGTTAAAATAATTTAAATTACAATTGCTGTTAAAATAATAAGAAATTGTCTGCAACTGTAAGCATAAATATTTTCAACTTACTTAATTTATTTTCTTGTTAGTAACAGTTGTTATTTCAAGTTTAAGAGCTGTAACAAAATGAGATGTGTACGAAGCAACATTAATTCTCATTGAAATAGAAATTACTCATGATACGAGCTACATTACCTTGCGAAGAATAAATAAAACAAACTGCTAATAAACACATCTCATTTGAAAAGAAAATGTACAGCATCAATTTCATTTTAATTAAAGTTGTAATTCAAAAGACTCATTGATGTCGTGAGCTTAAAGTTTATTTGTTTTTCTTTTCTTAACCAAATATGTCTAATATTATAAAGTTCTTAGTAGTAGGTACATTAGAACTTTTGACTTAATGGCCTAACATTCTATTACTGGTATATTTAGAAATCATGATTAGTCGCGCATTTGAAAATTATTCACTATCAGTCCCGTAATATTATGTTATGCATTTGTCGCGGTATCGGAACGAACCCCTAACATCTGTGTAAGCAAATGTTTGTGAATTGAAGTCGCTTGACGCGCCTCCGACTTAGCTAAGTTATAACGCAAACAAATTATCTTTCACAGCCCAACGACCTCTGAACCAGTGAACTTACTTATTATAATTTAATATGGGATTATAATTATGTGTATTTACTCGCAGTCGCGGAGTATTGAGTGTGTTCGATTTTAGACCAAGTTATTAAGGTAACTCAAATAATTTAGTTTACTGAGATGAACATAAAGATGATTTACTAGCTTGTATCGTTCTATAGCTGGTCAAAGGCCTCCCAACCTCCTTTCACCGCCGTGATAATGGTTCATCATCAATCATCATCATCAGCCTATAATGTTCCCACAGCAGGGACTCAGGCCTCCTCTCTAGAAGAGGGATGGGCTATAATCCACCACGCGGGTCCAGTGCGGATTTACAGATGTCACATGTCTTTGAATTTTTTGGTTTTAAGACATGCCGGTTTCCTCACGATGTTTTCCTTCACCGTTTTGAGAGCAGTGGTGATGAAATAAATTACACAAAGTAATGTGCCTGCCTGGATTCGAACCCACGGCTCACTGTTCGTAAGTCGGGGCAGCGACCACTGGGCCACCACTGCTCTGTCATAATATGTGATAATGGTTAGCATAAGATAAATAAAGAAAACTGTACTCTCATATATTATTCATGTGTGAAGAATTCGGAGCAGTTGTTATGTCTTGGGTCTTAAGGTTACACTTATAACATTACAGGAGTGAGTATGTACAAGCTTAAGAGATTTTTGTGAAAAAGAACTTACGCTAAAATCACATAGCTATTAAAAAGAATATCAGATCCATGCATTTTTGAAACACAAAAAATCCTTAATATATTATTTAAGTAGTAAGTAGTAGTAATTAATAAAACATAGAAAACACTAACTTACCGAATTGCACAAACTAGACTCTAGGGAATCTTTAGTAAATCACATTTTATATAATTTTACTGCTTTTTATTCAACGTACTCTTGTATTGAACCCAGAACATTTGTACAAATATTATTTATTAACGCGGCTCTTATATTTATCGCGACAATTGGCGATAATGAGGTAGTTGCGTATGATTGTGATTCTCTTACCGTCACGACGGACAAACAATCGACCGCTGCACGTGTGTACACACGGGCCCAACACTAATGCTGCAGATGGTGTGTTGCTTTGAACTGTGTTGAAGATGTCCATAATTCACAGCTCATTTTCACTAAAATCCAAATATGCCTAACAATGATGGTGATGACCATCTAGCCGATTCCTGCCACAGCGACTGTATTCGATGGCTTTTTAAGATTGTTGTCAAGAACTTTGTTGTGCTGCTCTTTCATGTGTTCTTAACTGGCTAGCATATCTAACTTAGGCCGTCAACCCAGTCCTAAAATATAGTTATATCAAGGAATAAGTTCTTAAACTAAAGCAGACAGATTTGATCTGTCCACTGCAAATAATCCCAAATCATCCAGGGTCTAAGAAGATCTATTTTTCTTTCTAAAAACGGGGACTGCATTCTAAAGACTATATTATCGAAGGAAAGGGATACCATTTATTCATAATGATCATACATTTACAATCGTCTACGTAGAAATCCGTGTTTTTATTCATTTTATGAAAATTTTTGTTCAGAGATATCTCAAACTTCATAAATCACTTATAGGTATAATAAATAGTGTGAGACCGCATCTGCGCCGCATACTCTCTCCCATCGCCGTATGCCTGTAATTCACGGCTGATGAATAATTCACCGTCCGAAAGACCAATTGTTTACCTCGCCGCCATTGCCTGCGACACTATCTGCATTTATATTAAACCATCACGCTGAGCCTGCCATGTTTTCCAACAATCATCTCAGCGGTTTTCATATTCACCGCGTTTTTTAGTTTATTTTTGCCTCTTGTTGCACGTACTAGCACGTCGTTTAAAACGCCTTCGCACGTGTGATCGTGTTTTAAAGACGAAATGTTTGACATAATTTTTGGGATCTTCGGAATCTTTCTGGACTGAATATAAAATGCACTAACGCCAAAATTACAATGTAAAGAACCGCTACAGAACAGGTCAAAAGCCATCCAGCGGGTCGCCGCAAACTTTATCGGTCCACCTAGTGGGAGGCCTTCCAACGCAATGTCTTCCGCTTCGCGGTCGCCACTCCAGAACTTTTCGGCCTAATCGGCCATCCGTTCTGCGAGCAATGTGCCCTGCCCATTACCACTTAAGTCTGGCGATTCTTCGGGCTACGTCGGTAACCTTGAAAATGTCTTCATTTCTGATTCCATCACGCAAGGATATTCCGAGCCTAGCATTTCATTCCATTGCCCTTTGGTTGACTTTAAGCCTTCTGGTGAGGCCCATTATGAGCCACCACGTTTTGGTCTCGTATGTAATCACTGGCAACACACACTGGTCATAGACTTTCGTCTTGAGACATGCAGTAGGTCGAGAAGATACTACTCAACTTCACACACGCACTTTCTTTACGCACTTATATACTTTATACTTAGACACACATTTTGCCAGTTAATTTTAAGTCCCGCGAAGGGAGGCGATCTTATTGCCATCAACGCAACACAAATACGGACTCCTGGCTACCTACTGAGAAATAATACTTTGCTCATTCCGAAGACGTAGGTACAGTGAATCATTTGACTGTGTACTTACTTATGATCAAAACTCTGGATAATACAGATGTGATGTTAATTACGTTATATAATATGACGATGGCGTTAATTCCTGTCCCACTTCAAACGCACATTAGTTGTCAGCAGTTGTAATATTAATGGGTATGTTCAGAATTAGCTGCAACTCGCTATCAAGCGAAATGGGTCAAAATAGACGCCGTTGAAATTGGCTCGAATGTCTGCGTCATGCGAGTCCACAAGTTTGCCTAAGTATAGTTGCTTTAGTTGCACTGCTGACTTACTGTCATACAATTTGCATGTGAAGCTCATCTATTAAACGTTCATAGTGATGGCATAACGAGGAACTCGGGCCTAAATAATAACAACCGCAATTGCCTACTTGTTGGTCCGTGGATGGATGACCACCTATTACAGATACAGACCGAGTTTTCATCGCGATACGTAAAGCACGGTAGACCTTTGTGAGTCGTTACGGGTAGTCAGTAACTCGAAAGTCTGGCAACCAGTTTTAACAAGGGGTATTGTATTATCCAGTCGCTCCATGTAAACTTTTCTATCTTGAAAAGCGTGAAAGCGTGTGTTGTCTGTTGGTATAAAACTTGCAAGATTTCCAATAAAACAGTTTTTATGTGGTTGCTTTTCAATTATTTATCCATCCAACATTTAAAATTTGCGTGTTAGATTTTCTACGTTCAAGTCGACTCGGAAAGTCGAAAATCTTACAACGAGCTCAATATTACTTTTTTTTTTGGGGTGGGAAATCATCAAATAACCCCTCCCGCTCTAGGGCAGAGCGGAAGGGAGTGTCAGACTTCTACTGACTAAAAACCACCCATGTTCCTTCTTAGCCCTTGCGCCGGGGCCGCGGTATCTCTTTCGAACAGCCCGCAGCCCCAACGGGAGCTCAATATTCCTTACGTCATCAAAATTTCCTTTATCTATATCTCAGAATATCAAACACAAACCCTTAGCCAGTATCCTCCAAGCCTGTAGGTACCCTAGCCTGTAGCCTCCAAGCCAGTAGGCACCCTAGCCTGTAGCCTCCCGCTAATCTAGTAGCGTCAGCACAACAGCGCGATAAGGGCGGGGACAGGCGTCGCCCTATCACCGGTATTTATTGCGGGCGATACAATTATCGCGCGATTTACTGCCGACGGCGACGGTACCTTCAGGCGGCGGAATATTGCCGAATTTGTTCACAGAATATGGTCTTTGAAAGGGTTTGAGATGTTTGTCAAGGTTTTGAAAAGGACAATATTTTGTGTATCGGTTCATCTTGAAACCCCTTTGAAAAAACTTAAGAAACTACGTGTAAGTATTAGTACCTAATGAGTGTAATAAATTGGTGCATTATTTTTGTTATTGAACCACACTAAGAAATTGCACTAGCTAAGGTAACCAATAATGTGATATTTGTCTGTCTGTGCATCGCAATTTCTTATCTTAGTATCGGTTAGCGATATTAAATGCGCAGATAAAAATATTTGTAACAGCCGCACTCAGTAAGCTTTAATGATTACTTAGGCCATCACTTAGTAAAGGTTTTGATAGTATTGTCATACAAAAGTATGTCAAATCTTCACTAAGTAACGGCTAAATTAATCATTAAATATCTCTGAGTACCGCAGTTAGAGTAGAAAAAACTTTTTTGCAAAAAAAAACCGACTTCAAAAACACAAAAAAGTGAAAAACACAAAAACGAAAAGCACAAAAAAGTGAAAAATAAACTTCACAAGAAAAAGCAGCTTCTGAAGTCGGTGACATTTTTTCTGTTTGATTTCGTTTTTTTTGCCACCGACTACAGAAGCTGCTTTTAAGAAAAGGAGCTTAATAAGATAGAATATTTTCGGTTGTACCTTGACTGGCTAACAATACTACAATATCTAAGAATACATCTATAAATAAAAAGTAAACCAATCGTCCTTCATCAAACAATCGCTTAATACAAAATACCCTATCTCTTCGATCTTGAGTGCCCGCATAATCTCCGTGCCTACAGGATTCGTTAGCCGGCGGCGCCGACCAAAGACGCTTAGCTCAAAGACTCGTCCTATCTGCGCTCTTCTCATCTTCTCATCTGCATCCAACACATCGCAATTATCTACTTATTTCAGAAAAGACGCTTTATCAATGATTACACAGGCAAAAGAGATGTGTTTAGTATACGTGATAGAAGAATGAATGAATATATTATTATTAATGTCTTTACGGGATACCATGGCTGATGGATGTTTAACTCATGGTGGTAACTTAGCTGTTGAAAATTATCGTTATTTTTCTCTCTTTTATGGCATTACCAAATTGCATCTACAGCGCCGAGGACGCACGTTCCTGAAACGAGCGCCAGCGGCGCGTTTAATATGCCGTGTGCTAGGGGTCTTAAATTGAAAATAGTAAACCTGATATCCATACAACTATACAGACATTCAAACGAAGCTTAATATCAACTTAACTTTAAAGACAGTCAACATTGTATTCTAACTAGACGAGAAGAGAGAACTAGAATTCAAATACAGGTGAAGTCCCCTAAGAGAGGGGTTTACTCTAAATTAGTCTCTTGTTAACGAAGCGCTCTACAAACAATGTTACGACAAATCTACTTAGTGTGTACTCGTATTGTATAGTTTGGAAAGGGTGCTAAATTAGCACATTATAATTATACATAAACTCTCGCCCTTCTCCCATGGGGTATGCAGGGAGCACAGAACGCCAGCTGCTACGATCCTTACTGTACACTCAATTTGCCAACCAAATTAGCACATTGATTTAAAAACAAATGATTGCCTTTCCTTGACTGTGACTATTGAAAGCTCAATATGTGACATGAATGTCCACAGAATGTACGTCCCCACTGAAGTTCAGAATATAGGGTGTAAAAGTACCCTTAACGCAAACGAAAGGCACTTGTTCTCCCCACCACTGCGATAATTTTTTTTTTCTAGACCATACCTGGGAACCTCCTAGTTACGGAGATATTGGAGGTCAAAGTTGCAAATTTTTCACAGCTGTTTTTGTAATTACTACTAGTTTTTCAGGTTTTAACTTTACTTAAATTACCTCCACGACCCGTTTATTATTAAAATGTGATTTTTGACCCCAAATAAAAAAGTCATTTCCGAGCAAAAATTTTTGCGTAGGGGTACTTATATTGATGTACAGAATGCTTGGTTGACGGGTGTGTGATGTGTTGATTTACACCCTGTATATACTGCCTCAAGAGAAAAGATATAGAAGGTATTATTATACGCACATATTTTGGGTCTCGACAACGATCAAACATGTAGTAGGCAAGATTTAACCAACCGATTACATAAATACGAATAATTCTAAAACTTCTGAGAATTTCACGGAATTTCTGAAAAGCGTTCGTAAATAAAACAGAGTAAACTAAAATAACACGGGTCTTACGCGGCTCATAAACAAAATAGCTGTAAATCAAAGAGAAACAGTTTGAGTGCCGCCCTACATTCTACTGAATACGTTGCTTTGTACCTGAATTATATTTTACAAGCCCAAATATAGACTTTATGGAACAGTCTAGAACAGAAATACATTTTTATTTAACTACGTCCATTGCGCGTTTGGAAGGACTGTTTGCAATATTTTGGTCTACAAACTCGGCAATGGATCTTCTTGAATAATAATGTTTGTGTTGGTAATTATAAATTTAATTATGTGTTAAGTACTTAGGAGACCCTGAGGCTAGACCTGAGTTGGACACATTTGGACCCAAATATTACCTAGTCACTGACATTATTAGACGGTCTTATTTGCCTTATATTTTTTAATGTAAAGTCTTTTGAAACACATATTTGGTTTTTTATTTTGATGTGGGACTTGCGAACAGTTTTAGGAAAGTACACCAAAAATATTCAGTAGACAATAAAAATGAAAGAGCATCTATCCCTGTTCGCAAGTTCAGTAAGAACACCAAAAACATAAGCCAATAAAATTGAAAGAGCGTCAACACTTTATGAATCAAGTTATATCTTAGTACCAGACCGGAGACTGAAATGGTCCCCGGTTGGTTTATATCCCAATTGGTATAGGCCTACCCCTATTACAAGGGACTAGAACATATTTAGCGAAATAATACACGTTTATCTTTGTCTAATTTTTCAGAGATGTATAAAATTTACTAACCATCACCATTAAACAAAGTGACCTAATAACTTAATCTTCCTAAAACACGTTATATGAATGAAATATTAAGAATAAGACAGCAGGTAAAGTAGCACATAACCGAATGAAACAGCAATAAGTCACGACTTCATATAAATCAGATGACAAGACGCGTGAAATTGCTATTGTAAGGAGTTATGTATCGAGAGGCTGCCGGAGTACCGGCGAACACACGTCCTCGGTTCTGATAACCGATATCGGTTATCAAAACCGTTATCAGAGCCTAAAAGGACATGGTTGTTATGGGTGATTTTGTGTAGTAAAGCATTTAAGTATCATCACTACATAAAACAAAGTTCCCCGCTCTGTCTGTCTGTTCGCGATAAACTCAAAAACTACTGCAATGATTTTTATGTTGTTTTCACCAATGAATAAAGGGGTTCTTGAGGAAGGTTTAAGTAGATAATTTATCCCTGGAATAGGTTTCTATGGGTTGCGGGAACGGGATCAAAATTTCATGATTACTTTTGGTCGCCATAACTAACTTAGAAACCCAAGGGGGAGGACTTTGCCCAGCAGTGGGACAGCGTAGGCTAAATAAATAAAATAAAAAAGGTTACCCGCAAAGACATGGACTAGATAGATTAGTATAGTTGAGAAGATACGGCAAGTGCCCTTAAACAGAACCGAACAACCGTCTCTTGTATTCGTACTCTAACATTATAATTATGTATAGCCTGAAACATAGTGCCTAATGACGAAATTAGTGTTAGTGCGAAACTACTGCTGAAGTAAAGACACCGTGCGTTTAAGAAGATACCTTCAACAAATGTTTCGAAGCACTTGTTACAAGTTGCGAGTAAGATACTTGGATTCTGATTACCTAGCTAGTAGTTTAATACATTGGTTTTATAGTAACGATTCAATAATAGATATAATATTAGTAAATTCATTCAAAATCAAAGATTAAATAACTGAAACAATCGCATCTGTAGTGTCGCCAGATTCGAAGTCGGCTCGTGTGCACCAATCCTAACCTGGAGATTGAATTCAGGAGCCAGGAAGATTATTAATCTCGTCTCTCCAGCCTTTTATATTACGATATTGTATTCCATTTAATATGACCTAAAACACCGACGGGTTTTGTTCTGAGAAAAATTGTTACGTAACACTTTTTTCTGTATCTCAAAATGGCGAGTTACATAATCTTTTCATCTGTCTAGCCTTATACCAATTATCATACACACGTTCATAAAAAATTATTGGTTATTAAAGGCCTCTGAATTAATTAGTTTTGTATTCTATGGAAGATGCTCTTGTCTGAGAGATGTATATGGGGCTGAAATGATGACGATGGCAATTTAAAAAAAAATTGGAATTGAAAAACAATTAAAGGTTTGTCGTATTGTATTTTGTCGACAGCTCGTGGCCTAATGATATATATATAACTGCCACTCGGGTCGATCTTTAAGTTAAGCCGCGCTTGCCAAAGTTGGTCTGTGGATGTTTGACCATCCATTACATACCGTGTTTCCTCGGAAAGCACGTTAAACCGGCTGCCATATCTTCATCATCTTTGGCAGTCGTTACAGGTAGTCAGTAACCTGAAAGTCTGACAACCAGTCTTACCAAATGGTATCGTATTACCCAGTATTAAATGGGTTGCGAAGGTCAGATAGGCAGGCGTTCAATGCAAAATACTGGTATTCAGCTGCATCCAGTTAGACTGAAAGCCATTCTCAACGTGGTTAGGAAAGAGGCTAGGCAGATGATATTTTGTCAAAACAATACAATCCACAAGAAGCTCAGTCAAGAAGGTCAGAAGTTAATTATTCAAGATGAAATGAAACTTATTCAAACTACTTAACCATTTCCCAACTTGCTACTTCTGGTTACACTGAATAACTCATATTATTTTACAATGAAATCATCTTTATCTCTTAACAGCGACCAAAATGGGGAAAATAATTATTTTACTTACCTATCTGACGTCCTCAGACGCCATATCACTTGGTGAAACTGCAAGTCGAGCCTACGGGATTCTAGCTGCCCGTTACGCCTTGGTACCAAAATCCCACGAATGACAGCCGAGAGCAACGGCTTTATGTGCTCTCCAAGGCACGCAGTGCTCTGCGACACTACTAACTTTTTTAATTTGCTTTAACCCAGCCATTTTACAAATGAATATTCATTTACATTTTCAGTAATTTTACATTTCAATTTATTATTTGAGTTTCCAGTCCGGCGAACAGGACAGAGCCAGCTGAATGCGCGTAAGTTTTAGATTTGATTCGCCTTTCAATTTGCAAGAAGTGTTGCAAATATTGTAATTAAAGTAGATTCATTTTAGCAAGTTGGCAACTCCATCAGCATTGGAAAAGTCTGGATAGTGCCAACTTTAGATATGCTACTGTTCACTTTGAGTTAACAATGGGATTGGACGCTTGAACTCAAATCGAGAATGCATGTTTTATTCTAATAGGCTTTGCAGAGTTTTATTGTGTGGAATTTAGCAATGCGTGCTATTTTAGTTCGTGCTTATATAAACCATGGCATAAAAAACAAATGCATAGCACTGCGGTCTACAATGTTCCCAACGCTGGGACATAAGCCATCTTGCTGTAAGAGGGAGTAGGCAAACATCTACCATGCGATATTGATAAATCACAATCACCTAAGTTTAGAATAAGTCAGCGTAAACACAGCACTGTACACTGGTGCTAAACTAAATAAAGCACTTTCTATACACAACCCTACATAACCCCTAAGCCCGGTCTCTCGGACCCCGTCTAAGAACTCAGCAGAATACTTAACCCTGCAGCGAGTCATTAGAGCGTGTCGCCGTGTTATTGCGGGGCCCGGGAGACCCGCGACAAATCGCCGCTCAGCCTGAATTACTCACACTCGTGTTATTGCCACGCTTGTTACAGGGTTATGTATTTACTGCCAAGTATTTTAGGTAAATGCTTGGAGAAACATGAGGGTGTAAATTTTATGATAACTGGTTCTGTGATAAAAAGAGTGATATTTTAGATGACAATCTGGACTGTATTTCGTTACTCCGAAGATCAAAATACCGATGTACGGTATACAGAAAGTTTGTGAGTCCGAATTACGTGAGTCAGAATGTACGCTATGACGAAGTACGTTATTCAGAAAGTTCGTTACTCCGATGTACGTTACTCCGAAAGTTTGCTACTACGAAGTACTGTATTCAGAATGTTCGTCACTCCGATGTACGTTACTCCGAAAGTTTGCTACTACGAAGTACTGTATTCAGAATGTTCATTATCGCGAAGTACGGAACTCCGAAAGTTTGCTATGACCAATTACTCAATAATAATTAAGAAAATTCCTCATCAAAATTCTAAGAGAGTATTTCGAATAAGTCAAGTATTATTAATGATGATTATTGTGCAAATAGGTTTTAAAAGTATTTTTTTTTTAAATTAGATCATTATTATTACTTTAGATTCCCTCCTCGGATGTGGTCTGTGTTAGATTGCATAAACATGAATATACCAACTACACAGAATTCAATTGAAAATTGGCACAACCGTTGAAACAGTCTGCTCAATAGAAAAAACTGGCCAAGTGTAAGTCGGACTGGAAGGGTTCCGTACCATTGTAGTAGATATTGAGAGATTTTCTATGTTATTTTAGCACCATAGACTTCTTATAGATTTTTCTACAATTTATAAGCGTTGAACTAATTTCTGTTTTTTTTTTCAAAATTTTAGGCTCAGTAGTTTCGGAGATAAGGGGGGAGGGGGGGATGGTCGACCATACAGACAGACACATGACTACATGAGTGATCCTATAAGGGTTCCGTTTTTTCCTTTTGAGGTATGGAACCCTAAAAAGTAGAATATATATAAAACATTAGTAAAATTATTAAAAGAACAATAAAATACCATTTTGGAAATAGAAAGAATAACCACAAACATTACGAAACGCAAAAGAAATAGCTCACAAACAAGATCAAAGAGCATAATTATTAATATTCCTTAAAGGAATATTTACGCGGTCTGGCATACATCATTTATTTTAAATCTTGATTTTTATTTTATATATTACAATTAAATTATATTATTTTCAATTTTAGTGTATAAAAAAGTTACTATAGTTTTTTATTACCCCATGTTTTAAGATTATTTTGAATTGATTAAACTGCTTTTACTTATTTAAATTACGATTTTTTATTTGTACACTGTTATAGATCATTTATCCTCACATTGTGTACATTCATAATATTCGACTAATTCGAAATACTCTTTCAGAATCTCGAAGAGAAATATTCTCAATTATTATTGAGTAATTGGTCATAGCAAACTTTCGGAGTTCCGTACTTCGCGATAATGAACATTCTGAATACAGTACTTCGTAGTAGCAAACTTTCGGAGTAACGTACATCGGAGTGACGAACATTCTGAATACAGTACTTCGTAGTAGCAAACTTTCGGAGTAACGTACATCGGAGTAACGAAGTTTCTGAATAACGTACTTCGTCATAGCGTACATTCTGACTCACGTAATTCGGAGTCACAAACTTTCTGTATACCGTACATCGGTATTTCGAACTTCGGAGTAACGAAATACAGTCGACAATCTGAGAACATACGTGCACACAGAATCTCGTGAAATTTTAACATGTCACGTAGCAAAAGAAGAATAATTATGAGGACTTAAATACACTGTGAGAAGCAACCACTCGTAATATCCAAATTTAATCAATGAAACGGCAGTGAATGTGTTACAATAACTGACTTGACCCAAGACAGATCTTATCTTAAACTAAAAGGGCACGAGAAGGCAGACGTCACCGAGGGAGGTTTAGAAAACACTGACGTGACGACTTAGATGCATTTGTGAGAGATTGGCCAGAGAAAACGCACAAAGAGAAGAGTGGAAGGTTGTGGGGAGATGTTTGCCCAGCAGTGCGACAATAAAGGCAAAAAAATACAAAAGTCTCCAAATTCAACGGAACAGAATGTTACAGGCATAAAACACATTAAAACACAATATTTCACACCCAAAACCTTACTAAAAAAGCCCCTTAGAAATAAGAATCACATCTTATTCCCCATTCGACAATCGCACAAAATAGGCCACAACTATCGGCTCAAAAATATCTTGCGATAGTTCGTTTAGGGCCGAAGTAGGCAAGGTGCACACTGGGAGCCATTCTTACGGTATCAATACGCTATTTATATTTATCGAGGGTACTCTTAGCTGTTCAGTGTGATTTATGCCTTATTTTTCGAAGCTAGTCGCGCGCTCGATCTGATAGGACTATCGCTTCTGTTTTTTGGCAAAGAGTTTTTTAGAGCAACGGTATTACGGTTATATGTTAGGATCGGCGACTGATCTTTGTGCTTTGGGATCAACAACCTTTTCTGCCTCTGTATTGCTTTGTAAATTGGGTTATTTTTAATGTGAGAACCAGATCAAAGTTTAGGCTGTCATATCAACCGAAAAAGGTCCCGTATTCAACACAGTTCTGATCAATTCATTAATATTTTCATCATTAATAACGTTACGAGTTATTCCGATCCGATCCCCTAAATCTGATACACGTGTAACAAAGATTGGTTATTTAATTAAAGGTGGATTTGGTTAAAAACCAGACAGGAATAATTCATTTTAATTGCAATTTGGTCGGAAGCCACCACACTGGGCGTACAAATAATCATGATTACGTTCATCATGATTATCAACCTAATATTTTGGTAACTATGTTGAGGTCACTTTCCAGAATGATGATAGAAACAATGTTTTTTTTAATCCAAACATGCCCTTTATATTTCAGCTTTTTCATATGAGGTGGCGGTGGTGGTGGTGGTGTGGTGGTCGGTGGTGTGAGGTGGTGGAGGCCTACCACACGCCGATAACAACAATTACCTCAGGTATGCTGGGTTGGTTTCCTCACGTGGTTTTCCTTCACTGAAGCAAGTGATAATAATACGAAAGTTACGCACATGAATCCTAAAAATCGAAGCTGCGTGTCTTCGATTTGAACTCCAGACCTATGTCTTGGCAGGTGATGATCACACCAAGAGGCTATCACTGCTTCTTAAGATATAAGCGTCATCATCATCTGCCTTTTCCCAACTATGTTAAGGTCGGCTTCCAGTCTAAACGGATGCAGCCGAGTACCAGTATTTTACATGGAGCGACTGCCTATCTGACCTCCGCAACCTAGTTAATACTGGGAATACGATACCCTTTGGTAAGACTGGTTGTCAGACTTTCAGGTCACTGACTACCTGTATCGACTGCCAAAGATCTATATATGGCAGCCGGAACCAACAGCTTAACGTGCTTTCCGAGGCTCGGAGGAAACTCAGTGTGTAATAGGCGGTCACCCATCCGCAGACCAACCTAGACAATCGCGGTTTAACCTAAAGATCGACCTGAGTGGCAGTTATTATTAAACCACGAGCTCCTCTTAAGCTTAAGATATAAACGTATCGAATAATAATCTCTAGCTAAACTACTAATAGTAATTCCGCTATCTCCAGTGCTCGCGCCAGTAACTCGGCTGTCACACGTGATTGATATTTAATCGAGTAATGCTCGGCTGGTAATTACGCCGCGGACTGTAATGATAATAACTCGTGTTAAGATAGTGATACACGTTGTAATCGTAATTAATATCTGCTTGTAATGGTTACATTGTCAGGTAGAAGAAATCATTTATATATCAGGTATCTAGGTCCTTCAAAGTGTTCTTAAAGCTATGTGAAACTCTTTTTTCAAAGGGATGCCGCAGTTATGTATGTTTACATAACATGACGCCTTGTTATACCTGAAGGGTTAGGCTGAGTTGTAGCTAATAGTGCACCCACATTTCGCCAGTTATGTTTTAATTAAGTGTAATAGAGGAAGGATAGCGTATCGATTGATGAACCGACCACGAATTCAGAGCTGCTACAGAGAAATTCCAAATTCTGTGTATATTTATGACTTCAAAATTAAAATTAAATGAATATTCAAACTAAGCTGAAAGTCAGGACTTTATGAACGTCAAAATAATTTGAAATACTGAGTTTCCAATTAGCCTATTCTTTGCTACTTCCCAGTTTTGAGCTGACAAGTAAAAACGGCAGAACAAACTCTCCAGCAACACAATTAATATTGTTGTTGTAAGCGCGTGGGTTTCACGACTTACATTTATTTTTGCGCTTAGAAGACCCGTTAGACCGTTACATTATGTTTGCGCCAACAACGAGAATATCATCTGCGCCGCGCGTCCCATCTCTACAGGGCACCCCGCGCCTCACGCCCCGCAACGCGTCTGCGTCGAGGGAACCGCGCTCTCGGCCTCTTGCTTCCGCTACCGCCAACGAAGACACACGCGTCACGCGCCCATGCGCTCCTTACCGCGCTTCCACATCCACAACTTATCTTTTGTAACAATAACAGTTTAATGTAATTTTAAGGTTAAAGTAATAAAAACAGTAATTGTTCACGAGTGTTTACTTAAACGAACCACAATATAATATATATGTAAGTCGTGAAACCCACGCGCTTACATAATGGCGACCGTCTAAATGCAATCTTCGGACTCCGAGACTCCGAGCGAGCCTTCCTTCCTTCTACACTACTTCGTGCTTCCCTGAGCTTCGGCGTGTCTGCGAGCAGCGAGCCTCGACCATCGTGCGCGTCGAGAATCACTACGAAGAAGGATCTATCTACTTGCGAGTGCGGCCCGCATGGGTGCGGCCGGCCCGTGAATTGACCAAGCTAAGTTTCCTACTTCCATATTCCTATTACCTATACTACCCCTTTTTTGTTGTAGTCTATAGCCTGCGTAATTGTGGGACAACTACATCAGTGATAGGAAGAGCCTATTGCGTGCATGTGCATTGTGCGTATCTAATTCGGTCAACAACTATCTAATCCTGCCACCTATACCCTTGATTATTTGTAGGCCTGTGCAATAGTGCGATTGCACAGCTACAAGTGGCTAGGATAAATACCTTTAGTAAGGTTACTATTTACAATTCTACGCTATTATTTTGCTATACAATTAATCCAGTCACCCATTCTATTTCGTTGTAGACTATCTTCCATACTCCGCACTATATTGTGCAACTACAACAGTGACCTTGGAGAGTTTTACTTGTGCGCCATTTTGTTTTGTTTCATTGTGAACATCGTGTTGCCCACGCTAACCCCCCCGCACGTGTTGGATGTGCTAGCCAGTATTGTGCTCGTGTGCAACTTAACTATCTTATTTTAATTGGTTCTTGGGTTTTGCTGACGAGTGTTTGTTGTGCATTGTTTGCCCTCCCGTTCTCTAGTTGCACTATCCTTGGTTTGTGTTGCACGTTATATACCCCGCTTTGGGCCGACTATTTCAGCGCAAGAGGTGCCCGTGCCCATTCTTGTGGCCAGAGCCCGTACTCACTTCGGGTAATCATCGAGCGCGTCGTGCCGCCGCCGCACACGTGCCCCCAGGCCCCGCGCCGATCCGCGCCCGCGCGCGGTCGCTTCGCTTTGCTCACGCCGAGGGAGTGCCGGTAACTACCGATAGCCAGACGAGGAGGAACGTAAGATCTTTCCATTTATTTTTTACTAGTGATTCGGTGCTGTCATTGTCAAAGTAGTTGTACTGTTGTATCGTATAGTATCGCCATGGATATCAAAACTCTAAAAGCCAAACGTGCCAGTATCCGTGGTAGGTTAACTAAATTTGAAAATTACTTATACCAGATCAAGACAGTACCCATAACTGAATACAAAGAATCACAAGTAAATGAGCTTAAATTAAAACTAGAGATGATCAGAGATTTATTTAAAAACTTTGTTGTGCTGCAAGACCACATCGATGAACATTCCGTAGAAAGTATATCTATTGAAATTGATGAGAGGGATGCTACAGACTCTAAGTTTATAGAATTGATTGCTGAGGCAGAAACAATTCTGCCGCAATACCCTAGTGAATCTCAAATTCCATCACATCATCATTCTCAAAGCGCGCATTTTAACAGTGTGAATTTTAAATTACCTAAAATTGAAATAGCAAAGTTTGATGGTACTTATTCTAAATGGTTAGACTTTAGAGACACTTTTAAATCACTAATTCATGAAAACTCACGATTACTTCCTATTTACAAATTCCATTATCTCAATTCTTATTTAACTGGCGAAGCAGCCAACATTTTAACTAACCTAGCGGTCTCCAAGTGCACACACTTGAACCTAAAGCAGATGAAGAGACATAAATAGCATTTAGATACGCGAGCACCACGACACCACTTATTTCTTTCATCATGGGCACACATTGCAGCACCTGTAGTTCTACATCAGCTCCAAGGACGCAACATTATCATCGACTACGACGGAAACCCTCGTCGCTAACGTTTCCTCGTCCACGCCTTCCTGCTGGACTTCACCGGCCCCGGAGTATGTTTGCGCCAACAACGAGAATATCATCTGCGCCGCGCGTCCCATCTCTACAGGGCACCCCGCGCCTCACGCCCCGCAACGCGTCTGCGTCGAGGGAACCGCGCTCTCGGGCTCTTGCTTCCGCTACCGCCAACGAAGACACACGCGTCACGCGCCCATGCGCTCCTTACCGCGCTTCCACATCCACAACTTATCTTTTGTAACCTTAAAATTACATTAAACTGTTATTGTTACAAAAGATAAGTTGTGGATGTGGAAGCGCGGTAAGGAGCGCATGGGCGCGTGACGCGTGTGTCTTCGTTGGCGGTAGCGGAAGCAAGAGCCCGAGAGCGCGGTTCCCTCGACGCAGACGCGTTGCGGGGCGTGAGGCGCGGGGTGCCCTGTAGAGATGGGACGCGCGGCGCAGATGATATTCTCGTTGTTGGCGCAAACATACTCCGGGGCCGGTGAAGTCCAGCAGGAAGGCGTGGACGAGGAAACGTTAGCGACGAGGGTTTCCGTCGTAGTCGATGATAATGTTGCGTCCTTGGAGCTGATGTAGAACTACAGGTGCTGCAATGTGTGCCCATGATGAAAGAAATAAGTGGCAGTGCGGCGCTGTAGGCGGCAATGCAGTGATGCGGACGTCGAGTAGCCGGTGTGGTGATGGCGTGCACGTAAAGCAGTATTGAGCTGTTATCCTTTTCATTAAATTCTTGTCATTATTAATTGGTTAGAAATGTGTGATGAAGATCTGGATCAGTCTAGTAAAGGGCAGAGGCGAGTGAGGGACCGCTTGATAATACCTCTGGTAGTCAAGATATCGGCGACGCGGGATATGCCGTCTCCTCCAGGATACAGTTTGGCAATGCGCCCCAGGCGCCAGCATAGCGGCGGCGTATTATCCTCCTGAATGAGTACTAGATCACCAGTAGCCAACTTAGCCTTGTTCTCACGCCATTTCGTTCTCGTTTGGAGCTCAGAGATGTACTCCCGTTGCCACCGCGTCCAAAATTGCTGTCGCATTTTTTCGATGGCCTCATATCTTGTACGGCAGGTTGCGGTGTCACCGATGATTGACGATGGCGGTGCGGTCAGCGGCCGGCCGATCAGGAAGTGTCCTGGGGAGAGAGGGAGGAAATCTATAGGACAAGATGAAAGTGGGGACAGGGGTCGACTATTCAGTATAGCCTCAACCTGCGCAAATAACGTGGACAACTCTTCGAAGGTCAGATTAGTGTTGCCCATTACACGTTTGATTAAATGCTTAGCCGATTTAATGCCGGCCTCCGACAGACCAGAAAAGTGAGGAGCGTAAGGTGGATGGAAATTAAAGTTAATTTGCATGTTTGCTGCAAGATCACTAATTCCTTTTGCGTTTGATTTTAGAAATTGACCTACTTCCTTGGATGCTGCCACGAAATTACGCCCGTTGTCTGAGAATATCTCTAAGGGTTTTCCTCTACGTGAAATGAAGCGTTTTAAGCATGAAATAAATGCGTCTTTAGAGAGGTCGCTAACGGCCTCCAAGTGCACACACTTGAACCTAAAGCAGATGAAGAGACATAAATAGCATTTAGATACGCGAGCACCACGACCTTTTTTATTAAGTATGTGAAAGGGCCCTGCGAAATCCATCCCGATAGACTGGAAGGGTGGAGCGGGAGTGACTCGCTCGGGAGGTAGATTGCCCATCATAGGTGTAAGAGTTTGCCCTTTGTGGCGGCGGCACACGACGCAAGAGCGCACGGTGCTGCGGGAGAGCTGCCTGCCGTTGCTCGGCCAGAAGGACTCTCGGACAGAGTACAGCAGTTGCTGTGGACCTGCGTGTAATAGGCGTTGGTGTTCCTGGCGAAAGATTAAAATGGACATATGATGTTTACTGTCTATAATTATAGGATGTTTCTTATCATGGCTATAGCTGGAACGATCAAGCCTACCGCCTACTCTCATAACACCGTCCTCGTCGAGAAATGGGCTAAGAGCTGATAATTTACCCTTAAGTATGGATTCGCCTTTTGTTAGTTTATTGTACTCTTCAGGGAATGATTGTTTTTGAGCCTCTTTGGCTAATAATGTTAATGAGGTGTTCATCTCTTGAACTGATAGAGGACCTCTTATACTATTTTTATCTTTCAGACATTGAATGTACCTTAGCACATATGCAAATATTCTCTTGATTCTGTTGAGAGTGGAGAAATCTTCAAATCGTATAACTGGTGACTTGCTTACGGTCGTCACGAGTAGGACCTTCATTTCAGGTAAGTTGGCTTTACTTGGTTTTTCTTGTGATGGCCAATGATTTTTATCCATGCTGAGGAAGGACGGGCCTGACCACCAGTTTTGTAGAGTGCGCAGCTTCTCTGCAGGGACGCCGCGGGAGATGTAGTCAGCCGGGTTGGTAGCAGTGGGCACGTGACGCCATGAAGAAAGGTTTGTATTCTCGCAGATTTCTACGACCTTGTTAGCAACAAAACTCTTCAGTTTGCTGGGAGTGCTGTTGAGCCATGCGAGTACGACACTGGAGTCACACCAGTGTATGCACGTGGAGATAGGGTACCGCAGGGAGTCCAAAACTGTCTTCGTGAGATTTGCGGCGAGTAGAGCTCCAAGTAGCTCCAACTTTGGTATGGTAAGAGGCGGTTTAGTAGGCGCCACTCTTGATTTGGCACAGAGTAAATGAACTGCTATGTTACCTACATTGTCAGTTGATCGTAGGTATATGCATGCGCCATAAGCATGCATGGATGCATCACAGAAGGAGTGTAATTGAATTTCTTGTGGATTCTCACATAGAACTCTTCTTGGTATTACCATTTCATTAAGAGACGGAAGGCTAGAACTCATTTTCTGCCATTCTTTTTTTAGATCATCTGGGACTGGCTCATCCCAGGCCAATCCTCGCCGCCACAGCTGTTGCATAAGCATCTTTGGCTGGACAGTGGACGGTGAAAGCAATCCGAGAGGATCAAAAATGCTGAAAGACGATGATAGTATTCCTCTTTTGGTAGTTTTGTCTGTAGGTTCAGAGCTTGGAGCTTCAATGGTGAATTGAAGAGAGTCGGATTGTGGGCTCCAGCCTAAACCGAGGGCACTGGATGCGTCACTCAAGCTTAACTTGCTTTGCAGGTCGACACTGGAGATGGGAAAGATGTCAGGGGCATTTGACCTGAACTTTCGGAGATTGAAGCAGCCGGATTTCAACATAGCGGTGACTGCATTCAGTATGTATAGTAGCTCTTCTTTAGTGTCAGCTCCTGTTAGTAGATCATCACAATAAAAATCCTTCTGAATTATTTCCTTGACTTTATCTTCGTCGCAGTCTTCTCCAAGTTGCCACAAGCATTTAGTGCTCAAGTAGCTTGCACTGGCGAAGCCATAGGTTACGGTGTTGAGCCTAAGTGTTCTAATAGGGAGATTTTCTTCTTCACGCCATAGAATAAGCTGTAGGACTCTGTCTTCTTCGTGGATATTGACTTGACGAAAGAATTTATCGATATCTCCAGCTAAAACGTACTTGTATAGGCGAAATCGCAGCAGAATCGAAAACAAGGAGTCTTGTACTTTGGGGCCAATCATTTGGATGTCGTTTATGGAAACGCCAGTAGATGTCGCGGCGGAGCCGTCGAACACGACGCGCAGCTTGGTGGATTCGCTCTGCTCGCGCAGCACAGCGTGGTGGCACAGGTAGTGGCGCCTGCGCGGCGGTGGCGACTGCTCCAGTGGAGTGCAGTGGCCCAGTGACAGGTATTC
Organism: Diarsia brunnea; assembly: GCA_949774965.1. Lineage (NCBI taxonomy): Eukaryota > Metazoa > Arthropoda > Insecta > Lepidoptera > Noctuidae > Diarsia > Diarsia brunnea. Next base: position 457,937 of record OX459014.1, on the reverse strand, counting down.
TGCAATGAATTCACAATAGGCTTGCTTGAGCTTCGGATTTTTGCGAAATTTTCGCTCTAAAGAAAATAATCTTAGTTTTGCTCTGTGATAGGAGTCGCCGAGCACCTCAGTAGACTCTTTAAGTGGAAGTTTCACACAGAAATGTCCGTTTTCTTGGCGGGTAGTGTGTGTTTGAAAGTGCTGCTCACACATCTTCTCACTATCACTCAGGAGAGGCCTTTTTGGTAGCTCTTCTAGCTCCCAAAATCGGGCAAGTTGTTGATGAAAATTATTGGTTAAATGATCGTCATTTCTTGACAAATTGCACTGAATATTTCTAGGTACACTGTTGGTAGGTATATATACAGGGCCTGAAATTAGCCAGCCCAACCGAGAACTTCTCAAAAATGGTAAATTTGCTCCAAGGGATTGCTGCTCTCTTCCTATAATTTGCCAGAATAAATCAGCGCCAATCAGCATGTCTATTGGGCCTGAAGTGTTGAAGGCAGGATCGGCTAGTGGAGTTTTCGGCGGGATTTTGAAGTAGCTTAAATCAATGGTTGAACTTGGAATATTTGCTGTAAGTTCAGGGAGCACCGGGCATGCCAGTGTGGTATGGTAGTCTGTATGGCGAGAATGTATGCGGACAACGCATCTCTCTGCGATGAATCCACAGTGTGTATTGCCCATGCCGGTTATCTTCGTAGCATTTGTTGGTATGACAGGTAGGCCCAACTTATTTTTCAACTCTCTAGTTATAAAGGTGGCCGCACTGCCGGAATCGAGAAGGCAACGAACTTCCTGGCATGCGTTGCTACTTGGATTTGCTACATCAATAACGGCGGTAGATAGTAATACGAGATTGTTTCGTTGTACCTGAGCTGAGAAGTTAACCGAAACCTCAATGGTTGATTCAGGAACGTCCGTGGCTTCAACGACGGCAGGTTGCACGGAGACACTGGTTGCAGGCTGTGAAGTTATGTGAAGCAATGAATTATGCTTTTTGTTACATTTTCGACATGGCCCTTGCGGGCAATCCTTGGCAACATGACCTTTTTTAAGGCAATTAGGACATAATTTCAGGCGGTAAATTTCAGCTTTTCGTTGTTCTATACCTTTTGCTAAAAATGTAGGACATTTGTAGATGCTGTGATCTGCACTGCAATAGTTGCAGACCCAAGTTGATTCTCCGTTGTCATTGTTTGCATTGGTTTCTATACATGCAAAGGATTTACAGGCGCGCTCCTGCTTATTGCTAGAGTTGTATTTCTTACTACTAGATGATGTATTCTCTACAATGTTAGCACGATTTTGTAAGAATTTTATTAATTCACTTAATTTGGGCATGGTGTCATCATCAGGATTTCTATGTTCGTCCCATGCTCGCTTGGTCGTAAAATCAAGTTTGTGGTACATGATTTGTACTATTAATGGGTCCCATTCGTCCGTGGACTGACCTAAACTTGACAGGGCTCTGAGATTTTTATTGACACTATAAACCAATGCTCTAAGAGAACTATCAGAATCACGGTGAGTGGGTTGTAGTTCAAATAAAATTAAATCTATGTGTTGAGTGATCAAGTGTCTCTTGTTATTGTACCTTTGACACAGCAGGTCCCAAGCAACCGTGTAGTTTTTATCTGAGACCGCTAGGTTAGTTAAAATGTTGGCTGCTTCGCCAGTTAAATAAGAATTGAGATAATGGAATTTGTAAATAGGAAGTAATCGTGAGTTTTCATGAATTAGTGATTTAAAAGTGTCTCTAAAGTCTAACCATTTAGAATAAGTACCATCAAACTTTGCTATTTCAATTTTAGGTAATTTAAAATTCACACTGTTAAAATGCTCGCTTTGAGAATGATGATGTGATGGAATTTGAGATTCACTAGGGTATTGCGGCAGAATTGTTTCTGCCTCAGCAATCAATTCTATAAACTTAGAGTCTGTAGCATCCCTCTCATCAATTTCAATAGATATACTTTCTACGGAATGCTCATCGATGTGGTCTTGCAGCACAACAAAGTTTTTAAATAAATCTCTGATCATCTCTAGTTTTAATTTAAGCTCATTTACTTGTGATTCTTTGTATTCAGTTATGGGTACTGTCTTGATCTGGTATAAGTAATTTTCAAATTTAGTTAACCTACCACGGATACTGGCACGTTTGGCTTTTAGAGTTTTGATATCCATGGCGATACTATACGATACAACAGTACAACTACTTTGACAATGACAGCACCGAATCACTAGTAAAAAATAAATGGAAAGATCTTACGTTCCTCCTCGTCTGGCTATCGGTAGTTACCGGCACTCCCTCGGCGTGAGCAAAGCGAAGCGACCGCGCGCGGGCGCGGATCGGCGCGGGGCCTGGGGGCACGTGTGCGGCGGCGGCACGACGCGCTCGATGATTACCCGAAGTGAGTACGGGCTCTGGCCACAAGAATGGGCACGGGCACCTCTTGCGCTGAAATAGTCGGCCCAAAGCGGGGTATATAACGTGCAACACAAACCAAGGATAGTGCAACTAGAGAACGGGAGGGCAAACAATGCACAACAAACACTCGTCAGCAAAACCCAAGAACCAATTAAAATAAGATAGTTAAGTTGCACACGAGCACAATACTGGCTAGCACATCCAACACGTGCGGGGGGGTAGCGTGGGCAACACGATGTTCACAATGAAACAAAACAAAATGGCGCACAAGTAAAACTCTCCAAGGTCACTGTTGTAGTTGCACAATATAGTGCGGAGTATGGAAGATAGTCTACAACGAAATAGAATGGGTGACTGGATTAATTGTATAGCAAAATAATAGCGTAGAATTGTAAATAGTAACCTTACTATAGGTATTTATCCTAGCCACTTGTAGCTGTGCAATCGCACTATTGCACAGGCCTACAAATAATCAAGGGTATAGGTGGCAGGATTAGATAGTTGTTGACCGAATTAGATACGCACAATGCACATGCACGCAATAGGCTCTTCCTATCACTGATGTAGTTGTCCCACAATTACGCAGGCTATAGACTACAACAAAAAAGGGGTAGTATAGGTAATAGGAATATGGAAGTAGGAAACTTAGCTTGGTCAATTCACGGGCCGGCCGCACCCATGCGGGCCGCACTCGCAAGTAGATAGATCCTTCTTCGTAGTGATTCTCGACGCGCACGATGGTCGAGGCTCGCTGCTCGCAGACACGCCGAAGCTCAGGGAAGCACGAAGTAGTGTAGAAGGAAGGAAGGCTCGCTCGGAGTCTCGGAGTCCGAAGATTGCATTTAGACGGTCGCCATTATGTAAGCGCGTGGGTTTCACGACTTACATATATATTATATTGTGGTTCGTTTAAGTAAACACTCGTGAACAATTACTGTTTTTATTACTTTAACCTTAAAATTACATTAAACTGTTATTGTTACAAAAGATAAGTTGTGGATGTGGAAGCGCGGTAAGGAGCGCATGGGCGCGTGACGCGTGTGTCTTCGTTGGCGGTAGCGGAAGCAAGAGCCCGAGAGCGCGGTTCCCTCGACGCAGACGCGTTGCGGGGCGTGAGGCGCGGGGTGCCCTGTAGAGATGGGACGCGCGGCGCAGATGATATTCTCGTTGTTGGCGCAAACAGTTGTAATAAACGTTTTATTAACCCTTTCAGACCTGGCGTACACAAATGTACACATAAGATATAAAACAATGTTTTGGTATTTATTTCGCAACAATTGCAATTTAGAACGGTTGTATCCTTATGTCCACATTATAAACTACAAAAAATTGTACTACTAACGCCATCTCTTAGCATTCTTTGTGACTTTTTCGATAAGTTTCGACCAAATGGCTGACCGAAGTTGGAGGTGTGTAGGTAAGCTCATCATTTTTATTTCTAAAAAGTAGGAAATAGCGAAATATACGCACTGCAAAAATATGAATTTTATGTGTTATATTCCTAAGGTCATACGTAACATATAATTTGACTTTGTTATTCTATTTTTGTATCAATTATTACAATTTTTATATTTGTACACAAATGTACACATCAGGCGTAAACGATGTCCCAGCCGGAGTGTTCCCACGTTGCCGTCGTGGTGGGGCTTGTGTGTCTCAATGATCCTTGGAGCTCTGCCGGTAGATATACCTACTCATGCCGGAAAGGTCCAAGGGGAGAGACCAGACAAAGTGGGACACGCGAGGGGCGCACCGCCCAGATACGTGAACAGTGTTCGTGTTTTCGGGCGGTGCGCCTGTTGGAGGAACAAACCCTAGGCGGGGGAGAGTAGTAGGTGGAGATAGGGACCGCACCCTCTAAAAGGAAAAACGAAATGAAATGAAGACTATCGAAACAGTATTACCTCAGGGTGGTACCAGCTGCTTAGCAGCTGGAGAATCCCCCACGTCTCCGCTGGAGGCGTCAAGCCCCTCGTATTCTGGGGGGGGCAACGATTGTCCGACACCATCTGCCAGTGGCAGCAAGAGCCGAGGAGGCTCCCGGTCATTAAGTCCTGTGACCGGTAGTGGCAAACTTTGGAAAAGGAGCTCGCCTGAGCGGCGGACCGATGCGGGGTCGGACTCTGACTCCGTGTCTAGCAGCTCGGCGAGCTCTGGTCGCGAGGAAGTGGGGTCTGCTACGGCACAGCGTTTCCGTAAGCGGCCCAGAACGGAGGACGAATCCTCCAACGGAGGGATGAAATCGGCCCGGAAAGTCCCCCGGAGTGGGCGAGGCAAAGATAGCAGGGGAAGGCGGCTTGCGTCCCAGAAGACTGGCCGGCGAGCCACGGAGGGCGCCGGGGGGGGTACTCACCTTAGTCGGAGGGTACTGTTCTCGGCGTCTTCCGGCGGTGAGCCGGGGACCGGTACCGGCTCGGACCAGGAACGCATGGCCGGATTTGCAGAGGTGGTGGAGGCCGCGATCCGCGATGTGGCCTTGAAGAGGATTCACTCCTCTAAAACCAAGGCCATTATTGCGGCCTCAGCCTCAATTTTGGCGGCAGCCAAAACATTAAGTTGTGGGCCTCCGTCGTCGGACGAGATGTCCACATTACGGGCGGAGGTCACCCGTTTGGCGGCTGCCATGAAAGAGCTCCAAAAGGAGAATGGGAGCCTCCGAGCTGAGTTGGCCGGGTTCCAAAAAGCGAGCCCCAAGGAGGTGCCTCAGGAGGGCTAAGCCAGCCCCCAGCTGCCGATGACCAGGTTCTGAACCTGATTCGGCAGGAGCTGGCTGCCTTCCACAAAAGGTGCTCGTTTGTGGAGGATTTATGTATCCCAAAGAAGAAATCTATTTTTTGTTAATTATTATAAGGATTGTACTCTAGTTTTGTTAATTTTATAAAAATAATTAATATTTCCTAATAAAAACATTTATAAATTAAACATTTTATAATTTCAGTGAAACATCCTTGTTGTCATTATGTAGGACGGATGTGCACATTTGTACACAAAAAGAAAAACTATTTTTTCTTGAAAAGTTGACAGCTAGGATTTTTTTCATTATTTTTTCCTTTGTTTTTTTACCCTAGTCTAGCTACAGGATTTTTTTTAGATTCATTGGACACAAAAAAATAATTCAGGTCTGAAAGGGTTAACGAAAAATAATATTGTAACTTAATTTAAATTTAGTAGTTCCAATGAAATTCATAGTATAATAGTAATATCAGTTTCGAAACCAGACTAAACCAATATTATGTTAGCAAAACATAACATGGAAATAGTAATTTTTCAATAGATCAGGCTGGTAATGGAGAAAGACTGGTCGGGACATGCAGATTTATAAAATATGTTCCATTCAATATCCCCAGCATTGTACAGTGCGGGTGGAAGAACACATTAACGACCACAGCGTTGGGAATATCAGTAAGACAACATTTATATAAGAATTCTAACCAAACAGACAGATGTGTTGCTGGGGAGTTTGTTCCGCCACTTCTTCTTTCCAGCAAAAACCCTAAGAAGTGTCGAAGGGTGGGCGGACTGTCACTTGTAAAAAAATTAAGTAAATTCTGACGTTCGAAAAGTGCTGATTATCAGCCTATTTTGAATAAATGACTTTTGATTTTGATTTTGAAATTATTTCCAAAGTAAAACACATGTTTTTATGGTGAAATAAAGTTTTCGTTTTTGGTTTTCACGAAAACTTCAGAAGAAGTACTGGCAGTATTGTGATGTAAGTATTTATTTACTTCTGGAATTTTCTGTTCTGTACAGAACGGTTATCTCTCATCTATTATGAAAAAAAAATCTAGCATGTAGTGTGGCGTGAACAAAAGCTTCAACCCGTAATAAGAGAAGAAATACTTGTAAGGACAAAGTCCAATTACTTTACCCATCCTCGAATTTGAAACCTACTTGTACACGATAGTCAGACCAAAATGGTTCCTATAATAAGGTTAACGACCTGAACAGTCTTTATTGCAGACAGAATCACAATATAGACTGTTGCGCACTAATAAAATTACTCTTGTTTCTACTCTGTGGTGTCTTATAACGGAAGCCTGCTCGCAAGGGGAATGCGAATAAGACAATATTGCCTGGAGAACGTTTGACCTGCGATAAATATCGCCATTACCCTTCCCTCTCGCACTAATCACGCAGCTATAGCCCCGTCCCTGTCCCCCGCACACCTCATCCCGATGCCTAATGGAGAGGAATGTAGTGTACGAGACTCTCTTAAACGACGTAAACAAGTGTTGACAGTTGAACTCTCTCGAACCTTCCACTGCTTTTTTTTTTCGATGCCTTAAAAGCTGTCTTTGTATGGAAAAATCCTTTGAGAGCTCTGTGTTTATTAAAACGAGCAGTGGACATAAAAATGTTTGATCATATCGATTTTGTAGTGGAATTTTAATGAATAAAAGTTAGTATAGAAAATCCTTCAAAGAAAATACTACGTCGAGTAGAACGGCCACAGAATGTGGAAGTTATGCAAGAGCGAGATTGAAACTACGGTAGTTTGTGTTTTAGAACAATTAGCTTTATTTCGTTGAACAATGTTCGGTTTGAAACAAAGAGCTCACGTAATTTGTTTCAGACGCTTTGAGAGCGCTTCATCATCGTGTCAGTGCGTAAACGAGAACTGCCTCTCAATATCTCTGGTTCATCATTAAGTAATGTTTTCGAACATTGATCCGTGAATGGGTGATCATGTCTTCGATTTCGTTGAGTTTCCTCCGTGTCTTCATTTTCAGATCTTGCGAAAGTCTGCCATTCAGTCAAGCCAAGGGGAATCGTGTAGAGGTCAAAGAAGTAGTCGCTCTATGTAATTGTAAAATACAGTTAGACTGGAAGCCGATCCTAAAACAGTTGGGAAAACGCTGGTAGATGATGATAAATAGAAGATATAGTGATTAGAAAACCGTTTCTGTAACTGTGTTGGCTACACAAAAACATTAATAGATAAATTGAAACGTCTTCACATTACTAGCAAAGTGTCTCCAACAAACTGAACTTGTAGAAGTTATAATACAACTCTTTCCATATTACATAAGTAGCTATCTCCATATTGGTGGATACAATATAATTTCGGTCCCAAAGTACATATAGTCCTGACCTTTCTAGATCAGACGTATGCGACCTCTATTCGTGTTTCTGATTGAATATCAAAACTTTCCTTGTACCTACTTCTTTGGGCGAACATTGGCATTTCCTTTTTGATGTTATATGCGGAGGCGCCTTTATACTTTGTTTGCCTTATTAAAGAATCAGTTATACTGTTGCGGACAAGTTGTGTAGTTTGTGGACACACTGACAGATGTTTTTGTAGTATAAGTATAGACGTGTACGTGTACGGAGTAACATCTGAAATTTGTCCTTTTAGAAGACCAGTATTAATTTTGGTCTCGACAAAGCATAACTAGATGGATTCAAGACCTATGCATTCAAGAGTCAACTGTAGACTTATTTGATATCTATACATACACGGTTTCAATCCATGTAAGTCTCAAGGCCTTTTCACCATAAAGAAGGTTTTGAGGCATTTACTGTATACCGTTCTAGTATCGTTCAAGAATACGCTCTAAAACACCATTGCCGTTTTAAAAAATTCTAGCTCTTTTTGACAGCACCTCAGATTGGCCTGGAAACAAGCCTACCCCCACGTAGCGCATAAAGGAGGCGCTGTAGCATGCCATACCACACACGACGTCAGACAAGCACCTGATACTGACGCGTGACGTCGGCACAAAGAACGCTACAACGTTACAATTTACGGTTTTTCTGAAACCCCCTACGCGCTTCGTTGGTGCTAGATGTATACAGGCTGTTTGGGAGATGATCGAGCACAATTACAAAGATTTCAGTGTCTTATGTGTCACGGTGATTGAGACATTATTCTGTTTATGACTCGAAATGACTCCTCCTGACTCATCTTAACATTTTTGATTGAAGCTCTAATTTTTATAAAGATCTAATATGTCAATTTCACAACGTACATTTTTTCTAAGAAATATTTTATTTGTTTCCAAAATCTTTATAGTTATGGTTCGAGCTAGTAAGTGACATTTCCAATCTCTCAAAAAGTGTCAGTCCTTCTTCGTAACACCCTGTAGTACCCGAGTTATTTGCGATCTGATCCGTGTTGTGGATCATTTTTGTTGGTAAAGTTCGGGCTTACTCGGGTCATGTTGGTACAGGTAATATATTCACAGAAACACTTTTAGTTTATGGTCAGGGATGATGTGAGGTAAAAGGGTGTAGCCGGTTGAGGTCACTGAACTTGGTTTAAGCGAGTGTATCAAGAAGTGTTAGAATATTAGTCATGTGACATAAATATACGTTTTCACTGTAACTTATTTTTATGAAAAAGGGCACTTTAAACATAAATAAACTAATAATTACCTAAAGGTTTCCTTTGTTCTATTTCGCAATTAACGTGGTCTGTAACTGAGTTCAAACAATAAACTCAAACCAACTAAAACAAGAAGGACAACCAAAGTAGTGCCTAATTACACTGTATTTCAAGTCTAGACCTAGTCTAGTCTAAACTTGAATCTTACAAAGTCTTTTTTAGGGTTCCGTACCTCAAAAGGTAAAAACGGAACCCTTATAGGATCACTTTGTTGTCCGTCTGTCTGTCTGTCTGTCTGTCTGTCTGTCTGTCAAGACCTTTTTTCTCAGGAACGCGTGGAGGTATCAAGCTGAAATTCATATCAAATACTCAAGTCTATGGTCTCTTAGAGCTGTGAAAAAATCAAACTTCTAAGTCAACGCGATCAAAAGATACTCCCGTTTATGCCGCAAATTTTCGACACTCGCAAGGGAATCAAAACCTACAGGGTACTTCCCGTGAACTCAGAATCTTGAAATTTGGTATGAAGCAACGTCTTATAGCAGAGATATAGGAAAAATTGCGAAAAGTATACATTTTTAGTTATACCGAGATTGATCCAAATTGTGCCTATTTCTAGTATTAAAATTATGTCTATCACTTCTCTTCTTAAAGAGATGAAGATTTTTCCGAACATACATTAATGTTTTCATATATGTATTGACAAGGTACCGTCAGCTTTCCACATTGTTATGTTATGGATTTCATTTAGCAATAAAAATACCATAACTTTTACTTATATACCTACAGGTTTGTACGGAACCCTCGGTGCGCGAGTCTGACTCGCACTTGGCCGGTTTTTTTTAGGCATTCATATAAGTATCACAGGGTAAAAGAAAATTGACAAAACTCGTCTACAGAAATGACAAACAAAATTCCTAAGAGCTCCGCAATCTTTATTCTTCACTTGTTAAGATTAAAACGGAAAGTAATAAACGTAGAGGCTGTAAGTACAATTATATCCCCTCGAGTAAAGTTTACGACGCACAGATAACCGGATGATAAGCTCCACGTTTTTATATACTTAAACAATTTAATGTGCGAGGAAAATATGGAGAACTAGCGCCGAGTGCTGCGACTCGCTGTGAAGTAATTGAGTCGGTATAAAATCTTAAACGCTGTGAATAAAAGGAAAATAAATGCGTTGCGGTGCGGTGCGGTGCGGTGTTGTTGCGGAGACGACAAATTTGTTAGTGAGCGGATTATTTCACTCTTTATTGTTATAAAGCTGCAAATAATAGCGTGATTGATGTTTAAGTACTGACTTTTTTGAGGATGTTTGCTGATTGGGACGATGGTTTAGATAGCATTGCTAAATCGTCTTTTACATTGACTCATGTCGTGGGCGGGTAGGGCAATAATGTACGGAATATATTTTCATGACAAGTGATAGTGCTGGTCCCCTATTACATGGGACTTATAAAAACTGGCGAAATGTGGGTTATAATTAGGTACACCTCTGCTTAACCCACCAGGGATTACAGGTGTTATATTTGTAATATTATCTAAGTTCAACGATCACCAAGTTTTTGACAGAAACCACTGCTGTTACAAAGTCTTTGAACAGCCCCATGAATGTGCAATAGTTGTTTTGATCGAAATCTTATAGCATTAAACAAAGGATTGCTATTCAAATGTTCTAACCACGTGCAACATATAGGTAAGTTCCTGCGCAAACAAAGCAATACCTAGTTGCAATCCAATTGAATATCTATAACGCCACGGTTCGGATTCTCAAACAGATGAAACAGTTTCAATACTGAACGGAGTAGAATATAGCCTGCAAAGCTCGTATCGTATTTACATTACACTGTAATTTTGTAAAGGTAATCGCACAATATACTGCGATGTTTCCTTTGCACATACGAGTACATGCGTCATAGTTTAAAAAATCTACCACTGACAAATAATTACCAAATGTGCCTGAAATATTTGATCTCCACACGGTTCCAATACAACGCTAAATTCAAAATTAAAAGTCTTTTATTCAAACTATGCTGAGAGTTCATTCCTCTAATCACCTCCTTATGCTTCGCCTTCATCGTGCCGATGTATTTCCACCTTTATGTGTTCTTATTGCATTGGCTGGTTGGGTATGTAAATCTTACTGATAATAAACCTAGTCGGGATGTCAAATGTATTGAATCATCATCATCATCATTTCAGCCATAAGACGTCCACTGCTAGACATAGGCTTCCCCCAGAATGGTGGGATTTGCCATAATCGCCACGCTTGGCAGGCGGGTTGGCGATCGCGATATGGTTGTTACTAAGGTATAGAGAACGCTGCTGCCCATTCTCTTGTAAGTCCCTTAGTCGCCTCTTACGACACCCACGGGAAGATATGGGATGGTGCTATTCTTTATGTCCGACACTATACAGAATGTATTGAATATGGCTTATTCTTGTTATCATTAATTTACATTCACGAAGTGAATGGAATCGCTATCGTTACTGTTCCAGTTAAGTTCAGAAAGATATGTAACAAACAATAATAATTTCACCAGATATTTTATTTCCGATCATAGCGACTGTATGAGACGGTTTTTATTTTTATCACAAGCCAAAAATAATGATCAAGAAACTACAGAAACCTTCAACAAAGATAGAGGCTAAGTACCTCAACGAAGGCTCCTTTACTTCCCAAAGCTATTTTTACATTACTACAGAAATTGTCCTTTTGTACAGAAAACATGCAAATCTGACAGCTTGATAGGAAAATAAATACAGACCGCGTGTTCTGAACAGGCGATGTTCAACGTTTTCCAAATGTGCTGTTCTGTGGAGCAATCATACGAACACAGAGATTTAGTGTCAACACACAGTGTCACAAAGGCTGGCGTGTGATTCAGTTGTAATGCAGTGTGCAATGGACGTCATTGCGAATGAATAATTGAACTCATTTGAAAGTCGATAAATCTGTTCGGTTTAAAATTGTGACTGCTGTTCACTTCATGTCGCACTTACTGAACTATGGCTCCAAAGTTTTGTGTCACAGAAATAAAGCTGATGAATTTCTTTATTTTTGTCAGGTTATGTAATTTTTTTTAAGTTTAGTGATGTCTAAGATTGAGTTGAGTTTTATCGATAGTAACCCACGATAATTTCAAAACATTGATTTGAACAAATCCTGCAATGTGCAATGACTAAAGTATTTCTTACATTGATAAAATTGTCGTACTAGAAAAACTGTTCTACTAAGAAATATGGAACTTTATGTACAAACGACCTCGTTCGCAAAACATCTCGGCCGTCAGTAAAGATACAGTAAATAACAATTTACTCGGAAATTCACCGCCCTTTGATTCAAAGACAAATCTTTTAAATGCGTTTTCAATTTCAAGGCTCATTCTTCAGATCTTATGAGAACAAGTGGTCTGTTCTAAGCTAAGCTATAGCCCCACAAACAAGAAAACTACTCAAGATTTTTCCTTTAGAATTTATATTAAAAGAATAGGGATATTTACTGACAAAAAAAAATATGATTCTAATTAGTCCGTCTGTTAGAGTATCGAATAATGTTGGATACGTATTTTTTGTTTTAACAAATCAATAAAAATTGACGAAGATAAAACGCGTCAACGATTTGAGTGGGGGGTTGTGCACTCACTCACCGGTAAAAAATGTCATACTAATGTCTTAGAATATGACGTTATACGAGTTTTCAAAGCACTGTATCGTCTTCACTTGTTTGTTTACGTGAAAAAAGAAAAAATACGTGTCAAATATTTTTTGGAAATCTATCTGATGGACTAATTAGATTTTTTTAGTTAACTACCCTATTGGTTTACGTCAAAACAATGTTATTAGAAAACACATTTACTTAAAATATCTGTCCCTTATACTAAGGTATCATTCATATAAAATAATAAAATCAACTAAAATAAAAGTATCTTTCAACAGTTTGAACTCAACACAAACACAAACCAAACGCCACTATTTTCGTGTCTCGCACCCATATGGAAGCTGTGACAGCCGTGTTACGTCTCGGCGACAAATCTTACGATATCTCCAACTTGGCACGTTAAAACTACGCGCTTCACATACAATGGCGGACATTTATTATTTAGGATCAGCACCGATAATCAGTGCCATTACCCGATTTCTTTCACTGGGGTGCCGCCCTCGATTTACTCACCACTTTGTAACGCCCTTATTCCTGTGCAGACAAAGTTCAATTTTGTTTGCTACTTTAAATTTTACAATGTTATCCTAAGCTTTTGTCCTCGTGTTTGTGTCTTTTACATAAGGTTGTTGTTTGCTTGTGTAGGGCGTATTAGTAAGTTGGTGTGTATTTTTATCATGACGTGCAAAGGTGGCCGGACGCATCGGTCCCTGGGAGCCAACGCATCTGGCGTTGAAATTCGCTTGATATATTGTTTCATGTTCGCACCGCCTGTAATACTTGCCAGAGATGGGGCATACCGTACGGTTGGCGACACTTTTTGGAGAACATTTTTCCTTTTGTAGAAACGTATTCGTGACTTCTAATTCAAATGAAGGTTGTAGACAATGAGTTAACTGTCACGTTTAAACAATGGGAATATTTGATCGTTGTTCATTCAGGTTTATACTATAACATTAGCAGCATGCAAATATCATAATAAAATTCTATCTGAATGAAAATTACCACACAATTTATTTCCCGTAATCAAGTTTGATCAAAAAAGTCAAACTAACTGTGCCCTAATCTTAAATAAATATCACAAAACATACATAACATCACGCCTGCAATCTCCGAAGGGTTAGGCAGAGGTGTATCTAATGGTAGGTGCACCCACATAATCACCAGTTTTAAGTAAGTCTCATGTTATAGGGGACACGCCATCTACCGGGCATAAATCAAGACTCCATTGCCATGGCTGCTACCTAGAATATCCTGATGATAAAACCCAATAACACCCTACTCAACCCTAGATTCAAACCCAGGAACTCAGCAGTTGTGCTTGCAATCACTAGACCAGCGGGGCATTAAATATAAAAATATTTTAATAAAACATAAAAAAGTAATAATATCGATACAGCCGGGGTCAGTTTATACACAACGTGTCCCACCCCTAGCCGCCGAGCGGGGGTGAGTAAATATTAAAACTCAACGAGTTGTTTGTAAAAATAAAACAATAAAACCGTGTTATAGGGATTTGGATTTATTTCGCACAATTTTCCTAATATTGGGTGACTTGTTTATGGCTTGTCGCGATGTTTCAGCGGTGGGAGTTTGAAACTGGGTTTTTTATTGGATTTGACCAAATAATATGGTTTTTATTAAGTGTTCTTCTTTTGTTCTCTGTTACCTGTCTTCATTGCACTTCGGTGTTTGAATAAAGTAGTTCGATTTTCGTTTCGTTCTTTTCTTACATTCGCAACATTTCACTTGTTTTATCATCAGTGACTGCACAAGCATTCGGACAATTTATTTGTTTTCGGCTTGTTAAAAATTTTCATCAAAGACACTTGCCAATAGTAAATCAACACGCTTGATGATCGTCTCTGTGGTCAAATAACACTAAACCTATATAAGATTTAAGTAGATTCTCATCACAACGTGTCCCCTCACATTACCCTCAGTCATCTTTCACAATCCCATGGTTAGCGATGGGGCAATCTATTCGCCCCAAAACCGAATGATGACTCGAACAAAATATATTCAAAGGAATCACATATTTATCTCGCCATTCGCCAGATTGTTCTGCAGATAGGTTCTACTGACGCTTTTAGGAGATAGGATGGGCTAGCGATCTGTCACTGCGGGCAATAAATTGTTTTACTGCCATTTTTACACCCAATGCTTGGTTTATTGCTGGCGATATTTTGATTTACGAGATTAGAAGTGTCTTTTATATCAAAGGTATAGAAAGGTATATGGTTGCCGTTGAATTAGGACATGGAAGTCGATGTTTCAATAGGTTCAATTCAAATTACGGTCTACATTTTATCTCATTGGATTTAATTTAAATTTTGTTTTCGAAGAACTTGTACCTCTGAATCCACTGTGAATGTGGTTCTGATAGATATCCTATTCCAAAAGCCGTGACTGAGTAAAGCATATTACGTCAAAATATATGCGTTCCACATGATGTAACTCTCAGCCATCCATATAAATTGTCCTTCACATTGTATTTCCTTATCCTGTAACAAAATGAAGCGTACAATTTTGATTTGGAAATCTATTTCGAGCTCCAAACCTCTATAATCCAAGCAAACAGCTCGAAATGGTTCGGTTTGGCTTGTTCTGTGTATTCAAAGCAGCAACACATACATTGTTTGAGACGAGTCCAAACGTATCGATTTGCGAGCGCGATTAGATCGCTCCTATCGACTGACCTAATCGATGTGGGACGAGCACTGGCCCGAATACGAATCACTTTTAATAGTGGACCGTTTTTTTTTCTTATTTTAGCTTACTTTGCTCGTTAATTTTTAGTAGTATTGGTGCTTGTTCTTGAGATTTTTTCTGTTGATGGCGCCATTAAAAAAGTTGTAAGTATTTTTTAGAGAATAACATCACCATTCGTGTTTTCCATTAGAATGTCTTTACCCCTATTCTGCTCTTATTTGAACATAGTTTACTAAAACAATCAGATCATCAGAAAACAAAGTCTGCGACAGTTATTACATATTCAGTTTAAGTTCCAGACTCTAATTTTTGTTACAATTCTGTTTTATTCTACTCATAAAGGTTTTAGTTTGAACTAAAACGAATACCCTACGGCCTACTATGGTATAAAGTTCGATGCCTACAATTATAGTTGGAATTTTCAATCCAATTTGTTTTATCATAGAGCTAATAGTAGAACAATAAAGTTATCCTTTCAGTTGTTCTTGTAAAGGCAATGTTTGATTAAACTAAAATAACAGTATCAAGTGAGCCAACAACGTAGGACGTTGAAACGAGACCTAAGGGCGACCTAAATAGGTCAACTTTTTGTTTTGATGTTCGGCCAGTGGAACAATATTAATATTCATGTAGGATCGCGCTGGGACATGTTCAATATCGACTCGATCTGATACTGATTTACAATTACTGGATTTGTAGTGGATATATATTTGTTATTATGTATTTCATTTGCGGGGGCTGTAAACCATCACGTATGTAGGTCTGTACCAATTGAATTGTAAGGCTTTGTAATTGCTTTTAGGGCTTGCTCGTTTTTTGCCGTTAACCAGTCTCCCATATATGATTTATATATGATTTATATATAATTTATTTCACTTAATATTAGTAGTAATAATAGTTACCAGCTTCTACTCCCGTGTATGTAGGAAATAATACCATGGGATGTACTGTATGGATAAAAAATATCCCACGTCGCACCACGTCCGTCCCACCACGTTTGATATACCTTCAAATTCGCTGTGCAGTGACAAGTTAGCAGGACGAAGTAACTTTCTCATTTATAATATCAGTACTTGAAAGTCAACCACTGAGTCACAGCTTCTCAAAACTGCCATGTTCAAAATTTTCTTCTTCCTTTGAAAAATTAATTATCAATTTATTCGCACAAAGCGCACTTGACATAATCCCTTTGGCACGGTTTTTACCAAAGCCATCAAAGAGAGGAAGGGGCGGCATTCGGAATCGGGATCGCTATCGTTACTGTTCCAGTTAAGTTCAGAAAGATATGTAACAAATAATAATAATTTCACCAGATATTTTATTTCCGATCATAGCGACTGTATGAGACGATTTTTATTTTTATCACAAGCCAAAAATAATGATCAAGAAACTACAGAAACCTTCAACAAAGATAGAGGCTAAGTACCTCAACGAAGGCTCCTTTACTTCCCAAAGCTATTTTTACATTACTACAGAAATTGTCCTTTTGTACAGAAAACATGCAAATCTGACAGCTTGATAGGAAAATAAATACAGACCGCGTGTTCTGAACAGGCGATGTTCAACGTTTTCCAAATGTGCTGTTCTGTGGAGCAATCATACGAACACAGAGATTTAGTGTCAACACACAGTGTCACAAAGGCTGGCGTGTGATTCAGTTGTAATGCAGTGTGCAATGGACGTCATTGCGAATGAATAATTGAACTCATTTGAAAGTCGATAAATCTGTTCGGTTTAAAATTGTGACTGCTGTTCACTTCATGTCGCACTTACTGAACTATGGCTCCAAAGTTTTGTGTCACAGAAATAAAGCTGATGAATTTCTTTATTTTTGTCAGGTTATGTAATTTTTTTTAAGTTTAGTGATGTCTAAGATTGAGTTGAGTTTTATCGATAGTAACCCACGATAATTTCAAAACATTGATTTGAACAAATCCTGCAATGTGCAATGACTAAAGTATTTCTTACATTGATAAAATTGTCGTACTAGAAAAACTGTTCTACTAAGAAATATGGAACTTTATGTACAAACGACCTCGTTCGCAAAAGATCTCGGCCGTCAGTAAAGATACAGTAAATAACAATTTACTCGGAAATTCACCGCCCTTTGATTCAAAGACAAATCTTTTAAATGCGTTTTCAATTTCAAGGCTCATTCTTCAGATCTTATGAGAACAAGTGGTCTGTTCTAAGCTAAGCTATAGCCCCACAAACAAGAAAACTACTCAAGATTTTTCCTTTAGAATTTATATTAAAAGAATAGGGATATTTACTGACAAAAAAAAATATGATTCTAATTAGTCCGTCTGTTAGAGTATCGAATAATGTTGGATACGTATTTTTTGTTTTAACAAATCAATAAAAATTGACGAAGATAAAACGCGTCAACGATTTGAGTGGGGGGTTGTGCACTCACTCACCGGTAAAAAATGTCATACTAATGTCTTAGAATATGACGTTATACGAGTTTTCAAAGCACTGTATCGTCTTCACTTGTTTGTTTACGTGAAAAAAGAAAAAATACGTGTCAAATATTTTTTGGAAATCTATCTGATGGACTAATTAGATTTTTTTAGTTAACTACCCTATTGGTTTACGTCAAAACAATGTTATTAGAAAACACATTTACTTAAAATATCTGTCCCTTATACTAAGGTATCATTCATATAAAATAATAAAATCAACTAAAATAAAAGTATCTTTCAACAGTTTGAACTCAACACAAACACAAACCAAACGCCACTATTTTCGTGTCTCGCACCCATATGGAAGCTGTGACAGCCGTGTTACGTCTCGGCGACAAATCTTACGATATCTCCAACTTGGCACGTTAAAACTACGCGCTTCACATACAATGGCGGACATTTATTATTTAGGATCAGCACCGATAATCAGTGCCATTACCCGATTTCTTTCACTGGGGTGCCGCCCTCGATTTACTCACCACTTTGTAACGCCCTTATTCCTGTGCAGACAAAGTTCAATTTTGTTTGCTACTTTAAATTTTACAATGTTATCCTAAGCTTTTGTCCTCGTGTTTGTGTCTTTTACATAAGGTTGTTGTTTGCTTGTGTAGGGCGTATTAGTAAGTTGGTGTGTATTTTTATCATGACGTGCAAAGGTGGCCGGACGCATCGGTCCCTGGGAGCCAACGCATCTGGCGTTGAAATTCGCTTGATATATTGTTTCATGTTCGCACCGCCTGTAATACTTGCCAGAGATGGGGCATACCGTACGGTTGGCGACACTTTTTGGAGAACATTTTTCCTTTTGTAGAAACGTATTCGTGACTTCTAATTCAAATGAAGGTTGTAGACAATGAGTTAACTGTCACGTTTAAACAATGGGAATATTTGATCGTTGTTCATTCAGGTTTATACTATAACATTAGCAGCATGCAAATATCATAATAAAATTCTATCTGAATGAAAATTACCACACAATTTATTTCCCGTAATCAAGTTTGATCAAAAAAGTCAAACTAACTGTGCCCTAATCTTAAATAAATATCACAAAACATACATAACATCACGCCTGCAATCTCCGAAGGGTTAGGCAGAGGTGTATCTAATGGTAGGTGCACCCACATAATCACCAGTTTTAAGTAAGTCTCATGTTATAGGGGACACGCCATCTACCGGGCATAAATCAAGACTCCATTGCCATGGCTGCTACCTAGAATATCCTGATGATAAAACCCAATAACACCCTACTCAACCCTAGATTCAAACCCAGGAACTCAGCAGTTGTGCTTGCAATCACTAGACCAGCGGGGCATTAAATATAAAAATATTTTAATAAAACATAAAAAAGTAATAATATCGATACAGCCGGGGTCAGTTTATACACAACGTGTCCCACCCCTAGCCGCCGAGCGGGGGTGAGTAAATATTAAAACTCAACGAGTTGTTTGTAAAAATAAAACAATAAAACCGTGTTATAGGGATTTGGATTTATTTCGCACAATTTTCCTAATATTGGGTGACTTGTTTATGGCTTGTCGCGATGTTTCAGCGGTGGGAGTTTGAAACTGGGTTTTTTATTGGATTTGACCAAATAATATGGTTTTTATTAAGTGTTCTTCTTTTGTTCTCTGTTACCTGTCTTCATTGCACTTCGGTGTTTGAATAAAGTAGTTCGATTTTCGTTTCGTTCTTTTCTTACATTCGCAACATTTCACTTGTTTTATCATCAGTGACTGCACAAGCATTCGGACAATTTATTTGTTTTCGGCTTGTTAAAAATTTTCATCAAAGACACTTGCCAATAGTAAATCAACACGCTTGATGATCGTCTCTGTGGTCAAATAACACTAAACCTATATAAGATTTAAGTAGATTCTCATCACAACGTGTCCCCTCACATTACCCTCAGTCATCTTTCACAATCCCATGGTTAGCGATGGGGCAATCTATTCGCCCCAAAACCGAATGATGACTCGAACAAAATATATTCAAAGGAATCACATATTTATCTCGCCATTCGCCAGATTGTTCTGCAGATAGGTTCTACTGACGCTTTTAGGAGATAGGATGGGCTAGCGATCTGTCACTGCGGGCAATAAATTGTTTTACTGCCATTTTTACACCCAATGCTTGGTTTATTGCTGGCGATATTTTGATTTACGAGATTAGAAGTGTCTTTTATATCAAAGGTATAGAAAGGTATATGGTTGCCGTTGAATTAGGACATGGAAGTCGATGTTTCAATAGGTTCAATTCAAATTACGGTCTACATTTTATCTCATTGGATTTAATTTAAATTTTGTTTTCGAAGAACTTGTACCTCTGAATCCACTGTGAATGTGGTTCTGATAGATATCCTATTCCAAAAGCCGTGACTGAGTAAAGCATATTACGTCAAAATATATGCGTTCCACATGATGTAACTCTCAGCCATCCATATAAATTGTCCTTCACATTGTATTTCCTTATCCTGTAACAAAATGAAGCGTACAATTTTGATTTGGAAATCTATTTCGAGCTCCAAACCTCTATAATCCAAGCAAACAGCTCGAAATGGTTCGGTTTGGCTTGTTCTGTGTATTCAAAGCAGCAACACATACATTGTTTGAGACGAGTCCAAACGTATCGATTTGCGAGCGCGATTAGATCGCTCCTATCGACTGACCTAATCGATGTGGGACGAGCACTGGCCCGAATACGAATCACTTTTAATAGTGGACCGTTTTTTTTTCTTATTTTAGCTTACTTTGCTCGTTAATTTTTAGTAGTATTGGTGCTTGTTCTTGAGATTTTTTCTGTTGATGGCGCCATTAAAAAAGTTGTAAGTATTTTTTAGAGAATAACATCACCATTCGTGTTTTCCATTAGAATGTCTTTACCCCTATTCTGCTCTTATTTGAACATAGTTTACTAAAACAATCAGATCATCAGAAAACAAAGTCTGCGACAGTTATTACATATTCAGTTTAAGTTCCAGACTCTAATTTTTGTTACAATTCTGTTTTATTCTACTCATAAAGGTTTTAGTTTGAACTAAAACGAATACCCTACGGCCTACTATGGTATAAAGTTCGATGCCTACAATTATAGTTGGAATTTTCAATCCAATTTGTTTTATCATAGAGCTAATAGTAGAACAATAAAGTTATCCTTTCAGTTGTTCTTGTAAAGGCAATGTTTGATTAAACTAAAATAACAGTATCAAGTGAGCCAACAACGTAGGACGTTGAAACGAGACCTAAGGGCGACCTAAATAGGTCAACTTTTTGTTTTGATGTTCGGCCAGTGGAACAATATTAATATTCATGTAGGATCGCGCTGGGACATGTTCAATATCGACTCGATCTGATACTGATTTACAATTACTGGATTTGTAGTGGATATATATTTGTTATTATGTATTTCATTTGCGGGGGCTGTAAACCATCACGTATGTAGGTCTGTACCAATTGAATTGTAAGGCTTTGTAATTGCTTTTAGGGCTTGCTCGTTTTTTGCCGTTAACCAGTCTCCCATATATGATTTATATATGATTTATATATAATTTATTTCACTTTATATTAGTAGTATTAATAGTTACCAGCTTCTACTCCCGTGTATGTAGGAAATAATACCATGGGATGTACTGTATGGATAGAAAATATCCCACGTCGCTCCACGTCCGTCCCACCACGTTTGATATTCCTTGAAATTCGCTGTGCAGTGACAAGTTAGCAGGACGAAGTAACTTTCTCATTTATAATATTAGTACTTGAAAGTCAACCACTGAGTCACAGCTTCTCAAATCTGCCATGTTCAAAATTTTCTTCTTCCTTTGAAAAATTAATTATCAATTTATTCGCACAAAGTACACTTGACATAATCCCTTTGGCACGGTTTTTACCAAAGCCATCAAAGAGAGGAAGGGGCGGCATTTCCTTTGCCAAAACTTGCCAATGGATTTTATCATTAGGCTTAATAATTGCATAGCAATCGCCTCAGGGCGCACCATCCCCTCTGCTTGCACCCTTCCCTTGACGTGGGAATATCAACAGATGCTTTCGTAGAATTACAATGGAAATTAAATTACCATTAGATGAGGAAAATACTTTTTTGATGAAATGTAAAATAATGCAATTCTCTAGAAAGCTGGGTAGGCGAAGATATTATTATCAGCTTCGGCGAACTGGGTTTCCATCTGAAAACGTATTAACTCACTCCATTTTCCCATGGGTGTAGGCAGGAGCCACAGAACACCACCTACGACGACCCATACATACTTCTTATGTCTCGTCCACTTTAATTAAATATTTTTGAAACAATTGAATCACTAACATCGAATCAGCTGGAACCATTTTCTGGTGTAATAGTCGGTCGGTCGGCCTATGTTCAATGTAATTTGATAATTTCAATGTCTCTAAACTCCATACATACTCGTATTCGCGTTATGATTTCCTTTGACATTCCCTCGCCACTAATGTGAAAGTATATATCTCGAATAATCTTTATTTCTCTGAAAACATGGCTATTAAAACGTGAGATATTATATCGACGATTAGATGTAAGGGGCTGGCAGTTATCGAGGGTGGAAGGTCAGTGTGACCTCTAGACTATGAGGCCTTCATTACGAAGTATCGAGAGGGGATCGCATTTGAATGTTAAGGCATTAAGACCGATGCTGACTAGATAGTAACACCAAAAAATGTTTTAATTTTTTTTTGTGATGAGGTCTGAGTTTGTTTCGGATGTTTCTTTTCAGAATAGTCTGGTATAAAACACCGACCACATCTAGATTTAAAAAAGTGACTTATAAAAGTATTTGCAAAATGAACATTGCGTTTGTCACATTATTTTAAAAGACCTGTACATTCTCTACTAGCCTTATAACTATAATATTAATGTCAACTAAAAACCTACTTTAAAATTTTCATTAACGCTCATATTATTTCTACTGATTTTCCTTATAAACACAGACATTTTGTCTTCAAAATGTCTGTGTGTCAGAAAACTAAACAGGAGTTCTTACTCCTGTTTAGTTTTCTGATAGCATAAAGACGAGCTATAAATAATTATTAATTTAAGGAGGTTTAAACACGGAAAGTGTCGTGTTTGGCTTTGTTTGCCTGCATTAGACATGATATGACACCAACAGTACTGCGGTGTTTACTTTGTAAGGACCGCAGTGCTAAACAGTTTGCAAGAACATAAAGAGTCTTGATAGCATTCGAAGTAACTCCTCTGTGATCCAGAATGCTTCGGTGAGGATCAGTTCGTTCTGAAAAGAAGTAGATTTAAACAGACACTTTGTTGAACTTTGTCCTTTGAAAAATTATCTTCGCATTAAATAAGATCGTGTAGAGGTAAGTAAAAGAAGACATATACTGGCCAAGTGTAAGTCGGACTTACACATGAAGGGCTCCATACCATCCCGTCGGGGCTGCGGGTTGTTCGCAAGAGATACCACGGCCTCGACATGAAGGGCTAAGAAGGAACATGGCTGGTGGTTTTTAGTCAGTTGAATTCTGACACTCCCTTTCGCTCTGCCAAAGAGCGGGAGGGGTTATTTGATGATTTTCCATCCGCCCACAAAAAAAAAAGGGTTTCATACCATTCTATGTAGCGATTGAGAGATTTTCCATGTCATTTTAGCACCATAGACTTCTTATAGGTTTTCCTGTAATCCACAAGTGTTGAACTAATTCCTGAGTTTTTTCATAATTTTAGGTTCCGTAGTTTCGGCGATAAAGGGGGGAATGGTCGGACCGACAGACAGACAGTGATCCCATTAGGGTTTCATTTTTCCTTTTGAGGTACGGTTTAGGAAAAGGTTCTTTGTTTTTTTATTTTGTACAATAGTATCTTTGTAACTAATTTTAATCTAGTTATCTTCATATTTATCTTACGCTTCTTTTCATTCACTTTTGTAAGTAGGAGAAAATTAATATTGTTACAGAAATCATATTACAATTACGTATGTATAGAAGAATATCGTTTTCCTTGTGTGTGTTACCTTATAATATAACGTTGTGATCCCGTTGGTCACGTATCGGCGAAACTAGGTCAAATTATTGGATTAGTAGCATTATGGATACTTCCTATTATGTTTTACAAATGTAATCATTAATAATTACCTACATTATTAAATGTGTTACTATTAATTGTTGTTGTTGTTTTAGTTTATCATCAATGATTTTACTGCATATCCAAATAAATAAAACCAATTTATTTACTACATAGTTGTATTTATATGAACTTTATTGTTTTGTGTCATCATGTCATGATACTTTATATTATTATCACAAAATGGGTTATATAAAACGTTTAGTGTACGTGGTCATACAATAACCGGGGCTTCAACGAAGCAGACATAACTAGTTAATGAGTGCACCACAACTAACACGACAAGCGGCCATCATCCATTCAATCATAGCCAGCCAGTCGAATCATGTCCTGCACCACTGGCATAGAGTATCGAATAAATGGAGCAATCATTTACTAACACACGGCTTGATACCACGACATAACGGCAATGTATGATGTGTTATGAATACTTTTCTGAAGTCAAAATAAGCAGCGTCAGTTTTAAAATTTTGACAAAATAAAACTAATAACCAATAATTACCCATAATGCTGTTAAAAATTAAGAAAATATAAATTATGGTATTATTTTCACGACGCAATACGAGTAAAGTCTCCTAAAATAATTATTTCGTGAGACATAAAAAGTATGCAGCTGAGTAGGTACATACCAGCGTTCTATATGTTCACTACTCCATGTTATTTCCACGTATGTGTGCACGGAGATGAGACATTGTGCGCTACTAATAATTGGAGTAATTTCATCTGCGAGAGTTGTAGTATACGCAATGGTTTGATATTAAATGGGGTGTGCGACTGTGTTGTTACTGATGGTATTGTATGTGGTTTGGTGTTCAATAATTGTAGTGCTCGAATTGGTGAAATAGACTGCAATAAAAATAACATTTTTACATGGTGGATAAGTAACTGTAGAGTTCGGGCTTAGTCAAATAAAGAAGAAACTCAAAAATTATGTGAGATTGACTGAAAAATTGACCTATACTAAAAAGCCTTAAAATGCTGTTAGCATGAGACAAAACGTACACCATTCAATTAACCTTTCGAAAACATCAAATATGGCAAAGATTCAATTTTATAAGGCACTTATCTTACGTTATAGAAGCCCGCGCTATCATAACGATCGCCGGGATGTCTGGCTTAAGAAATTATCCGAAGCTAATATTAGCATCGCTGGGAGCCAGCCAGGCAGTCAGGCAGCCTGGCTTTCGTAAATCTACCGGCCATTACCGACCCAATAAACGATTTAACTTGATTCCTTCTTTTAATACCGAGTTCAAAGCTCAACTCGGCTATCAAAACACTTTATATAAGGACCTCTCAGGAGCGCCAATAAAGGGTTGAAGTGTGAAATTATTTGAGAGTAAGTAAGAATTCCTGACTCAATTAAGTTTCTAAGTAAAAGTAGGCGTTTGAGAAAGGGTCGTAAAAGAATTTGTCTTAACTTTTCCTGAGTTTGAGACAATTGCTTCTGTTTTATGTTTTTACTGCTCTTTAGTGGTGATGGAATGGAGTCGTGTCTTTGAATAATATCAGTCTATATAAAAATAGTATCACAGAATCGCCATAAAAAAAACTTGCAGTGATTGGAATCTCTCAAAAGAGAAAACTTTACCTGCTCTTTAATAAATCGAATGTAAGCCTTTTAAATTGATTTTGTATTTTTTCACTCACAATATTGAATGAGTTTAATATATCATGTAAGGTGCGCTTCAGTGAATGTGAACCTTTACCAAAATCATGGCATTTTAGCAAAAAGAATCGTTATTCTAATGTGTTTAGAAATTCACAAGGTTTGTATATTTGTATTTTTGTTTTTATTCTAGTTAAGTTAGCCTGTGTTTTATGGGATGCTATTTATTTGTTCATTTTGCTTGTGAGTCTAGATTTCTAAAAGTTTTGATACCTTTTGTGTTGTTTTAGTATGTGCCAGTTACATAGAAGAATATTTTATTGAATTCGTTCACTTTTCGTTTCGGTTAAATTGTACTGCGCTAGATAATCTGTGGTAGTGATTTGTTCCACGTTCAAATACCCTACAGCCATTTACCAGTATCATGTAATATTTAGTGAAATTCTATTGTGAAACTGTTAAACACATTTCTATAATAAAATCATTTGAACAAAGAAAAATCTACATAAATATATTTCAACAAAGATCAGATTTGTTCTGAATCCAATGCATTTATATTGATGCTTCTATTCAACTTTTCTTTATCATATTAAACGAACAAAAAATATTTTCAATACTAACGAAAAATATTTTAGCTTTTAATAGAAATTGATATTGTTTAGATTAAAGTAACACAATTTGAAGGCATAAAACTAAAGCAAACTAAAGCTTCTGAAAGGCACCTCTTGTACGAAATAGGTTATAAAAATTGAGTTCAGTGACCTGTTTAAGGCGACACTGAGCGTTACATTAAGGCTGGCTTAACACGAGTTAAATCTTGAATATTTTTATTTTTATGAAAGGTTTTTAAGTCTGTGCGCTGTTGCGTTTTAACTTTTAGTTATTAGAGTGAGTTTGTGAAGCTGGTAGTTTTATTACAAGCAGCAAACATAATTCAGTCCAGTCTTTTAGTACAGTATTCTTGATTACCTAAAATGTTTGTTTGCGTGGCTGTGAACATACAGAGCCAGTCTATATCACAATCATCGCCATTTTTGGTTCTATTTGAGACGTTTTACTTAAAGTCTAACCAATGTGAGTCTGTCGATTCCTAGAAAGATTTCCAATAATAAATCTTACCACAAAATTTCTTTTGTATCAATGTAAATATTTAATTCAATGCCGACTACACAAATGTTGACACTCTCGATTGTGATCACGTATTTCTTACAAAACTGATATCTTATCAATCCCCTTTTACCATACTTTTATCTTCTACACTTCGTTGTGCAATTCTATCTGCGAAGCCTTCCTCAATGGTGGCCTATCTTTCCTTGTAAATGAATATTTTCTGCGGATACACGAGGATGTCTTTTACTTGTATATTTTAAAAGATAAGGAAAATTTCAATCAATCCACAGGAAAGCGTTTTCAGATAAGATTATTTTGGTCGGATACGTTTTGTATTCAATATGTTGGGTATAAATGATAAAATTTAATGACTTGAACGGATTAATGGCCGTATTTTAAACTTTCTAGGAAGTGGGTTTACTTTCTTACACTAACTACACTGGATTCCTTTCCAGTGTTTTCTGTATTTAATGCCACACGAACAAGCTGCTCAGAAACTAAGCTGTTTATGACGTAAGACTGCGCTAGCATTTTTATACAGCCTCTGAGTTATTCGTACGAAGCGGAGTGAGTATGTGGACGGACGTCGTAAACTGTACCT
The DNA here is from genome assembly GCA_949774965.1 of Diarsia brunnea. Lineage (NCBI taxonomy): Eukaryota > Metazoa > Arthropoda > Insecta > Lepidoptera > Noctuidae > Diarsia > Diarsia brunnea. Next base: position 430,933 of record OX459014.1, on the reverse strand, counting down.
ACCAGAGATACCTACGGAGCGAGGTAATCAAGGATGCCAGCTGCAGTCTAAGCTCCAAGCTTAGGCTAGGATAAAAAAATACATCAGGATTACAATACCCAAAACTCTTAAGATTTTTCAGGTACAGTTATGTAATTTTTCATACTTTGCTCAAGTTATTTTTCGTAAAATAAATAAATCGTTTTTCAATTTGTAAGATATACTTTTGTTATATAAAATGAATGTGTTGCAGACCCTAGATAAATATTGAATCTCACTATCTTAAAAATACTCAGCTTTACTTTACCCAAGATATTTTTATCACAAGTTATAAAAACAGAACGATCATAGCGGGTCCAACGTAACATCATCCTTCCAACAAAAGTAAAATAAACTTAAAAAACTTTTTCGTTTATTGGACCCGTAAAAATTAAGCTTCTCAGTTTGGCCACGCTTAACTGCACCTAACTCTTTCGTCCGTCCCTTCTCTGTTTGCCCCAAGACGGCCTTAAAACCCGGTTTCTGTTCAAGTGGAGATGAGCGGAGCGGAGATGAGATATGCGGGAATCGCCCGTTGGTTGAAATTCTCTACTGTAATTGTCGAATCTGACACATCTCCTCACCACTCCGCTTTGCTAGATTTCGCGGCCTTAAAGTCCGCGGGACGCGGGGCAGGGTTCGGCGACCCCTGGGGACTCCGGCGCCGGCTTATACGCTAAACAAGGAACGTAAGACCCCCGCACTGACCGTAAACGGCCCGGAGTTTGTGGCAGAGCAGGCGGTACTTCTGTGTGGTACTCGTAGGGTTAGCACGGGAGGTTCTAAATGTTTTGGTGTTGCTAGAAATATCCATAGGTGACTATTTTTTAATTTTTATTTTTGTGTGTATTAGTATTGCACTTTCTCTTTTCAGGATTTAAAGCAACCGGGACTGCGGGTTGTGCGATACAGATAACGCGGCCCCGGAACACAAAGGGCTAAGATGGAACATGGGTGGTTTTTAGTCAGTAGAAGTCTGACACTTCCTTTCGCTACGCCCAAAGCGAAAGATGATTACCTTTTACTCTAAAAAAAAAGGATATTTAGCAAAAGAGTTTTTATTGTACGTGTCTAAGACATCATTTTTTTGTCCCATATTACATATTAACTTTTAACTTTGACCACTTTTTACCCAAAATTTTGAAAACGACTAATTTTGCATATTATTATGTGGCAACCCTGTTTCGTCTCACTTGTGTAAGGTTTACTATAACGGCAGCAGAACATACTAGCCACTCGTTCGTACTCAGTGGTTCTCATGTTCTAGTGTAACAAGTATAACCCGCTCTTTATGCCCGATATTGGCCACGTATCACTTTTATGTCCACTTACAGGTCCAGCCACAATCGGAGAATACTTTGGCTTTCAGATAGAATACCTAGCTTTTATTTCAGGTCATCTATCTGTAGTAATAAAGTAAAATAAAAGTTTTTTCAACGTTCTTTTATACGATCTAATCTTATTGAATTATTCAAATACGTGTGTGATGGGTTAAATTTATATTAATAAAAAAAATATATAAATATTATTCATCAGGAACTATCACTTTTAATGTACATATACAGGAATTTCTCCTGTATCGTGGGTGCGTTTACAAACATTTAAACTCACATACACAAACACACACAGACCCGCAACAACTATCTGTAGGCCATATAAATATTTGTTCCGTGCGGGGATCGAACCCGCGATACGCAGCGCAGCAGTCCAATCTCTCAGCCACTGCACCAACCGTGCTGTCATTATACTACACGTTGTGAAAATGGTAACAATCATGCACTCAAACGAACATTCTGTCATTGGTTGTCAAAGTAATGGACAAATACCGCAAGAACGAAACCCATTATAAAAGATATCTTTGAATCCAATTCTCTTCAGTATTCAATACAAAGTACATTAATTCGTATAAACGGCTTCGATAAGAGTCGCCGAATTGTCGAAAATATAAGGTTTGTGAATATAAATGTGACAACAATGGACTCTTTTGCATACAATGTGTGCTCGAGAAATATATTATATTGATATTGTGCCCATTGAAAACGTATACCAAACTGATAATTCTGAAACCTATTTTTGAAACTGAAAATGTATTTAATTTATTTCTATTGGTTTGAAAAGAAGCAATAGTTTTCTAAGGCTAACATTATCATAGATCTATGTAAAAAAAATGGTTCCTACCAACTAAAAACTAACTCGATTGTGTACTGTTTGTGACACCTAGATACAGGTTGTGCTTAACTCGGTAACTGCTAGCAGTTTTCTGTTCCTTTTTAAATATATTTTTTGAGAGATCATTTCACACCTGTTCGAAAAGGATTTGCATTTAATAACAAAGCTGGTGCTGAAAGTTCTGTCCAGCTCACCTACAGCGTGCGATGTTTCATACAACATGTATGAAAGTGACATCAAGCAATGATACTGAGAGAATGGCCTTATGAGTGGCACCATCAATTTGCTAATTATCTTATTACAACAACGATCCGCTTCCTAAACACCAATCTATAATTCACCGCATACCATACCGTACACAGCAAACCCGGCCATAACTCGCTGGCAATAGGCAACAAACTCAAGTGATTTTAACTAGTCGTACCATTAATATTAGTGCGGCCATATCTCGCCGACACATAACACTAAACCTTTATCAGTGAGTACATAAACACGCGCGATAACCTCCGATGTTCTGACTTAGTTAATTTACTGTAATTGCGCCAACTATGGCTTTCCTAGGGCTGTGCGGCGTGCGCGATCCCGCTTTGGAGACTGGAACACGGAGTATGGTGGGTATTGGATGCCTTGGTAATGACGATTTTCCTTAGTAATTCCGTGAAAGCAGCCTCCATATAGTATACTTAAATGTACTGTTTAAGAAATATCGGTACATGATTTAATTTTGATTTTTTCAGGGCAAAGGTCTGTGCCTCGAATTCTCGTACACGGATTAGTAGCTTTGCTAGATATAGACTTTTCATGTGACTATTTGTTCTACTGGGTTGTGCTTCAATATAATTATGAACAGTATAATTACAGCATATTCAATTTGCCCGACTATACATGCATCCATCATATCTTAGGTGGTTAGCCTCGGAACCACCGTGTTGACTGGCCAATATTTTTGCTACGATACAAGCGACTCTCCGCTGTATTGTATTATTGTGAACCTCATGTCATATAATTATCATGAATCGCTAATCGTAATTAGTTATCGTTACCAAATAAAAACAAACTCTTGTTTATTTGATATAATCCTTCACTAGTCGCCAACATCTACGTAGGATAACGTTAATCCTACAGAGAAGGTGCATTAATTAGTAATCCAATCATTTTCCCTACACGCCCACACGGAAGAACTACGAACAAACTATATTTTTAGCGTATAACACGATATCGATCTATATCCTCTACATGGAGCAGAAATAAAAACAAACTCTGAGCAAAAAAAATATTAACAGAGAATAGGGCGAAATGGTAATCATTTTATTTATATCGAAATATGATGAAGGAAGGTGGGCCGTTGTGGTCGAAATAGAACCTTTTTCCACGTAAAGTAGGTGAAGGTATCGGGATCTTTTTGTACTATAGTAATTAACATCCAAGGACTTGTCTTCGTCGTTTTTTCTCAAGTATAATTAAAATAGAAAACTTACAAGTACAGCACTTGTAAGTTTTCTATTTTAATTATAGCTTCCATTCAACTTTCTTCAATGAAAAAATATTTCAATGCCATAGCGTACTTAAATAATTTGAAGTACGTATCCTTTAAAAAAAAGTGTTTTACTTCGACTCTACAAAAAAGGGCGTTTTGAGAGGCCATTGAAGGGTTAGTAAAATTGTTTGAAAGAATATGAAAATGACCGCAACCAAAAGAAAGCCTTGCCCCCACTGAATAGAAAAACGAACGCGGATGACTACGACCTATGAAAAATTCATAGAATCTGACACAAAATCAAGGACGAAAAATTCCAGCTTCATTTTACAGCTCGTAAAAAATACAAACCTTATATCCAATCAAGCTAAAGTCAATAAAACTAGCCCACAGTAACAAAAATCTCTGAATCTTGTTACACAGCCACAAAATCAAGCAAGTGAAACCCGAATTTCATTGTAGCCTTATAAAAACGCTCTAACAATCAGCTGATCAGTCTATAAAACGTAAAACACGCACGAACTCATCAATGAATGTAAACGAAGCACGAACTCGCTCGAGTACTGGCTGCGCACACTCGACCACTCCACTCGGCCGAGTGCGCTCGCAGAAATAACTCAATATTCTTTACTTTACAATTCAGCCGGCAGCCCTGCGGTTCGCTTACGGGCCCCTAATGCCACATTACTTTTGTACAGAACCTTCGGCCGGTTCTCCGGGCGTTTTTGTCATGACGGACGGGTAATTTTGCGGGCGAATTTTGCCCGTTATGGGCGGCTAAGGTAAGTTTATCTGGATTAAAATGTTCGGGCCTTCGATGTAGCGGTTCTACTGTGGATGTACTTTAACGTTTTTGTTTCGGCAATACAGAGCTAGCTCACGGTTTAGTGTGGACGAAGAGTTAGTTATTTATTTTAATATTGCTGAAGATTTCGTTATGTTTGTCGAAATAGCTCAAATTCTCGAGTACAGTCGAGAATCCTTGAATATTTTAAACATATACATTTTCTACACTTTTCATTTTATTAGACTGTTTTCGTCGATCACTTAAATATAATATAAGATCCAATGGATCACTAACAAATTCAATTCTCCAAATTCACTTACTACTTTGCTGTGATAAAAATGATGTGTACATCATTTTTATCACAGCAAAGTAGGTACAATGAGCGCTATACTCGTGAGCTGTATCGCCATTACGCCACTAATATTTACATTTTTACTATATAACACATCTTATTGCTCCTACATGGCAATCTGCCACTAAGCTGGCAAATTTCCTATACATGTGCCAAAGTTTCTGCCTCCCGGAGTCTGTGGGGACATAGAAACCTTATTTAATCTGCCTGATCGACATTAAGTAATAATAAAGGTAGCCAACGAACCGGAATCAAAATCATATTATGTCGAACAACAATTATGTACGTTACGACGGTTATCAGCAGGGGATGGGTAGAGACCTTAGACGTCATGTCTGACACAAGACAAGACGTTTGCCATTGTTCTGATGCGGGTTGAGTTCCGCGGTGGGACATTTATGTGAATTGTCATGGCGTCGTCGATTTGTAAGGTTTGTTTCTATTTCATACATTATTACTAACTTGCCCAAAATAATAATAAAACAATTTCAACCCAATATAATAAATCTGTTTCTAGGCCACGATTTAATAATGTGAACGTCAAGTTCAAAATGTATGAAGAAGCTCTAATTGAGCTGATCGGAACGAAATGTGATTCAGAGATGATATATGGGGAAAGACGAATAAAAGTGGAATCTGTACAAATTGCTTGTTGTTCAACAAAAACTGCTGAAGCGAATGCGATACGGTGAATTTTCCAGTTGACCATACTCAAAACTAGGTTAAACCTAACCCCCTTTTGAAAGACAGCATCTTACAAGAAACTGGTAACGAGACAGATGTTCTAGGAACTGATCAGAAGGTGTCTCAGTTAACCACAAGTCCAAGAAGCCGATATGTTGCGGATACCGGGAATCGATACCTAGATGTAATATATAAGTAACTAATTGTATCGTTCAGACACGATATCAAGCTATATGTGGGAACATAAGATAACTTTAGTTTAGCGCAGTCTGACCTGAATTGTGTTGTGTGTATTTCATGAAAACGTGTTTTCATATTTATTATGCTAGCGTAATTAGTCAGTGACACAGAATGACACATTTGATCGTGTGTCCTGAGACCAATTCCCAGGTCAGGTATCATGATACTGCCCGTCGGGGCTGCGGGTTGTTCGAAAGAGATACCGCGGCCTCGGCGCAAGGGCTAAGAAGGAACATGGGTGGTTTTTAGTCAGTAGAAGTCTGACACTCCCTTTCGCCCGCCCCACAAAAAAAAAGGTATCATGATACTAAGTGTATCCAGGGGGTTACAAATTCATTCAGATGTTGGGGAGCCCAAAATCTGAATGAATTTGTAATTCGAAAAATACCAAATATTGCTATTTATTTCGCTTTATTTCCAGGAAATTTTCTTTCGACTGTTGCAGCCTAATGGACGCCATTAATGTATTAATTAGCTGATCCATGGAACTCATTTCCATCCCTCAGTGTACTGCAGAGTAATTGGATTTGTCTAATGGTATTTCATGTAATGCTGTACTCAGCGAATAGCCTCCATTTCTGCTCTTCTACCGTCACAGTGACGGCTTAATGATTTCCATTTTCCTTTTGATGATGTGACGAGATGCGACATTATTTTTGACGTAAAACAGGTCATATACTAAACATAAAGATAAACGCAGATTCGTTGACTATCGTGAATATTTTCAGTCGATTTAGGTTTCGCGGTAAGTCACTTTTGTACGATATGTGTGTAGCTTGATCTAGATAAACTAAAGTCATAGCTTGAGTCATTTAAAGGCTGAACCAACGTGTGGGGCCTAGGTCAAAGTAGTGTGCAGGCACTCGGTTTATACTTCCATACTCGTCCTATGATAGGTTTCACCATAACGAAATCCACTAAACGCATGTTAATTAATTTAACTTGTGTGTGCAATTACTTGCACACACAAGTTAAATTAATTTGGCCTGCCCCTTTCGAGTGTTTGTGGCAGGTCTACGTCTAAAGCCACCTCAAGTCAACACGGGTATGGAGAATCTTGCGTTGTGTCGCTTTAATATTGTGTTGTAGCAATATGACAGCATGGCACTAGATAGGAATATAATCAGTCATGTCTGAGGGCAAAGTAATTTATTATACATTCAAATCCATTGAAGTGGTAACTTGTGAATTCTTGAAGTCGTACATTTTACCGACTAATTATTTGTGATTTCGCTATACGTAGTCACGGGTTTTTTGAATGACGGTTTACAATCTACTTGTAAGTAATAAATTCTCTCAAATATAATTTAGATTTAAACGCTCAAATAATAAAATTATAATAATTCAGAGACAAAACGAAATACACCACGTGATAGGTTCCGAGGATAGCAACACAGTAGCCGCAGGACGCCATCTCCTAAACACACATCTCCGCCATTATTTAATTAAAATAATACAAGTTAATTAAAGCGTGCACTACGTACTATATGTACTCGGTACACGGCTTAGCTAATTAACCCATATTTGCAGGGTGTGGTCTAGCGCGCATACTTGCTTCAATATCCTGGTAATATGCTAAATACGTGCGCTTACATTAAACGCAACTCGTAAACTACGAGGATGAATTGGTGTGAGATTGAATCTCTTTGTTGGTTTCTACATTTTATGAACGAAACTAGACTTGGTTCTTGTTGACGAAAAACATGACTAAAATATTACCTACTGCGGTAGACAAAATATAGTCATGAACTGTTTAGTTGGTATAACCACATTTGACTCTCTTACTGATCTTGAAAGTCCTGCCTTGTCAATATGGATACTTCTTCGAATTTCATTAGTAGATTTATTGTTTTAAGACTTTTATTAAATCCTTTTCTAAGCCACACGCAAAGTAATTAACTAAAAACCAGTGCGTTAATTATTCAGACGGTAAATAGAACAATTGCGTATTGTATAGACATCCATAATAAATTGTTCACAACCTAAATCTGGATTCCAATAAACGAGTGCTATGTGTCTGACACCCACACCATTGAAGTAATCCTATTATTGGGTAGCAATTGTATTTATTCACTAGTCTAGGCTAGATTTAAGTCCTCAAGTTCACATCAAGATTCGAAGCGTTAACGCAAATACGTTTTCTCAGTAGCGACATAAAACCTTTCCATATAAATACCCCATCCAATCTGAACCCACGCTGCTTGTTCATTGGAATAGACCTTTTTAAATATACAATTTACATAGAAATAACGTTTTCAATGTGATGGTCTTGGTATAGACAGAGGCTTTCAACAAATCCAGCTGTAGCGTGGACCGACGCGACGCGGCGCCGCTTTGCAATACAATACTGGGTTGATTTAGGAAACATTCTAACGCGTTGCTTGAGAAAACGGATAGTTGTTCTTGGTGAGACCGCTGGCACCACAGTGTGGTTTCTTGCAACAAATAAAAAATGTTAGTACAACTGATGAATTTTGCTGCTCATTAATAAAAACTCATATATTTTTCCGAGAAACGAAAGTCGATGACCTGTCAATTAATTTCCAGTCACAGACTTCATTAATTAAATTGCCTCGGTACTATTACTTAATTTACAATAATTACACAATAAAACTTCCAATTAAATCCTTATTTCCATTTACAACGAATATTAAGTTAAATATTGATCACAATTATGCGCAGAGGGCGCGATTGGAAATTGCTATGGTTCGCCAATACGGCCGGTCGGTAATCTGTTCATTAAATGGGATATAATTAAAATACGATGGAGTTTCGTGGCCATTAGCGGTCACATCTGCAGTATGCTGCGAAGAATTATGATATTGTGGTGACAGTTAGCAGTGCGGATACCCTTTTATGGGGCAGGTCGGTGGTGCGAAAAAGCTTGAGCATTCATAAACATTCATACACATCCACGTTTATCCTCATTTTTTGGATTTCAGAGCATTCCTTAACTTCGTCTTCCACATGCAACTTTCCCAGAGTTTACTTTCTTCTTACAGAATAGCACTTAGTATGCTGCCCGGGACTTGTGAGGCCTCTAATCAGTACATTAACTTTAACACAAGTGAAATCCCGACTGAAGTGGCATAGTGGGCCCGGATGGACTTAGCGGGGTCAATGCGGCTCACTTGCGTATGAGTCAAATTACCATGTTACGAGAACATTCTAGATATAGGTCCATAATACACATGCCATGAAAAACGTTGTTTTTAATGTTCTGCTTTTTCATAACTGTAGGAAACCTTACAAAATAAGGATGACACGTTTGTCTGTCTGTCCGTCGTAGATTTATATTTTTGTACCATAATATAAGATCTGGATGAGATTCTCGCATACCAGGATGCATGGCGCAATAGGAAGGACGATTGCACTTAGAAGTGAGTCGAACTAAGCAGGTAATGAATAAATGAACGATCCAAAATATCTGAAACGCATTAGAATTTTGAGACACCATATTTAATAATATACTGATGTCTATTCGAACATATTCGAGACTAGACTGACGATCATCATGTCTAGCCTTTCCCCATACCATGTTGGGCTCGCCTTCCAGGCTTACTAGGTGCAGCTGAATACACGTCTATTATTACCTAACTTCCACAACCCAGACTAGCCTCATGATTCATCCATATTTCCAGACGGCATTAGGAACGTGCCCATCATGCCGCATCATGGCCCTCGCACAGACAATTGCAATAGCGCACACAGACAGATTACCGAGCAATTAGCTGGACGCGGCGAGCTACGAGTATATGGCACGAGCTATATAGCGCGCTAGATTGCCCGCCTGCTCATTATAGCGATAGCCTCCAAAGTGCTGCACGAGCTATTGGGAGCGATTGCCAGATTGATGATGAATGATTCAGAAAGGCTTTCAACATAATTTGGGAAGTAGTAGTTTGATAGTTACCTACAATGGTGGCTGAGAGAGGTTGGAAGCGGAGAAGACAACCTTGTACGCAGTCTTCTGCTCACCTGAGCACAAGACTACGATTGTGTGCATTAGTTAACTGATTAACTTTAGCAATGGCATACTTTCGGTCGCTAGAAAGTCTTATTTTAATCTTACTTACTTATTTTGATTTATTTTTTGATAAGGACTAAATTTAAATAAATCATTTGTTTACGTTTACGTTACACACGGTACTCGTTTCTCACCTATATTTCATTTTCATTACTTTATTACCATGTATATGTAACCCAATTCTCAAAATAATTCGTCTGCTTTTAATTCATCATTCAGAACATATTTACAAGTGAGCCGTTCCCTCTAAATGCCGCCGCTAGACACTGTATTTGTAAACCGACGAAAAAAAAAGGAAGAGGTTCTCAATTTGACGCGTATCGTTTTTCCAAATGAATTCACTGCTTAAAATACATGAAAGCAATTTCTGTAAAATCGTATTTTTTGGATTATGATATTTCAATTGCAAATGTATTTGTAAATTAAAAATGGACGTGCTACATTATTTTTTGCGAATAAATCTACGTTGAATAAATATTAAGTGATGAAGGGTCTGCTCCATTTGTGGGCGAGAGTATTTCTGTCTAAAAATTCAAATGTTTATTTACAATTTAGACTGATTGTGAAGGCACCCCCCACATAGGTATCGAAACAGATATTTTCGTATTGAATTTGTGCTAACCTTCTTTCTACCCTAAAGCTGATCTGCTCACAAAATGCTATCAACATTTTTGTATAGTAAGTGAAATCTGAATCTAGCTTCAGAAATTCAAAAATAATGTACAGTTTCTAACCTGTGACGTCAAAATGTAATAATATCTACCCACTACAATCTCTCACCAAATGTAACGAGAACATAGTGAATGCTCATTATAGAGAAGCAAACGAAGATAATGTTCGGTCTGAGTGACAAGTGAACAAGCGTACCCAGATCATCCAACACACACGAAGTTGACGGACGGCGACCGCGCAGGACGTCGCGCCGTGAATGGCCCGCCGCGGTTACCAGGGAGCCAGTCAATGAGAGAGAATCAAAGTTAAAGCGTGGGCTGATATCGAGCATCGGGTGGCGAATTTATGTTCGTTCAACTAAGTTTTGAAAGATGGATGATAAATTATAATGAACCTTAAATTACTGTAGAAATACGAGTAACTGATCTTAATTCAGTGGTTGTAAATAGATTTGAATTGAAAGGTACAGAAAATAGGTAAAAGCAGATTTAAATGTAATGATAAACTCGATGTGAAACCAAGATGATAAACTATTTGAAACATAGGATTGCACCTCGGTCACTTCAAGTCGAGTAATTTATATTATTTTATACTTATTAAACTCCATCCACTCAGGTCTAAATACCATCATATCACCGATTCGAATCGGGAAGTTAGACAAAATTTGATGTACTAGATGCTGATCTACTGCAGTGCTTTTGTGCTATAGCTACGAGTAGATTGTATCAGCCGAAAATAGTTCAATTCTCTCGAATGAACAAGAGATTTACCAAAACTTTTTCATAGATTTTAAACTATCAATTGTCTTCACTTTTTCATCAGAATGTAACTGTAAATGTAAACCCAAAATGTAATACTTCTAATATTTTTGTTGAATCTGTTAGAGATTCATTCTCATGAAAAGAAGTATGATTGTAAACATTTTCCAGTCATACCTACCAAACAAAATAATTGAAAAAGTTTCTCAAGGGCTATCTAGAAAAACAACATTTTGTTAACTATTTTATAAGAATATGATTGCGAACTGTGACTAAAGTGGCTATTATGATGGTAATAGAGTTCAATACATTTTTAGAAAGGTTTTAAGATTGATTCTTAAGATTCTTGCAAAAATCATTTGACAGTTTTGGCGATTTATTTAAAATTAATACAAACGTTTTAGGAATTGTTTTGATACTTTCCATTGGCTTTATTATGTGCAAAGTTCTTAATTGTCACAAATCTTTTCATCTTCAAATTCTTCCATCTTACAAAAAACAATCAACACGCTAACTATTTCTGGCACAGCTCTAAGTCGTAGTATTTATCGTGGCGTATAATAGGGATGTTAGCCGACACTGTTCGTTGACGAGCTGGTAATGAGCGCGCGATCTGAGCTGCTAATTGTCCTCGTGTAGCTCTGTACACAACCTGTGCACGATAGGCCACTGTTGGGGGACAGCAGTAATGTAACACCCGGTCGGCGGCAATATTGGTGCATGGGCAGGAGTTGTTGTTAGGGGGCAGGGTGAAAGGCGAAGCCTATTTACAACATGAGACTGCAACTGAAGAATATTAAATAAACCTTCTTTACATAGAATGGTAATAAATAAGTGACATAAAATCACAAAAAAAAATATAGGGTCAGTAACACGCTTATAATCCCCGAAGGGTTAACAGACGTCCCGTCGGGGCTGCGGGTTGTTCGAAAGAGATACCGCGGCCTCGGCGCAAGGGCTAAGAAGAAACATGTGTGGTTTTTAGGCAGTAGATGATACATACATATATGACACTCCTTTCCGCTCTGCCTAAAAGCGGGAAGGAATGTGGGGTTATTTAATGGGTTAACAGACGTGTATCTAATAAAATAGTACACCCACATTTCGCCAGTTATGTTTAAGTCCCATGTAATAGAAGGCGAGCCTATTTCCGTCAACTGAGCACATATCCAGATTCCGTGGCTGCTACTGAAAGATTCCTAATGTAAAAACGCGAAGTTGAAAAAACAAATTAAATACTTGTTGCATCACTGTTTTGAAATACACTGTGACGATCAATGCAATGCCTTTCCTTCCTCAACTATCTTTGTTTTCTATTTGTTATTGGAAAACCTTTTAATATTTCCTTTCATTTCATAGAAATGGGATTGTGTTGACTTTATCCTCTATTCGTACATACTTGTATGTTTCAAGTGGAGGAAAGCTTTTCTCTAATCTAATTAATTAATGCTTTTTCGTAGAATCGGAAAGTCGGAATATTTCGAGGGTTTCCGAGATTAACGTAAGCTTACCTGCAACGACTCGTGGACTACTAAGCGTGGGTTTCCGGGTAGAATACCCAGGATCAGCAATGTTTTTCGAAGTTTCTGGTTAGGTTTAGGAAGTTCTCAGTAACAGCCGAAATTTCAGTTTGTGTCCAATGGACGCACCTCCTTCGCACGCAGACATTTACGTGTCATATCTGGAACACTTCGGATAAATACATTTGAGAATCTTGTTGAGATGTTATGTATGGGTAGCAGTAGACTCAATTTGCCAGGCGACAATTAGGTTCCCACTAGGCCTCCCACTAGGTGGACCGATGACCTGGTGGAGGTTGCGGGACCCGCTGGATGCGAGACGTACGGGACCGGTCATTATACACCTGGGGGAGGCCTATGTCCAGCAGTGGACGTCTTTTCGCTGAAATGTTGATGACGATGATGAATTAGGTTTTGATTGATATACTCGTAAAACAAAACACTGCGAACAAAAATAATGCCACACGGAAACGTGACAGTCACAATAATCGACCATCATAGCAATATCCTATTACAATCACATAAGGTCCAACATAACGGTATAATACAGAACATTCGTGATTCATTACGGCTGTGATTGGATTGAATGCGATTGCTAAGGATTCCCGCTAGGCCCACTATCTTTTTATTTCTACGGCTTCGGCGCAATATTCCCTTCATCAAATCCAATCACCTATCTCACTCACTCTTGGGAGCAAAACAAGGAAAGATAAACGGATTTAGAATTAGATAATTTGATTTATATGTATTTGGAATGTAGATGTGCTATAATGAAGCCTAATGAATGTTACCGGGTCAGGCGCTTTATTGTGCTCGCTGTGATACGGGGATCTGATTACGTGTTTATTTTTAAAGGAACGTGGAACGGATTTGGTGTAATGTTGTTAAGGATAATCTTGTTAATTTCATTGTGTCTTTGTTTTGTTGAGTGTTAATTATTTAAATAAGAACACAACATCAATGGTCTAAATTCGGTCACCCAAAAATATTGCTTTCATTTTTATTACCATTTACTCACAATAACGTGTGAAGTCGAATACATTAACATAGCACGCCCACAACATATTGATTCTTGACTTTTAAGTTCATGTAATTCACTTCCAGGAACCCAGAAACCAGGGTTTTTCCATCAGACATTTCTTACTAACACCCTTTTTTTTTTTTTTGTTGGTGGTGGGAAATCATCAAATAACCCCTCCCGCTCTTGGGCAGAGCGAAAGGGAGTGTCAGACTTCTACTGACTAAAAACCACCCATGTTCCTTCTTAGCCCTTCATGTCGAGGCCGCGGTATCTGCGAACGACCCGCAGCCCCGGCGGGCGTCGGCCCTTGCGGGCCCCTTCCATGTTACTGACACCTCTTTGAGGCGCGCGTGGAACACGAACGCGCCTTCGACACGGCCTGTCGTCGTCATAAGACGGATGGACGGCGAGCTTACCTATCACTCACCGTCCACAGGCCCGCGTCTACGGTGGCCGGAAGCCATCACGTGGCCCCCGACGCCCGGAACGCCTCCCGCGGCGGCTGGGACGAGAGGTTCTCTCCCTCTCACGTTCCGCCACCTCCTTCGTTAGCATAACTGCTTCGCAGAAGGAGGCGACGGCGTCCCATTCCTCCTCGCCCCGGACCATGGCTTGCACCAGGGCCGGGCGCGAGAGGTCGCCACCGCCGACTTACTAACACCCTAAAGTTTAGATTCGAGCCAGGTCGATGGCAATAGGCTCTCTATGTAATAAACGAACATTTTGCTTATTTATTAGGATACCTTTGCTTAAACTTTCGTAGTTATATGTGTTATTAACGATTACCTTCAATTCTTCGATCGCACACACAAGTACCAAAGTACCATAGCACGTGAAATGTTGGCGTCGCGACTGGAGCGCTTTGCAACAGAACGCTAATCTATGACTTGTGTCGAAGCTGTTTGTATTCGCGGCGGAATTGATACCATATCGAATGTTCCTACTGGTAATATAAGTGGCAAGGTGCATTAATGTGGTTCATTGGTAAGGCAAGTTAGAAATAACTTATTATAGCGTATGGTTAAGTATGGTTGTCTTTTATTACCAATAAAATCGAATTAACTAGGGTTTCAATTTAAGATCTCAGTGCAATATAGATGGCATACTTTCGCTTGGCTTACGGTTCAGATACTTATCTCGGTATACAGACTGAACTGTCATTCTATATTTTTATGCAAACATGTCTGTTTTTTTAAAATACTGCTAAACACAATAATAATTGTATAGTAATCGTACCAATGAGGTAGGTAGACATCATATTGATACGGATGTTCAAACATTCTGTGTCTACAACCATCTAAATTCAAACATAAATTCAATGACGCACTATTTTGACATATATGACAAAGCACTGGGAATGAATAGTCAAGAGCAAATTGTTTCGCATCAACACAAAGCTAAGCTTGGAATCAATCGAGCATAGCTTGAACACAGCATGACACACATGTGAACGAGGCTTTATGTTGCGTTTGCACGCTCCAGTCACTCGCCCACTCAATTGTCTGGTCAAAGGCCAGCAATGTGTAGAATGCGACAGCTGTCTTGTACGACTTACAAAGTGAGATATGAACAACATCGTTCACGTCTTAACCCCATATTAATATAGCACTGTCGTTTGTGAGAGGCATTTGTTTCCAATATTTATCGTTTCGATTAACGAAATCCACAATCACTGTCACCGTGTACCTTACTTACTACATGTTTAGTCTTGAAGATTACGATTTTCAACGTTTGCTTTCCCAAAAAATCCAGTTCTTCTGAAGACAATCAAAGGTCAAATCTACAAATTTCTTACCCTAAAAGGTCATCAGTGTCGTCACAAAAATCTTAAAACTTTATCCCAAAAAAACGTTAATTAGGCGAGCAATCCCCGCGTCTGACGACTACTTATCATACTTCTACCATGAACTCCCCCCCCCTCCCCTCGTTTCCCCCTCGTTCCCTGGCACCGCAGTAAACCCGCACGATACCGTCAGCCGGGATTAAGTCATTCAAAAATGTTCGGGTCACCGCGAATGCAAATGGCGACATCTCTTGCCGACGGTTATTAAGTGCCAACATTAATTTATTCCGTCTCGTTCATCTTAATTAAAGTCTTGCACATTTACACTCTGTCAGAGCGGATAGCTTTTTTCTAGCCGGAAAACTAGGTATAGCCTTGTCTTAAAAAAAATGGGTCCCTAGAATACTGCTCTCCATTGTGAAGAAAAAGAGCGTAAACCCAAGCAGGTAAAATGCATATTTTAATGTACGGAATTTAATTTCTCTGTTACGCCTACTTTTGTTGAAGTAGCACTAAAGTATTTTAATTTTTTCGCGTAAAAGTGAAAATAATTTTTAAAACGCAAGCTTTATGCCGCTTCCAGTCCACAATAAAGATGATTATGCGGAAAAGTGTAGCGGTCTACAAAGGATCCATGCGGCTCGTAGCTACGTGCTACGGCGTAGTAGTGGTGGTGCTACGCGGTTACGACGGTGTTTGCATTGTTGATTGTATTCAAATGGGTGTCTGCGCTAATAGTTTTATTATTAGCTACTGGTTTGTTGAGATAAGATGCAAATCTGTGTCTGGGATTTAATGCTAGTCATTCAAATCCTGGTTCAGCAGCGTGCTAATTTTAATTTTTCGTGATTTACTTTTACTTAACTATAAAATATATTTTACTAATTCCTTTAGTAAATCTGGTAACATCCAATTAGTTAATGAACTTACTAAATAAAAATTTGAAAAATAAAAGCAGAACAACGCAAGTCTTTTTATTTAAAAAGTTAGCACAAATCTAACGAATACGTGCGCTAAACTCACGGCATTTAATTAAGAAACCTCAATAAAAGGCGCGCATTCAAACAAAGTAACAAGTAAATAACCGACTCACAGCGAACCGAAACGAACCACGAAGCAATAACGAAGTTTGCCGAAATATTCCAAACATTTATATATTAGTCGTCGCCTTGTTGCAGAAGTGCATATTAGCTTCGTAAAAGAAAGGATATCACGCCAAACAAATATTTAAATCTTTAGATGTGCTCTTAGGTTACGTGAAATATTATGGAAGACTGAGGTCGCACATCCCACGTGGAACGATATATAATTAAAAATTCAAGTATGAGAAAATCATTATTAAAAAAACATAACGGTAATCATTTCATGAGGCGGTTATGAGATTCTAATGATTTCAATCGTTCTCGCGGCCCACGTGGCCTACACCGGCGCTTGATTTAATTTCATGTCCTATAGAAGCAGTGCGGGTGGGTCTTTGCGGGTCACAGGAGGCGAGCAGTGGGGCACTCGCTAGCTAATCTCATTCGGACCGAGTCGTTCACTACGCGAACCGATTTTGTTCAAAGAAACTGCTTTTATTACAGAAATCCGTAAAGCGCACGTGTACTCTGGATTTACGAGGAAAAGTAAAACATTACAGTTTTACTGTTTGTATGTGTTTGTGTATGGGACTGCTTTATGGGGGACTCGTGATAAGAAGCATGGGGATTACGATTATCCCTTCCCTGGACAAATGAGGGAAATAAAAATACTAAGGGGAAGTCATAAAAATAAACAGTTACTACCTACATCTCACACAAATTGGATAACACACACACACACACACAAATACACCTCGAGATTGTAATCAACTGTTTACATTTCGTACTAATGTTACGTTATATAGATGGCACGTGCTGAGATAACTTTTTATTTGATCACTATAATTCACACATATTAAATTTACACTAAGCTACACAAATTAATACCTCAAGAAAACACTTCGTTACATTTTCTACGCAAAGTACAATTATATGTAGGCATTTATTTTGATATTCAATTCACTCCCAGATATAATCATTGAAAACAATCAACTATTTGCTGCTACTCTTGCATTCGACACTAAATACCTTTTAGATATTAGTTTAGTAAAAATGTCTGTAGAGGTCATTTCTCTAGGGTACAAACATAACCGAATTATTTATCGATTTAACAAAAGTACTTGTCTAGAATGTAGGGTTGATTTTTAATCCTATCATGTTACCTTATCAAATATATGAATGACTGAAGCGATATAAACAGGGAAGAGTAAAACCATTAGGGAGATTTAGTGTGTTTCAATGTCAAGGTCGGCTTCCAGTCTGTTTAGATGCAGCTGAATATCAATACTTTACATGTAATAACTGCCTAACTAAACTCCACAACCGTAGTACTGGGTAATACCTGTTGGTAAATTAGTTGTCAGACATTCGAGTCGCTGATTATCTCTGTAAGGATCTTCAAAGATCTACCAACGTCAGCCTGAACCAACGGCTTAACGTGCTTTTCGAGGTATTATTTAGCCACCAATGCCACAGAATGTTTCACTGCCGATATAAAATCAGATATGGTAACACTTCAATTCCTCTGCTTTTACTAACATTAAAATAAATTGATTATTTCACAGCTCAGGGGTAGAAGCGGTTTAGTAAAACCGGACTAACATAATATCTACGCTAACATGATTTAAACCACAAAGCGAAATGGGATCAATCATTATTAGATTTGAAAATACCATTTGTATCCGCAAATATACTTCGCTATCAAACGGAGTGCTAATCCATACATAACAACACGAACTGAGGCGCACACATTTCAAAAACACGCCAATCGCTACGTCACTCATATAGACTGTCGCTACGGCGTAGCGCCTACGGCGTAGTACCGCTACGCTGAACACTCGTAATAATTTATTTCACAGCCATAATAATTTATTCGACGTTTAACAGTGATAATAATTTATTGGGGACATATTCGGCGGTGATAACGGAAAAGAAACGGATATCAGAGGCCGTCAAACTGATTGATTGGATCGTTTTCTTGGGCTCGTAGCACTGATAGCGCCCCCGACTAAGGAACGGGTGGACGATGTTTTTTCGTATTTTTTTGCGAGATAATACAACCTTCAAGTAGTTCTTAGAAATATCTCAGTCTCATGAAATTAATGATAAGTATTTAGTTTGAATCTCGGTTGAAGTAAATACTTCAACAAATCAAGATTAGTTTTGACAAGCTTTTGGTAAGAAGAATTCACTTAAATGTAGTGCTCAATTATTTTTAAACATTTTTAAATTCAGTAAAACAAATGAACAAAAAGCTACAAACAAACATTTGGAACCTTAAAGTAAAACCCAGTTTCATCACAACCTAAAACTTCACCTGAAACTTGAAATCAACAAACAAACAAACAAGGGAAGTGTAAAGAAATCTTCCACACATCTCTCATCTGAACTTAGTACTTACCTTCAGGTAATTTAAAATTAATCCTAGACTTTAGTGCCGTGAGCATCGTAGGGTTAACTTCTCCGTACAATTGTTTTCTAAAAAGTTTGCTGTTTGAGTGCAGGGTTACAAAAGGAAGGTAGTTTTGATTTGCAGGAATTCAGTTTAGTATGAAGTATGTTGTAGATGAGCTAAGTAGGACATGACTGTGTATGTATGTGACTTTGTGGGTCGATGAGGAAAGTTGAGCTAAACGTTTTGCTTTGCATTGAATTGCGCAGATTTAAATATTTTTTGATAAACTATCATAAGCATATTCAACCTACGGGGCACCGGCCTCCAACAGGGAGCGGTTTGTAATCGACAAAGTCGACCCCATGGTAATCTGTCTCAAAACTATTAGTTCTAAGACATATTGCTTGTAAAACTAAAAAAATTACTTTCAGTACTTCAGCAAGAAACACGACAAAGATTGTTGGTTTAGGTCTAAACTCTGGACGATCTTAAAATTATATTTACAGTCAAGAACAGTAAGTTTGACAACGTTTTTATTTCATTCGCAGGTCAAGCATTTGCTGCTGGGACATCATTCAGTAATGATACTAGTATCAGTCCTCTCCTAAGTTGACGGGACCTTAATCGTTGGCCACAGGATCGACAGCCTCACCACTATAGTACAGCTGTTTGTAAAATAAAGTTTTTTAAAAACTTTTGAGCCCTTTACTTTTACTTCTTTCATAAGTAAAGACGTTCTACTATCACATCCGCGCCCATTCGTAGGTCCTAGCAGCCCGCAGGCCGCGGGACCACCCCCCCTTGCTCCTCCCCTTCCCTGTCTAACCCCCTTGCCCACCCATTGCAATGACTGCTATATTTCACGGCGACGTGGCGGATGAATCGACGCACCTGACGACCAATCACAAGCGCGTTTTAAAGAAAAACCTTCGTGAACTCAGATTTATAGAAATGTTCGTCACGGTGTTAGAAGTTCAAGGTCGTTTAACTCGTTTTTGTGGTATTTGGGGTTATTTTCAGAATATTCTAATTGTCGTTGCAAATGTTCTATTTATTACTAGTGAATCCCTAATTTCGTTTTGTAGTTTAATATTCGTAAATATTCATAATTATACCTATCATTAAATGTAGGTGATTGAAGTTTACATTAAGTTTGCGACAACTGACTAAAACATGTTCATGTGAATATGTTATTATTGTACCCAAAAATCGTTAATTATGAATCAGCAACTAGAGTTACAGCATAATAATTTAATGACAATAATTATCTTATGCTGTAACTTCAGTTTATATTTTATTTCAGAAAATCTGTAAACATATTAAATCAGACAAACATTAAATCACGGTCAGATGGCACGCACTGGCCCATTTTTAGTCTAGGCCACTTTTTTCGAATAGTCATTAATTATGGATTTATCGCAATTATAAAATCGGAATACGAAATACTGAATGAATACGGAAGTGTCAGACTTCTACTGACTAAAAACCACCCATGTTCCTTCTTCGCCCTTCATGTCGGGGCTGCGGGTTGTTCGCAAGAGATACCGCGGCTTCGACATGAAGGGCTAAGAAGGAACATGGGTGGTTTTTAGTCAGTAGAAGTCTGACACTCCCTTTCGCTCTGCCCAAGAGCGGGAGGGGTTATTTAATGATTTTCCACCCCCAAAAAAAAGGCCAAGGGGTGACCAGTAGACGACTTTCCATGTTGTAGACCCCTGTTGTTTTCCTTTAGGAACAGCAATAGCTGAGTAGACTTGCATCGTCAACTCAATATGCATGCTCCAGTTTCCAGCAGTTTTGCTTTAGGTAATAAAATCACTTTTGTGACGACCAAATAACCATTCATTGTCTGTTTAAAACTTGATCATGACATTAACATACAAATTCAGTCGTATTCAGTGGCACAACAGCGCGTTCGCGGCATAGTAATGTTCAGCCATTGTTCCGGACGGCACAGTCCGCGTAATTGGCGCCAATATACGAGATTGTTCCCCAGTAATTTAATTATTTGTTTTGGAAGTGGGGCGAGTTCGTCCTCCGACGAGAGGAGAGAGGAGGCTGTATGGCCCTCTGATAGACGGATTTGTTCGTTATTACATGATGCTGGGACGGTTTGATTAGCAGGGGCAATTTTCTGGTGTTTTCGTTCGGGACTGCTGATTTGCTACTGTTATCGGTGAAGTTGGTGCATGAGCCTCTCGATTATTCATTTCATTGAAGAGTCTACAGGGGTTATTTATAAGAAGCTTCGTAAATTAGCTTTTTAACAAATCTATGATACAAAAGGCGCCACGCAGTAGAAAGATGGTTTATGATTATCGACATACTTTGATGTCCTTCAACAACTCTTAATCATAGGTATGACTTTACGTTTTTCTTAGTTCGGTTCTTTGAACAGGATTCCGCCAGTATATTCTCAACTCATCCTACCCGAGCCGCGGGAAGAGTGACGACGCACACATTTTGTACAAATGTGGATAGAGGGGGGTGCCGTGCGGTACGGCGGGGGGGGGGGGAGCTACAGAGACTAATGTATGACGATTATTTAGGACGCCGCCCCTTCCTTATGGAGCAATAGTTTTTAAAAGCGGAGGGAAAGTGGGTAAATATCGTTGGATGTAGTCTAATGGTAGCTCTTTTTTTACTTGTGAAATCACTAACACGTAGTCTTACAATTGCTTAACATCTTTGTTTTCAATACGGCAAAGCTAAATCGACACTTAATTCACCCTGTCTTGGAACTCTTAGAACTATAGAAAAAATGAGATCTCCTTATATATCCAAATAATTCCATCATTCCTTTTCAGTACGAACTACGAAATATTCTATTTCTGCGAACCAATTACGTCGAATGGAAATTGATTTCAAATAAACGTATTTCTTATATTATTTGTTATATTTTTAGCAACTTGTTGTATTTATTGAAGTGTAAAGTAAACTTGTGAGCAACGCGACAGCATGCTTATTGGTAGTTTCAGTAAAACTTTCACTCGAAAACTATTTGCAATGAAATTCAAGAAAGTGTTATAAGTCTCACTAACTAGTTACTTGTTTTTATTTATTTCTGAGAGTTGAAACTGCTCGGCGCTAACTTAGGGAATAAAATATTTATTATTTCGAACTGTTTCTAACTTTAATTTGAATGGTTTGGTTTTGAAGTCTTTTTGGTGTTTCTTCGAAAATAGGTCTAGGTTTTATAAGTGTTTGAATTTCATTGCACGATTGATGAGAAACTTTGACTATAAATGATTAGCTAATATTTTTTGTTTTAAGCTATTCACATCATACCGATACTTATTTGAAAATAGGAACCCTCTGTTTATAAATAAACCGGTATAACAATTTTGACGATGTAGTAAAGTTTAAAAGAAACTCTCATTTAAAGATGCTTTTGTCAGCAAAATAAAACCGCTTACCGCTGATCTTTTCACTGAAGTACGAAGCTCCTTGAAATAAAATTCTTTTTCTTTCAATAAATCAATGCTCAGACACAGTCGGAATCTATTTATAACAGTGGAAGAGAGGTATTTTATTTATGTTATGGAATGTGGTAACCGTATAAACAACGTGTGACAGTATGTAAGCCGCAAACTGCGTCGTCCATTTAGTACAAGTGTGAGTCGGCAATTCTCGGCAATTCTCGGCGATCGTCGGTCACAGCACGATGCACGTGGCCTCAATTGAATTAGGGACGTCACCATCGCCTCACTTCTGCTATCTTGGTATTTGATTTATTGTGTCAGGTTTCTCCGATGAGGTTTGGAAATCAGAGTCATAGTTTTCTTCTCATGGAATATTTTATATGACTTCCTTTTAGTTTGAATGTTCGCCTTACCAAAAAAAAGTTACGCCACGATTACGATCTCGGAAGTGCACTCCGTGAGGTCGACAAGCGGATGTGCGATTTACGCTTGTGACGTACACGCTTGCGATGCACACAATATATCGAGTGGACGATAATGCAACCAACTGAAGCTCGACATTACTCTAGTGCGACAAATACTTGTGCGACAGAAGTTCGACATTATCCAAGTGCGACTAATGCACTTCCGCAAGATATAGGTACAGTCTCATCACCAATGATCGTCGGTGATGCATGCGGTGTTGCGTTCATCAGTGTACGGATTCTCTTTTCCGGTGCATCGAGTTCGGTCTGAGTCCATTTGAGTATGCCGAAAGAGTACATCAGTACCATACAGCACCTTGATATTTATAACAGCCTAGTTTTAGGATTATATGATGTTAAACACAGTTTCCCATCACGTTAAAATATCAGACAGGATCAAGTTGATCTAAACCCACTTCGCGGCAAACAAACCCCGCCGTACATTAGTGTCGTATAACGTCGCGCAGTAGTTACCCAGGGTAGGCAGCTAATCAACTCGCGCTGATAACGCCAACCCCGCTCACGACCTACGTCACACCACTGGTACTCGCTTGTTTTTATTTTATTTTGCTTTATAATGTACTTACTTAATGCCTGGTCGCTCGACTGCTGAGTAAAGTGTTTGAAAATTAATTAAGAAATTAAGTTCTAAACATCTTATCAAAATCCTCATTTTATCAGAACCGAAATGTATGTACCACTGGATCATCTCACAGATCTTCTATAAGACCTAGAGGATAAATCACTGCCTAAATGTTAGCTTCGCGCTTTTGCTGAGAATGTCTAATGGAAATCGAACCCATAAGTTCATACCCAACAGTAAGCCACGTGACCACTAACCTAACGAGGCATCAAATGAGTTAACTCATCGGCAGAACAGATGGCACCCATTCACGAATATGACGCATGAATCGGCATTACATAGCTCAACCATACGCTGAGCTCAACGACTTGATGCACCATTAGCAGGATACGAATCGACCCGGGAACCCGTTTTCCCAGAGATAGTAGGTTGAACTGCTCCGCAGGTTGATACCGAATAACCTTATTAATACGTCAGGTAATACTGCTGAGCGTGCCCAACTGCTGGCTGTGGAGTGTTGAAGCCAGAGCTTCAGGGACTACCGTCACCTTACAACCTAACATAGCACTATGCTAGGTGACCCAACCTTTGGGCTGGTTACATGTCTGCGATTCGCTCCTTGTGGGACTCCACATCGCTGCCAATGTAGTGAAGCACGTACACCATGGACTTGTCTGTAGTAACAGTGCAGTAGAGGTCAGACTGCGCAGCACGGTAACATAATGATCTCATCTGTCGTGTATAATGTAGGTACACACGGCTACACATCAAGCTACACATTACCAGTACAAGCTGGTCTCGCATTGTATAGGATTTCCGTTCAGTGCGGGATCAGCGTAAACTGGAAATGTATAGCTTGATGTGTAGCCGTGTGTACATAGTAATGAATAAAAATACAAATTTTAAGAAGCCTATTATGTACATTTTATTGGATGAATGTTTATGGTGCTTAGTGTATTTGCCTTTTTTTTTTTTTGGGGGGGTGGGAAATCATCAAATAACCCCTCCCGCTCTTGGGCAGAGCAAAGGAGTGTCAGACTTCTACTGACTAAAAACTACCCATATTCCTTCTTAGCCCTTCACGTCGAGGCCGCGGTATCTCTTGCGAACAACCCGCAGCCCCGACGGGTAGTGTATTTGCCTCACTTATTTACTTACTTTCCTCATCGTGCAGAAAGTATATTTTATTTGCGCCCACATATTTATTTGAGCACCGTTGAGCTATTTTCTAACCTTGAAGTAATATTAATATTAGAGTTGTCAGTCGTAAGTTGTTTGTACATTGGTATCTTATTCTTGTATTTGTATATTCTACTCACCCTGTTTACGATCATAGGTATAATCTTGATCGTCATTATGAATAAAATGTTAACGTTACTAATTACCTTCGTTACTTGTATCGCTCGGCGTGTAGGTAACCACACTTTACGCCGGTATCCGGAACACAACCAACAAAATTAATTAAAAACCTGCATTTATACAACTTTTCCAATATTCGTCAAAATTATTTGCTTATTACAAACAAAGTGTGCAACTTTTGTAATCAAATGAAACTTTTGTAATTAATATCGTGAGATCTACGAACTGTCTTCAGATAATTGTTGAAATTTTTGTGTTCCGTGATGTGAATAAAGCAGTTCTTTTTACTGGTGTTTTTGATGGCTTTAAAGGAATCGGGGTCAGCGCGAGACGATGGAAAATAAGATAAAGTATAAACAATATTGTGTGCGGACCGGTGCGGACTGCGGACTGCGAGCTTTGTGTTTATTACGCAGATATATTCACACAAAGAAGACAAAACAAAAACAATTTGTATTACGTGAACAAAAATGTAATACTGTGGCGAGCGTGAGCGCGTTCCTCCTAACTACGTTTGTGCCCGTAGCCCGTAGGTTGTAGGTACGTATACATGAAGTAAAACATCGGCCCTTTTTTGTCTTTTCACTTGTAAAAATATGTAAATAGTGTTAAAATGTTCCAGCTAAGCTCGGCTGACACGCAATGTTTTGTTTTGTTTACAACTCAAATTATAATTCATTGGCAGCAGGCAATTGTGAAATTATGTATATTGTCAGTAACTATTAGGTACCTAATCTGGGCTGGAGTTGTTTTAAACTTAATTAATATAAACAAAACTGTTTTACTTAAAATTATTCGTGTATTTGAGTAAAGTTAGTATTTAGGGCAGACAAAGGCAACTAATTTTGGTAGGAAAACGTTTTCAGTAGAACATCATTTCGTTTTTGTACGAAACGATGTCCCACAAATCCACCGAAAGGCATAAATGACAAGGTGACCAATGTGAGCAGCCCAATTTCTTTCAAACAACCCAAACTGACCGCAAAATGTCCGTTCAAACTCGTCCCGTACCTTTAATACCACATTTTTTACCCCGAAGGTATCTGTGATCGATCGCAACTACCGACACAGCGTCGTTCCCGGGTTCAATCCCGTCAAATTGATATTTTCTCCTTTCGCTCCGAGCTTTAATTTCCTCGGATCCACTTAACACGTTGATTTGACGTTTAATTAGGATCTGTGCGATCAAAATAATTCTCGCATTTCTGTCTACACAGAGCGTTGATAATGCTGACCAAGAAATTAAGCGATAACTTTTCAGACCATCTTAGACGATGTACACTGAAGGTTTCCTTCCAACAATATTTTCAGCTCTTCTTGTATAGCGAGCATTGTAAAGCTAAAAAACGACAGAGGTCGTCATGTAGTGTTTTCTTGGTGCTGGTAAAGAAATCGGATTCCTTTGTGTAATGTGGGGCTATCGGTTGGCATTGTGTGGTCCGCATCGCGACCTGTTTGATACCCAGTGGACACGCCGCTGCTCCTTTGTCAATGTCGCTGGGGCCATAGCATACATGACATGTGTATGATACATTGCTTGTGAGGTTCTTTTGAAAATTAACGTTTTTATAAATAGCTCTGTATAGGGTGAATTTGAAAGGATATTAGTTACTTGTTCTGTAGAACTTTTTAGTATTTTAATGCCTTGTTACTTGAGTGGTATTTGATTCTAGGTTCAGTTACTTGGTTTGAAGATGGTAGATTTTCCATTAAGAATGTTTCAGTAGCAGCCCGAACCAAGTTCTCATGTTGATAATTGAAGTGTGTTTGTAATCAAACAAACTCCTACACCGCGTCTGTCTGAATGTTCGCGATAAACTCAAAACCTGCTGCACCAACGGATAGAGTAGTAGTCGAGGAAGATTTTAGAATATAATTTGACCAACATCCACGCGGGCAAAGCCACGGGCATCAGCTAGTAAACAATTTAAATTAGGGGAAACACCTCTGCCCAAGCCTTTGGGAATTAAAGGAGTGAAGTTCTGTTTTGTAACTTATTGTTCTGTAAAGACCAGATATATACATTTTAAATCAAATACCAAACATTTCTGACCTCAATACAACGTCCGTTTGATTCAATACCAAAATAACTTCCGTAATTAAGAACAAAATCCCGGAAATATAAACCAAAGTTCAATCACAAAGCATTCTACACAAAGCATCTATACTCCATAACGGTTTACATTGGGATTTCCATGTAATTGTTGATAATTCCCTCGCGGCGTTATTATAATATCTGAACTGCAAATATTCCATTACGTGGACAAAAGGAGAGCCTCCAGACTTGGTTAACTTTGATATTTTAAACGATTGTTTTCTTCAAAACTTTGCCTGTCCGACCGACTAGTTAATGATCAGGGAAGGGAAGATATTTATTTATGTACCCGCTTTGTTGCGGTTATTTCTTTTGATTTAAATGCGGTTTGTAGTTTTCATCTTTTCTAAATTTATTTATTGGATGGTTCATTCCTGCAAGGGTTTAAGTTTGGCTGCGGGTTGTTGGAAAGAGATATCGCGGCCTCGACACAAAGGAATAAGAAGGAACATGGGTGGTTTTTAGTCAGTAGAAGTCTGACACTCCCTACGGCTCTGCCCAGAGCGGGAGGAGTCTTTTGATGATTTCCCAGACGCCAAAAAATAAAAAAAGGGTTTCAGTTTCCCTTCAAACTCAAATAAGTACACAACAATGTCGCATTGTTTCCTACCCAGCTCATTTCAAAAGAATTTCCACCTCTCCGAAAACAATATTTGTGGGTTTTTTATGTAGATTTTAAGTCAATGCACATTCAAATTATCATAGCAGTAGGCTTTATAATTGCTTTGTTTTTAAAACGTATCAAAATAATTTTGTATCTAATTCACTACTGACCCAGAAATACCTATAATGATACATCATTAGGATAGTTATAATAACTACACTTCTCTAACTAATAAACCGCAATATTTCAATACCAAACTCGCACCTCTTTCAGTCGAGCGACTTGTCAACTAAACAGTTAAGTGGAGACACAACCACTATTGGTCGAATGTTTGAAACCTGAATGTTGTACTGAGTTATGTGACCGTCCCAATGCTCCCGAGTCCTCCCGAATGGCTGCCACGCTGCAAGGTGTCTCATCTCGACACGATTCTTATTTCTTTACTTAATAACATTTTGTATTCTTGCGGGAGAGTAGCTTAATTTATCTTGTACAGAAATACATTCAGTCTGATGTAAAACTTAATTGAGTACTTGGACTAGAAATAAAATGTGAGCGAAATTAGTTCTAGATTGATATTGATCGCCGATCAGTGAGGTGCTATTGAAGATACCTACCTACTGTAAGCTAAAATTTCTCTCATCTTTAACAATTCTTTGCTATATGAACATGAAAATGTTCAGTTAACATAAAAATACAAAGTTACATTTTAAACTTAAATCGAAGAAAACATTCCTTTTAAACCGCAGTTTCCACCGAAACCATCTTAAACCGTAATGGTGATCCCAATAAAGGCTAGTTGCACTATAAAAATGAAAATCACATAAACGGTCGGTCGTCGGTGCCGACTGCCGTAGCTAACGGCTAACCATCGGTTAGAGTTAAACGACAATAACAGCGCGGTGCAACCGGCTGAATTACATCTCAACTGCGAAGACCCGGCAACACTGATAAACAAGCCGTTGAGAACTAAATTATAATAACTTCACGGCAGAAATGTCTGCTGACGGAAAATTGGTTTTGATTTAATCTGATTCAGCTGTAGAAGCAGTGGCATGGTGCGTATGATCCTAATCAGAGTTTATCACGGTGGGCTGAGCACTCGTAATATGCTTGATGACACAACTGGCATTGTATCTACGTTATAGAACTAACGTGTTTGACTTACTGTGATTTTGGTTATTAGGATTGATGCCATACTCATCAAATATTGCATTTATGAGAAAGTAGCCCCCAGCCGCACAGAGAGTGCGCCCGGTGGTAGGACCATAGGATTAAAATAATAATAACTCAAACTCAAAGCATTTATTTCAATTAAACCATTACAGGCACTTTTGAATGTCAGAAGAACAATTCATAAAACAAAACAAAACTAAACTACTAAACTAGAAACAGTACAAGACTTATCACTTGACACGGTGACATGTGGTAGATTTTACGATTTTGATGATGAATTTTCACCTGTCTGTACCAATAATTGGCAACAAGTTTTCACAGATGTGAGTTGAAATAAAATTCTGCAAAAAAATCGTTGAGTTAAAATCCGAATATAAATGAAATAAAGAGCGGTCTGAAATTCTCACGTGTTCGTGTATTAAGTGAGCGGATGAAATAATAGCTCATTTGTCAGGCGCAGATGAAGGGTTCAGCCGTTCAGGGGAAACTGCGAGCGTTCATATTTAATGCACACCTTTTTTCAGATGTCACTCTTTTCAGTTACATCGGAATATAAATTGTGAATTCAGGCGACATGTTACCGATTTAATACCCTATTAAATAAAGATTTGGCGCTTGTTTTTTTATTGGCACCTTATCTGTTGATCCAAATTTTAGTGGTAAGACTATTTTAAACCCATTTGTAGATATACATTTAGAGTGATCAGCCCATCTTTCCCACATTGTGAGTGAGCAATCCCACTGCTGGGACATAGGCCAGGATAAAGTACTTTTTCCCACAGAGAAAAGGCCATTCTTCACAACGCGGATCAAAAGCGTGTTTGTGAATAGTCCTGTAACTTGATAAACTACTTACAAGCACTAGTTTCATTTATAGTGTGAAGTTTAAATAAATATATTTCTTGTAATGTTACACTTGGAGCAGGCTACAGAACAGATATTTAAATATAATCAGCAGCAATTAGGCAGTGTGTCCACTGTACGTACGCTGGGTGGTCGTCCGGCGCCGCCCCGCATTGCGACACTCGCTTTATTGTCCGGCCGCCGCTCGCACGCGCTGTAAGGGGTAGGCAGCCCTGTTGGTGGATGAAACCCTACAGGATAAAGAAGACTCACTGTCTATACAGTGAACACACTAGTGTTTATTCTTCTATAAGAAATCTTCTATAAAATTACGATAGCCTACGTTAGGTTCCTGTCTATCTTGCGGGGATGAAAGAAGAGGAATAAATTAAAACAATTATAAATGGTTTCACATGTTACAGTGTGGCACTCGTCTCTAAGTTAGCTTAACGTAAGTGCCTGATTCACTGTTACTTGTATGAATATTCTCAAATGTGAATTCTGATCTCCTTGATACAATCTTGACTTATCTGAGCGTATATAGGTTCAGTTAAGGAGTTTCAAAGACATTAGACAATGCACTTCGGCAGGAGCTCTAGTACCTTAACATCTGTTTTAGTCTAAGTGTCTATACATCTCGAGTTTGGAAGTGTTTCCTAAAGCCACAGGTAGTCCATATAAGGCCTTAAGAGCTGTGGCCAGAGTACAGATTAGATTACTAGCTCGTAGGCTGTACATAAACACAGCTATAATCATGTGGTTCGGTTGATTCCTGCTCTTGATTCAGCCTCGACTCATTTGTTTTTATGTAATGGCTGCTAATACGCGCTTCTATTGTTTTCCTTCATTCGTAAATGCGATATTAGCTTGTTTTTCTGGCTTTGTGATGGCGAAGGATTTTTATTGGAACCGTTAGATGATAATTTAAAACATTACACTCCTTCTAGAGTAGTGGGGTGGAAGCTGGTTCAAGTGGTTTTTTGATGATGAGGTTCTAGTTAATGCGGAGTGACACGAACGGATAAAATAAGGAATGAGTACAAAAGAGGAAGTCTGAAAGTGGCGCCGGTGAATGGAAAATTGTGTGGTAATCGATTGTCGTGGTATGGACATGTGATGCGAAGGAATGAAGAAAATGTTGAGCATGAATGTAAAAGAAGACCAAAGAAACGATGGATGGACTGTGCGAAGGATGATATGGCTAGAAAGGAGGTGACTGCTGAGATGACGGTTTGCTGCCGCATGTGTAGCTAGGGTAATATCTATAATAGTTTGGTTCCTGGAGCTTACAAAAGTGGGTTCCGCGCCCCTATTCATAATATTTAGGTTTGTTTGGAATAAAAAATCGGTTAGTAACTCACCCCTTCTGTTTGCATCCTTACTTCCCCATAGCGGATGATGTGCGTTGCAGTCAGTCGAGATGATGGGTTCCCAGTTCGCTGCCTCACAGTGTCGCACCAGTTCGACGAGTTCACTTGGTGGAATGTCACCGTCGCTCGGCATATACACTGAGGCTAGGACCAGGATGGTTTGTGTTTCTGTCACAAGTTTCACAGCAATGAGGTCTCTGGAACAGAATTGGTTAAGCAGTGTGGCTGCTATGGTTTTAGGAATATAAATACAGGTTCTCGGTTTGTCAACTACTGTGTTCAGCAGTAACTTACCACCGATGTTGTTTAGACCGCAGATTCTGTTTTTTCTTATTCAAGGTTCCTGGATAAGGGCGACGGTCTTGTTGTTTGCCTCCAGCAGTCTGATGAGTAATAGCAATAGCAGTATGGAAGAAGAAGACGTTATGCCGACCCCAAATAGAATGGAATAAGGGCAGGAGAATGAGGATGAGGTTCTAGTTAATAAATAAACTGGTTATTTAGAATGTTTGAAGCCGTAGTGAGACCTTCTTTGTTTCCAGCGAAATAGAAATAGAAGAACACCAACCGAGCAGAACTATCAACATCAACATTGACTGCCTATCTAAAACTGTCGTGGACGTGTCGTCCTTATCCACAATTTTTGGCGAGCAGTAAATAAAGCCGGCAGGCAAGTGATCTGAGCAGATAGCGGCGCCAGTACTGAGCATAGCGCTGTACGAAACACGCGATAGCTTGGCAACTTGCCACCGCACTCGCTCGCTCACTGGCTTGGCGGCGCACGGTGGGACACTGTGTCACTGCCCTTTTTAGTGCACTGGACCAAGTGCTGGACGAAAATGCGGGTCAAGTGTAGATCTGGTCTTTTATTATTATTGGAAGTTTTTGTAGATGGGCAGCTGTTCCAGTGAAGGTCACTGGAAACAGTTGGTTGTGTGCAGTTCAAGATCACTCCAGTTCTGATGGTGGTCAAGATTCGCCTAATATTATTATGGTATTTACTTATTATTTCTTTTGAGCTTGCAGGGCAAATGCCTCGCCTGTCGAGGCTGCGGGTTGTCCGCAAGGGATACAAGAGTCGGAGGGGTTATTTGATGATTTCCCACCCCCCAAAAAAAAAAAAAATGGGCAAATGCCTCCCCTTCCTCTTTCCATGTATATGGTATGGTATGGTATTTTGAGCACCTTTACAATGAAAAACAGCACTGTAGTACTTCTTAAGGATATCAACATAGGTACATAGTAACCTCCAATCATCAACAAAGTCCACAAAACTCCTTTCCAAGAGAGCGATGCATGGCCAAGTTGTAATTAATACATTAGAGAGACATTACCCACAGCAATAAAATAAAGTAAGGAATGTGAGATTAGAGTGCAATGTCGGCTGTAATAGCTTTGCAATCAGCCGCCGCGCCCGCCGCAATCAATCTGCCTGCCACTCTGCCGACCCCACTGAGCGGGACGGCGTTATCTCTGCAAAGATAAACTTTTATATTTTGAATTAAACGTCACGGAGTGTGAAGGTCGTGACACTTATCGTTTTTTTTAAGATTATTAAATAATGCTTGAAATTAGAGGTTTTTTCTAGAATTTTATGAGCCAAGTGTAGTTTGATTATGAAGTATTAGGGCAAGTATTATATCATTATGCATCACAATTTTTTTTAAAAAGATTATTTATATTAAATACATGCAAAAACATGCTTTTGCAGTTGAATCTATGGGAGTAACCTGCTTACTACTATATAAAGGATAAATATTGATGACGAGCTGTACTCACTGATGTCATAAATCATATTTATAGAGATGTTATATGCCAGTATTTAACATGAAGCGACTACCTGTCTGACCTGTAAAACCCTGTTACTTGATAAAGTTATACCCCCTTTTTTTTGGGGGGTGGGAAATCATCAAATGACTCTTCCCGCTCTGGGCAGAGCTGTAGGGAGTGTCAGACTGACAGCAGGAACAGTAAGTCACAATATACCTACCCTAGTAGTTTTAAACTGATCTATGTCTGAAATAATAAAAAAGTAATAATTCGGAGTATATTAATTGGCATGTAAAAGTTAATTAAGCTGAGCTGCATGTGTGTGTATCTCATCAATCAGCTAATCAGACAGGGAGTAGAGATCAAGGTCAATGCGGGGGCAGGGGTCAAGGGTGATGTGACCTCGACAGGGTTACCGGGGTTACAGGAAACTTAGGACTAATTTGACACAAGTTCCTAGAGTCGGAAACTAGTTTGACACTAGTTCACATAAAAATTGGAACTAGTTCGACACCAAGTTGAATAATAATATACTAGCTTGATACTTGTTCCAATGGCTGGATACTAGAGCGACACTCGTTCTACTAGTCGGACCCTGCTTAGCACGAGTTTCTACTAGCACGTCACTTCTTCGGAACTTTCACTTCGGAGTTCTTTTCACGGGATTGGTACTGTTCTACCTGAAACTGATACTGTTAGCCTGCATCATCCCACTGCTGGGCAAAGACCTCTCCCCATGACTTACAGTTATTTCGATCTAAGGCCAATGTGGACCACTGGTCGTTAGTCTAATCCAGATCGTCCCACCATCTTCTACGAGGTCTGCCGCGACGCCATCTGGCTGTATCATTGCTCCAGAAAACGGTTATTTTGTCCCACAACTCATTGGTTGGTGTAGACGTGTCCACTCCAGTCCCACTTAAGCTGAAAAATAAATAAAAAACAGCGACATGACGCAAATAAAGCGTCAACTAGTCGTCGTTCAATAATAAAGTGTTGAGAGAGCTGTTATCCATAATTGACGCACTTGCTGACAGATGCTGTGAAACTGTGAGCATCGAACGTGGGGACAAAGGGAAGTGATGAGTGATGGGATTACAAGTGATGATCGGCCGTCAAGTAATTATCCGGCTGTTTTACCTGTACGGCTGGATACTAGATAATTTAATAAATAATAATATAATAGTGTTATTCGGTATTCCACCATAAATGGTGAGTATTTTCGGGCAGTCGATCGAGTTAACTTTAAATTACATGTCATAGAGGCGCCTTTTAATAATAATATGGCAAAATGTGGGTATATATGTCTGCGGGGATTGTCCTTTGGGGATTATTGGCGTGAGGTTATTTATGTTTTTATCAAATATCCCCGACAGCATTTTATTTTTAATCATCAGGTCTTCCATCCTCGGTTTTATTTGACCAAAGTCGAATCATTTGCAATCTCATCTGTCACCACACTATAGCAGTGACATTGTATTTGTAACGATGTGAACGAACCGCATCGGGATGGACAGTTACCGGGAATGGGTATTAATAACAGCTGGTAGTCGGAACCGATCGATTGGCCCGGCACCACTCATCTCGTCTCATTACAGTAGTATCTAATGTTGTATAATGCTAAGTTTGTTTTCGTAGAAATTACGTGTATTAAGTTAGAATGAACTATCTGTAATACATTGCATGATTGATCACGACTATCCGATTCATTATAATAGGATGTAAAAGTACCCTTAACGCAAACGAAAGGCACTTGTTCTCCCCACCACTGCGATATTTTTTTTGTTCTAGACCATACCTGGGAACCTCCTAGTTACGGAGATATTGGGGGTCAAAGTTCCAAATTTTTCACAGCTGTTTTTGTAAATACTAGTTTTTCAGGTTACAACTTTACTTAAATTACCTCCATGACCCGTTTACTATTCAAAGCATCCACCGTTTTGCCGTAAAATGTTATTTTTGACCCAAAAAAAAAAGTCGTTTCCCAGCAAAAATTATTGCGTATGGGTACTTAGTTTGATATACAGAATGCTTGGTTGACGGCTGTGTGATGGGTTGATTTACACCCTATATAAGTCATAGCGTTAATTAACAGATATCTACCGAGAAGGTAAACTTATTATAAACAACATTTATTTATATTTAAATTCTCATACATTTTTCATTAATAGAATTTACACACCAGAAATCTTCTAACACTCATGTCATGCTAGTTAACATTGTCGCCAGAACATCCCGGATTTATGAATACATAACGTTCAATATACAAGTCGTATCGCAGATTGATAGTGGTTTAAATGTAGTCGGACGTATAAACATATCCGCGGGTAACGGCGTCATATCCCGCGATGGGTTGCGGATATGCGGGGCGGTAACGCATAACACTATTTTAGGATATTGTTGCGAATTAACTTTACATTTACAATAATAATATATAAGTAAATTACCTATCGGGAAAATACAGGCTGTGCTTGTTTTTTAGGTGGTAGCAAAAGCTAAGAAAGATCATAAGAAACTTCCAAGTCGCAGGTGAGAAACCCATTTAAAGACTAAGAAAAACGAAATTCTGCGAGTTTGTTATACTATCCTTGTGTACCTAACACAACACTCCAAATACATCACTCAAAAGAATATGATTAAGAATACCAAGATGAAGTCGTGAGTTGTCATGAAGTGGAAAGTTAATTAGGATCAATCTCACGAAGTAGAATAACCGAGAGTTCCGTGGAACTACTTCACCTTGTTAGCAGAATAAATAAGATTTTCCGCTGAACAGATTCCACGAAAGTTTTTCTATTTAGGCGGGTCACATGTCACTGTGACAGACGTTTCAGTCTCTGTAGTGGGCCTCATAGGAATACAGCTTTCCAAGAGAAACTTTTGCTTATTAACTTTAGTGGTACCTTTATTTTTAGTTTATCAAGTGACCAACTTTGCGCACCGTAGTTTAGGACGGGCAGGATGCGCATAGTCAAACTCAAAGCATTTATTTCAATTAGACCATTACAGGCTCTTTTGAATGCCAGAAAAACAAAGAGAGTAAATCTGTACTTGTGAAAATACCGTATTCGCCTATTCGAAAGCTATATCCATAGGTATATATTAACAAAAACAGATACACATGTGATTTACGAGACTTTAGAAAATGTAAAGAAAGCAATGAAAATAGACGCATTTATATTGCATTAACATTTAACTTGTAACTCTCAAACAAAACCTAATTTACCTAATTTTATATTATTAGTTTTTATTATTTATAAGTACCTATATTAAGTTTAGCTATTTATATTAGGCTTAGTTAATCAATAGTTTATAAATTGTGTTTTTATTTTTAAGAGTGTATTATGCTTATTCATTAGTCTAAGCAACATTAGTTTACTGCCATCTGTGAAGGCTTGTAAATGGCTTGTCGTGGAACAACTCATTATTAATTTATGTATTGTTAGCTGTAAGCCACCCGAAGAAAATAAAATAAAATAAAACGTTTTGCTTACTGAACAAATACTTAACATCATGGACAAAATACTCCAATACAACTTTCATTCAAACAAAAGCATGTATGTAAATGAAATAATTATGGAACGCGCATATTTGTCAAAGTTTTTACAAGTTGTGCCACGAATAACATTCATTAACAAATATTGTAATGGAAAGTGTGTGAGTGTGACTCGTCAGTGTATTCTATGAACACTTACAGAAAACCCACAACACACGAAACTTGACGTGAATAAAAACGAATGAAAAGTCATCGAAGTATGGTTTGAATATCTAAAATTTTCTGTTGTGTGAACTGCCAGGCAGCAGTGAATTCTATGAGCGTAGCTTAATATGGGTGCTACATACTTGTACCTTCAGCTATGTGTTGGCGCATTCGATTTGACAGTATTTTGTTGAACAATAAAGCAATTATCACAAACATTTTTAGATATATTTCGGGTCAAGGCTATCAGAAAACTCGTAACCAAAACGTCTCTCTTCATCATCATCAGCCTATAATGTTCCCACTGCAGGGACTCAGGCCTCCTCTCGAGGAGAGGGATGGGCTATAATAGTCTACCACGCTGGCCCAGTGCGATTTGGTAGATGTCACATGTCTTATATTTTTGCATATTTTGATTCTAAGACATGCCGGTTTCCTCACGATGTTTTCCTTCACCGTTTTGAGAGCAGTGGTGATGAAATAAATACACAAAGTAATAATAATGCCCCTGCCTGGGTTCGAACCCACGACTTACTGTTCGTAAATTAGGGCCACAACCACCGGGCCACCGCTAGTCTCAAACTGGAAAAGTAAGATCCGTTCAAAATTCGTCCTTAATTATGATCACAAAACATGTAGTTTGAAACTCTGTTGATCTACTGTCCCCATCTACGTCATGTCAGCATTTCCCTCGAAGTCTGCCAATTTAGATGGGTGTCGTAATGTGCGTGCCATTATATCGCTCCGACGACTATTTTATTTGGCTGCCTAGCTGTATTGTGTTAGAGCGATTATTCCATTTGTGTGGATCAAGTTGTGTACTAAAGAGAAATAAAGTGCTATTTAGACTTCGTGGCTTTTTGTGTTACGACTCGCAATAATTTATTAAAGAAAAGAAACGCTTGATACAATTTAGGGTCGTTTCGAAGAGCGCTTCTTAGAAGATTTAGAAATTGTTAGATTTTTGTTGGTGGTCTAACAATACTCATTTGTTTGTTAAATGTAATTGAACAGATTTCAGATTCACTAAACAAAATGTTTTCTAAAATAAATAATACATTTCTTTAACTAAAAGTTCATGGAGCACGGAAATTGCAGCCTAGGTCTGAAACTCTTAAGCAGAGTAAATATTTAAGTAACATTTTAACTGCCATCCATAATTCAAGCGTTAATTTAACTCGCTCACGTAAATAACTAACATTGTGCAGCGCTAACTTCATTACCTTTCTCTCTCACAGTCGGGTAACGTTCTTCATTCTTTCATTAATTTTATGTTTAGTTTAAGTTTGGGCAATGACTTGATTATTCGATAATTTTGTTATTAGTAGTCCTGTTTCTATTTCTGACATACATTTTCTTGGATCATTCCCTATATTTAATTTTTGAATGTTGTGTGTAGATAATGTTATTGTCTTCTATTGTGTGCTGGTTTCCGCAACTCCATGTCTTAAGCGCGTATTTTGCCAAAAGAAAATATGATCGCACTACAATTAGAGATGAAGAGAATAAAGTGCCAGCCATTTTGCCCTCATCAAATCCCAGAAAAACTGAATCATTCCCGAACTTCATCGCAATCCTCTAAACCATTGAGAACTGTCGTAAAACTGGAGCCAATAACAAGTCTCCGTCATAATAATAACCGTGAATCAAATGAAGTAGGAACACCTAACAATATCGCTCTTTAATGTGAACATTTGCATGAGAACGATGACGATGGCAAGTCATAAGCACGTGAAGTACTACACGATGAGATTATGAGTCGAGAGTACTCGGCGGGTCTAAGGAAGGAGACAGCTATTGATAAGTGAGGATAATTTCATTTTGTATGGCATTGGATTGGCTGATTACTTAATGGATTTTCCGATCCGATGGATATTATTAGATATCTAATAAACAAGAACAAAATTATACAAGTTCTATCTCGATTGATGCACATGGTGTATATTGATCTGGAGAAAGCGTATGATAGGGTACCTCGGGATGTGTTTTAGTGGGCCTTTTTTTTTTTTTTGTGGGGGTGGGAAATCATCAAATAACCCCTCCCGCTCTTGGGCAGAGCGAGAGGGAGTGTCAGCCTTCTACTGACTAAAAACCACCCATGTTCCTTCTTAGCCCTTCATGCCGCGGTATCCCTTGCGCGGTATACCTGGGAAATATGTTGGGTTAATTCGTGCGATGTACAGACAATCTTGTACCTACGTCCGGTCAGCTGTCGGCAACACCGATGAGTTCAATGTGGCTGTAGGCTTGCACCAAGGGTCGGGTTTGAGTCCGTACCTCTTCCTGTTGATTATGGATGCTTTGACATCGGACATGCAGGAAGAGGCACCCTGGTGCATGCTTTTTGCCGACGATATTGTTCTTGTCGGTGAAGTTGGACCTGAGATCCAGAGTAGATTGGAGAAGTGGCAACAGAGGCTGGAGAATGTAGGCTTGAAAATCAGTAGAACTAAAACCGAACACAATTTCAGCGATTTCGGCGGTCTCTCCAGCCCTGGAGTCATACCGCTAGATGGCGCGTCTCTTCCGGTCTGCTCCGACTTTCGGTATCTCGGTACACTCGTGCAAAGCGACGGCGAAATAGACCGTACTGTTAAGCATAGAATTAACACGGGATGGATGAAATGGCGGCAGGTCACGGGAACAATCTGCGACTCCTGCTTTCTCCTTAAACTAAAGGGGAAGATTTATAAAACAATGGTTAGACCTGCTGTCTTGTATGGATCAGAATGTTGGGCCACAAAAGGGATGAATGAAAGGCATTTACATGCGGCTGAGATGAGAATGCTTCGGGGGATGTGCGGTGTTACACGAATGGACAAAATAAGGAACGAGTACATAAGAGGAAGTCTGAAAGTGGCGCCGGTGACTGAAAAGTTGTGTTAAAATCGATTGTCGTGGTATGGGCATGTGATGCGGAGGAAT
The DNA here is from genome assembly GCA_949774965.1 of Diarsia brunnea. Lineage (NCBI taxonomy): Eukaryota > Metazoa > Arthropoda > Insecta > Lepidoptera > Noctuidae > Diarsia > Diarsia brunnea. The sequence continues at coordinate 391,640 of OX459014.1, read as the reverse complement.
GAGGAAAATGTTGTGAGGAAGGTTTTAAATATGAATGTGGAAGGATATACGAGTAGAAGAAGACCAAAGAAACGATGGAGGACTGTGTTAAAAATGATGTGGTAAAAATGGAGGTGTCTCATGAGATGACGAGAAACAGAGAAGTATGGAAGAGAAAGACATGCTGCGCCGACCCCAAATTAATTGGGATAAGGGCAAGAGAATGATGATATCTCGATTGATCGACTCCGTATCCCTATGGTGAGCTGAGCAGTAATGCTTTCAAATACCACACAAGACTTTTCTTGGGTTGAAGTCTCAGTAACAGCCCGGAGTCTGTAATGAGCGGTTGATGTGAATAGACTCGACACACATATATATTTTTTTTAAACGTTTCCCCACACTAGGAATTTCTCGTGTATCGTGGATCATTTAAACTCACATACACAAATACCCAGACCCGAAACAACTATCTGTAGCTCATACAAATATTTGTTCCGTGCGGGGATCGAACCCGCGACATGCAGCGCAGCAGTCCATTGTTTGAGCCACTGCGCCAACCGTGCCGTCAAATTTAAAAATATTACATTAAACCTAAACATATTTAGTGATAGTACCTAACCTTCAGAAAAAGCAGGCATGACACATGTTGCTGAGAGAATGTTCTTACAAGTAACGTTCGCTTACGAATCAAATCAAATGGTTTTATTTTTGGTTTTTATTATTTTTTAATTTCTTTTACTGTTTAGTTTATTAGAAATTTTCTTCTCGAGTTCACTTTGTAACACGTTTGATTGTTTTTATATAACCCATTTTGGAAGGCGCTGGTGTCTGTGATACAATGATATTCATTAGTACATGCACCAACGAATCTCTTTTGTCTGTAATGTTCATTTTTCTTTGGAAAATTGTTTTTGTGAGCCTAAAACTAAAATGTGTTTTTTCTGAAAATAAAAAATATTATTATTATTTTGAACAATACGGTTCATTTGAGATGTGTCGGTGTGGGTTTGTGTGTGTGAAATTCTGAAAAACTTTATTCATTTTCTTTTTTAATTGCATGTTTTACTAAATCCGTAATCACACTCACCTAATTTACGTTAAATCTGAGATGCGAGACTCACAGTGTGTCTACTCACAGTTGAACGACTCCATATCTTTGTTGTAACTACTCTGAAACATTTAGACTGCGATGTGAGCATCATTTAATTTCTCGTTGCTTCACATTGTGTGCCGTGATTGGCAGTTAACGCCTCAATTGACACGCTATTGTTGTTTCAATGCTGCTAGTAACATACCAACAATACCTGGCAACATAACAGCAGTATCTACTAACGTACTAACAATGGGGTTGCCCTATACAACGATTTGGGAGAGATACGCTAGGTTTGCTGGCGCTTGGGCGAGCGAGCGCTGTACGGTGGTTCCGGTGGAGTGATTAGTCTTTACAGAACTTTTCAATGATATTTTTAACCATTATACAGGCTGTAAATCAAACCATCACACACCAAGCATTCTGTACATTAAACTAAGTACCACTACGCAAAAAAATTTGCAGGGAAACGACTTTTTTTTTTGTGTAAAAATCACCTTTTACTTTAAAACTCAATGTAGCACTACTAAAACATTGTGCTAGTCGAAGCTTTGAATAGTAAACGGATCATGGAGGTAATTCAAGTAAAGTTATAACCTGAAAAACTAGAATTTACAAAAACAGCTGTGAAAAATTTTGAACTTTGACCCCTATTATCTCCGTAACTAGGAGGTTCCCAGGTATAGTCAAGAACAAAAAAAATATCACAGTGGTGGGGAGAACAAGTGCCTTTCGTTTGCGTTAAGAATACTTTTACAAAAAAATGTAGTTGACAAAAAAATCTAATTAGACCATCAGATAGATTTAAAAAAAACTTTGGACACATATTTTTTCTTTTAAAACGTAAACAAAACTTAAAAAAATTAAGACGAAACAGTACTTCGAAAAGTCGTGTGACGTCTAATTTTGGTACATTTCTTACTTGAAAGTGACGTCACCAGACCCCACTCGTGATCATTGACATGCTTTATTTTCGTCAATTCTTATTAATTTGCTAAAGCAAAAAACACTTATCCAATATTTTTCGATAATCTAACATACGGACTACACAGAATCTTAGTTTTTTTAGTCAGGAAACATCCCTATACCAGCTTTATGAACCTTTACTGAGAGGAAATCTTCAGCGACTAAAATAAACTTATAAATAATAAAACAAATCCAGAATAGCCTCACCCACTCATTCATAACGAGACATTAGCAGACCGCGCGTACAGTCCCAGCCCGCAGGTACAGTCGACCGCACTAACTAATACACACAATCTCAATTAATTTCAACACGCGGTCATTAATTGTGTGGCTTTGTTTTCACTCATTATTGTCGTTCATCTTTATATAAACCAGCTCATCGCTCCAGTGGGTAATGGACGGGATTTCCTGGGTTCAAGACCTGGCTGGAGGACAAAGAAAATGTCCAAATCCTCTTTTGGATTTATACAAAGTCGAAAATGAGCACAATATTATGAGTTTATCTAGCAGAAATAATCAGACCACAGTACAATTGGAGTAACGCCAAATAAGTGGCGATAAGCTTCGTCCATGATTGTTATACTACATGTAAAGATGTGTTTATTTTGTGATATGAAATGTAGCAAGAATAACCCTCGTGGAGAAAATGAAGTGTTTTGTATCCGATATGCTAAACTGCGCGCTGGTTTGTAAACTCAACTAAAAAGCTTTTATAAATAACTATTCATTCAGTGGGATATTGTTTCGATTTCATTTTTCCGCCTCCATTTTGTGAAATGATATTACAGTTCAGGTTCTGAAACGTGAATTGAATTGGTCACACAATCCTGCCTGTATTGTGGGAAAAATATTTTTGTATCCTAAAATTATTTTTCTTTTCAACAAAGTTATTTTCGTAAATTTATATTGCAAGCTAAATAGATAGAGGGTACTAAAAATTTAAATAGGTTAAAAATCAATTGACAATATATGCTCGTTGTACACGAATGGACAACAGCAAAGTGGGCTAAAATAACTCGCTTACATTAGCCCCCCCGAGCCGTAGGTGTTGAATTATTTGGTCTCCCAGCGGGAGCGATACATTATATCCGAGAGGGGCACATCCCCGACATCCCCAAACTCCTAATTAAACGGGAATACATAATTAACTTTTTCTTTCGCAAATAAAACGGACAATAAAGTAAGGGTCACTCATGAATGTTAACGTGCTCCTCTCGGCACGAGTACCACTGACACTACTGACACAAGTGTACGACACTACTGACACAAGTGTACGACCTGTGAATGTGGCCGACACGACATACGATTTACATAGTTTTTATTGTGCCTGTGACGTCATAATGTGTGTCCGTATAAATTGTCTATTTAATGGTAATTGCTTTACTGTTTTGCTGGCTGTACTTCAAAAATGTATGGAATTCCTGGCTGCGGTTAAAAGGGTTGAAATGGAAGGGCTGGGGGCTAAGTGGGGTACTAATGCAACATCCGATGTGTTAGTATACGAGTGGGCGCCGCGCTTACATTATGTATCAAATTGCGGGTTCAATCATTTTAACTTTTTGTTGTTTTCATCTAGAATGCATGTTATAGAACTGTGTAATACTTCAAAAATGATGATTTAATCTATAAACACAACGTTTTCGTTCGCAATCATTAGTTATTCGCAATAGTACCAAATTATGAATACACAGGTATTTACTACACGCATCTACCAAACATATTGATTACACGATAACGGCCTTATTGGCAGGGGTGTAACAACATGCAGGGGTGCCGGGGTACACGTCCCCGGGGTGTCACTAACTTGTATGAAGCTAACTTAACTTCCAAAGTAATTCCCGTTCCCCAGTCAATTACAACCCCCCTCCCCTCCACACGTCGCCAATGCATCGTGTCACTACATCAAAAAACTCCAGGAAAATTTGTGTTTTTTTGACATTCAGCTTCAAAGCTGTACAAAGTACAAGCTTTAATACTTATAATATTGTACCTCCAGTCTATTTATTCACTTCATAACGAGCTTGGAAACTGCATTTTCCTTTGCACAGATTAATAAATCAACGGACAATGAACGCAAACCTGTGTCGGGTTTTAGTATTGAAAATGAAATGTTTTGTTATCCCTGGAAAAACGTTGCTTTAAAATAAAACAAAGTTTTAAACTTTACTAATTCTCGTTCAGCTGACAATTTCACTGGATTTGGATAAAAAAAATACCTAAAAATTGTTAGTGTTTTGTAGAAATGTTTGAGTTCAGACAACACTGAAATAATAAAATGTTTTTGTTGGGATTACCTAAAGCTTGGACAATAACACATAAATCAATTGTAGAATTTAATTTAAATCCGTCGGGTGACACGGGGACCTTCCGGCTTAGTACAGTGAGCGACAACATGCGCTAATCACGCGGATTATGCCGCTGTGATCGGTTGTACTATTGTAATGTTCGGCAATGCGGCACATCGCTTGCGTAACGTTTGGGATCGCTCACGACGCGCAATGGGCCGCCGCCGCCGCCGGGGAAAGCGGAGTGCCGCACAAATCACAGATGGCGGAAAAACTGATTTTTAGATTGTGCATGCATTTAGTTTGAACGTGATCCGTAGATTTCAGCTTAGATTTGAACGACTGTTTTATGGTCAATCTTGATTTATGAGTAAACAACCGCTGGAAGTCATTTGATTACGTATAATTCATCTGAGTTTCTCAATACCTTTGTCAGATATCTCGCAAGTTCCAAACACCCAAAAATTTGAATGGACCAAATTTACCTTCCGTCATCATTTTAGAAGATATCCCTCATTAATTATAATAGATAGTAGTATGCCATCCCTAACGAATTTATCTTATAAGTACTTGTAACATAACACAAATAAAACAAACATAGCGTGTGTTGCTGTCCGCCATTCTATGCGCGTTGTAAAAGTCCTGAAGAGGGAACAGTTATGTTCGGGTACACATGGCAACACTGCTGGCAACGAAATAGGGTTCCTTGAGGCCACTTTACCGTCGTTGTGTTAATATGTGGCTGGTTATAACTACAGCGAAACCGTGTGAAATGCGTTGGATGAGAGAAAATAAACGAACATAATACGAGTATGATAGTTTTGAATGGACTTCCTAGAAAATCGATTCTAATTATAACTCGTGATTTAATTTTGACTTTGTCAAAGTAATGTAACTCCATCTGTTTGAGAAAAGTATCCAATTACATGAAGACATATAAATTAATCGAGTCACTAACAAGAACACAACGATTTAATTAAACTCCAAAGAAAATAATAAAATACAAACAACACAGTTAAATTGAAACAAATTGGCATACACAATTAAAATGTCTCCCAATTTAACCGTGCATTATTTATAAGACAACGTACAGCATTAGCTAATTAGAGAGGACTCGTAAACTCCATGCAAAGAGGTTCATTATTTTCTTTTACGCGCGCCGACGAATCGCCACGGACAAATTAAAAGGTCACATCTCTAATTTAATTCTTTAAGCGAGTCCGCAGGTGGGGCACACTTACATTTGCCCCGAGTTTCGCATGTCGAGTACACTACCTGGGTTAGGGCTCCCTAGGTTTACGAGCAGGACCTTATTGCTCTTATTGCCGTTTACGTCCGGCCGACAAATATTTTGTAAGTCACATAAAATGCTAAGTTCGGACAAGCTATTCTTTGTCAGGAGCAGGATCTTGACCCAGTTGCGACGATCGAATACTGTTTTTCTATTTCATTAAGTCTTGCACGTATTTTGTGAAAGGGTTTCTATTTATTTTTTTCCGGAATATTGCGAGACTGGTTCTCGTTGGAGTTATTATTTCGCTTATTTACCGCAAAACGCTATTTCAGGAAAAATAACTGAGAACCTTTGGAGATTTGCAAAAGTTTGTAAGTACGAGTACACTCAAGAGTTTGAATTCCGGAAAATGTTAAAAGATTTATGTCATGTAAAGTCCCTGTGTTCACGGCAAAGTTGGAACTATATTTAAAACGTCGTCGCAGCTCCGTACGGAACTCACACGAGTACGTAACGTAGTACTGTGTAGTGTGTAGGTATCGGTCGTGCATCGCCGGATTTTCTTTAAGAGAGTCGGCTCCGTACGCGAACGGTCGCGGGTAGTAATAAAAAATGATAAACTACCCACATTATGTTAATGTATTTTTCTTTTTCATCCCCTAAGATGTTCGTGATAATGGGCGGGGGTGGGGGGCGCGGTGATGTATCCCGGGGGATGTTAATTAGTATAATATGTGTTGTGTTTAGCTGCGTATTAATTGTGTGGGGATTGTCTAGACCGGCGCGCGTCGAGCGGCTCCAGATTGTGTTGATGAATGGCCAGCGGCGACACATCACTGTAATGTACTTCATTAGCTGCGCCAGTTCACATATTAATTATGTTGTATGCTAATGTCTGATCACAAAATATGAGTCTGTTTTGTACAATTGTTACAATGAAATCATGTAACAATTGTACAAAACAAATTGATGTTGGCAATGATTGTACCAGTTTCTTCTCTGTGAAAATTATTCCTTCTACATTTTTTCACCTATGTTTTAGGTGAAAAATTGTTACAATAAATTATGGCAAAGTAGAAGGTTCATTAATGAATACGGGTACTCTATAAATATACACATAACCAGGGTTTTAAACGTAATGAAAACGTTACTGATCCGCTGTTATTATAGCCCACGTTAAACCAAAATATTTGCCACCTGTAGGCTATATACACAAAATGAGACGTTAAGTAATATTTTGGCTTTACATTTTAATATTTTTATGTAGTGCGGTGTGTATTTTTAGAAAGTCTCTCTATGCCTGTCGTCACAGCAACAGCGCTGATTTATTTTTATTGTTTGTGTTAAGTACCACTATCCCGTGTTTGTGTAGTGTTATTTTTTTTACTGCAAATAAAATTCTACTCTCTTTTAATTTCAACTTTTTATTGGAGATGTGCCGTAGTCGTGTTTGGTGTGGACCTTTATCCAGGTAAAGGTCAACAAAGCAAGATTTCCATCCCAGGATGGAAATCTTCCTTTAAATTCTATATCATGTTTCGAAGTATGTACACCACTCATGCTATCCCCAATTTCTCCATGTTTCTCCATTTTTTTAGTCCATCGTGAAAGATTTCGAGGGATTATTTCCGTGGCTGGCGTGAACACATTGACATGTCGACTTCTATGTTTTTTTTTTTATTGGCTTATTAGATCCTACGCATTAAGAATTTATATGAAAAAAATTGACAGTTATAGAAATACATTATTTTTGGAGTAATCGACTTTGAGAATATGTTGATATCTCCCATTTTGACATGTCTAACTTAACAAAACCTCATGTCAAATTAACGATTCACATATTTTTGTGATCGAACATTGATATTTTGTTATATCAACCTATACTCAGTACCCAAAATAATATTCGTCATTTGATATCTCAACTTATACACTTAAAAGTTTTCTTAAAGTACTAATTTTAAATTGACAAATTGAGGTGTCAAGCTATTGCCAGCTGAAGTATTTTTGCTTAAATCGTGACAAATTGAGATATCAAGTTATGGCCCACCGAAGAATTGCTGCTTAAATTGCGATATATTGAGATGTCCAGTTACTACCAACGAAGTTCTGAACCCTAAATCTAATAAGTATAGGTATCACTACATGTCCGTTACAAAAAAGCTTTAACGTTAAATGTATATGTTTAGTTGACAACTTATGTACCCAAGTTGTATTAAAAAAATAATCGAGTTATCAACAAACTTTCGTAAGCAGTAATAATTTTTAAAATATCCTCGCTCGTGTGTTGGTAAACAAACGTCAGTTTCAGTGAAAAAACAAAAAAGAGAACACAAATGAGAATCAATCATCTGGGGGCACGGCAGTGCTCCCGCCAAGTCGAGCAATAAAGCAGCACGGCCGTACCATCCTTTTCTATAACTTCGCTGTGGATAAAAGTAGAATCCTGAATTTTTAGTAACCAATTAGGCGTTGTATAAACTCGGTATATTTCAAACTTCGTTCAATTTGAACCAGTAGTTTAAGAATTATAACTAATCAAAGTTCCTTAGTTTTGTCACTCACTGACTGACTGACCGATCATCAAAAGTCTAAGGCACTTTTAGCAGACATAGAAGCTTCAAATTTAAAATGCAATTAGTGTTTAGTGTATACATTAAGGAAAAACTAAAAAAAAAAATGCAATTTGTCTAGTTTTCTAGATACACCGACTGCATAAAAAACTTTGTAATCCCATATAAATGTATAGGATTACAAAGTTAAAGTTACATTTTCAGTGAATGAATTTCACCGATTGATCTGAAATTTTGCACGTATATACAAATACGTGCATTGCCTAACAACGCAATATTATGATTACATGGAGCTAATCTGATGATGGAGCTGGAAGGTGTCCATAGGAACTCCGTTATATAACGATGCAACCCCATCGAATTTGGACTCGTTTGATTTGTCTTGACGTGTTCTTTGTCTTTAGATTATATCCAGGGTCTGATGATGGAACTGGAAGGTGGCCATAGGAAATCCATTTTAGAACGCCATAACCCCATTAAGTTTGGACTCGTTTGACTTGCCTTGTCAAGTACTTTGTTTTTAGATTATGTCCAGGGTCTGATGATGGAGCTGAAAGGCGGCGATAGGAATTATGTTATTAAACGACATAACCCCATCGAGTTTGAGCTTGTTTGATTTGTTTTGATGAGTACTCTGTCAGTCAATTTATTCAGGGACCTGCTATGATGAACTTAAGGGACCTGCGATGCGATGGCCAAGTCAATCTATTTATTTAAAACATGAAATATTTTAAATATTGATATGGTCACTATAAGATGTAGTTAGGTTAGATTATTACGTAATAACTAAGATAAAAGGTCCCTTAAGTAGGGTCTGAATAAATTAACTGACTTGGTACTACATGGATCTCACTACTTTTTACGATAGAAGAACTGCAGTGCGGCTTGGCTTTTTTACAGGTTTTGCTTTTAGTGGGATTTATATGATTGGGTGCAGCTGGTGAGGACTTGAAAAGTTCAGAAACCATTTAAGGTCGTGGTGATGACGGTAAATGATTTCTTGGATTTTTTCGAACTAAAATCAAAGAAAGGACCCTTTACTGTCAAAAATTGGCCGGTTCTGGGGACAAATTTCTATGGCAACCTATTAAATGGCTGCAATATAATAAAAACAGGGTAGAAAAAATAAATTTAAGGATAACCCTGGATCGCGAACCCCATAGATGCCTTTAGGTTGAGCCAAATCTCAAAGGAAGCTTTGCCAATCAGTGCAGAAAAAAATAGTATCTGATGGACATGATTGACCTGATTGACGGTTCGTTCAAAGAGTTTTATATTAATATAAAAACTGTCGGTGATGTCTCTGAATCTACTGATCCAGATTTGGACGAAGGCAACCCAGATGAAGACCTCAGAATGGATTCTGAGGTCCAATTAAATATGAACGGTCTGCAACGAGGTTGAGGAGTTAATGTTTTAGTTATATTAGTTGTTTAAATTTTTAGTTGTGTTAGTAACACACTTGTCTGTATGATGACGTTGTTTGTGGTCCAATAAAACAATGTTTTTATTACAAAAATACTAGGAAACTGATAGTTTCGTGGTGTTTCAATTAAATATTTGTTCAGTTAGAAGAACATTACTTGATTTGAGTGAGTAGTAGGTATTTCAGCAAACTAAATATTTTTTATGTTTGTCATCTGTTTGCTATCCAATTAAAATAATGTGTTTGTCATTAAAATAACATTGTTTACCTAATAATGAGGTGAATAAGTTGAAAACTGTTGGTGAACAAGTTGACAACTCGGTGAATAAGTAGAAAACTGTTGGTGAACAAGTTGACAACTCGGTGAATAAGTTGATAACTTTTCGGTGAACGACTTGACAAGTCTATTATTATGCAATCTATGGAAAATTTCGATTATTTATTGTCGTCATTTAAAAGATGGCATAAAATAACCTTTAAAACAACTAAAACATATATGTTAAACTAATTTACCGATTTACCAGAAGACGTCAAAACTTTAAAATGGCCGCCCTGACAAATTACAATTTTAGACATGTCAACATATTCACGCCAGCCACGGATTTATAGGCTGATTCTTTAAGAATAGTCTATAAAGTCAGGTAATTTTCCCAATATTTCAGATCGGTTTATCTTTGCTTTGGATTTATATTTTAATACACTCAAATCCCTGACTCAGAACAACCAAATCATTATTTTATATTGTAATCAAAATAGAACTAAGGCCAGATCATTAATTCTCAAGTAAGCATCAAGATTAATCCAGAATAAGTCCAGATTTACAATTGTGGCTAAAATAAATCCTATCTAGGTAAATAACTTGGTATGTTAGACAAGACCTGAATAATTTACGACTATTAATTTACTTGGCAATATAATGTTGTAAGTTATTCAGGTCAGTTCACAGCTATGTATAATTTTCCGCAGGTACCTGCTAACCGGCCGACGATGGAAGAAAAACACCCTGTATCTATTTATACAGAAGTGGGGCACTTCTTAGGAGCTCTGACGTCACAGTTATTATGTTTTTGTGACCCTATGTGGTTGATATAATGTACGTTGTTATATTTTATGCACATCGTAGTGGGGCTGTTACCAAGTCACTGCGATTTCTGTACGAACCAGCTATATCATTAGCAAAGAAATTGAGGCTTGGTTGAATTAAAAACTAGCCAAGTGCGAGTCGGACTCGCACATAAAGGGTTCCGTACCAAAATGACAAGGGTTCCGTATAAAAATTACGTTTGTTGTATGGGAGCCCCCCTTAAATATTTATTTTATTTTGTATTTAGCATTGTTTGTTATAGCGGCAACAGAAATACATAATTTGTGAAAATTTCAACCGTCTAGCTATCGCGATTCTGGAGATACAGCCTGGTGACAGACGGAAGGACGGACGGACGTACGGACAGGCGGACGGACAGCGAAGTCTTAGTAATAGGGTTCCGTTTTTACCCTTTGGGTACGGAAACCTATAAAGATTAAAACTGATTAGGTAACACCCAAATCCATTTTGAGTTTGATACCTAACTACGTGATAGTGGCCTGTGTTAAGCTCAGAGACGTATACTGCCCTACAATGGCTGAAGCGAAGCTATGGATGATGAGATGATGAAACAAAGAAAAGTCTTGAACATTTACGTCCACACAAATCGAGCTGCAATAAAGAAAGGCCAATACCAACCACACGACGAACATTCAATAGTTACCTTCGTTACGTAAACCTGCAGCACAGTGAACTATTTCCAACCTTCAGTCGCCAGGTACCTGCGAGCATGGCGTCGTGGTCGTGACCTTGGTGACGTTGCCAGAACTGAGCGCATCGTCTGCAGAATGTGCCGAGTGGTGTACCTCATCTGAACGTGCACGGCATCATAACCCAAAGCAACTTTTATTCATGTAACTAACTACAGGTTGCCAAAGTTGACATGTTTAATAAATCTAGGAAAATATTTGAACGGTCCGTGGTTATCAGATTTCAGGAATTCCAGTAGAGTAGTGTAGTACCGAAACGGGTCCAGGTAATTCGAGAATTCAGTTCCGAGTTATGTAGGCATAAATGAAGATATAAAAGAGTCAAGTAGAAATTGGGATTTCGTTATCTAACTCAAACTACCGTCAAAATAACTATGTCCACATAACATAACAGTCTGCCAGTAATCTTTCAGAGATTACTGCCAGACTGTTATGTTAGGCAGAATTTCACGTTTATAATTATTGTACTCTCACACTAAGCCAGTAGACAGTTGTGTTGTTTAAACCTGCTCCGTGATCAAAATAAATACATAGTATTTCGTTTCATCAACAAAAGACAGCCCAGGTGCACTAGTTAACAGTTATGTGACATTCTGTCAACAGCAGCGCTTACTCGTTCACTCGGTCACTCATTCACTCACAGGGGCCGATCGTTTTTTTGTTCGAGTTGCGACGACCGCGGCGCCCCCTTGCGGTGGAGCGAGCAGTGGCCGCTTTTTACACAAATAGCTGAGGTTTTGCAGCCAGTTCTATTGTCGAGGAAGCTCGATTAGAAATAGATTCGGTTTTGTTTCTAAAATGTTCTCTCGGACAATCACGTAATTATTTACCCAAGTTAGCTTAGAACTCTGAATTATTCCGTACACTAACGTTTCTTAATTAAATTGCGGTGCTGACGTGATTTGGTATATACGAGTAGAAACTGGAACTGCAGTGGTGACCGTACTTCATCTGAGACTACGTCAAGGTTGGCTCAGCGGCTGAGCGTTCATGGTATGGGATGACACCAATACGTGATAGGCAGATTTTCGTTTCTGGTGTGGTCAGAATTTCAATGTATATAACGTGCAGTGTAGAGGTCGCTTTGACTGCAGCATTTGAAATACAAAGGGCAGAATGGCAGTAGGACAGTAGTTCATAACGGACATAAAATACAGGCAAGTAGGTACATGTCTTATGATGATGTTAATTTTATAAAATAATTGAGTATTTCAAGAACAGCTGAAACATGACAAAACCCATTCCTTTTTTTCTATTTCTATTCCCGCCCCTCCCCCTACCGATCACACAAAAATAGTTGCTGTCTACACGATAGACTAGTATGTGTGGGTGTAAGGGGCTCGCAATTACACTGATATATTTGTGGCACAGTTTGTCGCGAGCCGAGAATGCAACCCGCGACTGACGCTCCTACACACGGGTGGACGGAACGGCGAACAAGTTCATTAACGATTTGGTCACGAAAATGAAGTTTTTTTAACTCATGTTTAACAATAATAAAATGTTACCAAAAACAGAATTATTGTAATAAACTCAATAAATTATTAGCGTGGTTACGTAAGGGCAACTGTACGCTAAGATACATCTCACTTCAAGTAATCGTTTCGACGTCACATAGTTTTAAAGACCAGTTTGTAAGCCTCAGTTATACGAGATTGTTTGTTTCGTTACAGAATCGTGGCAAAGTTACAAACTTGCAACAAGTACACGACACTTAAGTCAACATTGTTAACTACTTTGTTGGCGTCCCTTCCCGTCCGTGTGCCCCCCAACACGTAAGGTGTGCAATGCATCGCGGGAGACAACTCAATTTAACGTGCACCCTCGAGACATACCCCCCGTCCTGCACCCCGCCCGCACCCCGCTCGCGCCCCCTGCACCCCTCAGCTTGATTAATATAAACAAAGTTTATTATACGAGGGATATACTTTCCCGACTCGTCGAAGTTAAAGCTGCCACACATACCAAGTCCTTGTTTACCGCGTGTCATATTCATTATTTAAATTAGCCGTAATTAGAAAGGCACGTGCTTCGTTATTCATCGAAGGGTTGCCAACTGTTCTTAGCAATAAATCTCTCGCACAATATGACACAACGGACGGGAAAATAATAATTCACGTTTCGGTTCACGGATGTCATCTGTTACAATACTTGTAGAATTTTATATTGGGAGTATAATTGTAGATATAATAATTGAGTGCTCTGCATTACTCACAGAAATATTTTTATGCAATGCCGTTAACTTTTGTGGATAAATAATTAAACTTTTTGCACTCATATCACTTAAAAATACAGAAGTAATTTAGATATAAAACTCTGTTATAAAACGCGCGCTCGGAAAATAAACTCATGTAGATATATTTTCACACTGCGCAAAGAAACACGTGTCATGATAAAACATGACAAACCGATAAAACACGAAATAAATGACTAACTAGGGTAATGTAACCAACAGAATATTTAAATAGCCCAGAACAAGCGTACTGTAAAAAGGAGGGAAAATTAAAACGCCTAGTTGTTGTAAATTAATAATGTTAAAATACCCTTTAGAAAAAACTTCCAACTTTCTTTGAAGCCGCCCTGATAAAAAGAATAATTAATTAAATAAATGCGTCTGTCCGTTTGCTTGCTCAACTAGAAAGAAAACTAAACTCATTATAATGAAGTATGCAACATACGAAACCTTGTTTTTTTCATCGCGAATGTTTCCGTGATATTTTTTTTTTTTTTTTTAAAAACGTTGCCCCACACTAGGAATTTCTCCTGTATCGTGGGTGCGTTTTGTCGTGTTACTTACCCCTAACAAGTAAAAGAGGGTAAGTAATTTAACAATTGAATTTAATATAGAGGTAAGAGGTAAAAAATACAAAGAAATCTATAAAAACACGAACCTTCCTAACTCACGCTTTGCACAGAATAGAACAGCTCCAGGACAGGTAAATCTCGAAGCCAGGCCAGCAGATTACGGGCGAGTCCTTTAGGGAGGCCCGGAGAATACGTTGGAGGTACTTTGCGTCGCGAGGATCACGGGCGACTCCTTTAGGGAGGCCCGGAGGATACACTGGAGGTACTTCGCGTCGCGAGGATCACGGGCGAGTCCTTTAGGGAGGCCCGGAGGATACGTTGGAGGTACTTCGCGATGGTTCTTCTTAAGAACTCAGATAACCACTTGTAGACGTGATCATTCCTCTTCAGAAACCAGATCTCAACTGGAGGGCATCCTTCAGAAATCCCTTTTTATAAAACCATCTCTCCGTTTTTTCCACCCAATTGTCTTTTAATTCTTTCCAGAATTTAAGTTCTTGAAATCAAAAATTGTGAGTTGCCTGTATTTAAAACGGCCTGTATTATTCAGTCAAAAACTTCCTCAAAGAATTTCTGTGAGCGTGTTAATTAATTTTATAAGCGTGAGATAAGTTACAGTAAATAGAAATTATCAATTAATTACATTATTTGAGCTAATATATTAATAAAAATTAATTAAATTATATAAATCAAATGTAACCTTCATAGTTCTAACCACTAAGAAAAACTATGACACAAATTAAAAGAAAAAGTAAATGACATATTGACAACTGACGTTATGTCACACGAAAAGTAAACAATGAAAAATTATAAGATTTAATATTTTAAAACAGTAAAAACAACGTTAATAAATCGAATAAGATCGATTATAAGACTGCCAACAAAAATAGTTGTCGCCAAGGCGCGAAATGAGACGTAAAAAGGACATTTTATGAAAGATGAGGATGATTAGTAAAAGTGTAAGTATAAATCTCAATAAATACTATAGTTTACAAACATTTAAACTCACATACACAAATACCGTACCGTATATATTGTTTTTTTAATTTTCAGAATTCAGGGCATTGACCAAAAAAACCTATAAGTGCAGCAATTTGGATGGCGTCCACAAGTAAATTAGTTGGGAGCGAAGCCGCGGCGGATCGCTAGCTAGCAATAAATCTAAACTTAATGAATAGCGACCGAAATAAAAAGATTTTTAATAACACAACTATTTGAAAAACGTTAGTACTTTGATAATTAATTGGATGAAGGGGAAGAGCCTTTGCGTATGAATTTGGGAAACGATACTTTACACAAAAATAAAGTAGATATTTTAAGGTTAGTCACATTATTCGCCATCCACGTCAGAACACATTTATGCATTCTTTTCATCGCAGTAGTGTACCTAAGCAATAACTTTTTATTCAATAGTTCATCCCTTGTTATTCGCTCCCTACACTTCTACATCTGTATCAATACTCCGAGGGCAGACTAAACCCTTGTATTCATCTTTATCCAGCTGTAGACGTACTTACATATACGTCTACCCTCACGTTCTATAGCCGGGATGAATTGATACACCGTTAAGATACGAGAGATGAATAAAACAAGCAGCTGTCAGGATTGCATTACCGCCTTATTTAATACCCTCGGAGGAGAGTGAGATGATATGTTATGTGTCTGCTCGACTGCGGGCGTTTGTCTTTATTTGTGTTGTATGGCTTCTCATGAGTTGCTTATTGTATAATGAGTGCCGCTTGATGGAATTGCGTGGAAATTGTGATGGGATATTTTTAGGAATTGGAGTTGGCAATCTTTGTATTTAGCATTGATATGTGATGACGGCACGGTTGGCGCAGTGGCTGAGCGAATGGACTGCTGCGCTACGTGTCTCGGGTTCGATCACTTTGATTCCCGCACGCAATAAATATTTGTTTGGCCTACTGATAGTTATTTCGGGTCTGGGTGTTTGTGTATGTGCGTTGAAACGTTAGTAAACGTACCCACGATACAGGAGAAATTCCTAGTGTGGGTTTAAAAACAAATTATGTTGTTGGCAACATGGCTTTACAAAAACTGATTTACTCGTCACCTGCCTAGTCTTTTCCTAAGTAATTAAGGATTGGCTTCTAGTGTAACTGGTAGGAGCTGAATTGACCGTATTAAAAACTGAAACAAACGGACTGCCTCGTTGGTCTAGCGGTCGCAAGCGCGACTGCTGAGCATGTGGTCCTGGGTTCGATTCCCGGGTCGGGCAAAGTGTTATTGGCTTTTTCCATCAGGAATTTATCAGTAACAGCTACGGAGTCTGGATTTGTGCTCGGTTGATGGCAATAGGCTCGCCCCCTATTACATGGGACTTAAACATGACTGGTGAAATGTGGGTGTACTATTAGGTCTGCCTAACCCTTCGGGGATTACAGGCGTGATGTTATGTTATGTTATGATAATCAATCGCCAGTGAAAAGGTAATATAATACGCCTTGAAAGACTTAAAATATCTTGGATAACAATATCTGATTTAACCATTACATGTAAACTTTGTACTCTCGTCCTTTGTATAAATAGACGACTTCAATAAGGATCAAGAATAGTCTAATAATAATTATTACTCTTCATAGCTGGCTCAAAGCCTTCTTTGAACAGATAACGTAGTTACATCCCACGGATGCATCCTACGCCGTTCTAAACTTGATAATTTACTCTAGAATAAATCTTTAGATAGGTCATAATCGTCTTACTAAACACCTACGAGTGGGATAAGAATAGTTTAATCGTCGTACCTAAGGTGTAAACAATATGCGTGAGACGACGTGGCATGACTCACGTAACATATAAAAATAGTTTCTTGAAAGAGAAAAATAGAAAGTGAGTTGGAAAACGTTTGACTGATTTAGTACTTTGATTTCAAATAATTTGAATCGAAAGAAATGAAAGCGATTACCTTAATCTTTTATATCTCAGTCCTGCATCAAACTGTAAACGTTTTCGATTTTAAGAGAAGTTGCTCTACAAAAAACCTTTTTTGAATCAACATGATCGGTACAGTCTACAAAAACACAAAATAAAATCGAAAAGTCTTACGAACCAGCTTTATGGGGTATAATACGTCTCCCCATAAGCAGCAAACGATCTTGCACAAATAAATGCATGGCAGTGTGAACGCCATAAAACTTCGCCTACTTACAGTTCCCCTCGTTTGCCGAAATTGAGCGAGCTCCCCCATAGATAACACTTCATTCCCTCGAGGTGCCATTTACAATGCAGATCGTAATTGGGGCAGGGGAAATTGTTCGTTAGCTGCCTATCATTAAGGTCTCTGGTGAACGCAGTGTGGGGTTGGTGAACACTCGCGCTGCATTAATGTCGTCATCTGTATAAGAAACTCGTTGCAATATTGATTAGTTGGTACGACACCGTACTTATGATCCGTGTATCGACAACTTTGTACATTAAGACTTTTCCTTCGAATCTTGTTTATCGTGATGATTTTTCCCAATAATGAACCCATTACATTACCTGCCTGACTGCCTCGTTGGTCTCCAGCGTGACTGCTGTGCACGAAACCCTTTTATTTTTTTTGGCGGGTGGAAAATCATCAAATAATCCCTCCTGCTCTTGGGCAGAGCGGAAGGGAGTGTCAGACTTCTACTGACTAAAAAACACCCATGTTCCTTCTAAACCCTTGCGCCGAGGCCGCGGTATCTCTTTCGAACAACCCGCATCCGCGACGGGGTACACGAAACCTTTGGTTCGATTTCTAAGCCGGGCAAAGTGTTTTTGGATTTCTTCATCAGGAATTTTTCAGTAGCTGCCATGGAGTCAGGATTGGTGCCTGATTAATGACTTTAGGCTCGTTCCCTATTACATGGGACTCAAACACATAACTGGCGGGGTTAACTATTAAGTAGACCTCTGACTAACCTATGCTATGTAATACATTACACTCCTCGATTGAAATAAAACATATTGAAATTACTATCGAAGGTTTTCAAGACGCAGATACACGTCGAGGATCCTCACCAGACTAAGCACCGTCCACATCTGAATTATTCCATGTTTGTGTAGTTCACGCAACCTCGAGGGATCTCCCCAGAGAGCTGCAGGAGGGTTCGTAATCTAGGATTTCTTTTTCATTTACTTTATTTTGTTGTAATCTAACGTTACGAGTGTTTCGCAGTTAAATCTCGACGTGAGATACTATTCATCTGCGTTTCTGTAGCAAATTACTTTTTTTCTAAAAAGGCGTTTTGCTCCATCGCATTGGAGCCAATTTGGGGAAAAGTGTTTATCTATTTGCAGACTAGATTTCAGGGAAGATTTGTTAGTCTCGGAATAATATTATGCATGAAGTAAATAAATGTTTGTGTGTATAGTGCCTAATGTGTAGTGATAAAATGTTAGTTAAAATCAAAGAGGTCTCGTTGGTCGTAAACTATGATAGGAGCGCTTGCGTCCACGATATCATACATCTTTTTTTGTTTTGTTACAGGCAAATTTTACTATAGTTATGGGTATGCTATAACACGAGTTTTATTGTCTATCGACATGGAAAATAATCAAAAACGATCGAGTTCACACTTCAATTATTTTGGTCTGCTTGAAAAACATTCTAAAATAATGTGTGCGAAGATTGCTTGAAAACAAAACTTATATTGTTCTATGCGCGGTCACGTATATTCAAAGACCTCCCCTAATATGAATTTACTATTTTGCTGACTCCCTGGAGTGCTGTAAACGTGATATATCAAATATAGACAGAATAATGCGATAATTATTCAAATCATTATTTTATGGAAATTATTCTCCAAAAACGCAACAGTCGCTTTAAACGACAACACAGGACCAAATATGATTTATTAAAATATGATTTTAAATCTTGGGACTAGTTCTAAGCCGACAATGAAATAATTTAATTCTGCACTACTAAATTCAAAGCATTCTTACAATATTATAGGCACAAACAAAAACAAAATTCGAGATAATTTAATCGTTCAACCTTTGAAGTCTAACTAAGAATTTTAATACTGAAGTCTAATTACATTTTTCACGCAATTATACAATCTTCTCCTTTGAAGGTTCCAAAGCGTTGCGCGTTGGTTCAAAGCAATTTTACTGCATTAATAACGAACGTAAGTAAACTACGCAGTTATAGGGTTTGATTATTTGAATGTTTTAATGAATGAGATCAATTTTATAATGTTTTATGCTTCAGTAAGTGTAATGTCATTCCAACTTTGCCTACAGGGAATGAACGACACTTAAAATATTGAGCATGTATGTACAACATTATCTATAAATTATAAATGTTATTATTATTACTATGTATGTTGCACTCAATACTCGAATATTTTCTTGAAGAAATTATTTGAACGCTTACCATCTAGTGTTGTTTATTTATTTAGCAAAATCTTTTAAATTTCAAGATAAATGCGTTAGGTACTTCGTTCAGTGAAGTGATCCGTACGTTTAATAAATCCATGTAAAATATGACGAGGGGATATTAGAGTGAGTAAAGTTTCGATAAATCATAAGCTAAGTTTCTTTTTACAGTTTTAGGAACTTTTTTTACAATATAAAGTTATTTACGACTTTGGTCTGACATACCCAACTACTGATGTGTGACTTTGATACATTTGAACGGCAAGCTACAGTTACCTATCAATCCATTTTATTTTCTTTAATAACGAAATCAGCTAAATAACGTAGCAAGAATCATTGCTGATATCTCAGACAAAGCAGACATACTGTCAGCATCTCAAATTTCATTGCACCGTTATACATTAAATAACTTCTCAAAATAACTAACTGTAGCGGAGAGGCATGTTTCGCCGCGGTCGTGTCTATGTTATTGCATATTAACTTTGTGTGTGTGAGGGAATACATTTTGCGTTTTTCGTTTTTGTCCTAAATCAGCGCGGTATAAAACGAGAGTATAATAGAAGCAGTTGTTTGTTTGCGCGCATAAATCAGCAACTTTGTGCGCTGTGATCGTGCCGCCCCCTCCTCCCTCGCCTGCCCTGCACGACCCCCCCCCCTCGTGCACGACCGTGCGGCTCGGTGCACTATTTGTCTCACTTTATTTATGACTTCTTTTAAAAAAACCATCGATAGGGTCTTAAAAGAAATTCATAATATACTCATATTTATTTCTTAACTAATAGAAATTATCCCTTTGAGTATAGTAAGAGGAACCCTCATGAGTATGACTGAGAGCATCAGTCACTTGAGTTTGAATTTAACGATAAAATCATTCAAACAATCCTACTTGATTGCTGTTTTCGCATAGGTAGGTACTTGACTTTAATCAGGACAAACCCTAGCCACGACATTACGTTTTTATTTCCCAATTAATTGTCAAAGAAACATTGTAAAACGGAACAGCGGGCGTCCCAATCTCCGGACGAACGCTCGCCGCTCGTAAACCGTCCACAGTCCACACCAGCACGAGAAAGCACGAAATTGATGAGCACCGAGTGATTGCCCAGAAGGTTGAAAGCATCCAATGAGCGAGAATATACACGGCACACACTCAGCGCTCACGTAGACCTGTCGTAATGCGATCTTAAACCAATGCTGGTCGCAAGAGCGCTTTCAACCGCCGTACGTAGACGCGTGTCTATGTGTGCATGTGTTTTCGCTTGTTGTATAAAGTAGGTTCTCTGTATCTACCTATTGTATGGGAAAAGCCTGTGCTACGTTAAAATTGAATTTAATCCTCGCCTGAATTCCGAGCCAGTGCTAGTGCTGTGACCACAAGCCGAACATGCGACCGACGCCTTCCGAACGAAACCCGACCAATTACGTGATCAAAAAGTGTCCCAACCACGTATTATTAGATGGCAATTTGTTGCACAATTACAAACGGATTTGATGTCGCTTTTGCAGCAAAATTGTAAATGTTAGTGAAGTTAACAAACGTTAGTGAAAATTCGAGCAAAAAAATAAATGGGTCGCATCGTGTACTGCCGAGTTCTTCTCGTATATACTCGTATTTAGTAAATATTAAAATAGTCCTTTTACCTTTAGAATAATATGAATCGTATTCCCTTAGAATTTGCTTAGTTTTATTTACGAGAATCAGTCAAACTCGCTAGTTGGTTGCACACTAACATATATTAACCAGAGGGTACCCGCGCGGCGGGGAGGGGCGGGGTGCAGCCCGCCGTCCTACACTAAGCATTCCGCTATGTATATATGTATATATAACAGTTAGTAGGATACTTACATTGGAAATCTTTCAAGTAATACACTTGTCATCCATCTAACCGTCACGCGTCGCTATGCGAACGTTTGACAATTTGTCAGCTCCAGTCGAAGCTATCAATTCAAAGGAATCTATTTCTCGAAGAATATGAAAGTTTATGCAGTATCAGATATAACAAAGTGTAACTTTCATTGATGGGGTGTTATATTTAATACTTCGCAGAGAGGGACGAGGGGAGCGCCCTCTGGGGACGAGCTATCGCCTGATAAATTCGGAAAATTACGATTTAGATATCGAATTATTCGTTTATAAAATACTGTAATTCTATTCCTAGTTTCTGTCTTAAAAAGATACCACTTTAGTTACTCAATGTACGCAAAGTCACATCAAGTCAGTAAAAAATTCGTTCTGATCTTTATTACGACTAACGTAGCACAGCTTTAAGATTGCTACATGATATATGTTTCTTATTATTTTTGGTATACTACGGTTTCGTAGTCGGCTGAAGCCGAAAAGGAAAAACAGGCAATGTTTGGGTATATGATAGGTTATATAGGACTTAAATTAAACTTTTGAATAAGACAAAATGGTCTTAATCAAAAGTTTAATTTTCAATTTAAATCACTTTTCAAATTCCTTTTCTTTTTTAATTTAAATGATAAATGATCGTGGTAAAACTGTAAAATTGTTTGTTGTTGTAGTTACGGTAACTCGATTATGAACAAAATCTCAGAACCACAACAAAGATAATCACAAACAAAACCATCTTCCACGAAACACTAGATTTTAGAAGTAATTGATTAGATTCCTTTAGACCGTAATGAGTCTTAGTAAATACAACTTTACACCAGCCTGTCTAGCTAGTCCCTTTAGATAAAAGCTTGAAGTAATCCAAATTATCCGTCATTACGGTCGCCGACAATAGGCGCCCACACAAAAGAAAGCGCCAGAGTTATTGTTTAGCAAAGTTTTCTATTATTAGGAAACTAAAGACTCTTCGAACAATCTCTTATTAATTACATCGAGATTCAAATATTGTGAAGACTTGTCCGTTGGCGCGAGTCGATTTGTGCTGACAAAGATTTCACGAATATGTCAGATGCTTGTCAGATCAATCATACTGCAGACCACGAATCTACGCATGATAGAAATCTACCGCATAATATGTATTATATATATAAATATAGTACAATCATCATCATTTCAGCCATAAGACGACCACATAGGCCTCCCCCAGAAAGGGGGGATTTGCCATAATTGCCAGGCGGGTTGGCGATCGCATTATGGTTGAGAACGCTGCTGCCCATTCTCTGGTAAGTCCCTTAGTCGCCTCTTACGACACCCACGGGAAGATATGGGATGGTGCTATTCTTTACGTCCGACACCATACGGAACATAAAAAAAAAAGACGTGTGGCACTGGAGACTGCCGCGGTAAAGCTATTGCATAGCATTTTTTATCAACTTATGCAATTATAATTATTTATTTATTTTATTAATGCAGTATTTAAATATAGTATTTATACTTACACTTTTACTAATCATCCTCATCTTTTATAAAATGTCCTTTTACGTCTAATGTCGCGCCTTGGCGACAACTATTTTTGTTGGCAGCCTTATAAATCGATCTTATTCTATTTATTAACTTTGATTTTGCTGTTTTAAAATATTAAATCTAATAATTTTTCAATGTTTACTTTTCATCTGACATTACGTCAGTTGTCAAGATGTCATTTACTTTTTCTTTTATTTTGTGTCATAGTTTTTCTTAGTGGTTAGAGCTATGAAGGTTACATTTGATTTATATAATTTAATTTATTTTTATTATTATGTTAGCTCAAATAATGTAATTTATTGATAATTTCTATTAATAGTATCTTATCTTACGCTTATAAAATTAATTAACACGCTCACAGAAATTCTTTGAGGAAGTTTTTGACTGAATAATACAGGCCGTTTTAAATACAGGCAACTCACAATTTTTGATTTCAAGAAATTGTCAAGTGTCAATTTGTTAGGTTTTTATTTTCGTTACGGAATTTCTGGATTCGGTCCCCACGCTCAAGGCCCGCGATAGAAGCTATGCAATAGCTTAAAAGATAATATGAAATATAGTATCTGTATAGAAATATAGTCGCGTTTCTTTTAATTCAAGGCCATTACTATAAAATAAAATCAACGGGAAATGTCCTTCATTAAATGAACCCAGGTTGATTGTACGCCAAAATATCCTACTGTTATAAAAATAATTTGATTACAGCTCCTTTATTGTCAAAATCGCCCGCCATTCTGTTAGACCAGTGGATGTCAAAGTAATAAAATACTTAAAAGTAAAAGGCACGCTTTGATCTGAGCTTCCAGGAAACACAGGAATAGCTCTACATGGAACGGATGTTTTGAACATGAAGCCAAGGTATTATCCTTGTGGGTTAGCATCGATATAATTATAGACTACTTGAATGTAATCTGTCTATCATTTATCTTTATGTATATAATTGTACTGTACGTGTGTACGTCACTGAAGTCCTCCTAAACGGCAGGACCGATTTGGATGAAACTTTCTGGGGATAATTCGATGGGTTCTTGGATGGTTTGTAAAAACAATTGAACCCGGTAGGTGGCGCTGCTGTCCGGGCAAGACGACGTCTGCCAGGTCCGCTAGTACGATTATATATTTTCTGACATTTTTGTATAATTATATCCACTGTCACTGTCATCAATATGACGTGTTATGTCAAACTCTTCTTAACTTCTAAGTTCAATATGTAATCCCATCTGGCTAGAATGGGTATATTCGCCGCTTCTTGGATGCACCTTCTCTCTTGCCCATCGTGCACAACTTCGAGTAATTATCCAGGAATATAACGAGGCACTGCGTCCCTGCTGTGGGAACATTATAGGCTGATGATGTTAACGAGTCAAACAAACGAGCTGTCCCAGCCGATAGCGTAGCGTAATATACTGGTCGGACAAAACCTGAATCATCGATTCGAGAAGAAGAAGGAGAATGTGACAATGTTTCTCCATTCTCTTAATACATCAACGTTCTGTTCAAACTTAAAAACCAACCACGTATTTACCTCCACACCGACCTGATCCAAGTAACTGGTATGTGTTACCGACACAATCACTCATTAGCAGCGACAAACAATGGAAACGGTTCATAACCGCCGCGCGCCGTACGATAAGGCTGCTGGTTGCAGGTGGCCGGTAACAACCTATTAGTTTACAAAAAAGGAGGCAGTGCCGTTAGACATACTAAGATTTTAGTAGAATAAACTTAGCTCGAGTCTTTGGCACAAATTTTTAATGTAAACCTTATCGTATAATGTACTTCTCAAAAGTAAGTACGTAGTTCTCGTAACCAGCTTATGATAGTATACTCACACATGCATGCATGGTATTCTCTGAACTAGATAGTTGTTGATCAACAGATGTTGATGTTCATAATTTATCCGATAAACATAAAGATTACAAAGAAATACCTACTAGATTGCTAAATTATCCAATGAAGTTTTAAAATACATAGTTCCACTACACAGAATTTAATTTAGCTAATTGAGATCTGTGTTATTATTAATTATTTGACCAAAAATTTATTGGGCTTTTGAAAAAAAGGATATTTTATGTATTATAAAACTTGAACACAAATTGTGTCAAAAGTCGACGCGAAAATCTCTTAAATTTATTTTCAATTAATAGTTCTTCAATTTTTTTTTTTAAAACCACATGACTTCGAACGTGCCACGATTGGTTGTGACGTCATAATTTTGAAGCAATTTTACGATAGTACGTTGACTAAATATCCGAAAACAAAACATTGCAGCACCTGTCTGCTACTATGGAGAAATTAACATTGTGACGTCACAGGCGCTCAGCTTTATTCGGGAACCGTCGGAATGTTTTCGGTACTGGATTCAAAAACTTATTTTCAATTTGATGTAACTTTTAAATTAAAGCGAAAAAATAAAAACTTATGAAAGTTGTGAAAGTGAAAGTGCTATGAAAGTTATGATCATTTCATAAATAATAAAAAAAAATGATTCAAAGACCCAATTGACTATACTATAAAGTTGACTACCTGGTGGTCGCAAGCGCGACTGCTGAGCGTGAGGTCCTAGGTTGGATTCCCGGGTCGGGCTAAGTTCAATTGGGGTTTTCCATCAGAAATTTATTTTATTTTAGTAACAGCCACGGTGTGTGGATGTGTGCCCGACTGATGGCCATAGGCTCGCCCCCTATTAAAAGGTATCTTTAAACTGGTGAAATGTGGGCGTACTATATTAGGTACACCAGCTCTGCCTAACCCCTCGGGGATTACAGGATTCGAGGAAGCGCTACATTACGATGTTATGTATGACCAATATTTGAAGTACCGAGTAAGATTTGACGGTTACAAGAATAGATGTTGCCGCCAGTTCGAGCGCTTTGCGCTTCAACTGTTCCACGGTTTAAGACAGACGCTGAGTGGTTTATTTGTGTGTTCCATGTCTGTAGTATTAAGTTCCAAAGGGACACAGTTATAGAGATACCAATTGTGTAAAACTGAAACCTATAAATTTGAGTAACTGTATGAATCTTACAAGAAAATGTATAGTGGTCCTGGCATACTTTAAAAGTGGAGTGAAGTTTCTGGTAAACGTGGTATGAAGCAAAATAAGTATAAGCGGGTAAGAAGCCCGTTGCGGATTGTCCAAAAGAGATACGGCGGCCTCGACACAAAGGGCTAAGAAGGAACATGGGTGGTTTTTAGTCAGTAGAAGTCTGACACTATTTGATGATTTCCCACCCTTTAACAAAGAAAAAAAAGTGTAAGCAGACTGTGATCTGTAGCTGTTTCTGCCTATTCCCATGGGAACACGATATGAATTGTAGTAGATATGTAACGTGAACAACTGAATGTGGCATACAACTGCTATTATACAGTTTATACAAATGCGTGATTGCTTTTCACGTTTATCTTGATAACTATTTTGTATGAAACGCCACTGTCCACTAAAACAAAGATAATTATGTCGTATCGTCAAGATTTATACCGTTAGACTCGAGCATTATGTGGACGGAACATAGATTTCGTGCAATGAAAACATACAGGATCCGATACACTGTTTTTATTAAACTACTTCGTTTACTTGAAATTACAACTTAACACAATAACTACAATAATAATTTATAGCCAAACGAAACGTAGGACAGTTCTTAGGCTGGAGGTTCCGTTCTCTAGGACGGTCGGAAGGCAAGTGTGTCTCGCCATCACGCCCCTCCACTAGCTAGGCTCCATCGTAGCACGCATTTTGCCGAGTGTTAGTGCTGCTAACACTCGGGTCACGTTTAGCAACCATACTATTGACCGTCTCCGACAGATATATTTATAAGCCTCTAAATTCTCTAAAACAATTAAACAACTGGACAAATTCCTGAAAAATTGTAAAAGCTAACAGCTAAAAATTGAACTGAAATAAATTAATTGGACGCCACATATTGTGCCATGTTTAGTAAATATCAAATGCATCGTTTGTGTGCACAATGCAGCAATGTGGGCATCGTGCGCTACTAAAAGTTATTTGAGTGACTTATTCCAATAAACCCCATGAATATTCATTCGGCGAGTTATCTCTTGGAATATGAGAATTGGAGTTTTATCTTTTTTTTATTTTTACATCTGTAGATATTATCAGTGACGGGGATATGCACTTTTGAACGATTTACAGTTATGTCTCTATTTATCTATATTCGGTGGTTGTCTATAATCAAGAATCAGCTGTTTCGAATACAGCTTTAAAAGAAAGTTAAATTCGTCAAAAATAGGTTGTGTGACTGTCTGTCATTTACTCCTAATTATTAAGGAAATATCTTGATCTCGATTCTTGTTTTAAAATCACCACGAGGTGTCGGCAAGTTACAAACACATTGTATTTCTATTTTATGACTTGACGGCTCGACTGTAGTTGATAACAAATATGAAGTTTTAAAAGATTTAAAGAAAACAAAATATATCCGATTTCTAAGCGCAACTCACAATAGGAGACGCACATCTGTTTGCAATGAAGTCCGGGGATTTATTGCCCAAAGTAATCCTTAGAAAAATTGTACAAAAGACGGCAATAAAACAATGCTGTGAAAGTGTGGGAAGATGCCGCCGATCCTGATGTTTTTAGAAATGCTGGGGATGAAGGAAAGGGAATGAACGCTGGGGCAGTCGGTGGAACACCGTGATAGGGATCGGTCGATATGAGAGAAAAGTCAAGTCAGAAGACTTGGTTAATACGGAGAGGCTATGTCCAAGCGGGTGATCGCAAGAGTGCGATAGTGATTGAATAAGTTGAAAATAGTTTGGTTCAAAGCCCTGTTTAGAGTAATCTATGAGTATTATGTGTGTGTGTTTGTTGGTGAACGACTGGGTGAGTTCCATATTACAATAATTATCCTAGGCTGATGAAGTAATTAAAGTTCTTCCAACTAAACAGACAGAAGCGTGTTGTTGGGGAGTTTGTTGCGCCACTTCTTCTCCCCAGCTCCTACACTAGGAAGTGGTGACGGGTGGGCGCTTTTGGGACTGTCTGAGGGTTGCAATAGAGTTCATTTCTAACTCTATTGCAAAAATGATTCTGAGTTTTGATTATCAACTCTATTATCTGGTAATTCTTGAATTATGTATTCATTAGTTCTAATCAACGATACAGCCAATTTGCCTTTTGAGTTTTGATTCTCAGCCCCAATATGACCAATCATATAGTGATTCTAAAATAATATGTTCTATAACTTTGACAAATGATTCGGTCAGGCTTAGACAAACACGTGTCTTGCAGATGCGCTAGCTGTACGAAAGGTGCACACTATCCATGGGGAGGGATTGGGATGGTTTGATACCATATCTATTTTATAACCAGTCTGATGACTGTTAGGGACCATGTCTTCTGATAGCATGATGATCGACGTTCTGCCGCTGAAAAGCCGCCTCGTCACGTTCACCAGTTCGAAAGAGCTGCTAGGGACAATGTTCACTAGGAGCATGATGCCGACGCATTGCCGCTGAAAAGCCGCTTACGTCACTTATGGAAGTGTTGCTCTGAGTACTCCAGGTGCAGATGTGAAGTATCGTGTGAGTCATGACTGACCAATTACCTATTACGCTAGCGTAAGGGTTATTTACATGAACTATTGGTTGCAATACTAATATATTTGGCATCTCTCAGTTATGAATTAACCTTTTGAAACCACTTTCAATATATTTCAATAACTATGAATTCCTTTGTCTGATTGACTATTATATCTTTCGATCCTTTCCTTGTTCTTATAATGATACGAGGCATTGGACTTATTTATGTTAAGGAATTCACTTCCATTAGTCGGTGGGGAGATGACCAGTCTGGGTCGAGTCTCACAGGACCATGCGGGGCGGGGCATGGCCTTTCCGAAACAAAAACAAACGGAAACCGACTGTAAATACTTACTATTACTAAGATTTAGGAAAAACGAAAATTTTATCAGCCTGGGGTAATTTAGGAACAGTCACATGTGGTGCCGTGACCAGGATTCTCGTCATTAAATGTACTGATTCACTTCAGTGCAACGAGAAAGAACAATATGGGTTACTACAATAATAACACAACGTAATTTTATGATTCTACAAATTGAGAGAGATGGTTGGAGTTACGGCGGCTACAATAACATGTTTTAATCAGATAACGGTTTGGTTATCACGATTTAACTTTTCAACCACTGGTCGGGGGTTCAAGTCCCGTATGATTTATCTGTTGATGAGCTTGTATTACATTGTCATGAGTTTCGGGTTCGATTCCCGCCTGACGCAATGATTGATAAATAATTATATTCCTGTGTCACGGCTTGTGGGTTCGATTCCCGCGTGTTTTGTTGGGTTAAGGGGCTTTGACTCCGAGCCTAGCAAAAGTGGGTTTCTATCCTTGTATGCTATGCGTGGAGGTACTTTTGCAGTTTGTGAAATTATGATTTGTGTTTCAGTGCAACTTTAATGATGGGTTCGATTCCCTGTTGATGAAAGTTTCGTGTCCGATAGTGAACAAACATATTTTGTTACATGTTTGTGATTGCACTTTCCGTATTGTTACGAGTATGAGGTATGAGTGCGTGCGAGAGTGAAAGTAGATATGGGGCACGCCCTCATCTTAGTGTAAACTGTCTATTAGTAGTGCTTAAATACACTACGGAAAAAAAACAATCAGTTTACTAAAAACTATATCAGACCGAATCATACGAAATTAAACATAAACTTTTCGATTTTGTTGTCATATATTTGGACAGATACTCGTGTGGACTTATTTCGAATTCCAGGGTAATCAATCTTCGTTTGGCTGTCACTACTTTGTCTAAACCTTTGGGTTGTGAGTTGCGCTTGGGTCGAAGTTTCATCAAATTCAGTTGACATCGGCTAACTTCAACGTTGGCTGTAGCGTGGCTCCAGTAACGAAGCTAAGTTCCACTTTTATTAGATGCTATAAATTACCGTGGTCACGTGGTATGACTTTGATATCTCAACAATAACTGTACAATGTTTTGAGCTATAACACTATGTAAACCTACTTAATCAGTTCCAATATTGGTACCTACAACATAACTTTCATGCCAATATTTTAATATCCAAGTGGGGAGTTTACAACACTGTGTCCTATAAGTCAATTATTATTTAGATGATTTAGGGTGTACACAAGTACATTTCAAATCTAAAGTCAAGTTCAAGATTCTTATTTGCTCAATTAAGGTGCACAAAATGTTTAGCAATTTTAATGTTAGGTTTGCTCCTATCACTTATATAAAAGTGCAAATAATAGTAACTTCTAATAACATTCACTTTCTGATACAGCATTCCAACTCTAGTTGGATTTCAGAACTGCCCTTTCGTCCTTGGGTCTGAGGGGGGTGACTAATTGGAATAATTTCTAACATGTCTATGTGCGGACTATTTCAGCTACTCTTGGATACGACAGCTGGCAGCTGATTAAGCTGACTCAGCGTTGAGGTGGTGCATTGGGAAAGGCCTCTGTCCGGCGGCAGCTGCGGTAGACTGAGTCTAGAGCGAGGGAGCATCGTAGGTAGCGTCGCTCGATAGCACAAATACTCTTAAAAGAGACTCTCGTATGTACAATCAATTAATAAGCATGCACAAGTCTACTGGAATAATATTAAACAAGAGTATTTTGATACAGAATAAATTCAAATTGAAATAATATGTATCGATTGAAGATACCTCTGCGAAACAAAGCAAAATTATAGCAGACGACATATCCTATTGGAATTACTGTTCTAGTTGGATCACTTATAATAATCTGATTAGATAAACATTGCGAATGGGTATACTTTTAAACTCTATAGTACTCGTAATGTCATGGAAAAGCACAGCTTATCCTATTGTGAAAGCTCATCCGCTGTACTGCGTCACGCGTCTGATTTTCAGAAGGGGGAATGTGACTGTCTGTCATTTACTCCTAATTATTAAGGAAATATCTTGATCTCGATTCTTGTTTTAAAATCACCACGAGGTGTCGGCAAGTTACAAACACATTGTATTTCTATTTTATGACTTGACGGCTCGACTGTAGTTGATAACAAATATGAAGTTTTAAAAGATTTAAAGAAAACAAAATATATCCGATTTCTAAGCGCAACTCACAATAGGAGACGCACATCTGTTTGCAATGAAGTCCGGGGATTTATTGCCCAAAGTAATCCTTAGAAAAATTGTACAAAAGACGGCAATAAAACAATGCTGTGAAAGTGTGGGAAGATGCCGCCGATCCTGATGTTTTTAGAAATGCTGGGGATGAAGGAAAGGGAATGAACGCTGGGGCAGTCGGTGGAACACCGTGATAGGGATCGGTCGATATGAGAGAAAAGTCAAGTCAGAAGACTTGGTTAATACGGAGAGGCTATGTCCAAGCGGGTGATCGCAAGAGTGCGATAGTGATTGAATAAGTTGAAAATAGTTTGGTTCAAAGCCCTGTTTAGAGTAATCTATGAGTATTATGTGTGTGTGTTTGTTGGTGAACGACTGGGTGAGTTCCATATTACAATAATTATCCTAGGCTGATGAAGTAATTAAAGTTCTTCCAACTAAACAGACAGAAGCGTGTTGTTGGGGAGTTTGTTGCGCCACTTCTTCTCCCCAGCTCCTACACTAGGAAGTGGTGACGGGTGGGCGCTTTTGGGACTGTCTGAGGGTTGCAATAGAGTTCATTTCTAACTCTATTGCAAAAATGATTCTGAGTTTTGATTATCAACTCTATTATCTGGTAATTCTTGAATTATGTATTCATTAGTTCTAATCAACGATACAGCCAATTTGCCTTTTGAGTTTTGATTCTCAGCCCCAATATGACCAATCATATAGTGATTCTAAAATAATATGTTCTATAACTTTGACAAATGATTCGGTCAGGCTTAGACAAACACGTGTCTTGCAGATGCGCTAGCTGTACGAAAGGTGCACACTATCCATGGGGAGGGATTGGGATGGTTTGATACCATATCTATTTTATAACCAGTCTGATGACTGTTAGGGACCATGTCTTCTGATAGCATGATGATCGACGTTCTGCCGCTGAAAAGCCGCCTCGTCACGTTCACCAGTTCGAAAGAGCTGCTAGGGACAATGTTCACTAGGAGCATGATGCCGACGCATTGCCGCTGAAAAGCCGCTTACGTCACTTATGGAAGTGTTGCTCTGAGTACTCCAGGTGCAGATGTGAAGTATCGTGTGAGTCATGACTGACCAATTACCTATTACGCTAGCGTAAGGGTTATTTACATGAACTATTGGTTGCAATACTAATATATTTGGCATCTCTCAGTTATGAATTAACCTTTTGAAACCACTTTCAATATATTTCAATAACTATGAATTCCTTTGTCTGATTGACTATTATATCTTTCGATCCTTTCCTTGTTCTTATAATGATACGAGGCATTGGACTTATTTATGTTAAGGAATTCACTTCCATTAGTCGGTGGGGAGATGACCAGTCTGGGTCGAGTCTCACAGGACCATGCGGGGCGGGGCATGGCCTTTCCGAAACAAAAACAAACGGAAACCGACTGTAAATACTTACTATTACTAAGATTTAGGAAAAACGAAAATTTTATCAGCCTGGGGTAATTTAGGAACAGTCACAGTTGGTATCAAAATAATAACAAGGCATCTGTGAGTTTGAGTCTGCGGTAATACCAGCCGCGCCAGTAAACGTAAACGTGGACGTTAGCGTTGGTATTTAACCGGAGACGCTAAACTTATTACGACAACGAGGCTGGAGTTTATCTGCGAACTGCTTTTAAGTGCGCGCCAGAGGTCGCTGCGAGCCTGTGACGTCACGGCGCTGTCACCATTGTTCGCAAGTTGTCGGCTCTGCCTACGGCACTCGTGCCGGTTTCACCCAGTTCCATTCAACGCAATCCAGTTCGAACCGGCTCGCGGCGCCCCCGACCAGTTAATTTAAGTTACCGCGGTCCTTGAGTAATTGGTTCACCGTTTACTCATTCATACGACGGTCTATTTGCTCAAATGGAGTGCTGCAGGCTTTGTGTGCCGCTGACGTCCCTACTCCCTAACAATTGCCTGGATAATATTAAATTAAGCTGCCAATTAAGATTTTCAGCTCGTCTCGCTGCACCGCGCATTAGCTATGCGACAAAGCGAAGCGGAATGAATAGAACGAGTTGTACGAAAGTGCGGTAATAATTGATATAAATCCAAGTTTGAAATGTCCATTGAAGAAATGAGCCGAGGTTTTAGTTTACATTACCGCTGCTATTGCATTTCCATTCCTACTATGCGGGTAGTTGTTGCAGATCCTAAATCGCATTCTATAAACTTTACAATGTGTGTGTTCTAGTGACAATTTAACTGGAGTGCAATTCCAATTCAGGTTAAAATACATCAGAAAGTTTGGTTAAATGCGGCGCCGGAGCGGGCCCGGAGAGCGGCGCGCGGTGCCGTGGCTGGAGTGTGGGTACGTCACGAGAACGGCGCGGGTCCGGTGCGGGCGCGGTGCGGCCCGGACGAGCGAGTGTTACTCTACAAAGAGCGAGACTTATTGTAATCAGACGGCTGCAATAAAACCGTCCGAGACGCGCCGTAATGAACGACGGATAGAACAACGTTTAATATTTCCGAAACAAATTGACCAATAAAACAAAAAGTTGCCAAGTCTTGATTTCCTCGGAGCTCGAACTTGTTCAAAGTTCCAATTGTAGTCGGATTGTTTTTTAAAGTATTCTGCGAGTCCGTCCCGGGGGTGTGCGGGGGTGAGACGCGGTGAGGTGAGGTAGGGCGGGGGGGTACCGCGAGGCAAGGAGGCGTTCGCTACACTCAATAAAAAATCGTGCGGCGATGGTTACGGCAACATTTTCATTCGCTAATCTCCGGCGCGCACTAATCCTCCGCGACTCGTGACGGACGCGCCATGTTTATTTTATTCCCTTTCCCAAATATAAGCTGAAAGGAATTCGCTTTGGACTGAAGCTAAGTTTTTAATAGAATTTGCAAAAGTTTAAATAAGTTAATGTTATTGTTGGAGTAACTGACATCGCACCATTACTTCGTCAATATTAGATCATTCCCTTGAATTACTAACGACATCTTCTTGTAGTAACTTTTGTTTGTCTCTGACTTACCTACAGTAATTATAATTTAATTACCTAAAGCTCATTTATGTTTTTGTACCTGAAAGTAATACTCGAATTCCCATAAAGACATCTGAAGTGCAACAAAAACTACAAAATGTTCCCAAATAAAAAAAAACTTTTTAATTACATTTGTAACAAGCTGGAAGTGTCCCAAACCGCTCCACTTTCGATATTATCAATCTCGTGAACGAGCGCCTCTCACTAACGACTGCCGTCAGCGGAAGGTCGTAAGTTACAGCACATTACTCGTGAGGTGATCGACCAGACGCAGGGAATGCTATATCTTAAAAGGAAAACATAGATTCTCGAGTGGAAGATACAAGAAATAGCTTAGTTTAAACCATCAAACAGAGTTACCTATAGCTAGTCACAAAACACGTTATCGAAACCAATATTCTTGGATTCTTCGTGCACAAATGAAACTTTAGAAAATTTTATCTAAGTAACTACATGTTTACATAATTAAATCGTTATTTTGCGATCGCACGCGGGATCGATTCCCAGGTCAGGCAATAGGCTCCTAGGGTTGTTCGCAAGAGATACCGTGGCCTCGACATGAAGGGCTAAGAAGGAATATGGGTGGTGTATAGTTAGTAGAAGTCTGACACTCCCTTTTGCTCTGCCCAAGAGCGGGAGGGGTTATTTGATGATTTTCCACCCGCCAAAAAAAAAAAGGCAATAGGCTCGCCCCCTATATTATACACTAGCTGACCCATGCAACTTCGTCTGCGTCACATAATATAGCTTATAACAAAATGTCAACATAAATTGAGTTAAATCGTAACAAACAAAAAATCGTATCTTCCCTCTTTATAATATTAGTTTAGATTTTATTAAAGCGTGAATTACTATTGGTATCTCTTACTATTAAATATACAGTAACACATTGTAAACATTATGGTGCAGTAAATATTTTGAATATGAATTTCTCCGGAGTCCCCGGAGGCCAGAATCCCCACTAACCTACCGCACCGGACCGAATGACTGCCGCGCGCTTAATTATTTTGTCGCGCGGATATTTTTACATTGCGATATCTTCTAAGATATTTGTTTAAACTGTATAGAGTAAAGGGCACAAATATTCTATATTAAATTTCTGTGCTAACAAACACATTTATTTAGATATAGATTAATACCATAAGCTTCGCAAAATATCATTCTTTTTAACCTAACATTTTAATAGTAAAAAAAACCGGCCAAGAGCGTGTCGGGCCACGCTCAGTGTAGGGTTCCGTAGATAATAAAATATTATGTAAACGAAGTTAAAAAAAAAATACGGGCAAATGAAACTTGACCTCTGGATTGTATAGGCGCTCATACGATTCAGGGACCAAATTATATTGGTTAACTGCAGTTTCCATCTGTTGTTTCCATCCAAGTTCAAAATAATTTTCCTAGAAAGTCCTTATAAAGTTCTACTTTTCAGATTTTTTTCGTATTTTCTAAACTTATGGTTCAAAAGTTAGAGGGGGGGGGACGCTTTGTTTTTTACTTTTGGAGCGATTATTTCCGAAATTATTGACATTATCAAAAAATGATTTTAGTAAACCCCTATTCATTTTTAAATACCTTTCCAACAATATATCACACATTAGGGTTAAAATTAAAAAAAAAAACACTTCCCACTTTACATATAGGGGGGCTACCCTAATAAAACATTTTTTTCCAATTTTTATTTTAGCACTTTGTCGGCGTGATTGATACACATATTGGTCCCAAATTTCAGCTTTCTAGTGCTAACGGTCACAGAGATTAAGCGAGGACGGACAGACAGACAGACAGACATGGCGAAACTATAAGGGTTCCTAGTTGACTACGGAACCCTAAAAATGGTTACAGTGAGTCAATCTTAAAAGATAGACATATGCTGTCGCGGACTTTTTTTTAGAACTTTTAAAGAGGAACAATTCTTTCATACATGGTATTTGCGTAACTTAAACCGTTTTCGCGCACGCAACGGAAGCTCTCAAAAAGGAATATCTTTTCCCGTTTTTGCAACATTTTTCATTTATGCTCCGCTCCTATTGGTCGTAGCGTGATGTTATATAGCCTAAAGCCTTCCTCGATAAATGGACTATCCGACACAAAAAAAGTTTTTCTATTCCAACCAGTAGTCAACAAACAAACAAACAAACAAACAAACTCTTCAGCTTTATAATATTAGTATAGATGGGCCTTACAAATCTACACTAATATTATAAAGAGGAAAGATTTGTTTGTTTGTTTGTTTGTAACGAATAGGTTCCGAAACTACTGGACCGATTTCAAAAATTCTTTTACCGTTGGGAAGCTACATTATTTCCGGGTGACATAGGCTACTTTTTATCCCTGTACTACTCACACTACACGGGAACGGGACTAACGCGGGTGAAACCGCGTGACGTCCGCTAGTAACTCATAAAATGTGGGTGTACCAACAGGTACAACTGACTAACCAATCGGCGATTACAGGCATGATGTTATGTTTGTGTAGAACACTAAAATAATAATAATAATAAAAAACAACTTACCGTGCAAAAGGTCCATAAGTTGTAAGAACATGACGTCATGATGTTGTACGCAGCACTTTTAACTAAGTTTGCACTGCAATATGAAGATAAGTTTTGATACCACGTATTATTATAATTATGTAAAAGCAAGAAAAAAGGCACCTCTAGTAGAAGAAAGAGATTTTATGAAACTCTCGGATGTCCATACAATAATCGCGAGTCGAGACAGAATGTCGGTGGTTGCACACTCTTCCGCAATTGCGGTCGCGACGAGACATTAAGAAAATCGTCATACGTAAGTGATCTAAACTTTGTAGCTGTATTAAGTACCTACGTTCTATACCAGTATTGTTAATGTGTATAATTATTATTATAGATTTGTACAAAACTTAGATATTGTATAGATTTCCAGGAATTTAGGACTATGAAGAATTTAAGCCGTTTACCTACAACAAGGCACACATACAGACTTCTTGATGGAAAAATAAAAGACATACATATTCCTGTCAAAACACAACAACAGACCTCATGATCAGCAATAACGCTGGCGACCACTTCATTAACGAGGCATGCAAATAACCGTTAAATTTCAAAATTTGCATACTCCTATTGATATCCTCTCCCAATTATTTAGGCAGACATAACGATCAACGCTTTCAAGTATACATTTCTTCTAAAAAAATCCTAAGTCCTAAAAGTCTCCTGCCAATTATTATGTACCAGCCACAAACCATCAACAAACCGTGACAGTAAATCAATATCTCTCATCTCTTCCCTTTTATATTTCACTTTCCTCAATCAGTCAAAGAAAATATAAAATATTCTCGAAGCTGTATTAAATCATACCTGAATTAACATGAAAAGCAGAATAAAGTAAAACTCGCGTCACATCCGTCTCTTGTTCGATAAAAGAATATTTATCCAAAAAAAATGGCATCTTATCGGAAATATACAAATGATATTGTCGAACGAGTTGGGACCCGGGTACGTAATGTACGTTTGAGATACATAAGTTATCCCGCGTATGTATCTCGGGTCTTGTATGCTCTGCTTGCTCCGCTCCGAGCCGAGCGAGCGAAAGAACTTTCTTGATTGCTGCTTCTCAATCGCAACTTGATCTCATCTCCACAACTATTGATATTTCATGAATATCTCTGCATACTCACGAGTGCATGATTTCATTTAATCATGTATTTTTTAATTACATATGCATGTGAGTAATTGAATGTATTCATCAATTCTGGAATCTGTTATTGTGTGATCATACAACCACCAAATGAAACGATAATCAGACACAATTCATACATCAAAGTTGGAAGTAATTGCCCATTGTTACCTACGGCCATTTGCATTTATCGATATATCGATATCTCTGCTCGAAAGTTGAAAGTACAGATAACTGAAATGTGTGATAGTTTCCGTTGTACCCAGATTTACGTAACAATAGAGTTGAATTGAAAACCACTTAAGTACCGATAACCCCTCCCCGCTCCCCGCTCCCCTCTTACAAGTCACATTACACAAACTTTTCAAGAAAAATGCACGAAAACAATCTCGTCTCAGGTTTCGTCAGCGGATATATGGAAGCCGCAAATCCTTACAATATCCAATAGCGTAAAAGAAATACGCGAAATTAAATTCCGAAGCGTGGCCATTTGTAAAGTACCGCAGAGCTACGCGCTACAGATTAGCGGGCACTGCTACGCTGCTACGCCACAGTGCTACGCCGCTACGAGACCGCTACGTTGCTACGACACGCTGCAACTTTTTTCGCACATGTAGCACGACTGCCGCGGGTGATCCATCTAGTTTGTCAAACTTTTACAGTAAAATAAAAGATACTTATATTATTTATTGAAATCTTCTCACGTTTATTCGAATGATCTATTTGCTTTATTCTTCGACAGGCTATACGAAAGTTTGTTTTTGATAAGTTATGCTTTAGTACCACAGTAAATTGTATAATAATGTATTCTGAAATTGCTTAGGGAGTAGACTGTTCTGAATTCAATTCTGTATCAACATTTATCAATAATCGTTATCGGCGAATCGGTGGCATATCAATAAATTTCCAAAATAATTATCAGAGCTCAACAAAGGAAACCCTCGTCGAATCGAGTAATTTTCGTGCCCCCGACAAAAATTCCGATTCTCGTTATTCAAATACGAAACCGGAACACGATTCCGGAACTCATTCGAGGCTCGCGCCGCCACGTCGAAGGCCGCTCAATCGAAAATTGAATTTCAATGTCACAACAGTGCAGATGTAAAAATCGTCTCTCGCTCGGCTGGCGTCGGGCGTCGTCGGGGGTGCTCGGGACCGTTCGGGATCGTTGGGCGGTGCGCGCGCAGCGGGTGAGCGCGGGTGGAGCGCGGGGTGCGCGCGCGGTAGGCGCCGGCAGTGTCCCGGGCCGGCCGCGTCCGCCGCACGTGTGTCGCACGATGCCCCCCCGCGCCGCGCGCCCCCTCCGCGCCCCCCGCGACGTGCTGTGACCGCAGTGAGTGCTCTGTGTGGACCCGCTCGCTTCCGCGACTGTGGCGCGATGATCGCGCGACTCCGCACGCGCTGAAACGCATGCGATTTGTCGCGACGGATTTCTGTACCTACAGTAAGTTTCAGTGTTGTTTCGCGACTTAAATGCACAGTCGCTCGGACCGAGGACTCGTCGAACTTTTGATTTATCTGTCGCTCCATCGGAGCCGAGTGAATCGTTTGAGTGGTGCCGACTGCCGACTGGCGAGGATTGTCTCACAAAGCGCTGGTAGTGCTATCAGATCTGAGCGACGCGAGTTATCTCCGATCTCGCGCCGGAGCGAGCCAGCGGAACTCCAGCTAAGCCGCTCTCTCTAGGTACTCATACAACTCAGCGGACTAACCAACTTTGTGTACACTTAATCCCTGAAAAGTTCATAGTTTAAATTGTATTTAAAGTGTAGTTTTGTCGTAAACGTTTAATGTTCGTCACTTTATTCATGAATCTCTCGGGAAGCAGATAACTGAATTAAAGCAAAACCGCGAAGACGTTGGGAAGTGTTGACGGCGGCGGATTAGCATCGCGCGGCTCGGCGCGGTGCGGCGCTGCATTCATTAGTGCGGCGCGGTGCCGCAGCCGTGTCGAGTGCCGCCGCACCGCACCGCACCACGCAGAGCCCCCGTAAAAGTTTATGAGCAGTTTAAAGCGAACATTAGCCGCCGCGCACTCGGCACAGATAACGCCGGCCTCTGAATAAAACATTCAATCTCCGAGAGAAGCCACTCTATTTGATTAACGTCGTAATTACTCATATAACTCCGCAGACGTCTCAGAACAACCGATACTTCGCCACCGAACATTTACTTCAATATTATCATCGGAAACGATCGCCGTACAATGGACGAGCACGTTATTAAATCAAAGTTTCAATAGAATGTCGCGAGGAAAACTTCATTTATTAAAACCGCCGACGTTCCGACTGGAGAAACCGACGAGGCTTTGAATACGCAAACTTTACAAAATGATAAGCAGGCGACGAAGACGCCACGAACTGAGCAAAGAGTATTTCTTTTTTAATCTTCCGTGTGAATGGTACAGTTTGAATAGCTGGAGAGCGCCCGGACATAGTTGTAACGGTATTGCAGGTTGAGGCCGTTCGGGCCGTTTGAGGCAAAAGGCGGAATCGCTTTACCGAGGGTTGAATGGGATTAGCCTTTTCGAGAGGGCGCGATAAACTAATATGCGGACTGGAATAGGCTTCGAATAACCAAAGTAATGCGCAGCCGACGTCATCGTCCCCCAATACAAACTGACAGTTTACAATTGAGAACTGAAACAAAATCGTACCCGTAACCGTCAGTAGGTCACACTGAACATCCTTGCAGAATGGTTTTATCATTCATTGTTACTTTGAGTTTTGATTTTAATTTTTCTTTTTTTTTTTAAATAAATTTTCGAATTTTATTATAATTCTTAATTGGTACGGAATAGCCCTGTTAACTCAGATTTATATTTCATTGTGCATGCTGTGGTCTCCTGTAAGTGAAGAAGTACACTTACTTGATACTTTTGCCATCCCTTATGTATTTAACATGGTCTGTGTATATCCTTTGTTGGAGATCCTAAATAAATAAATAAATCATTATAAATAGAATCCTTTGATCCCAAATCAATGATTGTCTTATTATTATAATCAGTCTATAATCATTGTGAACGCAGACAAAGTGACAGTCTACCAGCGATCACGCACATATTATAACAATGTGTTGGATTGACATAAAATATCGCAAAGCTTTTAATTTCTTATAAATCTTTTGTTATTGGACTAAGCCCTTTGGTCTGTTGGACTAGACGGCTTATCATCATAATTCCCTTGTTCTTATTCCATTTCATTTGGAGTCGGCGCAGCATGTCTCCTTCTTCTATACATAACGTCTTTCAAAAATCTTAAGCCAGTGGATATGTTTGGTAACGCATGAGTGGTGGCATTAAGTTCGTCTATATACCACTATGTTACTTAAGTAAATAAATGTATTTCATCAAAATCAATCTCATACAGAACACCAAATAGTTAGCATTCATTTCCACCAACAAGTAAACTGTACATTCACTAAAAGATGAAACAAACCCGCTATAGTAACTAGTAGTAAGCCTCGCTTATCGTATCAAACGACAATTAATTAAATAATCATTTAAATAAGCCGGTAATAGACGCCCGCGTTCAGGGAATCACTTAATGAATAGATTGTTGTTGTGCTCAACTGTTCATTATGAAGGCAAAGGTTTCAGCGCGAACTTCCGCCGAATTCGCCGTAATCCGAGATTATTATAGACAAAGAATATTATGAGCCAGTAATTGGGGTGTTAAGATGTCTTATTAAATTCTGTTTAAATTCTCTCGTTTTAAGCATGAAAACAAAACATAGCGTATGATAGGCCGATTACAGGCGTATCTGAAATCACCGAGGGTAAGACAAAAGCGTACCTATGGCAGAACTACGTTTCATTTTATTTTTAGACGTTACCCCACACTAGAAATTTATCCTATGTTGTGGGTGCGTTTACAAACATTTAAACTCACAATACCCAGACCCAGAACAACTATCTGTAGGTCATACAAATATTTGTTCCGTGCGGGGATTGAACCCGCGACACGCAGCGCAGCAGTCAATCCCTCAATCACCGCGCCAACCATGCCGTCAAAGTTTAAGTAATTCAAATTTAAATATTTTATTTCACCGTAATTTTTAATATGGCACGCGCCTATTGCCATCAGCCGGGTATGCATCCGGACGTTGGGCTGTTACTGAGAAATTCAAAAACTGAAAACCAGATAGGTATCAAAGGCTCATTAACATATAGCATACACACACATGTAAACTCTAAACTGAAGTATATTCTGAATAAATAATGATCGCTTAAGCGTAAGGCAAATATAGTAAAATTTCTCAAGAGTTACAAACTGTAATTTTATTACTTAACATGTTCGTAAAGTTATCACGCAATTTCGACTAAGTTTTGTTTTTGTGACTAACATTGCTTAACGACTAGGGTCTTCTGAGCGAATAGTGTTGGTTGCTGTTAAAATACAAATATGTAGTTATGAAAAGCTCGCTTTAAATTCAAGTTATAATATTTCGCAATACTGTAGTAATTCCGCATTCGTGGTCGAAGGTGGCCTACCACGTTCATAGCGATGATAATATTTGAATTGATGTGAAAAAATTGTTTTATTGACGTCCTGTTTGTGTTACTGAAATACCACTTTGTAGGTACATCAATATACCTGAGTTTTATTTCAATGCGATATTGGAATAAAAACAGTGTAAGTTGGCATTTCAAGATTTTGATTTAATTGGTCAGGTAACTCAAACCAATTAGGTTCAGAACAATGAGTACAAAAAGATAATATATACATAAATTAAACAACTTTTTGATTTATAGAACATTGCACGAAAAGCGCCAAATACATAAAGAACACACCTATTACTCTAACGGGCAAATCTCTACTGCTTTAGTTGTGACTGGGCATTTAAATATGCAAGGAAATTGCTTCAAAGGGTGGCCAATACCAAAACCGGTAAGAAAGACTATACTAAGTACAGAGACTTACAAACCGATACAACACTTTTGCGTTGTAAAGACATTTTTACATTATCAGTTAACTGGACATGTCGTAACATGTAATGTTTAGGACGACGCAGAGCAATTTTCTAACTACATCAAGTTGAACAACTATAAAGTCATCGTTCACGAGAAGCCAGCGATGCGCGACGTCGACATAAAGAGAGATTGATGGACGGCTCTTAATCTTCAGATACTTATTCCAACGTAAATTCTGCATAAACCCGAGCGCCGTAAATAAGGATCCTTATCACTTTATCCAAACTCGTTCCGGTTTTAATAGGTGTGTGCCATTAGCATTAACTGCTGGATACGTGGCCAGCAGGTGGGCACGTAGTAGTACCGGTGGCTCGTGACATTCTGCTCCAAGTCATGAATAATCAGCTGGGTATAGCGGGCACACTTAGCGCGCCCGAGAGCCGAGCGGAGGCTGATCGCAGATCGCTCCCTTGGGGACAGATAAGGCAATCCCGCGGCGCCATATAAACCTTCACTATTTTATGACGCGATTTAACGCCGCGCCGAAAACCCGGATAAAGTTATGTTTGTTGTTTTGCCTCTATCTCGTCTTACGTTTAATACGAGCCCCCGTCGCTCATCTACTTCTTCAAGTCTCATATCAGTCAAGTTTCGTCACAGATCGAATTATTTACACGTTCCTGGTAGGTTGTTATAAACAAGAGCGATCAGTTGCCACAATGTACTCGTATTCGGTCGCGGTTTATTTTTTGTGGAATTATGATTTCCTGATACCGCGCTTTCATCACAGTCCGAGACGTTAACTGAAACTCGCTTTCTGAGAACAAACTCGTCTCGACTTAATACTGCTCTGTTTTATCTGACGTTTCCTCTGAGTATCGTAAATGGTATCCAAATAAATCTTGTGAGCGGTGCTTGTGCCAGTGAGTCTATTACAGTGAGATACCGCCGCGGTGTGTAGTGCGGGAAAGTGTGAGAGTGCCAGAGTGCGAGAGTGCCGGCTTGCAGACTGGCGGAGGGTGAATAAATAGCGATCCAGATAACAGAAGGGTATGATATCAAATCCTTTCATTGAATGTGTCCCCAGTGCGGTCGTCTGCGTGGATATCCAATTATATACCTTATCCTATCTATGAGTTGTAGTTTTTTGTTCTGACAGATGGCAAAAAGAATTACACAGAATTGATTTAAAAAAAACACCAAACGTTTGGTCTTCTCACTTATTTGAAAGGTTGATTTATAAAGGGTATGACAGTTTAACTTAGATTTTATAATAATCAATGAAAACTAACATTGGAGAACAACCCCATAATATAATATTCTATTATTTCTCCACTAAAGTGAAATATTTCACAACTCGTTATAATGAACATCGTTAATTGGCTGAAGACAGGCGCCATCACAACAGCCCTTCAGCCGCAATCGTGGAACAAAATAAATTATCAATTAAAATAATGAAAATTTGCGGTGTCGTCCGCCAATGGGCATTAATCGAGTCGACGCGACTTGTTAGCGAACCAACCATCCTACGTCTGAATTATTCAATATTACAAATTACATTACCATCTACTTGAAATTGGACAAGTTTGGAGTGTTCCCACGATGTGTCAGTGTTTAATAGCGCACATTACTCAAACCATATTTGTGTTTATGTTACCTATAATTGTAGGTGAGGACTACTTAAATAGTTGTTATCTCTCCATCTAATGGGAGCTAATGTTACTTACTAAATAACTGAC
This sequence comes from Diarsia brunnea, assembly GCA_949774965.1. Taxonomy (NCBI): domain Eukaryota; kingdom Metazoa; phylum Arthropoda; class Insecta; order Lepidoptera; family Noctuidae; genus Diarsia; species Diarsia brunnea. The sequence goes on along the minus strand of OX459014.1, from coordinate 347,338 downwards.
GATGTATCTCTCAGTGATGAATATAGCTTTTAAACAAAGAGTGACATAGTACTCGTAGAAACTACAGTAAATGCAAAAGTTCTCAAGCTGATTAAGAGTCGACGACATTTCTACACTTCTATATTTACGCGAGTTTATAATATCCTCGCCTTCTGTCTGAGCTTACCTGGATTTAAATAGCAAAACTTTTAAGTTTAAAGTAGTACATTTCTGAAAGCTATAATAGTCACATTTGTATTCATAGAAATGCCATTGAACAACTAATAACTGTTTAGAAATATTCAAAGTCTGTGATTGAGCACTAAATTAATCTGTTTGTATGAACACGCGATAGACAAGAGCATGATTAATGAGGAATCACGCTGTTGTCAATCGCGTGTTTAAAATGTTCACAATAGTATAACAATTAGTAGTTTTACACGAAAGCTCTCGCTGAGCTCTCACTCGTCTACAATGACGAAGTGCTCACTGCAACAAGCTCAACTTCGCGTCAAACTATTTTCACAGCTCATTACATACATGAAAATACGTTTGCGGTTAATGCTGTTACCCAATACGAGCGGCGAGCGATGCGCCGCGTGATGGATCGTCCATTGCCGGCAAACTGCCACTTTATTGGACATTAATCGCTGCGATGTAGCGATGGATACGTGATACTGCGATCCGGTGTCGAATTTTAGTTTTCGTTTGTACAGCCCCATTTGTGGATGAATTTGGATCGTTATGGATTTTGTCGCCATGACTTTCAGGTTCTATTGTTAATGTGTATGTATCTACTTTGTTCGCTTAGAAACAGTTAATTTTAGCTAGCCGTCGAGTTAAGTGAGCTCATTTATATTATCTGTGCTTTAATCGTGATCTGTGATAACTTGTTCAGTGAGTCGTCTTTAATCTTACAACGAATCCTTTTCATAGTCTGTGTTCCAAATCCAGTTGAATAAATTTTAAATTATGGTTATATTTGAGAAGAAGAAGTGGAGAAGTTTACAAATTATTATTTTTTAGGTTTAAATTACTAATTTAAATGAAGACACAACATGCGATAAAATTATTTAAAAATAAAGAGAAATGAAATATATAACATAACATCAAACCTGTAATCTCCGGAGAGTTAGGCAGAGGTGTACTCATTAGTACACCTACATTTCACCAGTTAGGCCTAAAATCCATGTAATAGGGGCGAACGAGCCTAATGCCAACAACGGGGTCCAGACTCCGTGGCTGCTGCCGAGTAAAGAACAATTCCTGATGAAAGTGAATTAGTTGTGAAAATTAAAAGTTGCGTTTATTGTGCAATAACATTTTTATGCTTGATGTGTGGAACAAAGGGCAGTAGTAGGCAGGGATTTAGGTACTTGACTAATTGAACTCTTTTTAACCAAACTTCAAAAATGAGGAGGTTCTCAATTCGTCGGTACTTTTTTATGTAGGTATGTTCCCCGATTACTCGAAGATGGCTGGACTGATTTCGATTTTTTTTTTTGTTTTGTTTGAAAGGGTATACTTCCCAGGTGGTCCCATGATCATCAAGTCAGGATCTGATGATGGGATCCTGGAGAAATAGAGACAACTCTTCAAATTTTATAGGCACACTTGAAGTGATTTGAGTAGTTTTTGGAAGAGTACCTTCTCGGAGTGATCTCATTTCAAATTGGTGAAGATCTGATGAAGAACTTCGTAAATAGGCAATGGAACTCCGCAATAAATTATAGCAAATGTCTGTTTATTGTTTACACCAGTTCATAACATAACATCACGCCGGTACGCTGTGAAGGGGTAAGCACATGTGAACACCTAAAAAGTGAAAAATATAAACTTTTTAACAAAAAATTATAACGACTTCAACAAATCTTAATTTTTTTTTTAAAGTTATTTTATTTCAACACTAACATAAAGGTGGTTCTAAAGAAAAAAATACTTTGTACGTATTTTTTTTTTATTTGTTTAGTTCGTCTTTAACAAAAATAATCTATATGTCGCGTATTTATTGGTGAAATTCACAATTGATTTCGACGCTTGAAAGGCAAAAAATTACCAAGCGACATTGTCTGAAAGCGAGAATAGAATAAGACAAAAATCCTGTGTGCACACAAGCATATTTGCTTTTTAAGCGTAGATACCGAAATTTCACTCGTTTGAATCTATTGTTATTACCGGCAGAAAACTTCTCCGTACTAACAAGTTCAACCAACATGGTGCATTATTCAAACATTTCGGTATAACTCAATTAGATTAGTCCCCAGTAGTGTATTCGCCATCTAATATAATTGATTCGGTAATTAAACGCTCGTAAATAGTTGATTGTTTGCTCCACAATGGGCCCGATGTAATCGGCCACTATTAATAACAGGCTACAATTAAAGCGCGCTTTGTGGCCGATGGCGCGAGCCCGCGTGGCCCCGTGGCCCGCGTGTGCCGGTTTATCTGCCATCTGACTAATGACCCGCGCTGGGTTCGGCCATGCTTACGCACTGACTGACGGTGTCGTTATAGTGTTACACGTCAGTGCCAAGCCGCAATGTGCGTTGTTGCTGAAACATTCAACGTGAACATGCCAATGGAAATTATACGAGTATCGTAGTAGTGTAGCTGCAAATGTTCATAATATTATTAGAGCTCAGTCTGTATAGATATCAGAGCCAGAACACGTTACAGTAACATTATACTGATATCTATCGTTTGGCTTCAGAACCACGAATATCAGTTTACTTGATAATAATCTCCTCGTTGACTGACTTGTTGGTGTAGTGGCCGCAAGCGCAGCATACCTGGTTCGATTCTCAGGTAGGGCAAAATACTGCTGGGTTTTTCTGGGACTTTTTCAATAAAACCTACGGAATTTGGATTTGTGCCCGGTTGATGGCAATCGGCTTGCCCCCTATTATATGGGACTTAAACAAATCTGGGTGTAAATGCGGGTGTACTATTAGGTACACCTCTGCCTAACCCTTCGGAGATTGCAGGTGTGATGTTTTATGTTATGTTCATAATAATGTCACCTTTAACATTGTTGAGACACATTTGCTTAACTTCCAAAGAGAAAAGATATCCTTCAAGTTCCCGACACGTTCCTTCCAGAAATGGCCTTAATCTTCATCCATACAGACGTGCTTTAATTATACTCCAATACACAGTTCTACGATATACAAGATAATTATCTGAGACACGATTCGTTTTTAAATACGAACAATATCAGTCTTGTATTGTATTGCAATTTGTGTTCGTAACAACATTAAACGTAATATAATTTCAATGAATATTTATGGTCCTCCCGCTTTGTTCCAACAACATTAATTTCAATTGAAATCGAAAATCAGATGAACAGTTTTATTCACGTTCATAATATAATTATCATTCATTTTCTGGGAATAAACTAAATACATAATAACATTTCAGTGATTTATATTCAATTTCAGCATCATTTCATGCAATGTGAAGAAAACTAAAATTGAATTTCGTTTGGAAACCATTCGCTTTACGTCGCTAAACTTATTAATCCGTTGTTAGTCTCACTACGAACGAAACTATTTTGCTTTGCATATTTGAGTACAAAGTGCTTTGTGAAGTGAACATTTTGTTTCTTTAACTAGCTTCACAATCACGTAAGTAATTGAGGAAACAGGCTTCCTTTCGTGGACTATTTGTGTTCTAGTTCGCTCGAGTGGCCATCTGTCCGCTCTCTGAAATACCTCCGCATTTTTCGTTTCTATTACAAGAAGTGTACTCTATCTCCTAAATTGGTTCTAATTTACAACTCTCTCTGGATATATATAGATGTTAATTTGTGAAAGAAAAAAGGAACTAACGTGTCAGCTACTTTGTATTCTAAAACTGTTTTTATGTCGCTCGTAATTGCAGTCTCGTAAGTTAAAACTGTTTATGTAGTTGGACATCACAGAGTGTTGCGACTGTCTTTGATTCTCCTTTGTTGTAGGTTAAACTTAAAGCTACTGATTTGATATAATTAATGAGCAGTAGGTATGTGTCGCTCAGCTGCGGCTGGTGACATTAAGCTCCGTGTAACACTAGCATATATAGGCAGCTCATCCCGCATTACAACACCAACTAAGTACGGATCCATGTATTACACGCTCATTGTATCAGATTAATAGGATTTTGGTTCGTAACGCCACCCCAGTTCACCCCACGCTATTATGTTCTTTACACACACGCAATAACGCCTTCAATGGCGCAGCCTTTGTGCTCGGTGCAAAGTAATTGCAGAACGCATTATCTGTTTGAATGGCACTTTTTAGTCAGATAGCTCAATTTGGAACGTAACCGGAATGTGGCGCATTGAACAAATGTTCAGTAGGAGCTGTTCTAGTTATTTGTTTGTGTGAGATAGTTTGACCCGCAGTTACTCTGTATCGTGTCTTGTTCCGTCTGGCTGCACACTCCACTCTGTACAGTGCTAACTGCCGGCACGATCATGTCCACGTACGTACAGGCGCACACACATACAACGGCAGTCGGCGGCTCCGCAAGATGTCGACAGTTTAGTATCGCGACGACAAGCACTCGCAGCGAGTTGGACAACTCTGCAACTGTCGAATTCTCAGAAAGACTAATGTTGAATGAAGTCTTCGTGTTGTGAATAGAGTCACACTCACTATAAGCAAGCTATTATGAGCACTGAAAAAACGCCTTTCAATGAACCTGCTAACAATTGAGTGGTGTTTCACAAAAAGCGCCATTACTGCCATTAGGTCGGAAAGCGCCACAGAACGCACTTCAGTGCGATGTCTCATTAAGAGCTGCACGGTATTATTTAGCAGTTATTTTTATGTGAACTTATTTTAATTATGCGCATTAGTATTTTCACGCTTTTGAAGCCACTTGTTTACGACTTTTGAGTTTTATTGTATTATATTACTGACTGAGGGCGCTTTATGTTTTATTTTATATTCAACATTATATTATATTCGATGTCTAAAGTTAATCTTGAATTTACTTTTTTGTGATCTTTCACTTCATAGACCAATCTTTAAAATTGTAGATTTTTATATAGTCCCGCTAAGCAATAAACAACTTTCTAGCGTTGAACTGCGAGGGCAAAGTTGAAAATAAAAATCTTTTTTTCTAAATTGAGAATGATTGATTATTTTTTATTGAGATTTGAATTGTACCTATAAATTGACGCATATAAAACCAATTGCCGATCCCTTCAGAATGAAAGATGTCCAAAACAAGAATGTAGAGATGGCAAAAAGAAAAGTTCGTGTCAAGTGCCATTGTTATTGTGCTCCCAAATCAATGCAAACATAAGTATTGGAGAACAACACAACAAGACGATAACCCGCTCAGAGATGCGCTTATCTCAGCAGGTTATCAGCTTGTGTTGTTGCTCAGGGTAGGGAGGAACAGCTTCTAGCGCCGACACGTTTAAAATGTATAAGACAGCCTGTTCGAATAATATTATCGGCTCGTCGACGAGGCGGCAAGGCGCGAGGCGCGAGGCAGTGAGGCACGTCTCGCCACTTTATTCGCGAGGGGCGCGGGGCGGGAGGCGTCAAGTGCCCTCCTTCACAACTTTGACAAAGAGTGTCAACCTCTTAGCTGTCAAAATTAAGAAGCGTGGCAGGTGGCTTCTGCAAATAATTAGGGTGCACTCGATTGGCCCTCTCGAGCCCTCTCGTTGGCAGGAGGAGGTTGGACGACTTGCCGCGTGTTTAAAATGTCGAGTCTCATTGTTATCTTGTCGCGTTTGTTTTAAAATTACTCAACTTTAGACAAGTACAAATTGCTCCTTGTTACGGTTATTAAGTAGCGTGTAAAACACAACTTCTGTTCTGTCCGCGTTGTATTTCGTATAAAATTGAAATTTTTATTTTCAAAATTATAAGCATGTCTTCAATTTCACATGAATATTAAAATGACCGCAGTAATCATGACAGTGAGTGAGGAAGAGGGTTGAAGTTAAATAATGTGAACAAGCGATGATAACGAAGCCTCCGCGATACGACGAGGAAACGAAACGAAATACTGCGTTGTTAACATAAGATTGAGCCTACAGCGACGGGCGACGTACCTCTTTATAACCGTCTTCATTTAAAAAGAGCCATTCTTATGAAACATTTCAGCGTTTAATCTTCAGACAGATTCTCTCTTTTTCAAAGTCTGTTTTTTGTTTTTTTTTTAAATCAAAACTACAAAATTTAACAAAATTGCCGAAGTGAGTCAGGACGCCTAGATTCTATTTAATCCGTCTTTCTGAAATAACCAAACAATTTACATTGAAGTGAAACATTTCACAAAGTTCTGTGAAAAGCCTAATCTTGATTGTTGAGGCGTTCATTACAGCACTCATTAATAGAAGCCTTCCTCGGTGGGAACGAGAGGGGGGGGGGCAATCAACATCACTGTACTTGTGTGCGTTTTGTGTTAAAAAGTCAAGGCAGCATTAAAACTTTGCGTTAGCACAGAGATGTAGAACGTCGTTATCAACAAGCTATAAAAGTTTACCTAAATGCCATAGTCACAGCCATATACCATAACTTGATGACCGCAAGACCCGAGACTTTTAACTCATCAACCGTCCTTGCCAGCCAGTTTAAAACCCAGTGGCTTGGCATACGATGATCGTAAGAGACCAGACGGTACTATGAACATAGTACTTTGTAGGTTGGGTAGACCCTGTGTGGGATGCAACTCGTATCGACACTCTGTCGCCATCCCATCTTCCTAGCACGGTGAGGTAAGTCAGAGGCAAACGGTGGAAACATAAAAACCTATTTGGTAGTATCCCAAAGGCTGGCTGTTGACAGCGATGTGGACGAGTTTTTTGACGCACTGAAACTATTTCTCCTGCCTTGATACTTCTTCATATTTATTATTTTATGACGGGTTATAGTTTGACTAATTAAATAACTGCTCATGATAATATGTATTATTTTTTAGTTATCATGGGAACCACACCACACCAACTATAACCTAGGAACTAAACTACACTAAGTTTCAAACTTATATACGTACATGATATGAAAGTAATTTTAACCATAACTTTTGAGCCCATGTGGGAATATATTCACCGGTATATTATTAACATTATCTTTCTTATCGTGATGTTCATCGTAACGTAAATCAGCGTGAAATATCTTATTAGAGCTATTTTCCTCAATTATTCGGCAAGTACTAGGAGCACATGAGTGGCTAAGAGATGAGGATGAGAGCCATTGTGTCGGCCGCTCCAATGTACGGAGGATTCATTATTCAGACATCGCTGAGTACTACTCATATTGTGTGTGTGTGAGTGAGCTATTTTTAGTTCAAGTACGATTGTAATCCGATTTTTCTATCGGTATATATATTTTATCATGTTATAATCGATGCGATCAAACATCAGCCATGAATATTGTGAATTATATATCTGGCCATACCAATTGGTACAATTAAAAGTATCGTAACCTTTGTAAACGATGTCTAAGTTCTTTTAATAGCGTTATTTTACAACGTCACTCGTGCCACAATAGCCTAAATTAAAAGCTTAAAGAGCACATTAAAAATACAGTTCGTCAAGATTAAAGCCGTGATTAAATTACTTTACAAAAGAAGAAAGTTGGTAAACAAAAACGTAAATAGCGCAAATATAACGAAGTCGCCATTAATTCCACAATCTCACGAACTTTGTACAATAAACACTTTCTAACTAAATCTAAATGAGTCAAATGTTCTGATATAAAAAGTTAGGATCGTGTGACTCAGACAGTGAGCTATGTGCGAAGTAAACGATACGACATTCTAATGAAATAGGTAGGTTTGTGTGGTCTGTCTCGTCTGTAAGGTCCACTTTGGCAAAAAGTTTAACAATGTTGATTAAAAAAGTATATAAATAGGTGTTTTGTTCGTGAGCTGAGAACATGACTTCATCGAGAGTGAGTAGTGAGGCACACGCCACGCCGCCCCCCCTTGCCCCCGCCCCCCACCAGCCCCTCGCGTGACCGATAATGAGTGCATTATGTCAAGTTGAATCACAGCCGTCACGTGTCCACAGAGAACATAAATTGTAACATTTTGTTTTACTGCTAAACAGTTACGCGAAAATTGTTAAAGAATTTAATTTTCAGCATTTTTGTAGTAACATGCGATGGTTATATTGAATTTTTGTTCATTCATTGGTTGACTGACATTGAGTGAACTGAATCAATTGAATTTGTTTCTAGTGATGAGAATGTAAATGGATTAACTTTTGTGAATGTACTCGTTTATCGATCTATTTGTTTTTAATGTTAACATATTATTATGGTTTGAAAGCTTACAATTTACTGACAAACAAGTCAGGGGTGAACTATTGTCAGCTACTATAAACTGATGGACACAAAAGGCCTTCATTTATTCAGTACTTAAGTCGTCAAATTGATTCATTCAGGGACATAAATTACTTATTTTCCATACAAAATGGGTCAATTATATTTTAGTAATTGTGTCAATGGTCTAGTTACAGTTGTGTAGTTCTAGTTCTAAATGGTCGCCAACACTTCTGCTGAGTGTGGGGTTCGATTCCCGAGTCAAGTCATATTGCGTTCCCACCAGACTATGACCGTGAGGGATGAGAGAGTGCACCAGCGCCACACTTGTGAAAGAAAGACTTATAAAGAAAATGCATTTATTTGGCACATGCCACAAGGACACATAATGTAAAACAAAAAATAATATATTCAATAAAAAATAACTTAAAACTAAACAAATCGTGCCATTGTGTGCCTCACGGCTGCGCCAAAAAGGCTCAATTCAGCAAAATGCCGGGCAACTGGTTCCTGAGTCTTGACGCTGGTTTTCAGCTGACCACTACACTGGTTTGTGCACTATTATATCTCCCGCGTCGGTAGACAATCTCCGCTGAGATGGCCGCCGCGACCAAAATCTGTCAGGTGGATGGATAGGTCATCTGAAAGTTTTAAATTACGGCAGCACTAACAGCTGTTTCTAGCAGAAGGACACTGAATAGTAACTATTCAAAGTCTTGGCTATACGGCGTCAGGCATCACTACAAGTCATGGTATGATGTCATTAGTTTACGGACTTTCATTATTACAATCCTCTTATATTTGCTACTTCTGATGTAAACAAGTAAAAACGTATTACATTACATTTAGATTAAACAGCATATTTTCATCGAGACTTTTTGAATAAAAACTCGAACAACATCATACCAGGGTTTTTGTTCACGTTATTATAATACTCATCAAACAGAGCCTTTACAAAGAAATTACTAAAATTATAAAAAGCTTTTATGTAAAATCAGTTCAAAGGCACAATAATGAGTTTGGAATTGAACGAAACAATGTAGAACAATGCGTGAGTTATATGCCTCCACCGTTAGCTCCACGGCTAGATTGTGTGATACCCTACAATTGCTGACATTTGCTTCATTTAACCTGAATAAATTACGTTTGGGTATTTAAATCACGGTTTCGGCGAACCTACTGAATGGGATTTCAAGTTATAACACTATGTGGTGTATTAATGTAGCATATGTACATAATGTTTGACATAATTCTGGTGAGGTTTCCGCTTACGAATTACTATTATAATTATGTAGTAAGCCCAACCGAGGTGTGCTGCCCTTTCAGACGTGCGTCTCGCCGCGGTGTGTGTACATAGCTGCGGGCGTGTGTCTCAGAGCTGCGGTACAAGCTTACTCGTACACTTTACTGTCTAAGACGTGTGAAAAGACGTCAACCGATTATATTTGAGGAAACGGAACTTAACTCATAAAATTAATATAAATTCATCTGTAAAATGAGTGTGTTACGTGACGTAGAAAAGAGTAACAGTGTGTAATGATGAGTTTATGGAAACAATACGATTTACTAAACGTACCCAAGGCCTTTTTTTTTATGGTGAGAAATCATCAAATGACTCCTTCCGCTCTGGGCAGAGCGGTAGGAAGTGTCAGACTTCTCCTGCCTAAAAACCGCCCATGTTCGTTCTCAGCCCTTTGTGTCGAGTACGCGGTATCTCTTTCGAGCAACCCGCAGCCCCTAGGGGCGTCACGTACCCAAGTCCTAAAGTGAAAGTTTTGCTACTCAATAGAGATCTGGTTTGCCTTTCATTAATTCACTCACTGTGATAGAAACCTTTTATCTGGAGATTCAGAGCTCCAGAAACAAAATGGCCTCGTGGGAATACAGAATGCCACATGTTCAGGTTCTACACCATTAATTACGAGTGTTTAGATAAAAACTTATCATAAGTAAGATTGTAGAACTTTGGCGAAGCAAAAGGAGTATGTAAGGATTGTGGCAGGTGGCGTTCGGTCGTTTGTTTTATATGAACTAGTGGTCTCTTGCTTCACTCATGGTGACGTCATATCACCAGCACATTAGTATCAACAGACATAAATACAAATAACACATTGTATTGTTTGACTCATTTTATATAACAAACAGTGGTACCTTATGAAATATTCAGCGCATTATTAGTAGCGCTTCGTAAGTCCGATAATTATCTGTTCCCTCTCACGTTATTATTTATGTCTGTTCCTAGAACACGGGCGTGGGAACATAATCCTGGGCTTAACAACTTATTAGTGAGGGGTTTTAGATGAGGTGCTCACTTCTAAAGAAAAGGGATATATTGTAATCGCATTGAAATGATGGAAATGTATTGTATAAAATGGCGTTATAGTCTATAAAGGGTAATTTGGCGGTATTAATAGTTTGCTAAAGACAAATTCCGTCCAAGAAAAACCATTATAATTAGTTTTTCAGTAAAGTTATCAATTTTCTACTAAGAATACTAATAAATCAATATCCAAAACAAGTTTTTACCATACACCGTCATTCTGTTGTCCTTATCCCAATTAATTTGTGGTCGGCGCAGCATGTCTTCCTCTTCCATACTTCTCTGTTTTTCGTCATCTCATGAGACACCTCCTTTCTTACCATAATTATCATTCTTAACACAGTCCATCCATCGTTTCTTTGGTCTTCCTCTACTCGTATATCCTTCCACATTCATATTTAAAACCTTCCTCACGACATTTTCCTCATCACATGCCCATACCACGACAACCGATTTCCACACAACTTTTCAGTCAGCGGCGCCACTTTCAGACTTCCTCTTATGTACTCATTTCTTATTTTAGTCATTCGCGTAACACCGTACATCCCCCTAAGCATTCTCATCTCAGCCACATGCAAATGCCCTTCATTCATTCCTTTTGTGGCCAAACACTCTGATCCATACAAGACAGCAGGTCTAACCATTGTTTTATAAATCTTCCCCTTTAGTTCAAGGGAAAGCGGGAGTCGCAGATTGTTCCCGTGACCTGCCGCCATTTCATCCATCCCTTGTTAATTCTGTGCTTAATATTACGGTCTATTTCGCCATTGCTTTGCACGAGTTTTTACCATACATCGAAGTTAAAAAAATGTGTCAAAATCTTACATCACCACATAAGCTAAACCTTACATGTTACTCAACGTCAAACGCTTCAAAACCAGTGAAGCGACGAATTGAAATCATACTCCGATTTATGAAAAGACATCTCTTTCCCTTACCTGCGCGCCTGGTAGCTCGCACTGAGCGGCCGTCACGCCGGTAATCTGCGGGGATTAGCAGAGGTGTGCTCCCGCGCTCCGCCGTCTGTCACGGTATTACGGTGGGGATTGCGGTTTATCGAGACCAACGTAATCTGTATTGATGGAGAATTGATAAATACAAGCCTGTCATTACTTATTGACTTGATATACTTACATAGACTTTCGTTCTTATAATACTTGTTCCTGATTAAACCCGATTTGAATATCATGATAATGATCATGGAAAACTACTATGAAGATAAATTCATAAACAAATAAAACATGCAAATTACTTCGTCTATTGTATCACTCCCTTTGGCATGAAAACATTATACATAAATAACTCATGCTTTTATTACGTGTTATTATTTCGCAATCTATTTTCAAGTTTCCGCCAGTGTTTAGCAGCCATTGCATTATTAAGTTATAATGTCCAGCACATAATTACAAAAGTGATAAAAGTGTCAATAAAAGTTCACAAGTCAATGGTAAACCACTTTGGCTTCAGCCCATTATTTCTTGCGGTAACTTTTATAACTCACAAAAGAAAAACTTGGAGGAAAAATGGCGGGTTTCATTTATTTATGATTACCATTAAGATTATTTTAAGTTGTGCTAAGTTAACCGTTGCGTTGTTCAGTGGGCTCAAAGTTTAGTCGTGTGACGTTAGTGTAACATAATACTACGAACTTTACTTGGTTTTCATTCATCATGTTGTTCACGCTTACGAGTATGTGACTTAACTTTTACACATAAAATATAAATTTCTGACAACTTAGTTTAATGGTACTAATGATAGTGGCCCTGGCACGAGTTTTGACGAATTCCGTAACGCAATGCCTACGTCGATTTTAAAATTAAAGATGCATAGTTTTTTTTACACAAGACATTAATAATATTTTGCTTCCTTGTTACATTTAATTTAAAATGCTGTAGGATTTTTATGTTCAATTTTAATTTCTACGTATTTACGTAACGAAAACTGTACAAATCTCGTGCGTCTCTAATAATAATAAAATACTCATGTTATAAGTACATGGAGTAACAAATTAAAAAAGGCTTGTGTTTAAACACCGCCCAAAAAGGTACCTATTTCGCAACCAAAAAACGGTTACCAAAATGGATTAATGGTCACCAAATATGTCGAACGTACGTCGCCTAAAGCAAAAGCTTTTTCAACGCGCGCTCGATTCGCTCGCATATTAAATAACACTAATATCTTCTGTCCCCGAAGTGCCGGGCCTCCGCCGGCCTCCTTCGTCGGCCTACGGCCCGGTGCCCATGCCGCCCATAAAAATTGGTAGTAATATTAATCTTTGAGTTGGATAGAATTTGGTGACCGTTGATCGATTTTAGGAACCAAAAATTTTATTTGGTGCCTAGGCTTAGAGTCTTAAAAATATTTTTGGTGGCCGTCTAAATTATACCCATTAAAAAAGTGTATTAGAGCTGTAATTGTTGTTATTTTTGAGAAAACACATTCTAATTGTTCGACTAATATTATAGTTATTATGTAATCAACATAACATAACATAAAGCCAGTATTCCCCGAAGGGTTACGGCCTAGGTACTTAATAATATATGTAGTACAACCCCCACATTTCACCTGTTATGTTTGGTCCCATGTAAAAGGGGGTGAGCCTATTGCCAGCAACCGGGAAAAAATCCAGACTCAATGGCTGCTACTTAGAAATTAATTATAGAAAAAACCCAATAACACTTTGACCAATTCAGGAATCGAACCCAGGACCTCATGCTCAGCAGTCGCGCTTGCGACCACTAGACCAACGAGGCAGTCAATAAATTTAAAAGGCTACTGCGCAGACCCGGAACAGTGACATCTAAACCATATTAAAAGATTTTCATTAAATTAACAGACAGATGTAAGAAGTTGTAATTATATTCATGTATTTACAGAAGTTTCGAATTATTCAAATAATTCGAAAATATTATAAATATTATATTAATTATTTAAATCTCGTTGGGATCTTGGAGTCAATTGCATCAGCAATCAAAATACCTTTAAACCAAAGAGATATAGTGGCAATTCACCGAGTCCCTCACGCACACACGCATAATTCACGTCCGAAAAATATTATAGTAAAGTTGTGTTCCCGGCTACTACGTGATAACATACTAAGCGCTTATCGGTTGTCTAAAGGCATTACGTCAGATCGTATTGGTCTCGCTGGAACTCAGAGTCGTATTTATATTAATGAACACCTGACGCTTCGGAATAAGGAGTTATTTCGTAAAAGTCGCGACGCTGCCAAAACATCCAAATTCAAGTACGTATGGGTCCGAAATGCTACTGTTTTGGTCAAGGAAACAGATGACTCATCGACTTTTGCGATTCGCTCGGAAGACGACATTTCTAGAAATATTAGGTCTCGCAATACCTCCAAGGAAACTGTTAATAACTAATCGTAAACTGTATTATTCCTTAAAGTTGTCATTCGTTGGTATGTTATGTTTAGTTGCGGTCAGCCGTGTGATTATTGTACCCGTCATTTTGAAGTATTGTTTACAATGTAAAATTGTCTTACTCACTAGCATTATATACATTATAGTCCTGCCACCAAACCTGATATTGTTGCAGGATATTATAGTTACTCATGTCTATTATGTCTACTATTTGTTTTTATTACCTGATAACATGTTGGAAAAGTATTGTAGAAGTTGCAAGCGTTGGTTTGTTTTGGTTAAATATGTTAGTCTCAATTATACTTTACTGGTTAATCTCATTGTGGTTGCTTATGTCGATTATACCTACTTTTTGTTTTTAATATCTGATATTATGATGGAAAAGTACTGTGGAAGTTATAAGCGTCAGTTGGTTTTGGTTAAATATGTTAGTCTCAAATATTATACTTTACTGGTTAATTTCGTATTACCCTCTCACTTTAAAAATGGCTAATAATACTAACCTTTCCATTTATTATCAAAACTGTCGAGGAATAAGGACTAAATTAAATACCCTATATTTAAATATTTTGTCGCATGCATATGACGTCATTATCTTGACAGAGACCTGGTTAACGCCAGAAATATCCGATAATGAATTTATTGATCACCGCTATTTAGTATTTAGATGCGATCGTAATCGTGTACTCACCAATAAAAAGGATGGCGGCGGTGTCCTGGTGGCTGTATCTAAAGAACTGAAACCAACCTGTATATCTCTCTCGCCTCCGTTAGCGTTGCCTGAGCATGTCATTGTAAAAATTCTCTCCAACAATGATAAGTATCATTTAATAAGTGCCGTCTACATACCTCCAGCCGGTACTGATGATACATACTTAAGTTTTCTTGATTCGCTGTCGATTTTGTGTGATCAGCCTAGCATTGATAATATTATTTTAGCGGGTGACTTCAACTTACCTTTAATTAACTGGGAAAAAAAATCATCATACATGGAATATGCTACAAATAATAAACTCACAAACGTTAGTCGCTATTTATTAAACTTCTGCTCACAACAAGCTCTGAAACAGTATAACCATTTATCCAATTCTGTCGGTCGCATCTTGGACTTATTCTTTTGTAACACCCATACCGTAACGTTTACTCCCGATACTACTCTTTTACCCATTGACATCTACCATCCTGCTTTCTATGTACATACTTCTTTCACTTGCCCTACACAAATTTCTAAATTCACTACTACTAACAAACTAAATTATCATAAAGCTAAATATACAGAAATAAATACCGATATGGGTAACGTAAATTGGAGTTTCTTACTTGATAACTTAACACCTGAAGAATCAGTTTCAACATTCTATGAAAAAATTTATGAAATTATAAGAATGCACACTCCTTTTTGAAAACTTAAAAATGTGAATTACCCAAACTGGTTCTCTAAATCTCTTATTACCATTTTTAAAAGTAAAACTCGTGCCTGGGTTAGGTGGAAGAAGTTCGGAAATTTAAGAGACTATGAGGTATTTTCCATCAACAGAACTAGGTTCAAAAAAGTAGCTGACAGATGCTATGATAACTATATCAGCGCTGTTGAGGACAGTGTTGCTAACAATATTAGGACCTTTTGGACATATGTTGCCAGTCGCAAAACTACAAACAAAATCCCATCAACGGTTCACTTCAATCAACTCTCATCCAATGACCCTACCACTTCTTGTAACTTATTTGCTACATTCTTCCGTTCCGTATATGAGCCCTCAACTTTTGACCACAACTCTTGGAAACCTCCCACCAACAGCGCTGATAATGATGTCAACTTGTCTAAGCTGCATCTTTCTCTTGATGCAATACGTAGAGAATTAAAATCACTCGATTCGTCTAAGGGTCCGGGTCCGGATGGGATTCCCTCAGTTTTCTTAAAAAATACACTTTGTTATCCCTTATTTATTGTTTTTAATAAATGTTTATCTGGTGGTGTCTTTCCAGATGTCTGGAAACAAGCAAATATTGTCCCTGTTCACAAAAGTGGATCCAAGCATGATGTAGTGAATTATCGACCTATCTCTATACTATCTGCTTTTTCCAAGCTCTTCGAGAGGCTTGTACATAACGAGGTATATCCGGTTGTTCACAGTGTGCTAATAAATGAGCAGCATGGTTTTGTCAAGGGCAGATCGTGTATTAGTAATCTCCTTATTTTCACAACCAATCTCTTTGAATATATTGACGATAGACAGCAAATTGATGCGGTTTATACTGATTTTCAAAAAGCCTTCGATAAAATTGATCATGAACTGTTACTGAGTAAGATTGCTTATAACGGAATCAGAGGCGACCTTTTGCGTTGGTTTATATCTTACATAACCAACAGAACTCAGAAGGTGGTGATTGATGGCTTCGAATCCAGCTCTATTCAGGTCACTTCTGGTGTCCCCCAAGGTTCCATTCTGGGTCCATTATTATTTATTATGTTCATTAATGACATTAAATTCTGCTTTCAGCATTCCAAATTTCTTCTATATGCGGATGATTTAAAAGTTTATAAAAATATTTCAAATAAGCAAGATTGTATTGATTTCCAGCAAGATCTAGACCGTTTTTCTGACTATTGTTCCTCTAACAAGCTTTATCTCAGTCTTCCAAAATGTCACGTTATAACGTTTACCAAAAAGAAAAATAAAACTGAATTTAACTACTGCCTTGCTAATACATTAATAGATAAAGTTACTTTCCTTCGTGATCTTGGGGTTCAGCTGGATTCGAAGCTGCATCTAGACGTTCACATAGATACAATAATTAGTAAGGCTTACCAAATGTTTGATTTTGTAATGAGAGCATCTAGGGAATTTCGTCGCCCCTCAACCTATTTACATTTATACAAATCCATAATTAGACCACATTTAGAGTTTGCGGTACCTATATGGAACCCTCTATATAAAAAATATAACGAAGCTTTGGAATTGGTACAACGAAAGTACCTTCGTGCTGTAAACTACAGATGTTTCCGGAAAAAACTCTCATACCGCTTACTTCTTAGAAAATACGATCTCCTAACCTTGCAATCAAGACGAATGCTCCTTGATGTTATGACATTGTTTAATATATGCCGCAATAAATTCGATTGTCCTGACTTAGTAAAGTATCTATGTTACCTTGTTCCTCGAACAGTACATGTACGTGAGGTGCGCACACGGCGCTTGTTTGCTACCGGCTGTTGTAAATCCAACGCCGGCTCGCGCTCACCTCTTCACCGCTTGGTTGAGACTTATAACAATGAGTTTAGCTTAATCGACATACTATTCCTCAGTAAAAACGTATTCAGGAAGCAAATCCACGCAGCTCTTAAGGATCAGCAGTCGACCATTGTGATGTAATATGTAGGTATAGAAATGTGTGGGTATGGCCTATTGTGTAACTTTTCGTATATTATGCATCACTTATTGTAACTGTTATTTTAATTTATATCATATACATAAATGTCTCTCTAGCTATTAATCATTTAAAGTAATCTGTGGAAAACGTAGTGGGTAACATATTTATTATATTTTAGTATTTAAGCCTTGTTTTAACCTGTAATATGTTACTGTTTGTTTTTCCTTAATAAATAAATAAATAAATTATTATTAATTTATTTGTTAGTTGGCCGAATTGTTTTAATTGTTGATTTTACAGAATTTTAGATGTTGATGTTAAGTTAATTGATTAAATTACACAACTTATTTCGAATTAAACACAAAGTGATTTAATACTCCAGAAGTGTATTATCATAACATAACCTTTCTTCGCAAAGTTCGTCGAATTTCCAACTATGTTAATAGTAGCATTTTACATAAAGCGTTCTTACTTGAATTACATTTCGTGCCAGTTCTCGAAACGTATCGATTTCGTAACGTTATACTGATTGGCCATGATGATAATAACATTGTCTTCCAATTTCAGTAATCTATTTAACCTTGACAATCGTGTTCTATTAATTTGGGAATATCTTTATGTAGATAAGTACACAAACAGTCGTAATAATATAAATAATGTATTCGTCGGATAGCACACGACACACGACACGAGGCAGTGGCGGCGCGCGGACGGTCCCACACTCGCACTACGTACTACGCAGAGTGTTGGAAATTCCGTGGACTACTCAATAAAATACCATATTAAACTCCAAAATATATTGTGCATCCGCACAGGCAAACGATCAGAAGTACAAGCACTTTAAAGAATGTGACATCTGTCTAGAAAACTTATTCTATATCAGCAGAGTTTATACTGGGACACATATACGAACTCCATGATGTGTATTAGGCACATGCCAACATCATTGTTGTAATTAAGTTATTTCCAACACAGAGGACAACCAAACGCGTGTAACATTACCATAAACACACTACTAATAAAACTCGCTACACACCGCCACACTACGTTATGCCACATTATGGACATCACTAATTGAATCTCCCGGTGCGCACAACACAACGGGAAACTTTCACAAATAGAACTCTGTAAAGTACAGAATATTTTTAGTTTTAACACAATTTATTAGTTGAGAGATTAGCTTTCTATTTTGGTGTTTAGTTATAGAGCTTGTCCATCTCGGTTTCTATTAAGTTTAACGATATTCTTATGATCGTAAATTGAATAAAAAGACATAATACAATTTTAATAATGTAGTTATTTATAAAGTTGCTTTGAAAGTCTATACTTTTTGATAAATGTTGACGAAAATGACTTGAAATATTATAACGATGACATAATTATACAGCTGAAAGTGAGTATAAATTCAGCCACAAAAGTAGTGATTTTATCGTTCGATGTTCATCCCCCGCGCGTTGTCCGAGCACGTGTGCGGCATGTCGCGATAATGTATGCGCTGTTCGTTTACATCGACAAGTTTTAATGTGCGGCCATCGCTCGTGCAGCGAATAATTAACAATGTATGTCAGGCTATTCGACAACACCGCCTAGCACCCTGTTCCCGGCGAAAGCTTTTTAAACGGCAACTGAACAAAAGTGGATAAGTTTTGTTTAAATTTTTATTTATTATTTTTTTTTTTATTTATTTATTTACCACTAATTATAGCAACATTACAGATTAGATCCAATGCGATGCTATAAGAAACAAAAAAGGAAAACATAAAAAAAAAGTAGTCAAATTAAATTAAACTATAGAAAACCCATACAGAACATATCCGTTAAACATGACAAAGTTTAAAGTTGCACCCCTTTTTCAATGATGAATTGCGCCCCTTGAAGAAACTTCGGCAGGTTTTGCCCAAACAAATCTTCCGATAACGCTATAATATTAATAATACGTGCGGCTCGCGACATAGGGGTAAACTTGAGTAGGTTAGTCCTAGCCGCTGGCACGTCTAATAATGCGGGGCGGCGGCGTGCCCCCACGAACCCGTCCGGCACACGCAGCCGCAGCTCAGCCAACACCTCGGGGTGATGCAGCAACCCTAGCAATACGCTCACCACGTACTTGACTAGCGCCACGTCCCTTCTTACTGCCAGCCTGGTGTACCCAACCATGCCCAATACGAACAGACTTGGGTACATCAGGGGATAAAAGGGATAGACTCCGTACTGCTTAAGGTAGAGAAATCTACAAAATTTATTTTGCATTTTTTCCAACATGAGGCTGTATTTTGCTTCATGTGGATTCCAGATAAATGCATTTGTTTCTAGGTGACTTCTCACCAGCGCATTATATAAAACTTTGACAGCTGCAGTATCAGTAAAATCCTTACACTGCCTTATGATGAAACCAAGATTTTTGAAAGCCCTACCGCACACCTCCACTATGTGTTTGCGAAAAGTCAGCTCCGGTACCATCTGCACACCCAGATCCCGTGCATGCCTGACACGCGGCATGTCTACTCTGTCCATGAGATACTGATGCCCTACAGGAGCACGCGCACGAGTGTAGCTCATTATACAGCATTTATCCACGTTAAATTGCAGCTTGTTAGATTTACTCCATTGTACCACACTGTCGATGTCAGACTGGAGTCGATTACAGTCAGCAGCGTCTTTAACACTTAGGTACAACTTCAAGTCATCCGCAAACAGTAGACACTTGGCCTCTTTGACAACTCTAAGCAGGTCGTTAACAAATAAAATAAATTCTAATGGCCCAAGATTAGTGCCCTGACTCACCCCGGAATAAGTGTAATAAGGATTAGATTCCAGTCCCGCGTACTCGACGTACTGTCGGCGGTCACCAAGGTAACTAGCAAAAAACTTAAGTAGTTGCGGTGTGAATCCCATCGCTGAGAGTTTGCACAAAAGCACATCGTCATTTTGTTACTTGTTACTGTTAGATATCTTTGGGTAATTAAATTGTCGGAAACATAAAGTTCTGAATCCTGTAATTATTTGTCAACATATTTAAGTTGTATCAAAAGTTTAGTTAATTGACAGTGTCACTAGAATATGGCGAACAAAATATCTGATTACGGCTACATTTCGTGAAACTAAAATAGGTTTGTCGTGCAAATGAGCAGCAGTGGATCTAATTTACAGCAGTATTTAAACTTGGGTTTAACAAGCAGTGATATATCTTAGGCAGTTTACATAGTACAGGAGAGTGTCACCTGGCCGCTCTACATCAAAGGGGCTATATTTACGACACAGCTCTAAATGAGGACGGACAGAAGGCCCGTTCCTTCAGAGCACCCTCGTAAATTCAGTTGCTACAGTGTAACTCTAACGAATTTGTATTGAACTATAAATCTTAGGGTAAACATCCCGTTGCAACATTTTTTACTGATGTGCATTTAAAACCACTGCTTCAGTATTTTAATTGTATGCACACAGATACTGAATTTGTTAAAAAGAAGGTTACAAGTGCACAGAAAGACGCAATAACACATTTTTCCCATCTGCTTGGAATTTTGTTTCAGGACTTCCACTAAAGCGACGAAGACTTTTTCTTATTATTCTGACTTGTGACGTGGACCTTCTCTGCTAACATTGTTTCTAGCCCTCTCCCTCCCCCGCTTCCCCGGACCACCCGCGCCCTCCTGACCCGGCACAACGCGACACTACACACGCACACCACACGCACACCACACGCACAACACACGCACGACACACGCACAGCCGCACAAATTGGCGCGCGGTGCCCTTTACAACTTCCGCCAGAGTTGAATACTATTATACCATCGGAAATGTTGTGCGCACAATACATTTGTCTTCCTGCAAATGTTTTGTAACGTTACCGTTGCCAAATAACGCTGGCGGACTTTTAACTTGTTTTGCTGAACTTGTTCGGCTCTATTTAGGCTATATGACTGATTGAAGACCGACCAAAAACAACTGTGATTGATAGATTTTGTTTACCTAATTCTGTTTGTTCAGATTTCGATACAAATTTCACCACACAAGTCAAGACCACGCCCCGGGTTAGGACAGGATACTTTCTACCCTAGTACCGGGTATCCCACCTCCTCAACAAATGAATTGACTACATGGCACGTTAAGTATTTGGTTGCACTACGCGAAGTAAGTGATTTGAAAATGTTTCATCACTCATCACTGTAATACGATGCGGGTTTAATTTGCGCCAAAACAAAGATTGATTTGGGATCATATTTATATTACATGTATTGCGTACCACACCAATATCGAATTAAGCAAAATTAAATACATACTCACGAAGTAATCCGGTAACGCGATGATTGTTCGTCGTGTAGGTTAGTCGCAGGACTTAGTTCAGCGGCGGATAAAGCCGTAATACCGTCTAATTGAGGCGCTTACGCTCATCGACTCAACAAGTGATGGATCCAACTTCAATTAGTATTCCATCCTGCTGCGACTGCCGACTGGCTGGCTGATGTGAGGAGATACGAGCGCCCTAATTACTGCCTCCTTCGCACGACACGCCCACTTTATAATCACTTTACAATTAGGTCGCCTATTCAAATTGCTATTGAGCCTATCGTATTTGAAATGTCAGAGTTTGGATGTTGATTTGTTTCATAATGACTATGTGCTAGATTAATGTGTACATCTCTGGTAATAAACACTTTGGTGGTCACAATAGTAATGTCTCAACAGAATGTCAGAAAGAATACATCAATGAACGGTCAAAAAAACACTCATAAACTGCTATACTTCATATTTCTCTCCACTTCATATATATTCAAGACGCTAAGACTAATATAAAGCAGTCAAACAAGCCGTATGTTTATCTTGCGACTGAATAAACCTCAGTTTATTGGCAACACCGCCGATATTCTACATCGCAGCGGTTTCAACTGACTTATTACTTCGGGAGGCAATACTGAGGTCCTGATGTCGTAACAGAAAACCGTTAAAAGAAACATAGATATTAAGATCGTGAAAATAAATATAGACAAAGATAAATAAAAACATGGTTACCAAAATCCGTAAAATAAATGAAACGATCTAGAAGTATCGCCATAATCGACAAGCATTCTAAATAAATTGATAATATTAAGATAACGTTACGTAATGATACCGAAGAACGAAGTAATCACCTATTTACTGAAAGTGTATGTTTTTCTATTCAACAATAACGTGTATGTTATTCAATTTGCCTCGCAAGCTTCGAGAATTCATTTGAAATCGAATACATGTGTAAGAATATTTCAATATTCCCTTTCTTTATTTCAAGGTTGATGTTCATTCTTATTGTATTGGCAGTACAATCTCTGTCTGGGTTCATATCGGTAACCTCAATTTGGCATAATGCTGTTGTGTCGATCGCAATAACTGACATTAGTGGTGACGACTGACGGGCTGACGGGTGCCCCCACGGCTCGTGGATCAATAGAGGCGCTCTTCTTTTGTTCATTCACTTCGCTCACTACATCAATAGCTAATTTCGCGACATCAACCAGTCGTGAATGAACGAATGAACGCTTTTGATGTCTCTTGGCAATATCGCCAGCTCGGACAGATTCCACTTTGTATCCAGTGGCATAGTGGCGGCGGCTCCCTCGCGATTTATTGGTACAACGTGATATTTTAGCAGCCCATTATAAATGTATACAGCGACATTTCTTTTACAACTCAACTCATAAAACCACGTTGAATATAAATTGGATTAGATAATTACGTTGAGTTCGCATAATTTATTTTGGGGCTTAATTTGTTATTCATCGTTAAATATAGAAATTTGATGGTGGATGAATATTGATGGTTTCTATTTTAATTCGATTGTGAAAACTCAAGGTTTATTTCACTGCTTGTATTTCCACAAGTGCGGACTAAAGAAGGTTAACGTTGTCGAAACATTGAGGTTTTGTGTGAGATAGGCTATACGCGTGTGATCCCGAGCCGTTTGTGAACGTATCACGTACACATTTACCTGCGCCTCACCGCGCCACGTGGGGGGGGGGCTGTAGAGCGGTGTGCGTACAAACATTGTGTATCACTAAAGCACACAGTCGCCACGTTTAATACAATAAGTACACATGTTAAAGAAGGATAAGAATCGCCTATAGCCGGCACAGCGTTGTTTATTGAAAGGAAAAACGTGCGCGAGAAAATATATGAGAGCGATTTGCTTCATAATACACGTATTGGTGCGCTGAGAGATATTGCTTTGAACGGAGGGTATTTTTGGATATTAATGGTATTAGCTCAAGCAGCCGGGATGAAAAACAAACAGTTTGGAGAGAGTAACTCAACTTGCTCCCATCTCACG
Source organism: Diarsia brunnea (assembly GCA_949774965.1). Classification (NCBI taxonomy): domain Eukaryota; kingdom Metazoa; phylum Arthropoda; class Insecta; order Lepidoptera; family Noctuidae; genus Diarsia; species Diarsia brunnea. Next base: position 323,716 of record OX459014.1, on the reverse strand, counting down.
AGCTGCCATCTTACTACAACTTAGATGTGAGTATGAAGTTGCGTGTTCTGTACTATTAGCATAGCTGCATTCACATACTCAATCAAAGTATTAACATAGTGTCGATTTTTAAAGTTTGAAAGTTAAAAATTTCATACTACTCGTACCTATTTATAAAATAAAGCCCGCCTGTACACCATCGGGCAAAAAATAGAGATGCATCATGTCATACAAAATGTGCAACATACTCAATCTACAATTTATTTGAAAATTCTTTCAACGTTATTTTTGTCCGCGTCGCGTCATGCGTCGCATGTGTCACACAAATCGACGATAACGTGTTTTGAAATATTTCACAAATTCTTTAGTTGTCACACTCCCCTGCCAGCTCCACTGCATTGCTGTGCCAGTTAGTAGAACAAACGACGCACAACAACGCATAGCTGCTGTCTCTAAAACGACATGACAGAATAGCTTCGCGATATTTCAGCTCGTACCTACCCGGATTTCGGTTTTCCAAAACGTTACCCGTACGATTTTATCGACAGAGAAAAATTCGAGCTAGGCGGAAATCACCGGAATATCCGGGATTGACTCATACTGACGCGAACACCTAAACATTTTGTTTGAAACGGTGGTCTATTTCAAATCCGTATCTCTATTACAAAAAGTTTCCTCTCTTTGTTCTGTTTGAATGTTCAGAATGTTTGGGATACATTTCTCTACGATCTTAAAACGTATTTAAGTAAACGTTTGAGCTTCACAAAGCTGAGATTTACAAAGAGAAGCAATAGATAGGGGCCACCAAAGTCGGCAAAGTCCGCTGTATTCTAGCAAGGTCCACGAATTCCGGCAAGGTCAGCTCAAGTCCGGTATGGTCTAGGTGCCCCGTCTGCACGGCGAATATTATGATCCGTTATAGGAACGCTTACTATTCCGCGGACGTCGCAGATGGAATTGCCTTATACAATTTCAGGGCATTGCTGCCTGCGAACATAAAACTGACCGCCATTACCCCGGCGTGCTACCACGAGAACTCGCTCTCGATCGGTACTCGCTCGTTATAGCCACATACAACAACATTCATTTATTTTCAGGCAACTTTGGCCCTTACAGACTAACAAAAATAAGATCTGATAATATTATTATATTTAGTGGCGTCTCCTTTTGAGCATTATACATAGATGCCTGTGCCAGGACTTTTGCGTAACATGATACTTAAAAAAAAGTGTGAAAAGTTTATATTTTCAAAATAAAGTTTAAGTCTAAATAAAGTTAACGTTTAGAAAATGTTTAAATTCAAAATTTGTCTTATTATCATCAGTCTGTTGGGGCGCGTTTGTATATGTGTGCGTGCGTGTGTATGTGTATATGTGTCTATGCATGTGCGGCTGCGTGTGTGTATACGTGTGAACAGAGGAAGTTTAAAAGTTGCGCACGTTACAGGAAAGCTGAACTTGAAAGGGAATCGACTGTATGCCATGTGATTTGGAGAGATGAATCGCATGTGACTAAAATAGTGATGAGTATAAATGTTGATGGATGGAGAGAGAGAGAGGAAGACCAAAGACAAGTAGATAATTATATTGTGTGAGGAATAATATAAAGATGATAGCGTGCCGGTTGACAAGGGAGAATTAAGAGGAAAACGTACTGTGCTGAGCCCAAATATTACAGAAAATGAGCAGGAAGATGATGTAGTAATATTGAGATATCGGAAAATATCACTACATAGTATAAAACAAAGTCGCTGTCTGTCCGTCCCTATGTATGCTTAAATCTTTAAAACTACGCAACGGATTTTGAAGCAGTTTTTAATAGATAGAGCGATTCAAGAGGAAGGTCTAAGTATATAATTTGACCGACATCCACGCGGGTGAAGCCGCGGGCATCAGCTAGTAATATTATGTTTCTGAGAGATTTGTCTTCAAATGAATTGTTTGATGAGTCAGTGCGTGAGTTTAGATAATGAAGGCTCGTCCATCCCAAATACATACACGTCGTCAAAATAAATCATGGTTGTACCTTTGTTACAATGTAACCATAAGTGTGAGTTGTGACCTAAACTGTGTGTGTGTGTCCACAGATTAAAGACATCTCAGACATAAATAAAAAACTTATAAATCGTAACGATGAGATGAGAAATTGTCACATAAATCTAAACAATCACCGTCAGTACATCTAGGGCACAGTACGCGACCGGACGGGTTCCGTCGCCGCATGCACTTTATTTCGTCCATTACTGTAATGAACCGCGAAATAGCGCCTTCTGCTGAAATATAGCGCAATTATTTTTTTGCGCGGGCGGCATGATTGTGCCGAGACGCGGCGCTATATCACGCTGAGCGACAACCCTAGCCCGCGTCCCCCGCGCCTCTTGCACCCCGCACCCTCTGTGACCATTACACCTAACAGATGTAACAGAAATACCATTCCAAATAACAACATGTTGTTTGCTATTTTGAATGCTCATTCAGTCTGCCAAAGAGAAAGTCTTAGTATTGTGATTTTAAAAAAATATTCAGATTAAGAGTAACCCAATTATGGAATTGAGAAAACTTTGTTACGTGACATTTTTGGTGTGTTTTATCTATGTGTCTCTTACTCATACAATGCAGTTATTGTGCTGTGCTCCCCGGTCGCTACAAGTTCTTCTGCAAGTGTTTTCGGTGTGACAAACGCGTCTCGCTCTAACGTATGTTCCACTAGTGTATATTAAATGAGTCGAACGTTCCGACGGTTCCGCTCCACGACACTGCAGCCGAAAAATATCCGAGCGATTCTCTCTGCGTCGTTACTTTAGATGCTTTACTAAACCGACCCCGAACGGCACATAAGTGGAACAATACAATACAAAGGAATATCAACGTTTACGTCTTATATAGCAATAAGGCGTTTTGAAGTAATAGGACTAGGATTGGCAAAAAAAGTATCGGCCTAGGCTGACGCTGAATAATCTCGCTAAGTTATTTTTGATGGCAACATCGTAGCAAGATTAATAGGGTCCTTTGTCACGAGAACGAGACCTTAACTGTGATGTGTCTCAATTTATATTCTTTTTATGGAGCTGAGTCGGGAGTTGTAAACTTTAGTGGGGATACAAAAACAATGGGCGGGTTGACCACTGGGCGGAGGGACGCAGAAGGTCATCTCTGTGCTATGTCTATTAAAAGCGTAGACATAGAAAGGGACGCTAAAATGTTTAAAAAAGTCTATAAAATGCCATCAACTTAGGTCTGCATATTTTAAAACCATCTGATTACTTTGATCCATAACAATTATGCTTGATTTATCTTTCAGTAGTGTTATAGAACGGGCCTACTGTATTTTCTTTTATATTCCCTGGGTATGGTCGTGTGACACTAAGTAGAGTCACACGAGTTGTCCGCTGTTGTACCCACGTCCTAACTGCGGCCAACTTTGAGCTGGGACTAAAGTTGGTCTTCATTGTAGCCGAGATAGAATAGGGATCAACTCACTCCGGCTATTGAAAATCAAGGATGCAGGATGTGTTGTGTCGAACTTTTGTTTTATGTTGTCTTCGTCTCACAATGAACTACCAGTATTTTTATAGTAACTACAAGACATGGAAGAATACCAAATAAGTGAAGTTCAATAATAACATAGTGTCCGGAAATCGGTTTTGGATTTCAATATTCTGGCGTAGTTCTCTGCTAAATACAAAACAGGTACATAAGAGACAATTTATTGCGGAGTTGGGGCTCTAGCATGACCTAAATTGAATACATTTCTGCTCAAATAACAACGTCAGCTACAACAATTCCAAGTAAGACAAAAATAAGCAAACAGATTCCGAAACAATTTCGAAGCAAACTCCGAATTAATTTCGGACAAAGAACAACAAGAACTAGTAAATAATATTAGAGCTGTTTGTATAAACATGTTAAAGTATGTAAAACTATTATTTTCTTTGAACAATAACACAGTGATGGGGCGATTATTTTGCCCACTACACCGTAACATACCACGACCGTGTTATAAAGGTATCAGGTAATATAAAATTTTTGTCTTGAAGTATGAGACTATTCACTGGATCGTTTCGACACAGATCGTTCTACAAAGTGTAGTAGTCCGTCCCGTGTTGTTTCCGTGTCTGATAAGTTCATGGCACGATCATGGTATTGTACGGTGCAGTGTGTAGACTCCTTCATCCTCGCTAGCTTGCTACCCACGGGCTACGCGCGCTAGTGACAAGCTTGTTGTGACAGCCACAGCGGAGGAAACAAATGAAAGTAGATGTTTGGAGCATGTCACGTGTGTTCCTGACGTTGAAGGAGACAAGTCAATGATACACGCTACAGTCCGTCACAGTATCTCACGACAACAGAACTCTTATTGAGGAAAATGATTGACTGTAACATTATGTTAACGGTATGCACAGTTATATTTCCTAGTAATAGGAACAACACATTCTGGGCTAATATCACCTTATTTATCTGAAACTAACATAGAGTTAGATGCATATCTCTGAAAACGAATAATAAATCACAAAGGTACAATAATTTATAACCTTTGACAAGTAAGGGTACGTTGATTTCTTTAAATAAAAACTATTAGGTACAGCTTACAAACAAAACAAGTCCATATTACAAAGAATGAGTGCCTTCAGCCTTGTTAATGCAGTAGTAATAAAAACACCCTTAGTGTACTTGTAATTGGTCTAGCCTTGAAATATCTACAAGTTTTAGATTGTATTGTGAGATTCTGATGGCAGTTGCTCCTTCTATGGTACATAACATGTTTCTGTTATCACTGTAAGAAAAGGTAGATATATACCTATAGTAACCCACATTCGCAAGTTACTGGACGAAATAATAAATAACATACGAGTACTTTTTCCTAGATTAAGTAGTTAGCTAGTTACAGGAAACTCCCCACGCGTCCTGTTTTCCTGGTAGCTAGTAACAATTGAGTGGAGCACAGGCTGTTCACACCTGCTCGCTGGTACATAGTTAATGAACGCTTTCGGCCGTCCGGCGGCGGCGTCCCCACGCGCAGGCCTTGAGTTAACGTCGCTCCAGTGGGGCGGCACACGATCGGAGGTCACGTTGGCGGGAGCGGCAGAAGATCTTCTGCTTTAGAAAGTGATAAGAATCTATTTTGGCAGAATGTAGCATAGTTCAGAGCAATTGTGCAGGCAGATGGAAGGTGATATAGCAGACAAACGAAGTGCCAGAGGTTACCCGAAAATGACTGTTAACCCACTCTGAATCGATAGAACACCTGTATCTTTACTAGAAGAGCCAACTGTGGAGTAGCTTTTGTTTTAAAGATTCTTGTACCTACTTTATCTTACATAATTGGGCGCTTTATCCAGAAAGGGCATATTTTAGCTAGGTTGTCCAAGAGCTAGCGAAAGCTATTACAGGGGACTTAAATATGACTGGGAAAATATGGATGGTATATACACTGCGGGGGTTACATTGATGAAATAGGTTATTTCACATTCCTCTATCGCAAGCATTTTCAGGTTGTTCAATTAAAATGAACCTTCTGCGCGAGTGTGTAGTGTGGTGTGTGTAAGTGTGTGTGGGTAGGTCCCGGTGACCCTTGTGTGTGCCGTGATCAAGTGTTTAGCTTTAATAAGTGATGTCTGTTGATTCGGACGAAAGGCTGTGTTAACGTGTCCTACAAATTGACCGCCATTACATTTGCTGGGTTAGTTTACTTTAGAGCTGCGCGATTAATACGACATAATTATATTTACTTTTCATTTATATCCATGAAATTAGACTAATATTTGCGGCAATTTCCATGGAAAACATTTACCAAGTTAATACAATGTGAAATTTTTATCGTGATATAACATTTTATTAACCGATCAGATATTTTACTAGAAATCCCGGAATAGTAATCTAAAGAATAATGGGTTGTCATCATCCTACATCACTTTAATTACTATTCTACCAATTCAGGTACCTCTCTGCCCGCCCCATACTATAATCAAAAGTGTGAAGCTTGACATTAAAAAGTGCCGAACATCAACTTGACGTCGTTATCGACAAAAAGTGCTTCTCTAACAGAAATCAAGTTGTTTTATCAGCGAATCTGTCCGCCGACGCTGCGGTATCGAGTGGCCAAACTTGGGGCACGCCTGACTCCCTGACACCGTGACGTCACTGGGGGGAGGGGGGGGGCTCCTGAACTTCAGCATTTTGGCTTACTTTATAAGTGTCTGTTTATCTGAAGAGGTACTGCGGTCAAGTCTTTATTAATGTCTGATGTTTCATAGTCAATCGTCCTCGCAACAATATATGAGCCTGAAACTGTTAAAATTATATAACTCTATAAACTACAGAAAGTATAAACATCACGCTCATAATTCCTGAAGTGTAAGGCAGAGGTGCACCTTTATAGTGCAGCCACATTCTCCAGTTACGTTTTACCTCACACAAAGAAACAAAGTTAAAAAAATACTTAAAAGTAAAATACCGAGATATCATTGATTGATTTATTTAATTATAACTTGTTTATGATCTTGATTATAAAAAAAAAACAAAACATAAGGCATACAAACTGTGAAAGTACTGTAGTTGCCTATTCCAATTAGTTCATTATTTTTGATTTTTGTTGTACCCAATTTTATTTCTAACTTTCTTCTAATGTTACCTAAATTATTTATTTTCTGCGAGTGCCGTGCACTTCTATAAGTGACGAATTCACTATGCTTAAAACTGTAGAAGTATGTTTATGTATGTTCTTAGTCAGTAAGTCGTTGAAGTGCCATAAATATCTATATCTTATCTTCTATATCTTCTATACATATAATAAATCTGTAGAAAAATCTTTTTTGTACATCGAAAATATTTAAAAAAAAAATTGTCAGGGTATTAAAGTATAACCAACAAAACACATTTCGAGCATTTTTGGAATTTTTGTCTGTTTGTCTGTTTATCTGTTTGTCTGTTTCGATGACTAAGCATCACGTTTAATTTACGAAACGAATGTAGGTAACTTTTATACATAAATGTTGTGCGTAACTTGGGCTATTACTTAGTCTTTGTTTCATCGTAATCGGTGCTCTCTATCAAAAGATATAATTATGCATTTATAGTTTTCAAGAAGAACTTATCATTATAGTCAAGAATGAGACAAGCAACGACATCTATTGAACGAATATGGTACTTATTAATAAATGCCTTCACAAGATAACTTTAAATAAGTTACGATAGCAAAAGGTACGTAGATATTAGTCTAAATGACGCTGCTTTCAAAATCTACATAGCCTAAACCCTATAGTGTGTTTGATCGCTCATTTTTAGCAGTTTATCTTCGTCTTCCACAGATGGCGTTATTCATTTGATGTCATTTTCTGAACCGCGGTGTTATTAAATAAACATATGTTTCGTGAATAGTCAACAAATAAAGATTTACCAATTATACAGTATAAAAAGACAATTTTTTTTAAACTAAATTAAAATTAGATAAAAGCCACGACATATTTTTTTTGTACCGTGTGGGAATCGAACCTGCGACACGCAGTGCTACTGTTAATCGTCCAGCCACTGTGCCAAACATGTCTTTATATAGATATGGTGTGTTGTTAGCCCTATGTGTCGAGGCCGCGGTATTTCTTTCGAACAACCCGCAGTCCCGACGGGCGTCGGTCCTTGGGAGCCTCTTCAATGTTGCTGACAACCCTTCGACACGCGCGTGGAACACGAATGCGCCCCCATCGTCATAGGACGGACGAACGATTAACTAGCCCGTTACTCACCGTTCACAGGCCCGCGCCTACGGTGGCCGGAAGCCATCACGTGGCCCCCGATGCCCGGAGCATCTCCCGCGGCGGCTGGGAAGAGGGGTTGTGTCCCTCTTACGTTCCGCCACCTCTTTCGCTAGCATTACGGCTTCGCAGAAGGAGGTGACGGCGTTCGATTTCAGATTCGAAGTCCCAGATTCGATACAGGTACCTCTCGAAACAGCCTCTAATCCCCCTTTTTTTGTGGTTCGTAAATTATCAAATGACTCATCCCGCTCTGGGCGGAGCGGAAGAAAGTGTCAGACTTCTACTGACTAAAAACCACCAACGTTTCTTCTTAGCCCTTTGTGTTTCGGGGCTGTGGTATCTCTTAACCGTCAGCCCCGGCAGACGACGGCAACAACAATTAATGAGCCCCAAAGGACCCCTTAATTGTTGCTGACATATCTTTGAGGCGCGCGTGGAACACGAACGCGCCAACGACAGTGCCTGTCGACTATAATGTACCTGTTTCAAATTTATTCAAGATTCGTTCGGCCGTTCTGACGTGGTTGATTAACAAACACCCATTCATCTAATTTAGTATTAGACATGTACTTTGCATTACCCTCTTCTTATTTTCTACAGCGGCAGTAAGTTAACGCAGGGCAATGATTTAATGTACTTTTATCTAGGCGACGCATTTTAGTTTCTGACAAGCACGCGAACGAAGTCGCGGGCACAGCTAGTAAATAAATAAATTCCAAAATAATTAGCAGAATTCAAAAAGAGCTTTCTCGTGAAATTATGGTTTGTACTTTTAGACAAGAACTATTGCGTAATAGTCGCTTTCATAACAACTTCGTGAATACGTTAAACGTTAATCAATACAGTAGAAGAAAATCGCTTTTGAACTTAACTAAGTGTAGTTATATTTTGTTAGACTCAAAGAGCGAACTTCCGACCACAACGCGTAGGTATACAATTCATTAGTCGTGAGTGTACATGATGCAATATGACTAAAATAATACTTCGATATCAATTTAGCAAATTGACCATCAACTCAAATTGTATTCACATCACATACTATATTTTTTTTTATTATTTGCGTGTGATTATCAAAATTGCTATAAACTAGAGTGTAACCAGTACATAATAAAATTATGCTATCACACGTGGCTCCATACTCTGGACTGTGCCAGTTCAGTATGTGCTCTGTACCTGCCAGCAACCGGTCTGTTACTGTTTGTGCACAGCTTTAGTTAACCTTAAGATTTTAATAAGTTAAACTAAACAGTTCCCTGACTGTGCGTCCCTTTTTTTTTGAGTTTGGGAAATCATCAAATGACTCCTCCCGCTCTAGGCGGAGCGGAAAGGAGTGTCAGACTTCTACTGACTAAAAACCACCTGTGTTCCTTCTTATCCCTTTGTGTCTAGGGCTGCGGTATCTCTTTCGAAGAATCCGCAGTACATATATTTTTTTCCTTACAGGTCGGGTACCTAATAATGCGTAAATTATTTGGAAATACCGTCTGTGGCGTCACTATACGTGGTACTGTTAGTGAATAAGAAAAAATCCTTTGGAATATTTACAAACCTTTACTTTGACAAACAAAGACATCCCACAAATATATTCAACTGACGATTTGAATAGGATAATCAATTTTATAAACCGACTTCTAAAAAAGGAGGGGTTCTTCCCGTATTTTTTTATGTATTTTACATCAATGAGTCCATGCGTGATTTACGTGATTCTTTTTTCATTTGTCAGAGGAAACCTACGCAGTGGGTCATATCAATTTTATGAACCTTGTTTGAGCAGTTTGTGAGTTAGCTCCCTTTAATACGTAAAAAGTTTTAAATTGCTAATTAGACCCTTACTGATTCTCCATTTAAAATGAAACGGAATTCACCAGATAAATATATCAACTCATTTTCATAATTATTTTAATTAACATTGTATTCGTGTAATATTAGTATTATTATTTGTGATCAAGGACAGTTCTGAATCACCATCACATCGTCTGTTATACGCTTTACTACAATTTAGTAAAGTTCTAACAAAATAGCATGTATATCACTCCGACTCGTTTCCTGTAAGATTAACAATTAAATAAATACCCACATTATTAATGGCCATATTCTACAAAAACACTGAACGTGTGTAGTGTTATTTTAGTGAAGATTAATGACATGTGTCACGACTCTGGCCGCGCGCGACCGGTCGATCACTACTCACAACACATTTGTTTTGGTAACGCGACACATTGAAGACTGCTCAAATAAATATTTGTTCTGCTTTAAAATAATATGCGGAGGAATAACGTAGGAACGAATTAGTTTCTTCATGAATAATTTAGTGCGTTTTTTGTTTGAAATTGTTATACGTACGTACTTGGTACTTATTTATTTTGTCGCTACGGAGGAAAGAGAATGAACTTTCACTCTTTCTCTATCTGTAGTGTTTTTTTCAAACTTCATATTATTTTGTCCAGAGAATGAAGTTGAAAATTCAAATAATTTGACAGTTTTATTATCTTGCTAACATGATTGAAAAAATCAGCTTTTAGCGGATATATATTCACAAAAAAAAATATTTCCATTAAAATGCTGTCAAAAGTATAATAATAATATATTGTAAACATGAACACTTACCATTACCAACAGCCTACAGACACACGCAAGATACGCTCACCTCACTATGTGACAGCTGTACATAAAGGTGATGGCCGCGTTGTAGTGTTCGGGAACACTACAACGCGGCCATCAAACCGAGCGCTTTATAATACATTAGGTAACAATCAATACACGAACGCACGCAAGAAGAGATAAATATTTAATTTCCTCGGCAAGGTGTCGTCGGATCGCTCATTTCCGCAGAGATACGCGCGTAATCCCAGAGATTGATGCTACGCGTGCGTTTCAAACATCTATATTTTTCATGTTCGCTCAAACAGATTTTATTCGCAGCTAATGGTTTTTTGGCGGCGCGTTCTATCATAATTATTCCTTTTTGTTGTTACAAAATGATTTTACGAAGATTGCTGTCGAAATGTTTGCGTTAGTATAATAAGTCTTGAAACTAGATTAAATCTGCTTGACAAATATATTGTTTTAGTAGAGAAATTTTGAGATGTCAGAACTTTCGACGAAGATTTTAATACAATTGACGATCAATTGTTTAGAACGAGCGATCTCATCTGGTTCTCTTGGTGAGTAACTAAATAATGTCCAACATTTATCTATGTCTATCTGAGAGGATTGTATGAACATGCGGTAGCATTAAATTATAACATTGAACCGCACTAAATAATGTCTATAAATTAGAGCGCATTTCTTAACCCATGTGCACTGCGCGGCCATCGTGCGTCGATGTGTTGAGTACGCACGTGTGTCGGATGTGTAGCCGTGCCGTGTCACGTGTCGATGACGTCACGGATACAGACACATCCGGACACATGCGGCGCACTGCGCTTTTATTGTGACAACGATTTCTGCAGTGTTTGGTTTATCGAGTAGGATTATTTCGAGTGCCCAGATTATTATAGCCACGAATGTCTAGGAAAATAAGTAGGCATAATAAATAACGCTTGAATGTTAAGATAGGCAACTTCACATTAATTAAACAATAGGACTATAATTTCACACCTATTTTAAAATAATTCCTGCAATAAAACATTATTTCCTTTTCCCACGTTGTATGTAAATTACGACATTTCCTTATCAAAACATGAAACGAAAATTCACATATTGCGGTAACTAAACCTAATTGAACTCGACCACAATCCTCTCTGCCATAAAATAATTATTCCACAATAGGATGGCAGTGCCACGTATCATCCCTGAACCCTCGGCTACAAGTTTTGTTGCGCGATATTACACAAGTTGTAACAAAACGACACATTAATTCCGTATGTGGCGATATTTGTGTCGTACAAAAAGCGAGCGATACAATTTGCATTGTTCTTGTGGCGGGTGGCACGTACGCAAGAAAAGTTGGTGCCTCTGTACGTGTGTGTGTGTGTGTGAAATGTTGCAGGGTTGGACAGAAGGCGTACGACAGGAAATCTAGTTTCACGGATTGACACACTACGTACATTTACGCCCCTATACCCCGTAAGGCTTTTCGCACATGGGTCGTGGGCGTAGTTGTCTCGTGCGCGTATCGTAATTACGCTACGCGCACGAGACGCGGAGTGTTCTACAAACGAATCGTCGCGTAGACGTATCGTTTTGTAATATCTCAGTTGAAATCATGGCGCCAAGCGTACCAGATGTGTTTGGGGAATTTATTGACGACCTTACCTTCTCTTCAGACGAAGAGGATTTCTTGTCATTTGATTTCGTTAGAAGTAGAAAGCGACGTGCTCATTGGATCCATCCATACATCGCAAATAATTACAAGAAAAGATTATTTGTTGCTGCACGTGAACTAGTACGAACGAGTAATCACTTAATGAATATAGGCAAGGAAATGTTTCGATTATTCTCACAAATTCTATAACTTTTGCAGTATTCAATATAAAATTTATTTTTTTACGCCGTCATTTTTACGCCAGTACGCTACGACTATCGTAATGACAATGAACACCTCTTACGATACGCTGCAACACCGCCTCGTGTGCGGACTTGTTTGAACATGTTCCTGCTCGTATTGCTCTCGTACTACGCGCGTTCTACGATACGCTTACGATACGACGCCATGTGCGAAGGGGCTAAGAGTCCCCGCAGACTGCAGACTTTCGACCGATCCATCGGCCAACTGCTAAATCAGCATGGCGCTCTTAAACCGCGGGCATATTTGCCGATGCAATGGTTTAGTTGGCGGATAGTTCAGTTCATTATGTGAGCTCTTTTCAAAAGCCACCCCACCAACTAGCAAATTGTTCGAGCGCAGCCGACCGACAATTGGTTTGGTTTGCGCATTCGTCTCCAACCCGAGTGTATGCGCCAGCAGCCCAACTCGACTAAACTATCGGCCGATGTTGATGTCTACAGTCTGCGAGGACTCTAAACGACATCAAGTAACTCGACTTGCGACGTAAATGCTGTCAAGCGTCATGCGCGTGTTTCTCTTGTTTCTTCCTTTTGCGGTGTCTCGGGCTCGCTCTAAACAACTTCATTCTGTTGTTTCCACAGTCGCTGGCACAACATGGCGTGTGGCACGTAATTGTCAAACAGTTATAACAGTTGCATACGACAGATAAAAAATTACGCGCTCTATAACGATTCTAGTATACGGACAATAAAATTGTAAGTTTGTATTCAATTTGTCAAACATTCATTCCCCTAATTATCATACAACGGTAAATATTTGTCATCAACATTGTACTAAAGTTTGGGCATCGTTCAAAGCAGATCTTCTGAACCTCAATAAATATGTCATGTGTGATACTCTCTCATCAATTCTACTCATAAGAACTTACTTTTAGTGGTCTTTTGAGAACAAGTATTACATCGCCTGTTATTGTTTTATTATATTACAGTTGAATATCATTGGAATCGTGCCCGATTGAGGACAATAGGTTCGTGCAATGTAACGTGGACCTAGTGTCGTATCGCTGAACTGTCGCCAAAGAGCGTATGTTTGTGAACGTATCTATATGCATGTGTGTGTGTGTGTGTGAACAGTATTTACAGCTGACCTTTTTGTAATAAAGGTGAGTAATGTCACAAAATACCACTGCCGTTAAACACATGACTAGGGTCTTCAATATGTCAGCCAGTGATTGAACTGCTTGCGTTCATCCGTTGTGCTAATATCTCTTAATGCACATTTGCCTACCTCGATGTCTACCTCTAGTTGGAAGCACGACTACTGAGCATAAGATTCTGGGTTCGATTGTCGGGTCGGGCAATGAGTTATTAGATTTTTCGATCACGAATAACTTCGTAGCAGCCACGGAGTTTTACATTTGCCCGGTTAATGTCAATGGGCTCGACCTCTATTACATCATCATTCTCCCAATTCATTAGTGGTCGGCGCAGCATGTCTTCTTCTTCCATACTCTTTCATTACTCGTCATCTCATTTGTTTTTTCCTGCCATATCATTCTTTAGACATCCATTGTCTTTCTTCTTCTATTACATGGGACTTAAAAACATAACTGGCAAAATGTGTGTACGAAATACTCTAATATAATATGAGTTTCCTACGTGTCGGTGGAGGAAACCATCACTTATGTGAGAGTAATAACAGGCATCTGAAACGCATCAACGCTCGGCTCCACGACCTCAGTCTCGTGTGTGTACGTACGAAGGTACACGAACGAACGGTACCGCGATGTTCGGGAAGTCATTTGTACCGGAAATATACATAACAACGTAACTGCGTCTGGAACACGTTTGTTTAATAATATATTGCGGTAAGTGGCCACCCTGTTGAAGGGTTACGGTTTAAACTTCTGAATTCATAATTGTCTGGGAGGAGCTCTCACTCTGAACTTACGCATAGTATTGAAAAGGATGGTATATTTTCATATCTTAAACATACCAGAAATAACATATTTGGACCTCGTAATATATTTTATGCGCTCAGCTGTGCAGGTGCAGCGGTACAGGATCCCTATAGCGCACGCGATAATAGCCTCCTTTGATTGGATCCGGTTCTCAAATCGTGCATTTCGTCCAATAATCAGCAGTAAACGTTTACGTGGTTGCGGTAACATCGGAACGTCCGCGGAGGGTTCACAGTGCTTTTTAATTAACATTTAAATGAAAATCCACACAAACTACACATTAACATGCACGAAAGCTTTAAAAAACACAATTAATCCGCTGCAGTAATTTGATCACTGTTCTTAATAACTGGCACATTGACAATGCGTTCATTTTTACGATAATCCGTGTGGGGCCATAACGGCGGCGGTTGTTTATGTGTGGCCACCCCGTCGGCGATTACAGCGAGTTAACAGCGCGTTAACCACCTGATTGCACGTTACGTTGATTGGTTCCGAATCTGCGGGAGCCGGACACGAGTCTTGTGCAGTACAGCTTTCGTTATATATGTACATTATATTATATAGCTACTGCATCGAATACCAAACGAAGAATTTAGGTGTAATCTTAAAACTGCCTTTTAGCGAGTAATCTGAAGTGGTCAATCTGACCGGATTCATGCAGCTATCAGAATGTTTAGTATTAAATACACATTTTCATTAATGTAGTAAAATATAATTTCTTAAGTTAGACAAAGAATGATGTCACACGTCGTCAACATGACAGGTCTCAATTCTTGGTGGCCAGTATATAACAGTCCTCCGCCGCGATTCCTAACTGCCGCACTCCCGGGGCTGGCAGCAGCTGCTCCAAGTGTCTGCGCCATATAACGCCATCGTCAGTTCGCACTTCATAGTGCAGATTGCCAACACGACGCATTATCGTGCCGAACTCCCATCTTCGTCTCTGGTCGGAGTAGGCTCTGGCCTGCACTCGATCACCTACGGAATAAGCTCTGACGAGAGATGGTGTGTTCTCTGATCTGAACGCTGTCGGAGCAGTTGAGTCTCTGAACATCACGTGCAGCTTTGTTCTAACGTCCCGACTGAACATCAGTCCATAGGGAGTATGTCCATCCTGGTTTGGTGTGCGTCTGAGCCGAGTTTTTAGCACAAGGAGCTTATCCGTAAGGTTGCCTCTCTCCCCCTCCATTGCACGTAGTGCTTTCTTTATAGTTTGCACGTAACGTTCAGCCTGACCGTTAGTTGCTGGGTGGTACGGAGCTGACGTCAAATGTGTTACTCCACAGCTGGCAAGGTACGATTTAAATTCTTGTGATACAAACTGGCGTGCGTTGTCTGATACCAGTGTGTAAGGTGTGCCAAATGTGCAAAATAACTCCTTAAACTTAGCAATGCACCATGCACTCGTTGTGGTCTTTGTGGGGAAAACTTCAACCCATTTTGTGAATGCATCTACGACTATTAGAAGTTGGTGTCCTAGAACAGGTCCTGCAAAATCTATATGAATTCGTTGCCAGGGGCCGTTAGGTTGTTCCCAGTGGTGTAGAGGAGCTTTTGGTGGCTCATTCTGTTCCAATCGGCACGCTCTACAAGACTTTACCTTGTTCTCGATGTCCATGTCTATATTTTTCCAGTATATGTAGCTGCGTGCTAGCAATTTCATTTTCAGTATACCGATATGTCCCGCATGTAATTCATCAAGAACACAAGCACGTAAACTTTTGGGTATTACCACTCTGGTTCCTTTCAATATGCAGTTATCCTGGAGTGTCAATTCATTATCACCATAACCATATTGTCTTAATGAGTGACCTGTCTGTAGTGCTTGTAGTAATGTATTTAAGTCGTTGTCTTTTCTCGTTTCACTGGCTATAACTTCTGGTCGGATTTCTAAGATGTTGATCTGTTGCAATTGATACGCACAATGTTGGTCTATTGATGTTTCTTTTGCTATTTCAACTGGAAATCTCGATAGGTAGTCAGCGTTTGAATGTTTTACCGAAGCTCTGTATTCCACGTCGTAGTCAAATCCCGATAAAAAATGTGCGTAATGGAATAATCTCATTGTGCTTAGTGCAGGTAATGTCTGGTGTGGATGAAAAATCGAGGTAAGCGGCTTATGATCAGTCACTAATACGAATTTCCTGCCGTAACAATAGTGGAAAAACTTTTTAATGCCCCAGTAGATTGCCGTAGCTTCTTTGTCGATTTGACTATATTTCTTTTCGCTAGTTGAGAGTGACCTTGAGGCGAAAGCGATTGGCCTTTCTGAGCCATCTGGTAGTTTGTGTGACAGAACAGCTCCTAAGCCTGTCGGTGAGGCGTCAGTAGCTATCAGCGGTTTACCTGGGTCAAAATGGATTAGAACTCTGTCGCTCAAAATTTCCTTCTTTATGTTGTTAAAGCTTTCTTCACATTTAGAAGTCCAGTGAAAATCATTCTCTTTCTTTAGTAATTCATTTAAAGGGCTCGTTAAAGAGGCAAGGTTCGGTATAAACTTGTTGTAGTAGTTAGCCATACCAAGGAAGGTTCGTAGTTCGTTAATGTTTCTTGGTCTTGCTGTATTCGTGATGGCCTTGACTTTGTCTTTGTTCTTATGTAAACCCTCTTTATCTATTGTGTGTCCTAGGTAGTTAATATTACGTTTAAAAAAAATACATTTTTCTCTGTTCACGCGGAGGTTACTATCTTTTAGTTTTTGCAAAACTTGTCTTAGACGTGTTAAAAGTTGGTCTTCTGATGCTCCTTGAATTATAATGTCATCAAAAAAGCATTTAATTCCGTCTAGTCCTTGAAGTAACTGATCCATAAATTTCTGCCAAAGGCTTGGTGCCACTTTGACTCCAAACATCAAGCGATTGACTTTGTAAGTGCCTTTGTGTGTACTTAATGTTTGTAAAAGGGCGCTTTCTTCATCCATGACCATATTAAGATAGGCTTGGGTAATGTCTAAAGTACAGAAGTATTTGCCTCCGTTCATTTCCGCAAATATATCCTCAATTATAGGAATTGGGTATTGTTCATCTCTGATGACTTTGTTCAAGGTGACCTTGTAGTCTGCGCATAGTCGAATGCTCCCGTTTGGTTTCACAATCGGTACTATTGGTGTGCCCCAGTCTGATTGGTCTACTTTGGTAATCACCCCTTCTGCACACAGTCGTTCAATTTCTTTATCGACTTTTTCCTTTAAAGCGTACGGTATACGTCGTGGTTTTATAAATATTGGTCGTGTATTTTCTTTGAGATTTATATGAGCTTCGTAGTTGGGTATTTTTCCTAGGTCTGATCTAAAAACAGTTGATGAAAATTCTTCTAATATTTTATCAAGTTTGTCGGATTGTTTTGAAGTTCGTACAATTCTTAAATCTGCAATTTTCATATTAATTTCTTTAATCCAGCTCCTACCGAAAATTGGGTCAACGTTTTGATCGATTATGTAAAGTTTCCCGTTGAAAATCTGATCTTTATACGTCCCTTTGATGTATGTTACCCCTGTAGGCTTGATAATTTCACCAGTGTAAGTTCTCAATTTCGTATCAGTTTTGAAAATTTTATTTGGTATTTGTAGGCTTTTATATTGCTTGAGTGACATTGTTGACAAGGTCGCTCCCGTGTCAAATTCCATGCGTACTTGTTTGTTCTCAATTTTAACTGTGATCATATATTTGTCAGTTATTTCACTTTTTATTAAATTGATATCTCCAATACTATCGCAACTCGTGTTAAGAGTGTCATCTAGTTGATTGGTTTTTAGGTTCCGTTGTAAACAAACTCTTGCCAGATGTCCAATTTTCTTGCATTTCAGGCAAGTAGACTTGATGGCACCGCAATCATTAGATCTGTGGTCGTCTTTACCGCATCTGAAGCATTTTCCTTTTAAATCTCTTATAGTTAACGGAGATGATGAGGAAGAAGTTAACTTTATATTCTGTCGTGAGGATGATGGTCGTGATTCGATATCTCTACTTGTAGATTTTGTAATCTTGTTTACTGTGTCCAAATGTTTGTGCATGTCTGCGGATATTTTCATGTTTTCTGATTTTCCCATTTCCATGAATGTAGCAATTTGAACCAGTTTAGTAAAAGGTGGTGTATCTCTTTCTTGAAGAATTTTTGTTCGTATTTCACTGTCTTTTAGTCCGCGAATAAATTGCAGGACTAGGAAACTTTCTGAGGTAGACTTTTGACAGTTAAGGCACTTGAATTCGCAGTTCAAGGAATTTTTCTTTAATTCTGAGGCGTATGTTGCTATTGTTTCATCTTCACGTTGTGTGTGCGTAATAAATCTGTGTTGTAACGCCCATGTACTAGGCTTAGGATCTATGTAGTCGTCTAGAATCTGTGTGAGTTCTATAAAGTTCATATCAATTGGATCCTCCGGAGAACATAAATCATGTAACTTCTCATGTAATTCGGGTGATAATGCAGCAAGAAAGGTGTACACTTTTATTTGAGGATCTTCGATTTTATTGAGCAAGAAAAATACAGTTAGTCGTTTCGTAAAGTTTGCGAAGGTCTCTTTTTCTTGAAAAGGCTGGAAATTCATTTTTGGCCCTCGTTCTTGTTGTTTATTCGTACTCATGGGTGATGCTGATGTTTGTAGCTGTGTGTTATGTCGATTTTCTCTATTTTGCAATATGAGAAGTTTCGTCTTTATGATGACACATTTTCTTCAAAATCGTACCTGGTTTCTATCTCTTGGTCTAGTTGTTCGTCTCGAGTTTCTAATTCTATTTCATGCTGTATTTCTTGTAATTTGTGTAACGTTTCTTGAAGCGATTGTAGTCTTGACTCTGTTTCTTCGTATGGTAAAGTTTCTTGGGTGTTAACGTAGTTTTCAAGTTTTGTGATTAAACCTCGCAATGACGCGCGAGTTCTCTTATTTTTTTTAATATCATTAGTCGACATCCTCGTCGCCAATTATTAAATACACATTTTCATTAATGTAGTAAAATATAATTTCTTAAGTTAGACAAAGAATGATGTCACACGTCGTCAACATGACAGGTCTCAATTCTTGGTGGCCAGTATATAACATTTAGTGTGGATGATTATGATTTTATTAGACACTAGCGGACGTCACCTGCGTAGTTCCCGTTCCCGTGGGAATACAGGGATAAAAAGTAGCCCATATCACCCGCGGATAGTGTAGCTTCCCAACGGTGAAAGAATTTTTGAAATCGGTCCAGTAGTTTTGGAGCCTATTAGTTACAAACAAACAAACAAATCTTTGCTCTTTATAATATTAGTGTAGATTGCAGAAACTGTAAACGGTCAATGTTGAGGTTTTAATAATTCAAAAAAAATAAATGGTCAATACTGGACCCAAGGGTCCAGTGGCGAGCGGGTCCAGTTGACCAAAGACTCTTAACACGAATATCTTCAATTTAGACAATTGTTAGTCAGCCTTACACATAAGTCGATAATGTTCAAGTATTAGCCATTAATAATATTTGGAGTACAGTTACAAGTATCACCGAGAATACTGAGATATTGAATACGGGAAATTTTTCGTGATTCCCGAGTGCCGGGCGCCATGACAACTAAGTTCGTACCTGAGAGCTATTTCTGTAATGAGATCATAGCTCATAACATTTCCCAGCTCTTGTTACCAGAGAGTGCTTAGATTTTTAGCTGTTTAATATTATCTAGACCGTAACAAGATTACTCTAATATCAGTAACTATAATGCGGTTAAAATTGAATATTATGATACCTAGGTTGTTAGCTTATTAATAACAGACTTATTTAAATATTATAATACTAGCTGTTCCCGGCATGCGTTGCAATGCCCTTTTTCCTACCTACTACCTGCCTGTGTACCAACTACCTACCTACCTACTACCTACTACCCTACCTACCTACTACCCTACCTACCTACTACCCTACCTACCTACTACCCTACCTACCTACTACCCTACCTACCTACTACCCTACCTACCTACCTACTACCCTACCTACCTACCTACTACCCGACCTACCTACTACCCTACCTACTTACTACCCTACCTACTTACTACTCTACCTACTACTCTACCTACTACCCTGCCTACCTACCTACCACTTTCTCACCTTTAAGGCGATCTTCACACTGCCCCGCATCATGCTGCATATTGCGTGTCGACGCACCTGCGCGCGTTCCTGCGGGAGTGCAGATCTGCATCATCGTGCGGGTTTTTTGCGCACTCACGCGCGTAGGTGCGTTTTGTAGATTTACGCACGGCGGCTCTCATTTATTCGCCGTTCTCTGTTTCCTCCCATTGTTTCACCTTCTGCGCTCTGTCACTGTATTCATCACATTTCATATTCCAGATAGCTGGGTGGTTTTCGATTTCGAATATAAATCGATCGATATCGAGATCCATTTTCAAACACACACGTCACGCCCATTCAAAATCACGCGCGGCACTGCGGGATTCGGTGTGCCATACCTTGCGTCTCGCCCCGCACCTACGCGCGGGGGTGCATGTTTCTCCGCGTGTATGCGCGTGATCCGCATGAACGCGCGTGGATGCATTTTCTGTGTGTTAGACTGTGCGTGTTTTCCATACAAACGGAGATACTTACAAGCAACGGTAGAACACGCATCCACGCGCTACGCTGCATCATGCGGGGCAGTGTGAGAATCGCCTTAAACCTTCTCTGGACTTCCACGAATAATTCAACACTATAATTAGCCAAATCGGTCCAGCCGTTCTCGAGTTTTAGCGAGACTAACGAACAGCTATTCATTTTTATATAATATAGCTGTACCTCGCGTGCGTTGCAATGCCCTTTTACCTGCCTACGTACCAACTACCTACCACCTACCTATTACCTACCTACCTACATACTACTAATTTCTCACCTTCTCTGGACTGCCACAAATGTTTCAAAACCAAAATTAGACAAATCGGTCTAGCCGTTCTCTAGTTTTAGCGCGACTAACTAACAGCAATTAATTTTTATATTATACGCAAACACCATTTGAAAAATCGTTTTTCTATTGGGAAAGAAACAGTAATTATTTGTGATTATTGTGATAATGTCGTATGGTCTGTTTGAAGTTGTCATTCGTTGACTGAACAACTGAACGTCACTCAATTGTTTTGCCTTCCCGGAACCTCTCCACTAACACTTGAACTTTATGGGTACGGTATTAAAGCTCAAATTGATTTTACGTTTTAGTTAGAAAACGTTTGTATGGGAAAAAGAAAAGGGCTGTTTTTAGGGCTTTCCCGGCCATTATTCGAATTTTTCTCGCCGTAAGAACCATCCTTGAACTTCAACGAACATTAAAAAAAAAAAATCAGCCAAATCGGTCAAGCCGTTTTCATGCCAAGTCGTGACAACGGAAAACGGGTTTCATTTTTATATATATAGATAGATTTACACTGCTCCGTTTGTCTAGTGGTTGCAACTTCGCAAGTCTTGTGCGACGGCTAAGTAAGAGGTTGTGAGTTTGATTTCCGGTTCCGTCAAAGTCGTATAAGTTTTTATATCATGAATTTCTCAGTAGCAGCCACTGAGTTTGGATCTGGTCCCGGTCGATGGCAACATAACTACTTACACATCAGCTTAACCATCAGGGGATAACAAGCGTGATACTTTAAACATTTTATTTTCACTCTGAAAACCAGACCCAGTACGTGAAAATAATTGACAAGTCCTACTCATCATCTGCCTAGCCTTTTCCCAACTATGTTGGGATCGGCTTCCAGTCTAACCGGATGCATATGAATACTAGTATTTTACATGGAGCGACTGCCTATCTGACCTCCACAACCCAGTCAATACTAGGTAATACGATACTCTTTGATAAGACTGGATGTCAGAATTTCAGGTCACTGACTACCTGTAACAGCTTAACGTGCTTTCCGAGGCACGGAGGAAACTCGGTAAGTAATGCGCGGTCACCCATCCACAGACAAGCAAGCGTGGCTTAACCTAAAGATCGCTCCTTGACAAGTCTTACTGTTTGTGGATATTTTCAGTATGAACTCTCGAGTTGAACAAAAATTAAATGCAGTGTTTGCGTGAAGTTCGAATGTTGTAATGTAGAACAAAGGTCATAAACAATCCCGTCGGGGCTGCGGGTGTTCGCAAGAGATACCGCGGCCTCGACATGAAGTGCTAAGAAGGAACATGGGTGGTTTTTAGTCAGTAGAAGTCTGACACTCACTTTCGCTCTGCCCAAGAGTGGGAGGGGTCATTTGATGATTTTCCACCCACCATAAAAAAAGGTCATAAACAATGCTTACATTATTTTTACTAAACGAGGACCTAGATTAAACACCATGTGTAGTACACACACACACACACACGCGAGACACGCACACAGGAGATATTACCACAAATCAAAATCAGTCCATCAGACTCTTATTAAAAACCTTTAAATGAAGTTTAATGAAATACTTTGTAACAAACATAAACGCACACAATGCTCGCGACACATTTGGAAAGGAAACAATAACTCGGTCGGGTCAGCACTGAGAGGGCGACGCGGGGGGTGGGAGGGGAGGGATCGGGGTGTAGCTCGTAAAACAGTTTATTTGGCCAGTGGCACGCACACCTGTGCGTAGTGTGGGCTTAATACTGTACACTGCGAATGAAAATGCTTTTATATTATTTTAATATTATACTCGCAATCCAAGGAAAGAATCATCTTTTCAGATGAAAAACACACGAGCATTCGTGAAACATAACACTAGTATTCACTGGGCGTATAGGTAGCTATATGCCTCATACGGGCTGGTGTATTGTGTTGGCGCACTGTGCACGTACCTTCGTTCCATTCCACGCAACACTGTATTTAAAAAGAATCGCGTATTTTTTCACATCGTTAACCCGAACGGATTTGCGCTGCAGACGTACATAACATAACAACGTCGCTGTGCGATACAACTGTTAGCTGGAAACGTTACCTAGGAATACAACAGAAGGGCTATCTATACTTAATATTATAATGCTGAAGAGTTTGTTTGTTTGTTTGGTTGAACGCGCTAATCTCAGGAACTACCTGCTGTTAGAACTGAAAAAAATATATATATTGGATAGTAGATTTATCGAGGAAGGTTATAAGCTATATTGTGACGCAGACGAAGTTGCGTGGGTCAGCTAGTCTCTTATAAATGGAAGGGGCTCACAAGGGCCGTCACCCGTCGGGGCTGCTCCTTGTTCGAAAGAGATACCGCGGCCTCGGCACAAAGAGCTAAAAAGGAACATGGGTGGTCTTTAGCCAGTAGAAGTCTGACAATCCCTACTGCTCTGACCAGAGCGGGAGGAGTCCTTTGATGATTTTCCACCCCCCCAAAAAAAAGGGCTATCTTTTATAGATTGTATCAAACTGGCGCCAGAGGATAGTAACTAATCGCCGACCGTCGACCAGTGAAATATTCGGTGTGGTACTACGGCGGCCGATACCACAGATACCGCGCATCGCCGCTTTAGATACCGGCCGTGCGATACCGCGCGATACCACGAGATCGGCGGCCGATACCGCGCGAATATTTGCAACGCTTTACGTCTGTACCCGGGCCATTGTGCGCGAAGCCATCAAGTAACAATTAGTGTTTATCTTACAACTATTGTTCTCCGTAATTTCTAGTCTTTGGGGATGCCCATAGACTAGAAATGAGGGAGAACAATAGTTTGTTTATTGATTAATTATGAACTGTCTGGGAAATTAATAGAAGGGAACGGTTTTAGAAGGCAAGTAAATTACAGGGATGTTTATAATATTATAATGATAAGCTGAAAATGTTAGTATAACTTGTAATTCAAAAGTTATAACATGTTGAAATATAATATTGCTAATAATATACGCTGTTTTCTTTATAATTGAACTAGAGTTTCTTTTAACATTAAGACATAAAGGTATAAGGAAATTCCTTTTTAAAATATCCCTTACACACAAAGGAGGTTAATTTAAAATGGCGTCTATCAGGCAACTATAGCCTCCACGTGAACGATTATCTCCTGGAAACGTAGCATCGTATTACGAACGACCTTCAAACTGCGTCAAGAATCCACCCCACTACGTACACATAGTTGTGAACAGGCTATATACGCAGATGATGTACTAACTACTAATACCGTTATACACCAAAACTGTGTGCAGTAGGTAGTGGCGCGAGTGCCTATCCAAACCATTTGGGCCACTTGCCCAAAATCTTCCACCTGCACACAAGTTGCCATGGCTGACCTAGAAGTCTCTAAACCAGGGCTGCACAGACCGTGGCCGGCCGGCAGCATATGTCTGCGGCCCGCCAGCAAAAATATTCCCTCGTACATTTGAAGGAAAATATGGCTGAGGTTTACAAATAATATTAGGCACATAATTTGAATCACGCGCGTTACTAAGTGGGTTCACTGTTCAGGTGCATGATGCGGAAATGTTCGTGCAACTCAAAAATCCTGATTGGTTGTGTGATTTGGCGTTTTTAGAAGGCCTAACAGATCATTTGAATGTTTTGAATGCACGGCTTCAAGGCAAACATCAACTGCTATCTCAGCTATACCTACACTCGTGTTTCATCCGTCTTTCCAGTGCAAGCTGGGTCTTTTTAGATTTTTATTATCCGAGATTTTCCAAATTACAAGAAAAAAAACTGAAAAAATCGTTAATCTTAGCTTTGTCGAACCGTTGGATATTTTGATACAAAGTTTTCGTAAACCATTTTCTGAGTTTTAGAAACTTAAACCTCTATTCGACATAATTAGCAATCCTTTCACCATTTTAGCTGAAAATGCTCCAGAGTCAATCAAAATAATCAAGACTTTTGCATCAAATTCAATTAAGGAGAATTGCTGAACTTTTACAGCTGCATTCATAAAACTAAATACGAAGAGTCACTAGCGTAGCGTCGTGAGGGCGGACCCCTTCGGCACATTTCAGGGGGCCCCAGAGAGCGGAGCCAGGCAGTGTCAGGTCAAGGTTATCAGATCATAGTATAATGACTATTGTAATCGGGACCATGTTGCAAAAATAAAGGACAACCAAGCAGTGGTGTATTTTCCTTACTTCAAGCCACTGTCCTGGGGCGGCTTTTCGAACTAGCCCTATGTAAATATTTCGATCAGCCGCATGTCACTAAAATTTTCTAGCTCGCTACGCTCGCTCTTACTGCCGTGTTTTCTGAATTGTCCGATCCTTCAATGCGTTAGTAGTAAATGCAAGTAAAATATGTATTTTTAACAATAAAATGAAAATCAAATAGTATAAATTACCTTTCTGATGGGGAAAAATTTTCGAGCTCGCTTCGCTCGCTCTTGCATTTTAGTGCCCTCTTATCTGAAGCTTCATGCATAAATCGTAAAAAAAAACTTCTTTGTGAATTGTTGAAACGGAATGTAATTTTAACGACGTGCGCAGTGTAACATTTTCAAATAATATAAAACTTGAGTTTGTGCTAACTTTCTTGACTAATAAATGAAAATAGAGGGGCGGCCAAATTAGAGTGGGCCCCGTTAGCAATTTTACGAATGTTAAAAAGATTCTAAGCGTAATACAGTGCCTCGCTTCAGGCTAGTAGGTATATTATTTTTGTAATTAAATTTTTGGCAATTTTATGTTTTTTTTTATTTGTGCTGGTGGCCCGCCATTAGTTTATCATTTACCCAAGTGGCCCATGGTCTCAATAAGTCTGTGCACAGTGTGCACCCCTGCTCTAAACAGACTCCGGGCACAGTTATATAGGCCGGAGCAAGGAAAACCTGTTCAGGTGGAGATTCATAGATGACTCTGCCCTGGAGTGTAAATGTGGTGTTGCCCCACAGACTATGGGGCACTTGATATCGTGTCCAGCCTGTCCTGTTGCTTGCACATCACAGGAGCTGATGGAGGCTACTGAAAGTGTTAAACTCGTCGCCAAATTTAATGCCGACTCAATTTAAATGGTCATCGACACGCTAAGAAGAAGAGGTACTGGGTAATAATAATACCCCTTGGTAAGACTATATACGTCAGTATGTCAGACTTGCAGGCCACTGACTACCTGATACGATTGTCAAAGATATTCAAATTCAGCCAGGACCAACGGCTTGACATGCTTTCCGAGGCACGGAAGAAACTCGCTGTGTAAAGGGTGGTCACTCATCCGTAGACCAATCTAAGCAAGCGCGGCATAACCTGGAGATTGAGCCGAGCGGCTGTTACTATCTAGCCACAAAGATGAACTGTGTGAACGATAATAATATGGCTAGAAAGGAGGTGACATGACGAAAAATAGAGAAGTATGGAAGAAGAAGACATGTTGCGCTGACCACAAATAAATTGGGATGAGGGCAGGAGAATGATGATAATGATGCTGAACTCCTCGATAACGATAAAGTAGAATGAATTACGGCTGAATGAAAAAAAGGCTTAATACGAGAACATCACTTACATTACTATTGAATAGTCGGAGAAAAGATAGACAACCTAAAACTAACACAGACACTTATAAAATTTTGAAGGTCACATAAAAACAATCGATTTTGAAGTTTACTCAGTTTTATTTATTTATTTATTTATTTTACTATTTATGTACACACAGTAGACAGCACAGGAAAAATATCATAATATAACATATAAGTACAAAGGTACTGCTTATTTCACAAGAAATTTCTGCCAGCAGACCTGCAAAAGGAGAAATGAAAAAAGAAATGTAGACTATAGTGTGTGAGAAGCGGAAAAGAATTCGGTGTTTATGTCTTAACTAACTTAACCTATATAATAATAAATACACATATAAGTACATAATAATATATACGTATATAAATACACAATGCTAATACATATAAACAAATAAAATACATATATACATGATAGAAATCACAATAAAGAGGAAAGGTAATATTCTTTCACTCTGGCTTTGAATAGTGAGATAGTCTTCAGGTCCCGAATGCTAGGCGGAAGTGAGTTCCACAACCTTACAGCATGGACAGAGAAGGAATAGGAGTAATAGCTGGATTTGTGAGGAGGGGATTTCAGTATGGATCTAAGGTGAGATCTACACGGAGCGTCAGTGGAGCGGGCATAAGAAAAACGCTCGCGCAGGTAAGAAGGATAGGACGGGTTGTGTAGGATATTGAAGAGAAGACATGGGATCCTAGTGTTCCTGCGAAGGCGGATTGGGAGCCACTTGAGTTCTTTGCGAAGGTGAGAAACGTGGTCATATTTACGGAGACCATAAACAAAGCGAATACATACATTTTGCAAGCGCTCAAGCTTATTTAGTAGCTCCTCAGTAGCATCCAGGTAGCAGGCGTCGGCATAATCTATTATCGGCTGAATAAGCGTTTGAGCCAAGTTAATTTTAGTCTTTATAGGCAGGAGACTCTGAAGGGATTTCAGTGAGTGAAAAGAAAAGTGTACTTTACGACTGACCTCGTTGACCTGAGCTCGCCACGACAGATTGGAATCAACAGTTACACCCAGATCTTTGGCGGTATCCGTATAGTCGATGCGAACACCATCGAGGTACAAAGGCATCAAGGATGAAACAACAGCCGCACCACGAACAAATCGGCTGCCTATGACCATGGCCTGGGATTTGGTTGGGTTAATATGCAATCCAAATGACTTAGCCCAGGCGCTAATACAAGCTAGGTCATGATTCATAGCAGCAATGGCGGAATCCGCATCAGCAACAGTGAAATGCCGGTAGAGCTGCAAGTCATCCGCATACAGATGGAAATTGGAAGAGATAACGCTGGCAACCATGTTAATAAAAATTGAAAAAAGAAGAGGAGAGAGAACGCTACCTTGAGGAACACCCTCGGTTAGACTGCACCAATCAGAGAAAATATCATCAAGGCGGACACACTGAGAGCGTCCCCGAAGATATGAATTAAACCAGGCTAAAGCAGAAGAAGTGAAATTTAAAGATTTGAGGATACCAAGCAGAATGTCGAAATCCACTGAGTTGAAGGCACTGCTGAAATCAAGAAGTACAAGAACGGTAAGTGACTTACACTCCATTGCCCAGCGGATATCGTCAGTCACTTTCAAGAGTGCAGTGACAGTACTATGACCCGGTCGGAAACCAGATTGAAAAGGGGATATTAAAGAGTTGGACGACAAGTAACATGCTAATTGTTTATGAACTAAATGCTCAAAAACTTTAGAAAGAAATGGGAGAATAGAAATAGGTCTAAAGTGGGATAGCGAAGATGGATTGTTAGTTTTAGGTAAGGGTATAATGTGGGCCTGCTTCCAAACCAAAGGAAAAGAGCTAGAGGAAAAAGAATGATTAAAGATGTGAGTAAGAACAGGAAGTAAAGAGGGAAGGATAAGAGTAACCATTCTTGAACACAGTTTATCGTTACCGACTGCAGAAGATGTTATCGCAAGAACAGATTTCTTAACATCATCCTCGGAAACATCGCTAAGGTTAAAAGGAATACATTGTGGCAACGGCAATCTGGATAGGCTCTCTAGGGTCACAGCTTTGACAGATGAATCGAGAGAAAAGGGAAGGAAAGAGAAATGTTTATTGAGGTCGTTGAGGTCCACATCTTTGCACTGGTTGGTAGGTGATTTGCCTATGCCTACAGACTTGAGAAATTTCCAAACATCGGAAGAACTACGGTTGTTAAGTTGGTCGTGAAAAAAGCGTCTCTTGGCATCTTGACACAGACGACTGCAGCGATTGCGTAGTGATTTGTAATAAGAGAGATTCAGCTCTGATGGTCTGCGCTTATATCGACTCTTAGCTTTATCTCTTCGTGCCATAAGCTCTTTAATTTGTGTGGTAATCCATGGAGCAGGGTTATGTCTCACTTTGACACGTCGAATAGGAGCATGTTGGTCAAACAAGTCAAGAACTTTTGTGTTGAAATTCCGTACCTTCTCTTCGATATTTTCCGCTAAGACCAGAGAAGACCAGTCCAGATTGTTGGCATCATGCTGCAAAGCCTCCAGGTCTATGCCTTTGTAGTTACGCAGATATAATAGCTGAGGCTTACGCTTAGGAACGCGGATGCGATACGACAAATAAATGAGATCGTGGTAGGAGAAAGTAGCAGTAAGTTGACCGTGATACTTAACATTATTAGGAGAAGAAACAATCATAAGGTCTAGACAAGAAGGTGAACAATTAGGAAAATAGTGAGTTGGAGAGAGAGACAATACTTGAAGATTAAAAGAAGACAATACGGAGAGGAGTTTGAGAGAACGAGCGTCGTTTTTAATCAAGCAAGTATTAAAGTCACCCATCAAAATTACGTGCTCGTATAACGGACAAAGGTCACTGAGAGTGGAGTCAAGGGAATCGAAGTAGTCAATATGTAGATTGGGACTATAGAGCACTGCAAGCAAAACTTTGGTATGGTGAAAAGAAATTTCTAAAAACAAGTATTCAGCCGATTCAGAATATCGTGAAGGAGATGAGCTGACCACCTTGTAGGGTAAATCAGCACGCAAGTATATAGCAATACCTCCTCCACCCTTGCCAGTTCTATCATTACGGATCAAAGCGAAGCCAGGGAGAGAAAATTGAGTAGAAAGGAGTGAAGGCTTCAAAAAAGATTCCGAAATTAATAGGGCGTCCAGGTGAGCACTGCTAAAGGATGCCAGAAGATCAGGATAGTGACCAGGAACACTCTGAGCATTAATGTGTGCTATATGTAGATTCTTAGGGTCATTGGAGAAAAGAGAAGAAATTTTGTCGTGTAAAGTAAGTGGTGAGGAACAGTCACTGTCCGCACTAACAAAACTATCAGAGGAAGAACACGAGAAGAAGCTGTCGTTAAGATCAGCTATATCTTCCATTAAAATATATAAATATAATAAATAATATAAATATTAATATACCTAAAATTAAATAAAATTAAAAAAAAAAAAATTCAAAGTATAGGTTTCCCAACTAAAAGAAAAACCACCCCAACTTGCTAGTATATTGGCAGAAATTTTACACCATATTTATGCTACACTAAGATTAAATGTTATACTAAGATTACACTCAAGTTAAACGTTTAAACGATTGAAAGTAGATCGAGAAGAACGTAAAACGAAACGTATTGAGTGACAATAAAATGAAACTGACAGCTGTCGACAGCTGACGTTTTGGCCGTCAACAGACAGGCCACAAATGACAACAATCGAGTTCAATCGACAATACCGGCCATAAAACAATTTCTAAAGAAATAAAAATAAAAGATTCGGCGGTGAAGAGAATAAAATAACTTGTTCAACCACCGGCAGAAGAAACAAAATGATTGCATTAATGTAAATAGACTGCACAACGGTATCAACATGAGTTACTTGCGCAGACGCGTCTTTCTCGATCTCTTGCCAGGAGTAGCCGTCGTTGCGATATTAGGTGACCCAAGTTCTTCGGACTGTACAAAATCCTCCGTGTCGGCTGCAGTGCACGGGAATTTGGCAACAAGGTCGTGAAGTTCGCTTGCCATTTCGATCTTGTGACGGGATTTGTCTGGGCAGATAATGACAATCTTGCCCTCCATGGACCAGCAATTTGGCATGCCGAAATGCTTACGAGCGGCCGCAAACACTCGATGCCTAGCTTGAGTCAAGAACTCGGAGATGGTGATTCCAGTACCCTTGAGATGTTTCTTGTTATCCCATACAAGTTGCCGGTGCTCCATTTTGAAGAAACGTACTAGTATGGGACGGGCTTTCTGCTGAGAGTATCCGAGTCTGTGACAAACATGGATAATATTCTTTTCCCCATTTACCTCGGGCAACTTAATTTGGTTGTTCAATACATTGTTGACAATGACAAGCAAATTTTCATTATTCTGCTCTGGGACACCATGGAACAGCAGGACTTTTCTACGCATGGCAGTTTCATGCCTATCATAACCAGCAGCAAGCAGCTCAATTTGAGATTTTAATGCGGATAGTGCTTGACATACAAAGAGCTTGAACTCGGTAAACTCACGTGCGATAGATGCAACATCTGGTGAAGCTGGTGTGGTGGTAGAGGAAGCCTGCTGCAGCTTCGCTTCATAATCATCCATTCGGGACCCAAATAACTGTTGGAGTTCATCCAGGCTGGCAGCAAGTTTTGTGTCCATGATGAAGTTAAGTGTCAGTGAACCAGGAACAGGAGATAGAGACTTGATAACAATAGATAGCAAGTGTGGGGGGGCTTAATGTCAAATAAACTTGTTTATATCATTAAAAACTATGAAAATCTATTTTTAAGGAATTATTTATTGAAGAGGCCAAAAAAAATTGTGTTGTCACTATGTCTACCCACAAAGGAAAAAAAAAAGAAAAAAAAAACGTTTTCACGTTCATATTTGAATAGATGATTGAAATTCTTCTTTATCTTGCTATTGAAGGGTGTCGTTATCCCTAAAACAAAGAACCAAACTATTTTATTATTGGTAAGATTTTAGTGAATATCACTCATACTGTGCGTAAGAAGTTTCGATCTAAAAACTGACCCGTACGTTTCGACATACTCTACCAAAGGTATATAAGACATGGCACTGTTTATGACTTTGGTGAGTGTAAATTGAAATAATTCTATCACCAAGTCTTTTCTTTACACGAACGAATCCAACGTCCTTTTACTTGGTCGTCCTTTAATTATGATTGTTTCTGCTAGCAAAAAATAGAGGCGCTACGCCGCGCAAGTCTTGCAAATTGAAACTTCATTTAGTTTCCATCAATATCGGGAGTTTTTCTATAAATACCATTGTATGTACTTAACTGTAGTTTGACTTCTTTGTGGCCAAGGCTTGTACCTTGATAATTTTTCATAAGCACCCTATTTAGCATAAAAAAAAGCTGTCAGTCAAAATGTATAGAACCAGTTTTATTTTAATTACCGGTGAAACGATCGGGGTTCAAATTTGACGGCACGGTTGGCGCAGTGGCTAAGCGATTGGACTGCTGCGCTGCGTGTCGCGGGTTCGATCCCCGCACGGAACAAATATTTGTATGGCCTGCAGATAGTTGTTTCGGGTCTGGGTATTTGTGTATGTGACTTTATATGTTTGTAAACGCACCCACGATACAGGAGAAATTCCTGCAGTGGGGCAACGTTATTAAAAAAAAAAAATCATTTAACCTATAAAATGTAAAAACCGCCTTTGCCGACCGTGGTACGGAACCCTAAAAACAGTATAACACAGTACAACCTATGGGTAGGAGTAGTATATTATTGGGCGTTCTACTCCACCTTCCGTTCCATCGGCTCACTCCGTTCGCCTCGTCACTCTCGGTGGAGTAGAACGCTCAATAATATAAATGAAATTCTAAATACTGGTTCAGCGCCTATTCCACCCGATTGTTCTCGTTCCTATTCCCTATTCGCGTTTTAAAACTAGTCATACCTGCCGTTCCTTCGTTCACCTCAGTCAATTTCAGCGTGAACGTTCATACTATTAAATGAGACTAAATATAGGAGGGTACGTTTTGACGACTCTTTTTAAGAAACATGAATAATTGGCGGTCCTGAAAAGAACCTTTTGTGAGCACGTTAGACGCTTGATGTCTGAACGAACAAGGGCAGTCACTTTATGAACCGCTACCCTAAAATTCAGGACAGATTGTCTCATGTCTCTTCACAAAGCAAGAAATAACATGCACCCACAGGCACACGTACATTCTATTTCTATGACCCCAGATTGGGCACCAAGGACATCTGAACTTTAGGATACCGTAAACATTAAACTAAAATTTGGAACAGATTGTCTCATGTCTCTCCACAAAATTAGAGATAGCGCATAACCACATAGGAAACACACTTACTCCTCTTAAGTGACCAGATTGGCTCGAGGACATCCAAATTTTAATTTAACGAACAAGGGCAGTCACTATACGAACCGATATCCTAAAATTCAGGACAGATTGTCTCATGTCTCTTCATAAAGCAAGAAATAACATGCACCTACAGGCACACGTACATTCTATTTCTATGACCCCAGATTGGGCACCAAGGACATCTGAACTTTAGGATATCGTAAACATTAAACTAAAATTTAGGACAGATTGTCTCATGTCTCTCCACAAAATTAGAGATAGCGCATAACCACATAGGCAACACACTTACTCCTCTTAAGTGACCAGATTGGCTCGAGGACATCCAAATTTTAATTTAACGAACAAGGGCAGTCACTGTACGAACCGATAGCCTAAAATTCAGGACAGATTGTCTCATGTCTCTTCACAAAGCAAGAAATAACATGCACCTACAGGCACACGTACATTCTATTTCTATGACCCCAGATTGGGCACCAAGGACATCTGAATTTTAGGATACCGTAAACATTAAACTAAAATTTGGGACAGATTGTCTCATGTCTCTCCACAAAATTAGAGATAGCGCATAACCACATAGGCAACACACTTACTCCTCTTAAGTGACCAGATTGGCTCGAGGACATCCAAATTTTAATTTAATCAATTCAAACAGAGAGCACTATCTTACACATTAACGAACAAGGCAGTCACTATACGAACCGATATCCTAAAATTCAGGACAGATTGTCTCATGTCTCTTCACAAAGCAAGAAATAACATGCACCTACAGGCACACGTACATTCTATTTCTATGACCCCAGATTGGGCACCAAGGACATCTGAACTTTAGGATACCGTAAACATTAAACTAAAATTTGGGACAGATTGTCTCATGTCTCTTCACAGAGCAAAAAACAGCATACACCTACAGGCACACGCACATTCTATTTCTGTGACCCCAGATTGGGCACCAAGGACATCCAAATGTTAATTTAATTAATTCATACAGCTAACACTACCTTACACGTTAACAAACAACTACTGCAGTGGCTCACTTGCTCTGCTGTTACGAGTACTCTGCGTTGCGCTTGATTAAAAGATGCTTTCACACTCATACAATCGCCTTCGAAACGGTTTATGCATCGTCCCGTGGTCAACTATTGTACTCTTTGTAAACCGCCTGACAACGACGTCGGAAACGATCGTGTTAAGCTTTTACGGTATAGGTGTAAGTGGTTCTTTAGAATCTCAAAGATTGCAAAATTACATTGTGCAAATTTGCAGTGTTCGAACTTTGTTACACGAGGTGTATGTATGAGTAATTTCCACATATTCAACAATTACACTGTAAGATGATCGCCGTGCAAGTTGCAGTGTCTGATTAAAATTGGTCTTTTATAAGATTTCCTATCCAATGGAATTAATTTAAATAGAGGATGTCCACCAGTTTTGATAACTTTGCGTATTATTCAAAAATTTAAAATACTTACCATATTATTATCATCTTTATATACTTTTGAAATGTCCTTGTTTAACCCATGTATCGCAAAAAACGATTTGATTTGATTTATTTTATAATGTTTCATAATACTCGTAAATTGTTAGATCTTTCAATCTAGGAATTGTTTGAAAGATGAATCTTAATATCAGTACCTACCGAACTTTTGCATGAAATGAATATAAAAGGTTCGTTTTAGTCGTTAGATGATATTACTTAAACTAATTTCAAGTTTTACTGCAACATATTAGCGAACTAACTTTTTAACGCGAGTTCGTTTACATTGATTATTCTGCACAAAAAATGTTTTTAGGATATTTTTCTTTCAGCTCGTCCTAACTTGCATCTTTGAAAAAATGTTTTTATTTTTTATTTCACATGTGTGATGTCATGTGGAGTTTATTAAACAAACATACATACTTTATTATATTACATAATGTATTAATCATAAGTAACATGTATCGGCTGCACCTTTGTCGGCGAGGGTAAAAAGCTGGTTTATATTTCATTTCTCACGATAAAATTGCAATTTGACAGGAGCGATTTTCAATCACTATAATTTAATTAGACGTAAGTAACGTAAATTAGTCATACAACTGTGAGGACATGTAGTTAAGGTTTAATTTTGTAATTAGATAAATATTGCTGAAATGGTATTTTTAGCAATAAAATCAAAAAATTTTGATCACAATATTACATTTGCTCCAGTATCTTCCAGTGATAAACACCTTCAACCTTGTAAAATGTAAGTAAGTACTACATTTTTTAATGTATTTAATCGCTACCCAGCTACGGACCTGGTTTCTGCCTGCCGGCTGGTGTATCGATAGTCTTAATTAAGTCACAGCTGTTAGTTACAAAATTATTCTTTATGTGTTCTATTTCAGGTCTGACTCCGACTCAGAATTCCAGACACGGTCCGCAGCTGTAGCCGAGGTTGTGAAGACGCAACCAAAGAAGAAGGTGGCGAAACGCAAAGCTTCCGAGAGAACCACGCCTGAGCCATCAGGATCGAAATCAAGGTAATTTTGTGTTATTGCTTAATATACCTTCAGGTGTTTGTTATTTCAATGCAAATGTTATTCGCAGATATACGTTGGTTAGTGGATTTAGAACTATAAGAAGAGAGCGCTGAAATCAATTTAGATTATATTCCTAGCAGGAATGTTAACACTATTGTTTTTAAATATTATAACATAGCATCATGCTTTCTATCTCCATAGGGTACGTCAGAGGAGTATAATACACCTTCAATTAACCCTCAAAAAATAAATGTAATGTAATGTGTAGTGTAAATTATTATAAATAAAATATTAAATTGTTTACAGTAAAAAACGCAGCTCGCGCTCGGACCTCTTTGGTTTGGAGCATTACATTCCATCGGCGTCGTCAACGTCAATTGGAGACTTCGGGTCAAGCCTCATCAGCCGTGTCGCCAACGGTAAAGTGCGGCGAACGGTGGACTTAACCGGAGACTTCTATGTGGAGGTAAAGGTCTACAACAAGGCTGAAGTTGCCTCCACCCCTAAAGAGGATCGATGGAAGAAAGCCTCGGTGGCCCTAAAAGTGCAGCTAAACCGCGACACCCCGCAGTGGGACGGGCTACAAGTTTTTATGAGACGGACTCATGAATTGTTTGATAATTCCGAGCCCGTCTTTTATAGTGATAATATAAATATAAAATAATATTTAAGTTGTTGGGACACCAAATGCATATTATATTGCAACATTTAATTTAGTAAGTCTTAAACTATTTTAATCTAAAATGCCTTTCTGTACTGTTTGTAACACATCTGTTGAGCGCAGTCACTGGACAGGTCACCTACGTAGTACTAATCATAAAAACAAAACTATTTCGCATTTTTGTGAAGGTGTTGAAATATTACATTCTGCATTTCGTAATCGAATAGCTTCTTACAGAATTGTCGATCCGTCTGAGAATTGTTCTCTAGAACCATTTCTTAATAATATTTGGGAGAAAATTAAAACATTAATTGACATGTCTCTTAAAGAACATACTTGTATAAAAGTTAATTTCGAATATTTTGCTTTGTTTTTAATGTTTAAAAATGATTCTCAGGAGATGAAATCATTTGCCACAAAAAACGTAACTCTGCATCAGAATTATGAATGTGATTCATTATTGTCTCAAGTCAAAAACACTTTAAAAAAAAAGATAGAAGAATTTCAGGATCGAGACAGTGGATGGACGTTCTTGAGCAGTTCTCATTTGGAAGTCAATGTTAACAAATATCAACCTTTGCGCGGTTCAGGCTTTATCGAATTACCTTCTGCAATAAAATCTAAAAAAGCATGTGTTAATATCCGCAATAACGATGACTATTGTTTTTTATGGTCTGTTGTAGCTGCTTTATATCCAGCTAAGACTCATCCTGAAAGAGTGTCTTCTTACCCTGATTTTCGTAACGTGTTAAAGGTAAAGGACATGTCATTTCCAGTGAATTTCTCAGATATTGCGCGGTTCGAAGTGAATAACCCCGAAATTTGCATTTACATTTATGGTTTAAAAAATAATACCGTCATAGGACCGCTTTACAAACCAAAAGCCTTGAACGGAAAGGTGATTCATTTACTTTATTTAGAAAAAGATGATTTCTCACATTACTGTTTCATTAAAGACTTGTCGCGACTTGTTACGAATCAAATAACAAAACATCACAGTAAACTGTACTTTTGTGACGTTTGTTTAATGTTTTTTAATTCATATGATGATCTTAGTTCGCATAGTTGTGGAGGTGTCGCCACTGAACTACCTCCAAAGGGCTCTTTCATACAGTTTGAAAATTATAATAGAAAGCAAATTGTACCATTTGTTATATACGCAGATTTTGAAACAATGCTAGAACGGTATGAATCTTGTGACCCTGACCCCACTAAGGCGAGTACTGTAACGCGACAGCGACATGTGCCTATAGCTTACGCTTATCATATTACGTGTACGCTAGATGAAAGCCGCAATCGTTACGTTTCTTATCGCGGTTCGAATTGTGTATCAAATTTTGTGAAGTCTATCTATAAAGATGCACAAAAAATTTACAATATTTTACAAAATGATGTTCCTATGATTTACTCAAATGATGATGCTCACGACTTTGAAAACGCGATGACATGTCATATTTGTGAGCACTTCTTGTTCAGCGATAAGGTTCGCGATCATTGTCACTTGACTGGTAAATATCGTGGCGCAGCTCATAGTTATTGTAACATACAATACAAACTACCAACATTTTTGCCAGTATTTTTTCATAATTTGTCCGGATACGATTGCCACCTTTTTATAAAAGAATTAGGTGAAGCTCCTGGATCTATTAAAGTGATACCTAAAACAAAAGAAAACTATATTTCATTCACTAAGTTTTTTCCGATTTCTACCGGGGAAAGTATCCAGGTTCGGTTTGTAGACTCTTTCAAGTTTTTAGGAACTAGCTTAGAAAAGTTGGCTAGTACAATGAAAAACCAAGACTTTAAACAATTAAAATCTTATTTTCCTAATAAAAAACAATTTAACCTACTCACTCGTAAAGGAGTGTATCCATATGACTATATGTGTCAATGGGAACGTTATGAAGATACGTGTTTACCCTCTAAAAACTATTTTTTTAACTCCTTAACTAATGAGACAATTACCGACGAAGACTATGAACACGCTCATTCTGTTTGGTCAGTGTTTAATATTCAAAACATGGGTATGTATACAGATTTATATCTCAAAACAGATGTTCTGTTGCTAACAGATGTATTTGAAAATTTTCGAAAAACTTGTAAACTACATTACAATCTCGATCCCGCGTTCTATCTTACAGCACCAAGTCTATCTTTTGATGCAATGCTTTTAAAACAGGAGTTCAATTAGAATTGATTAGTGATGTTGAAATTTTTAGAATGATACAAAAAGGTATTCGAGGAGGTGTTTGTATGTGTTCCAAAAGACATGTCAAAGCCAATCATAAATATTTAGATACTTACGATCCAACCCGTCCAAATTCATTTATCATTTATTTAGATTGCAACAATCTATATGGCTATAGCATGTGTCAATCCCTACCCTATTCCGATTTTAGATTTATGAATAGGCAAGAAATTGATTTTTTACAATTGAATTTAGCAGACATCAGTGATACTGCAGAAAACGGTTACATTCTTGAAGTTGATTTAATATATCCGGAGAATTTGCACATGGAACACAATGACTTTCCCTTTTGTCCAGAAAAATGTTTGCCCCCTGGTGGTAAGAATAAAAAGCTAATACCAAATTTGTACGATAAATATCACTATGTTATTCATTACATACATTTAAAAAAATGTTTACAGCACGGTTTAGTGTTGAGAAGGGTCCATCGCGCTATTATATTTAAGCAAAGTTGTTTTTTAAAGCAATATATTGATATTAACACTCAGTTACGTCAAAAAGCAGAGTCAACGTTTGAACAAGACTTTTTCAAATTATTGAACAATAGTATTTTTGGAAAGACGCTGGAAAATAATGAAAATCGAATAGACGTTAAGTTAGTAAACAAGTGGTGTGACTCGAACAATAAAACAAAAAAGACTACTTGTGCTGAAAAATTGATAGCTAGTCCATATTTTCATAGCGCCTCTGTATTTTCTGATGACCTAGTGGCAATCCAAATGAAACCTGCTCGTATTATACTTAATAAGCCTATATACATAGGGTTTGCAGTATTAGAATTATCTAAGACTCACATGTACGACTTTCACTACTCTACCATAAAACCTTTTTATGGCAACCGAATTGAATTGTGTTATACTGACACAGATAGTCTAGTATATGATGTACAGAGCAATGACGTATATAAAGACTTCAAGCTCCATTTTCTAAAATATTTTGATACCAGTAATTATGACTGTAACAATGACTATAACTTACCAATTATTAATAAGAAGGTCCCAGGATTGTTTAAGGATGAAATGGGTGGTAATATTATCAAAGAATTCGTAGGATTGCGCTCAAAGCTTTATTGTATTAAAACTTTAAACAAAACTATTAAAAAGGCAAAAGGTACAAAAAAATGTATAACCAAAACTTTTAATATGTTAGATTATAAAAATATTTTGTACAATAATTGCAATGTTATTCGCAAAAAAAATGTCTTGTTTAAGTCAATAAAACATGAAATATTCACTCAGGACGTTAATAAAGTTGCACTTTCAAGCAACGATGATAAACGGTTGCTATCGTCTGATAAGGTATCTACTTTAGCCTGGGGTAATGCAACTATATTTAAGTAGGTAATGTATTACCATTATTTTGTACTATGTATTATTATATAGATGACGTCCTAAATGAAAAGTACCTAAAGCAGGGTTCAGACACAAGTAATGTGTAATGTAATTGTGAAATATGTATTTTCTTGGTGTCCCAAATAGATAATTATCTTATGTTATTAAGTACTTAATTAGTTTTAAGACCGTATACGCGACACAGCATTTCGTAAAAAATACTAAAATATTCTCTACTAGCTTTTTATATCTATTTTCATTTCCAAAACTTCGGACTTTAAAATGAAATGCTGTGTCGCGTAAACGTGATACCTAAGTTTTCTTTTAAGTATCTATTTGTAATAAATAAAAACTATTTTATGATCATAATTGTATCTGTTTCATTTTCATACCTGATTGATGACAAAGTACACAGGGCTCGAACCGCGTCGCTCACGACGACGGTACAGGTTCCAACTTGATAAAACATGATATGAGCATTTATGATGACAAAGCACTCAAGGCTCGAAGTTCGCCCGCGCGCGCCTCGGTGTAGAATTCGACACCGAACAGGTGCTCGCGCACGAGCTCGATCATGTTGAAACATGAAATTAAATCACAGCGTATGGATGGAGTCTATTACATTACATTTATCATTAAGCTGTCTGCCGGAGCGGTCATATCACATCGAGTAAAAACGAAACAAATAATTGTAAGTATTGTACAAGTACCAATCTACTTATAACGCTATTTCGTCATGTTGTTTTATGTAATTATAATTAATAATTATTTCGTTTGTTTCAGATCATTGACAATGTGTTATTCTCCAGATATTATCGACTTCTCACAATACGCTCAAGGTTTTCCGACTCCGAGTTTAAGCTGCCATATCCCAGAACAACAAAGACCTGTCGACATGGAGTCTAGAGGAAGACAAGACTGCGGACCTGCCAACAAGAAGCCTAAAACTAGACGGGAGTGTCTAAAACAGTCTCTGCCTACATGTCAATCGTTCGTAATAAATAATGAGAAGAAAAAAGGTTTACGACTAATCAAAGTACAAGTGTTGGATATCAGTGAACAACAAGTCGAACCTGTTAGTGATAATAAGGATGTGATAATATTAAGTGCGCAGTATGTAGTGACTGAATCGGTGGACCATGTTATGGAGGAGACGCAATCGTTAATTAATAAAATATCCAAAAAACTTTGTGGGGACAGTAGTTATTATTAACCGGTATCATTATTTTGTAAAGAAAATACTTTATAAGTTATTATGTAATATTGTAGTTATTAAGGTATTATTATTAAGTATGTAAAACATATTAGGTTTTTATGTTGTATAAGTTTCATTAGAATAAAGTTAAATGAAATAGCATAATGTAGATAATATATTATTCCTTGTTTTTAATCTAGTAGGGTTAATGTTCATACATCACAAGTTTGTAAGTTAACTACAGTTATTATTATTATTTGGTAAGTAGTTTTAATTAGTTTGTAATAATTGTAAATAATGTAAAAAGGTAAATAAAAATATATTCTTTATTATTTAAATTATGTTTTGTTTGTATTACTTATTTACCCTCAAATTCTAAATTAGCTCTAGTGTTATGATATAATTATATTTTTGCTTCAGTAATTTATACTAAAATAATTCGTTTAAAATCATAGTATAATAAAATATTAAGAAATATAATTTCGCCGCAGCTAATTTAAAGTTTGTTATGTAGGTAACCCTGAGTATATTACATAAAACACTCTTTAGTAGATAAATATTTTTATTAACTGTTCATCACAATAATAATTAAAATAAATTAAATACAGACATATTGTTATCATCATACCATTTTCTAATACACACCGCATTATTTAATGCACAATTCATTTTATGGTTCACACAGTTAAAATCAGTTTTATTTTTACAGAACTTTTTTTTTAATGTCGCCAAGTTAGGGCATCCCTTCTCACCTATGTCGATCACTTCACAGTTTGCACATAAGTCTTTAATCCACTTCATTTTTTCCAAACCCTTTGTGATAATTTTTTTATTTACTAAATATGGTAAAATAACGCGTTTAAACTCTTTGTAGTCTATGTAGCCCTCACTCCAGTAAATTCCTCGATTTCTTTCTATCCACCTCACTCGTTTTTTTTCTTCTTGTGTTAGGTAATGGAATGGATATGGTGGTTTTACCAAAAACGTCTGTGTATGATCCTGACTTGCAATGGTTAATTCTTTGATAATAAAATTATTTGTATAATCTTTAAATCCTTGGAGTTCAACTATAAGGTATTTCATGATATCTTCTTAACAATGTTACTTAATGGTTTGTATTCAACAATGCAATCGTTCAGAATGAGACAGTATGCTGAAGTTTGATCTGGTATCTCTGAATCACTCTCAATTTCTACTCTCACATCTACAACCGGACCTGTCTTTAGATTATCTGCTTGTCTAGAGCAATCGACTACAAACAGCGGTGCTAAATCTCTGAATTGTTTCTCGCTTAGTATGGGCTCCGAACGACGTCCGTAATAAGACTGTTGAAATCTGATGTATTGCTCGTATAATAAAGCGATTCTGTTATTATCAAAACTCACATTTAAGTTTTCATATGGAAAATAAGTTGAATTGAGATATACTCTTACATCTCGAATATGACAGTGATCGAATTGAGACATGTCAGAACTTGCACTGTTTTTTCTATTTGTCTGTAGACCAATAATGACGTATCTCGGTTTTTCTATTTGAGATGAAGTTTTGATAGACCAGGTATGTTTTGTAGTTTTAGGCAAAGCTGGATATTCGTACAGATCCCAATTTCTGTATATCATTTGAAGTGGACGATCTTTTTCTAATACTTTTAACAACAAAATTTTTTCTTTGTCTGATACTTTAACATGCGGTACGCGCCATATGATTTTGTTGATCTGAACATCATCCACTACTTCGCCTGTATTAAGTTTTACAGCATTCAAATTAGTGTTACTTCGTAACAATATCAGTTCATGTCTACTATTTATCACAACTTTTTTAAAATCTTCAGCAAAACCGAGGAGGTTACGTAGTGGTATAGAAGCAGAAAATTTTCCTCCATCAATATTTTTTATGCCATCAATATTCCAGCCCCAGGCATGAGACATTTTTGATTCACTTTCGTTCATTGAAATTAATGATTTCATGGTTGTTGTTATACCTGCATTTTTTATTTTATCAATCTCTACTCCATTTAGCTCATATCTAATGTCTTGGAACAAGTAGAGTAAACCATTGTTCGTGAAATTGACACTAGTAGCTTTGTCCTTCGTATCTTTTTTGGTAACGATAACAGTTCCTTCCAAATATAGGGTGCTAGCTGATGGTAATATGTACAAGTCCTGCTGGTTGATAGGTATGCGGATTTCATCGTTCCTGTTGAAACTTGTTACATAAGGCTTGTAGGAATGAAATTCAATTCCTTCTATAGTATTATCGTAAGTTGGAGCGGCTAAAACGTCTAAAATATTCATTTTAACAATCCGATCGCTCTAAGGAATGCTTTATTGTCTTTAGTTAATTTTATTTTCTTCTTAGAGACAGGTCTTGTTTTATAGGTAGCTCGAGCAGAACTGATATTCTTTACTTGTTGAGACACATTTTTATTGTAGTCAATCATTTTTTTCGTCTGAGATGCAGATATACCTGCACTTCTTCACCACGTAAATTGATTATTCGTTTATTTATATCTAACAGCCTGATATGTATGCAGCTTATGTTGTTTTGATTGATTGGAAAGTATATGGCGTTCTTCGGAATTTCTATGATCCGGTATCCAGGTGGCACATTAAGTGCAAATTCGTGAATAATATGACTTGGTTCACCGTTTACATATGAACCGCTTACAATATCACATTCAATCCTGACTACGGTCGTAGGTAGAATGTTGACTGGAGACTGCGACACATGCCATTTATTTGCCTTCAAGATTTGTTCGTTAAATCCTAATAGTCTTCTGAAAGAGTTTTCTTTGGTAAAATTAATGTCTTTTGTACAGAACAATGTAGTTTTTAAAGTATTATTATTGCACCGTAGTTTGATTGCTGCATCTTTTATTTCGGATTTTAAATAATCGTTGATATCTTGCAACTCATAAGTGCCTTCTGGCATTTCAATAACTTCGTTTGAGTCATAATAGAACTTATTATTACTTTTATCAATGTTTGGAATAGAATTAAAAGTTGAAAAGTGCAATAAAGCACACTCATACTCTCCATCTAGTTGCAACGTATTAGGAAAGTATGTAGTTATCACTGACGAGTCGCCAGTTATCGACAAAGTGAGCGACATCTTGCAAATGATTGAAATGAAAGAAAAGCATTTATTTTATAATACATTTTTATTCCAAAAAGTACATAAATAATTTAAACATAAATGTCCACAATTGACTGCGTTAAATTTTTGATATCTTGTGTAGTTATAAAAAACATTACAATTTTTGAAATATTGCATCAATTCCATTGGAGGTTTTAAATTTCCATAGCTATCAAAGTATTCACAATGATTGTATACTTTAGCATAAGCTACCCAATGCGTTCCTTCGTTCTTAGAATCGTCTAAGTTAACGATACCACATTCTATGTGATTCGGCTTCCGAGGAAGTCGATCCTTCATGTAGACCCCACGAAAATATGGGATGTCTCTTGAATACTTTCGGATGTCTACATTAGTTAGAGGACGATTGGGTAGCATATTTTTCAGTTTTTTGAAGATGTTATAAACAATCCTTTACCGCTTTTATACGGTTTAATGTATAAACCCTTACCCAACACTAAAGCCTCCATAGCTTTATTATGTCGTTCTGTTTCTTGCAAATTTTGTTTGCCTGCTTTGTAAT
The DNA here is from genome assembly GCA_949774965.1 of Diarsia brunnea. Classification (NCBI taxonomy): domain Eukaryota; kingdom Metazoa; phylum Arthropoda; class Insecta; order Lepidoptera; family Noctuidae; genus Diarsia; species Diarsia brunnea. The sequence continues at coordinate 279,283 of OX459014.1, read as the reverse complement.
CATTAACGGTTTTTGCAATGCCAGCTGCACCACCAGCTAAACTTCCTAAAGCCGATAAACCAGCGAAAATTGGAATTAAAGGTAGAACTCCTCCAGTCTTTGGTATGGGTATTACTCGAGGTACTCGAATTCGATGATGAATGTTTGGTAATAACTTTTTTGCGGCTAAGTAAGCTGTTTTTATCAAAGTCTTACTATCTTTGCGTTTAAGTTTCTTAATTTTTGATTTTATTTTTGAAACTAAGTTTTTAAATGATTTAATGCCGGATCCAGACTTTAGTTTCGCTTTCATAACTTTGCTCACTAGCCAAGAGCTTAGTTTTTCACCTTTCCCTGCATCTTTTGATTTAAGTCTTTGTTTAGCCATGTTAAGTAGTTGTAAATCGGCTTTGTGACGATTTGATAAGTCTGTATGGTTTGTATACGCAATATCGTGTTGCATGCAAGCTTCGTCTAGCTTATTTACACCTCGGTCACCTCGCGCTAAGCGTTTGTGAAGTTTAGTTCCTGGTCCACAATAGTTGTATCCTGGCAAATGAGCTTCGAATGGTAGATTATTAATTATACTATTAACAAGTCCACCTCCTTGCATTATTCAAATTATAATGTTGAGATTTCAAATGAAAAATGGTTATATAATATCTTAGTCCATTATTGCAGCTTTTTCAATCCAACTGTTTTCTGCACTATTTAGACCTAACCATTTGACATACAATTTATTTCCTTTCTTTTTCAAAACCTTTTCTATCAAATAAACATCAGAATAATTAGATCTTTGCAGTTCTTGTTCGTAAAAAGCTCCTAATATGTTTTGCTTTCGTTGATCTTCTATGTGATATGTTACTGGTGAGGTTTTATTTACCTTTTTTATAGTAAATAATTCAGTTGACCAATTAGGAGTGTAACTTTTCTCAAAATTATGTTTGTATTTACTTATACGAACACAATCACCAACTTTGAATTTAGGTTTCCATTGAACTGAATTATGTTTATTTGTTTTTATTATTATTTTTTTAATTATTGATTCATTGGCTTTATTCACATCAACTGGTTTAAATTGAATAGTGCGATGTTTTGTGTTATTATATTTATTCAATATATCTTCTAACGGTAGACCCAACCACTTGTAATTCCCGTTAAGGCTAAAATATTTATATAATTGATTTTTCAATGTTCTAATAAGTCTCTCTACAATTGATGCCTTTTTAGTGGAGAACGATGAGTAATGGTTTATGTTGTGCTTCTTCATAAGCATTTGAAAATTGTTGTTGTAAAATTCGGTTCCCTTATCAGTTTGTAAGTTAACAGGTTTTTTACGACTGCTAAGCAATATGTCTTCAAAAGCACGACTAACATCAAATTTATTTTTTGATTTTATCGGTTTAGCCCACGCATACTTTGAGAAGCAGTCAATGACCACTAAAATGTAATTGTAACCTTTGTTAGACTTCTTCAGGTTTTGCATGTCCATCAAGTCTGCTTGCCATAAGTCATGGATTCCTTTCAGAATAACAGAACGTCGAAGGAAATTTCTTCGTGCCGCTTTGTGTATTTCATTTACAATTTGCTGTTTTGTCATTACGAAGTTTTTTGTAATAATTTATCTACCTCTGTTTTAGTATAAAACTTGTCTTGGAAATGACTTGAAACCTCAGGTATCTTTGCTTTTAAAGTAGTTTGAACTGTATCCTTTGCATCTTTTATTATTTGAGAACGCAATTTACCAATCAGAGTATTAAAGTCTTTCATCATATTTGCATTCAATCGATCTACATAATCCTTGTTTACAGCTAGATTATTTAATTCTTTAAACGTGTTAGCATTCAATTGATCTACATAATCCTTGTTCACAGCATCGTCTGCCTCTACTGGGGCTCTAATTCCTCTCAGTCTTGATGTTTTTAAATCAAAATCTCCGTTTTCTGATTTTAACAATGCATTCTCATTAAACTCAAATAACTCCGATAAACGCATTCTTTTGTGAATGTAGTGTCCGAATTTGTCTACGTTCATGTTTAAGGTGTATTAATTTGAGAGGTTGATAGTAAAATAAACACATTTTTAAATACTTATTTATTTATAACTTTATTTTCACGTAATTCTTCAATGATGGATATAATTTCATTATCTAATCCTGTGTTGCCAGCATCTCTAGACGCAATCAATAATTTCAACCTTTCCACTAATTCATTAGGATCATCCCAGTACACTAAATCTACGTTTTTTCTCCACTTTTTTAATAACGGTAGACCTTTTCCCTGAACTGCATTCTTCAGTTTAAAAAGAGGTTTAATAACTTGCAAATATTTTTGTCCTTTGTTACTTTTTATAGGCTTACTTGGTTCATAGTCTCGACGATGTGCATTTGTATCAAGTAGCATCGATTTATAATTTTGCATATCACTATCTGTAACCAAGCTTAGGTCTACATCTTTCTTAAGCAATAATTGTTTTAAGCCAGGTGTATTTGGGTATTTATGTCCAACCAAGGTGATGTATTGATCGTTAATCGTTATGCAAGCAGAACCTAACATCAGTTTCCCGCGGTCAACTCTAACCCCAAAAGGAATATCTACCAACGCTTCTGAAGATACTGACCAGGATGACGTGTCACCGTCTTGATTCCTTTCAACTACTGATTCATAAGAAGAGTCGCTGTTGATATCGGATTCATATTTGTCTTCATCATCATTGTTATTATTAGTTCCTGCGATATTAGTTTCGTTAATAAACGAACCATCAGCAGAATCATCACTAGCACGCAGGAGAGGAGTTTGCTTACTGGTATTAGCAATTATGTTGAGAGGTTCTGTTACAGGTTTGAAAACAGATTCCAGTGCTTGTTTAGTGTTAATCTCAGCATCTCTCATTTTTCGTACTTTTATCTTCACAGCTTCTGTCGCATCAACAATTTGTCGTTTCAATGTTTTTTTCATATTGGTAAAGTAGGTTGTAATTGATTTAGCGTTGTAAGGTGAATAATAATGTCAGGCAGGTAATAACCTTATATATGTATTCGTGATATTAGTCAAAGACTACAAACGTATCAAATTTACTTCTATAACATCCTTTGTTTTTGGAACAATCTTTATTAATTACAACATAATTGAAAGGTATATTCCATATTTTTGAACACATTTCACGAAATTCAATCCATGTCATGTCAGTGTTGACGTGTTCTTCATAAACATGTCTCATATTTCTTTCATCTTGTTTAAAAAGTACGATTAGGTTTGCGTTGTCTCTCACTAATTGCTTAGGGATTTTACTATACGTCTGATTTAGATAAAAACAATCGATGAATTTATGTCTCCCCATAGCAAAATAATCACGCATATTACTTTGATTTTCACAAGCAACATCATCAAATACAATTACAGAATTCGGTTTTGCGGTCTGAACACTCAGTACTTGCTCATTTTCATGATATTTCTGAAACGAAATGCCTGGTACTCGTTGCAAGACTTTTTCTAAAAAAACGTACTTGGGTTGATGCAAGGTTTTCGAGTAAACATAAACATTTTGAAATCTTAATCCATTTTCATGTATAAGAAGTCCAACTAATAAATTGGTTTTTCCACAATTTGACGGCCCGCAAATGATGCATCGTATGGATTTAGGTAATAATTCTCCATGACGAAAACCGGTTTCCTGAGACTGAACGCAGAGTTGGTTTACATGTAATGATTGTGGTTGTTTTACAAATTTCATAGTGACTCATTAAAACGGTTATATCAATAATGGATCAATTAAACAATTACATCGATATTTATACGTCGTTATGACTTTTGTAAACATTTAGTTTACCATTTAGTATGTAAGTATCTATGAACGGATCGAGTAAGGTAAGTCAAATATTCAAAAATTTATATCTCCAAAAATAAAAAAGGATTGACTCGTGAAGGAATCGAACCTCCGACCTCCGTTACTCCGACGCGATGCGGCGGCGCTCTTACCCACTGAGCTAACGAGTCTTGTTGATACCAATCTAAAACAATGACCACTATCATTAATATGACATCATGATTACTCACTCTCTGAACAGAGACAAATGCGAGTGTTGGGATAATATTATTTACTCAAGGTAACAAGGTAAAATGAGGTAGCAGCGTGACTGATTCCTCGGTGAATATAAATTACAAAAAGTACTACAGCACCATCTATACCACATCGGATGAACAAAAACATCAAAACCTGAATCGCGCAAACAAAGTTTTCCGCGTCTTATGACTGTTAAAGAACCGACTGATCGTTATCAAAAAATGTGTTTAAGATCGTGACACAGATGCATGATGTCTGGTTCCTGAAGAGGAAGTAGTGATGCTTGGATTGGAACCTGAAGACACTGAACCAGTATTTAGAATTTCATATAGATTATTGGGCGTTCTACTCCACCGAGAGTGACGAGGCGAACGGAGTGAGCCGATGGAACGGAAGGTTCCAATCCAAGCATCACTACTTCTTCTTCAGGAACCAGACATCATGCATCTGTGTCACGATCTTAAACACATTTTTTGACCGCCAATTATTCATGTTTCTTAAAAAGAGTCATCAAAACGTACCCTCCTATATTTAGTCTCATTTAATAGTATGAACGTTCACGCTGAAATTGACTGAGGTGAACGAAGGAACGGCAGGTATGACTAGTTTTAAAACGCGAATAGGGAATAGGAACGAGAACAATCGGGTGGAATAGGCGCTGAACCAGTATTTAGAATTTCATTTATATTATTGGGCGTTCTACTCCACCGAGAGTGACGAGGCGAACGGAGTGAGCCGATGGAACGGAAGGTGGAGTAGAACGCCCAATAATATACTACTGAACGCAGAGTTGGTTTACATGTAATGATTGTGGTTGTTTTACAAATTTCATAGTGACTCATTAAAACGGTTATATCAATAATGGATCAATTAAACAATTACATCGATATTTATACGTCGTTATGACTTTTGTAAACATTTAGTTTACCATTTAGTATGTAAGTATCTATGAACGGATCGAGTAAGGTAAGTCAAATATTCAAAAATTTATATCTCCAAAAATAAAAAAGGATTGACTCGTGAAGGAATCGAACCTCCGACCTCCGTTACTCCGACGCGATGCGGCGGCGCTCTTACCCACTGAGCTAACGAGTCTTGTTGATACCAATCTAAAACAATGACCACTATCATTAATATGACATCATGATTACTCACTCTCTGAACAGAGACAAATGCGAGTGTTGGGATAATATTATTTACTCAAGGTAACAAGGTAAAATGAGGTAGCAGCGTGACTGATTCCTCGGTGAATATAAATTACAAAAAGTACTACAGCACCATCTATACCACATCGGATGAACAAAAACATCAAAACCTGAATCGCGCAAACAAAGTTTTCCGCGTCTTATGACTGTTAAAGAACCGACTGATCGTTATCAAAAAATGTGTTTAAGATCGTGACACAGATGCATGATGTCTGGTTCCTGAAGAGGAAGTAGTGATGCTTGGATTGGAACCTGAAGACACTGAACCAGTATTTAGAATTTCATATAGATTATTGGGCGTTCTACTCCACCGAGAGTGACGAGGCGAACGGAGTGAGCCGATGGAACGGAAGGTTCCAATCCAAGCATCACTACTTCTTCTTCAGGAACCAGACATCATGCATCTGTGTCACGATCTTAAACACATTTTTTGACCGCCAATTATTCATGTTTCTTAAAAAGAGTCATCAAAACGTACCCTCCTATATTTAGTCTCATTTAATAGTATGAACGTTCACGCTGAAATTGACTGAGGTGAACGAAGGAACGGCAGGTATGACTAGTTTTAAAACGCGAATAGGGAATAGGAACGAGAACAATCGGGTGGAATAGGCGCTGAACCAGTATTTAGAATTTCATTTATATTATTGGGCGTTCTACTCCACCGAGAGTGACGAGGCGAACGGAGTGAGCCGATGGAACGGAAGGTGGAGTAGAACGCCCAATAATATACTACTGGTAGGTTATTCTTAACCGTCAATCTAAACGAGTGGGTAACATTTTATTACTTGAAAAAGATTACTTAAAACGAGTTTCCGAGTCTACATTACTTTGTTTATGCGGTCAGAAATCCTTAATTACCTACAAGCTTCATTTAAGAAAAAAAAAATCTAGATAACAATAGTGCATTAATCGTACGCGTCATGTAACATTGGGAGGCTGGAGGGCAGAGTGTAATGCGCACATAAATCATGCGAGCAGGCGTATCGAGTGCATGTCGAGCACATGTGTCGGGAACATGTGTCCTATGTGCATATGCATAGGTCGCATTATTGAGTGGGAGCAATGCGGGTAATGCACATTTTGATTTACTTCCAGTCGTGATTAATGTTCCTCGAAAGATCGGGTTTTCCGGCATATTAGCATAGTGGCTTAATATTATTGTCTATTGTTTGAAATATTTTTTATAATTATAAAGGCTCGTTTAAACTTTCGCCGTTTGTTTACGAGACTCATGGTTGAAAATTCTCCTTTTCATCGGTCCATACTGAGCTTGGCTTTATTTTTAAAACAGAGCAGTCTTCAACTAATTTTTTAATCAACTCGGCTCATCGCAGTCTACTCATCCAGAAGGTGTTTTCTTGCTTGTGTAATATTTTTGAATAGTTGGTATTAATAGAGTGACGTCATGTTGTTGCAGAGTGCGAGGTGTCGCGCAGAATGTGCGCGTGCGCGTGGCGCCTGCACGTGTTCACCACCGCGCTCGTGCTCGCCGCGCATCTCATCAAAGGTACGTGCCTCTCACTCACACATCCCTATCTTGCTCTCTTTCTACAAGAGACTATCCCTCTGGTAACTAATAGCCGATGTTGCGGAAAATTACACTGCGCAAAAAACTAGCGTAGTCAGTTGGTTTACGCAACGCGACAGGACACAGGCTGGTATTAAAATCGAGCCACAAATATTAGTTCATATAATACAATACGAACAGCCCACAGCTGTACCGGCCCTAACACTTTCTCGTTCCCAGCGGACACGTACCACCGCACTTATTGTACGTTATCAAAAGAAATGGCACAGTTCAGCTGTAATCCGCCCTTTGTATCTCTCGCTGACCGTAACAACAGATTCCGAATGAATTTTAGATAATGTACCTACATCATACAAGTCGGTTACGCGGATATTGTCAGATAAAATGCGAAACACACCTGTTTGTGAATAAACAACGACGAGTAGGCTTCAAGTGTGTACACAGATGTGTTCAGTGCTCAGTGTGCTCAGTGCGCGGTGCTCACGAGTGAGCAGATACAAATCCGTATGTAAATGTGGCGGAGTATTGTAAACAGCGAGTAGTTATCGAGGCCGGATCGAGTTTGCGCAACTTGTTACTGTAGCTAATGGATGTTGCGTTAAGTGGAGCAGTGTAAACACCCGATGAGGGTGTTCGCGGGCTCTCCATGCGCTCGGCACCACTCGCCAACACTCGGGAGCGCTCGGCACCACTCGGCGCGTGCAGCGAACACTCGAGCGCGCCGTCGAACACGAAACTACACTTGGGAGCAAATAAATCGAGCCACTACCTTTTTTCACGTAAAATGGTAAATATTTTTGGTAATATGGAACGTATCAATTCGAACTATATATCGCCTAAAAGTTTAGTTAATAACCTTTACAATGAGGGTAAATTATTGAATAATAACCTTATTGAATGATAAATTATTGGCTCTGCAAGAAAAATGGTAATTTTGATAGAAAATTTAGTAGGGCTAAAACAGTCCATAAAAACAATAAAAAACAAAATTATTGCAAAAAAAATATTCTTAATAACTGGTATTACCCCCCCGTGCCCTGATACATTCTTGTAGCCTATTAGTCATCGATCTGATCAGCGTTACGATGACATATTGTGGTATGTTCTCCCACTCTTCAAGCACAGCGACTTTAAGCTCGGGAATGGATGAAACAGCGGGAACCCTGGCTCGGACTCTCCGTTTTAGCTCGTCCCATAGGTGTTCGATCGGGTTCAAATCGGGACTTCGTGCTGGCCATACCATTTGTTGAATCCCGATCGCAGACAAGTATTCCGTAACGATCTGCGCGGTATGAGGTCTCGCATTGTCATGCATAAACAAGAAATTTTCTCCGACAAAACCAGCATACGGCATTACGTGGTTTTCAAGAATGTCAGTTATGTATCGGTCAGCTGTTAATCCACGTCTACCACTGCCATCGTTGGCGGGGTCGACGAAGACAAGTTCCGTTTTTCCGTCTAGAGAAATTCCTCCCCACACCATACAAGAACCACCACCAAAACTCACAGTTTCTCGAATGCAACATTGGGCAAATCTTTCACCAGGACGTCTATACGCTCGGTTTCTCCCGTCATTGCTAAAAAGACAGATTCTTGACTCGTCAGAAAACAAAACTGACCTCCAGTCTTCTAACGTCCAATTAATGTGTTCTCGAGCAAACTCCAAGCGAGATCGGCGATGAGCTACAGTCAATTTTGGGCCAGTTGCTGGTTTGTGTGATGTTAAATTTCGTTCTTTTAGTCTTCGTCTCACTGTCCACCTACTGATTGAGACTCCTCGAACGTCACGTAACGCTTGCTGTAGCTGAACAGCATTAAGTCCACGGTCGCGCAACGAATTGGTTGCAATAAAGCGGTCGTCACGTTCTGTTGTTGCCCGTGGTCGGCCAGTTCCAGGTCGCCGAACAAAAGCACCAGTCTCCAGATACCTGCGGTATACCCGCTGTACCTTTGAACGACTCAAATGAAGTCTGCGTGCCACTTTACGTTGTCCGTGTCCAACCTCAAGTAAAGCTACAACTTGGGCAGCTTCCGTCGGTGTAGTATCCATTTTATCAGGTTATTTTGATTACACAGACACAGATAAAGACAACAATAACAAGTAATATGGGTATGATTAACAAAAACCTCAAATTTAATCTTTTCTTAACAGAGTACAATAAAAATGTCATAAGCAAATTAAATGCGATAATTTTATTCTACCCTTTAAACTTTAATTTAAATAAAAAAAAAATGAAATTTTGACAACTAACTACCCTCTTTGTAAAGGTTATTAAATACCCTTTTAGGCGATATATGTTTCGAATCGATGCGTTCCATAATACCAAAAATAATTACCATAATGCGTGAAAAAGGAAGTGGCTCGATTTATTTGCTCCCAAGTGTAGTTTATTATGAATATTTAAACGTTCGTCGAGACATCAATTCCGAACGCGAAAATTTGCCACGACTCGTTGAAAACTTGCTCTTTATTCGTAAACTTGTCGCCAGAATCATAAACAAGTTTTAATGGGAATAAAATGAAAAGTTGTTGCGTCGGCTTCATTGCGGAGTCGCGGAGTTGCCCACACCGAGTCAGGTCCGCGCCGCTAATGAACGATTGTGAGTGTTTTTGTAACAGGTCGGAGCTCAGGTTGCAGTCCCGAAACGTTTACTTTAACGACGTAATTAACTCACGAAGTAAATTTAAACAATTTGGCGCTCTTACTGAAAAACTGCACTAATTACACCGAGAGAGGCAAACGAGTGAAAAAGTAGTCATTTACGAATGTAGTGAATAAACGATCGGTATATCAAAGCCGAGCAAACAAAGTAAAATAATGAGCGTCGTGAACAATGGAGCGCCTCACTCAGTGGGTTAACGCGGAGCTATTAACAAATCAAACAGAGTAGTTTCGCTAGGAGCGCATTAACACCGTCGTCGGTAATTTATGAGGGTATTACGTCACCGCGCGCACCTGCCGCTCGCGTCGGTGTAACGGCGGCTTAGTTGGTGTCGTGTGCCTAAATAGTGGCGCCCAATGTGGGTCAGAGATCCCTGGAGGAGACACGTAAGTACCGCCTGTGGTACCGCACGACACACGGCACACAGCCTCCGAGACGCGGTTACAGCTTGCCTTCATTACTGTGTACACAGAAAATTACAACGACTTCAGTGGGAGGAATATAAATGAGTTATTTTCCTATAATTGGAAAGTAATTGCTTTTGCCGGTTTTTTCCGACGAAATATTAATAGTCTTTTGATTTTGTCGTTGACGATGGCAACGTTTAAGTTCCTAAAAAACCTTGAAACTAATCATAGACATTTTTGAAATGAACGATAGATTATCGAGTCAATTTCGCGATTCTTAAATACCAACTGATCATTTCTTATATAATTACCAAAGATTATAAAGTAATAATCTCCATTTTCTCAGTCCTAAATAAATGCTCAATAAAACACCCTTAATGCTGATCAAGCGTAATAATGCTGATTTTTCTTCAAAGCTTAGTTTATCAGAAATCATTAGATGCAGTTCAATATAGTCGTGCAGCAGTGGAACATTTAGCTCCACAAACTATTTGTTGGCGCCACACACGTACATTATACACGAACATTAATATTAAATCACGCAGAATTACGCAGTAATTACGACTAATATGTTACATGTTTCTGTGTGTGTAGCTAAGTATAGGTTATACAAGAACGTTGAACGAGTAGGTGAATTATTTCATTAGATTGATATTACAATACAACGAGTCATGACAAAAACGTGAAAAAAAAACTCTTCTTCTTTACTTTTTGCTCATTGACAGACAAACAATTCTGCTGGGTGTGAAATGGTAACAGAGAGTAACTTTCGTATTCATTATATTCGTATACTACCTGTAAGTATGTGTATGGTGTAGCTAAAAGTTATAAAACATAGAATCCATTAATAAAGAAACGTCACGCCATGCGCCGCACTCTGCAGCTGAGATTCGATGTGTGCTTCAGTTGTTTTTGTTCAACGAGCTCTGTTAACTTACACCTAGGTACAGGAACGTCCATAGTCCACACTGTGCTGTGTTTAGGAGCAGAAACTGAAAACTGAAAATATCACGGAATAAACGTTTGTGTGCTATTTAAAAAAGTCATGACCAGTATTTACTGTGTCAATCAATATCATTGGATCGATTTAAGGATTAATTGGATCAGTCCCCTTCAACAAATTATACCAATTTACACAACTGACGACAATGTTGACCTTCAAGCCAAACAATAACACCATCAACATAGAATTTAGAAATAATAATAAATTAGAAAACAATCATTAGAAAATAGTCAAATAAACTGTTGTTACTGTTTCGAACGAAGGAGTTGAACTGTTCTGAGAGTGGTCGGTGTTCTCCTTAATGACCTATCTACTCAATAGGCCGAGGGTCTCCCTGCCCCCCCGCCCCCGAGACCTCGTGCGTGGAGGCAGATTTATAGTATTGTTTACTGTCACAAATGCCCACCAAATAGAGAGGTGCTCTCGCCTTTTTCTCGTTTTTTAGCGACTCGTCGCTTGTTTACGGCGACCCCTAGGCCCGCTCGGGCGCTCCCCACTTCCTTTAAAAGTAGTTTATTCTGTGAATAACAAATTACTTTTTTTAGTGTTGCCTAGAATAGAGTGAACGGGTTTTGTGTTTGTACAGAGGTTGAGTAATGACACGTGAGCTTGTAATGTTAGGTTCACTTGGTCTTTTGAATCAAATTAAAAGATCAGCTTATTACCGGTGTGCCTAAGCCGAGCCGACTGGACTCCGGACCGGACTGCAAACACCATACTTAGACAAATAATGAACAGAGTAATCTCGTAGGCCCTGTGTCCGCAGTCAGTTCGCTGGAGCCTAGAATGAAAGCTAGAGTCATTACGTATAGAAATGACTGACTTTTGACTATATGAATAATAAACGTTTACCAATACTTAAAGGCAAACCAGAGCGTATTGCGACGTGACGGCCATCGGCCGAATTCATTACGTCCACGTGTAAATTAAGGGTAGTCTACACAGGACCGCCAGACTGCCTGTCTCCGCACACTCAGCACAAAAGTACGTGTAGAAGGCTCACACATACAAACTACGGTGATTGATACACACTTTTACAGCTACGGTGTTAATTGACTCATTTCCAAGTATAATGACTAGAAAAATTTAGACTGCTTACCGAAATAGTCCTAGTTTAGAAACTTCGATATTACTACCAGAAGGTAAAGAACGGTCACCTACCGAACGTCGTATCTTTAGTTCGTAGCCACTTCGGCCTACGCCGTAGGCATTTGCTACGAAAGGCGTAGCTCATGCTATCATAAAGTTATCATACCTTTGTAGTACGCAAACCTTCTATATTTTGTCCGTTAGCTATTTTGTTATTTAGTCGCCCCCCCCCCTCCCCGTCCCGCGACCCGCGTCTCCCGCCGGATAAATAAGAATCTTTTGATCTGCGCTTTTAACTGGTGTTCTTTTAGAATCCCTGGTTTCGTCCCGCTCGCCCCCCCCCCCTCTCTCGCCCACTGCGCCTCTTTGACGTCATCCCTCTGCTGCTGAGATATTGTATTTTTCGCCCCAGTGCACAGTGGATGACAAAGACGTTCTAACGATCATCATAACAATGGCTGATGTAGAGCGGAGCTTTCAAATATTGACATACCTTCACTTGTGAGTGATGACGTACATACTACACTATTATTTTATGATAATAATACATGATCGCAGTACATTAAAATCTATTTATTATTACAAACAAAACCACTACAAGTATTATACCGTTTATGTCATCAATAATTTTCTAAATTATGAGAATAATTATAAATTATTATTAATATTCGGTTTATTGCTGAATTATTGGTAATTGTTCTAATCAGATTAGTAGACGCGACCATTAAACATTTATGTTATCAATAACTATTAATTGCAATTTGCGGATATCGTTATTACTATTGGAGCAGTTAAATGATGCTCTGAAACACAAACACCAGCATGCCCTACCTCGTATAATACATCATTTTTACTTTTGCTTATTGTGTTCGATTTGCCATTCCATGTCTGCCATTCTTGGGTATCAAAAGTTAAAATAAATGAACACGCAAAGAAGAGTTAAGTAAAATTCAAATTCTTAAACTACCCTCGGTTATTAACAAATCATGATCTAACAAAGCAATGATCTTTTAACACAAACGTAAAAATAAAACGTTCCGTCAAATAATTTAACATTCCGAAGCCGCAACTCACAGCACTTATTACGCAGAACGTACTGGAAGTGGGTGAAACAATTACTTTCAGCGGGAAGGCGCGTCGACGTCGACGTCAAATAAAAAGTTTATCGCGCGGTACCTGCCGACAGCGCCAGCACTGCTGCTGTAATATTTAGTACTCACGCACACTCACCTGACGTCACGACCTGGCTATCAAACCTTGCCTCACAGACACCGACTCGACACCACTTTTCTACTTTCGCGTCTATTTCTGTCCCACTAAAGAACCGAGTCAAGTTTGGGAGGAGTTGTCCACTGACCTGGCATTGTTACTAAACTGTATTAATTCTCCTTGAACAGTTAAAAGTTCAAATCGTTGGGTCAGTGGCTTTAATGAGTTTGTGACTCTGCATTATGAATATGTCGTGCTTTTAAATAGTTAGGGTAAGTTTTACGTCAAACGTTACGTTTTTTGTCGTATTACGACGAAGCTGTGTAGTGTCATTAGTGCCCACATGATACTTTTTCTTTCTTTCACATGTAGTTGATTAGCTATGGTTCCTCAAACCATTTATATCTTCCAGTGTGCCTCTTTCAAGCGTTGTCATTATTTGGTAATGTGTTGTGTAAGTAGTATAAACCTTAATTTATAACTGCTGTATAAATCACAAGAGACAAAACATGTCATCTATCTTACTTCAAGAATCCCAAATGACATCCATTTGTCCCCTAAATCTTAGAAATATATTTTGTGAAGAGATTATTATTTCTGAGAACTCAGAAAAATAAATAAAGGCAAAAGTAAATAACATTTATCAACATAATGTATACAGTCCGCCGGGACCGCATTAAAATCAAAATTATCCGAAATTTAACAGAATATACATTTGTTTGTATAATGCACAAAGAAAATCAAGCGAAGTACTTACTGGTAGCCACGAGGGTATTAGATAATCTGATAATTACGGAGATAGCCGAGCGACGCCGACAATAAACGAAATGAAAGCAAATAAATGCTGCGCCTTGTCTACTAAAATGAAATGTCTACTGTATTTAGAACAAATGATCAGAATTACACACAGACTGACGTCACGTGCCCGTGGCGTGTTTGGGTAAACATCTTGGTTACTGAATTAAAACCCTTTGAATGTTGAAAATGTAATCTTTATTATGTTTAATCATAGTTCACAAAGGATAAATATAGAAATAATTCTAGCAATCAAAGAAACAATTTTAGTTAAAATCACGAAATTCAAAGCAGTTATTCTATAAAATGTATAGATTTGTAGCCAGATTCCCGGGAGGACGGATACATCAATGAGAGATAATTTGTAAAAACCCTTCAATTGAATTATTACAAATCTATGTGCCGCTGTGAATCCATTAGCATTCATTAAAAGCATCCAAATTAACAGCTATTTGCGATAATTGAACGGTCCGTGTTGTGTCGTTGTGCTGCCTTGTCGTGCCGTGCCGTGTCACATATGCATCGGGACTCGTATTGAGTATTCGGTATGTTATCGTCAATTTAATGACTTCACTGCCATGGCCGGCGATGTGCTAGTAAACCACATTCGCGTACATTTAGATGTAGTTGCGGATGAATATAATACTAATTTACTAGTGACATTACTATGTGGAACAACTTCGATAGAACTGCAATAGAGCAGTGCAGAAGGTTCGCTCTTTGTGCTGCTCCGTAAACCTTACATTCTCCCGGACCGTCACTGCTTTGACTTTGAGTTCACTTACACGTTACCTTTGAGTATCTTCTTATCTATCTTTAGTTGTGGATGAAGGACCTTACAGGCTTTGTGTCTAAGATAACGTTATGTAATTATTGCTCATAATATTCAAATGGGTGATGATATGTTTTATATTCCATCTTATTTGTATCTGTTCCATTGTTCTCGCATCACGATAATACGCACAAAAGAGTATTAATTCACCATTCGCACGAAACATGACGAGATACTTATCGGTTTGTGTGACGAAAAGTACTTTTATTTTATTATTGTAACATGCTCGTATCATTTTTATTATAGACTGGGATAAAATGTATGCGAGAACAAATTGGGATACGTCGGCCGCTGGCTACTGATTTTAATTGGAGAAAAGGTATTTATGGTTGGGAAAAAATGTTATTAATTTTATAGAAATTTATTTTTGGAAGAATATTTATCATATATCTGATATTTTGCAACCACTCATAAATTCGTATTTTATACCTCGGTAGTATGCAGTGCACGCTAGCATTTTTACGTTTTAAATTAATCCAATTCCACTTCAAATATTGATGACCATTTTCATTGTTTGAACAACTGTTTCGCACTATTTGTCTTGTTGTATCTGATTCATAAGTTCGCGTGTCGCAATCGCTGTAAGATTTGCTCGCCGCACTCGTATCTGGCGCGTGTACGTTACAAGCGAGGGGGTACTTTCTCACGCTGGCGTGCCACGCCACCGTGGGACGGTGGTGTGAGGGCAGTGTGGCGGCCGCGGTACAAAGTAGACGTGAATGAGCGCGTAATCGCAGCGATCAATCAGCGCACGAGTGAGGCCGGAAGACTGGCCTAACGCGCCGCTGACACGCGACGCGTCGAGCGGGACAGCCGCGGTGGCGGTACGAACGCGGCGTGATAAACGCATCGTCCAAACTGCACTCTCCCGATAGTTACTCGTCTCCGAGTGTTTGTCGAAAGTTTAAGGCGAAATAATGTCTGGCTCACTGTTAGAATAGCATTGAAAACAAAACTGAAATGTCATATTTATGCGCGTTTATTTATATAAAACATGACGTGTTGTATATACTAGCTGCATGTTGCGGTTAAAAACCCGATTATTTTAATGTGTTTAACGTCAATTTGGTTGTCAATTTAAATAAATGTAAATCGCTAATGTTCAGAGCGTAGTCTCATTACAATAATCGATTTATTGATAATTTCATAAAACTGTGCGTGACGTCTGTCTGCGCACTGCAGTCAACAAACTTCAATATTTCACAAAATCAATGGTATTTAAAAGATATAGATCTCAAAATCGCCGTACAATACGGACGCAGCTGAATATCTTCTGAATTCATCGCAATCAACTGCTTGTCGTCATAGTTAGTCAGTTTTAATTAAAGTCTTGTCACGACCTCCGCTCTACCCTAGTTTTGAATGAATAGTCCACCCACTACCCACTACCCGCGACCCGAACCCGGCGATGTCTCGCCAATGACAACACTTGACTGTTCGTGTTTAAGATACTGAAGGTTTAATAAAGTTCCAACAGATTTACCATCCAAAATTAAAATAGTGCAGATCCCTCTGAAAAAAATATTACATAATTATGATAGCATTTACGATGACTATTAACAAAACCCAAGGACAAACACTCGAGGTGTATTTCAACCAATTGAACTGGACTCCGAACTTGACATCAGACCCGTGTCCGGTATTTTTTTTTATGTTTATTAATTGAAGAAAAAAACAAAATCTAAACACAAAAACATCACAAAAACCTGAATAGGTTTGTCCGGATGTTGAAACACTTATGAACTATCTTAAAACTAACATAAGAAATAAACATAGTTAATTTATGGTTCACACATCATTATAACAAATTGTCGTACCACGCAAAAAAAAATACTAAGAAAGATTACAAACATTAACCACGGTGTGCGGATCGGAATCGCGTCGATACAAATAACTAAGTGAATGATATTTAAACAGGATAATGCATTTTCAGAGAGATTCAAAGAACTTTTTGCATTTAATTTTATAATTACTATTTGTTATTTCTGATTGAACTTTGACAGTTAATGCAGGTACTGAAATATCCAGTGTCCGCAGCCACACTGGAGTATGAGCTTCCAGCTTGAATCTAGAGCTACCTTTCCGACCTACCAATTTAAACACCAGTTGCGGACACCTGTCATACCATCTGTCCGGTGCCAAGTACGCATTTACCGGAACCGGTTTGACCAAACCATTAGCAACGTAAAGCAATGCTCAAAAAGTCGGTAAAATATGAAGCAGGTTGAAGTTCGCTTGAGTCTCATACACGAGTATAAGTTTGGCGCGTCCCGGTTCATCCCTTAATTACTTGTAAAAACTAAGCGAACTTTGAGCGACGCTTTACACAAGTGCTACAACTTAATTATTACTTAGTGTTCTCAACAGATTATTAAATTCATAATTTACTATCTAACTTTAATCCCAAATGTTCTGAGATTTTAATAAGTATATCGACGCTGGAAAGCGATTTTGTCGTATCTCGAAAAATGACTTTTTCTTTTTACTGCATCATTCAAACCAGAAAAAAATACTGCGTCGGACGGTCTGATCAACGTTTTCCTACGATGTTTTTTTTTTATGATACGACGTTGACTTTTTCTAAACTTTTTTCACAAAAGATACTTCAAAATGCTGTAAATACCATAAAATCAACTATTTTTAAATGATACATAGATACAACAAAAACGCTATAAGTATTTTTTTTCGCAGTCAAGATACACGGTCCTCGTTTGTATGCTACGAAACACTTACAGCAGTATGTACTTGTCACAAAATAATGTTCTACTGAGATACAGCAATTTCGCCGCCTGATTATTTTATACTAGCTAGAGATACTACAATTCTATCGCTCGGATTTTGAATGTGCTTTAGACTTACTACTTTTTATTCTACCCATTTTATCATAAATTTTATCCATAAATCATTTATAATAGAGTTTAATTTGCACAAAATTATAATTACGCTAAAGAAGCATACCCCCACCCCCGTGTCTTCCCTTGGATACACCGTTTCCCGATCGTATCGCAGTCGATGCGCGAGCGCGCAAGCAAGAAAGCGAGTACGTAGTCTGCGAAATTCGGGTGTGTTTTACGTGTTCAACTGAAGTGAATCCCAAGTAAGTCATGGTATTTAACTATTTTAATTACTTTATGTTAATGATAAATTGATTCTAGTCATTTCATTTTTGAACATAGGTACAATATAACTAGTAGTTTGCTCCGAACTGAGATCTCGCGATGTTTCGTTTTGTAGTACCTACACATACATACATACATAAACTCACGCCCTTTTCCCATGGGGGTAGGCAGAAACAACAGAACGCCACTTGCTACGATCCTTACATACTCCTTTTGCCTCGTCCACATTCATACATCTGGTCATACACGCACGCCGGTTACGAGTACTACGCACCTGTCCTTTCAGAAGAACGGCACCAATATGATCAGTGTATGTCTTTCTAGGGCGTCCCCTCCCGGCATTACCACTCACATCTGCCTTGTAAATACCTTTTGTTAATCGCCTTTCATTCATCCTTTCCACATGACCGAACCACCTTAGCATACTCTTTTCAATTTTTGTCACTACATCTTCTTTTAAACCGCAACGTTCTCGTATAACCTCATTCCTCAACTTATCATTCAGAGTTACACCACACATGCTTCGCAAAGAACGCATCTCCACAGCATTAATCCTACTTTCATGCTTCGTCTGCCACACCCAACATTCACTGCCATACATAAGAGTAGGCACCAGCACACCATTGTGAACAGCCAGCCGAGCCTCTTTTGACATCGACTGGTTGGTCACCACCGCATGCATAGCACCATTTACTCTATTTCCCGCGTTTACTCTCCTTTCTACATCTGCGTCAATCTTTCCATCTCTTGTAAACATACTGCCCAAATATACAAATTCATTCACTTGTTTCACACTCTTATCATTTATTTCCACATCACACACCGATATATCCTCTTCTCTTTCAAATACCATAACATTCGTCTTGTTTACATTTACATTCATCCCTTTTCTCTTAAATGCTTCATTCATAACAGTTACCATATCTTGCAACTGTTCCGCTGACGATGCAAGAAGAACTTGATCATCTGCGTACAGAAGGCATTTGACAGGCAACTCATTCATCCTTAATCCACAGTCATTCTCTTTCAAATCTGTCAGACAACTATCTATGTATAGGTTGAACAGCCAAGGGGACGCTACACAGCCCTGCCTAACACCTTTTGAGATGATAAACCAGCCAGTGTATGCCCCATTTATCCTAACACAAGCACTAGAATCCTTGTACAAAGATTTTAGTGCTCGTACCAAGCACCTGTCCACACCATACATAGATAGAGTCGACCACAGCTCTTCCCTCCACACACTGTCATAAGCCTTCTCCAAGTCTACGAAGGCACAGTAGACCCTTTTGTGCTTTGCCAGATGTTTTTCAGCTATGCACCTTAAGGAAAAGATCTGATCCATACAGCCCATACCCTCTCTAAATCCTGCTTGCACATCCCAAATCTTCTCATCTGTCACTCTTATCACCCTGTTTATCAACACTTTCGCATACAGTTTCCCAACAACGCTCAAAAGACTAATGCCACGGTAGTTTTTACACTCCTGCTGTGAACCTTTTCCCTTATATAGTGGTACAATTACGGCCTTGCACCAGTCATCCGGCACGCGACCATATCTCCAACACATATTAAAGGTAGCATAATAAAGGTAGTACCTACAGTAATGAGATAATAGGGAGCTAAGCTAATTAGCTTCCTTCACACTTAGTTCTTGTTATCCGGGACCGACTGGCTTATCGTGCCTTGCGAACCACGGATATAAAAGATAACCAAAGCACTTCTTATTTTATTACACTCGCAAATTGGCGGTTATCTCTAAACCTAACCTAATATAAAACAATTATTTTAGAAAATAAATTATCCTAATAAATCAACAATCCTGTTAATAAGTATTCCTATTAAATCAACAATCGATTGAGACGTAAGATCAGAACTATCTGTCCTGTTTTCACGTCTCACGATATCTCAAGTTTGTTTTCGTGTTTCATGACTTTGTTTGCATACCCTACTTTTTTAATGTAACTGCCCCGTTGGTCTCGTGGTCGCAAGCACGTCTGCTGAGCTTGGGGTCCTGGGTTCGATTCCCGGTCGCGAATTATTATTATACAGCCTGGAGTTTGGAAGTCAGCGGTGTGATACCCCCGTAGCTCGGAAAGCACGTTAAGCCGTTGGTACTGCGCCTGATCTCTCTCCGGTCGCGTCGGATTGCCGCCCCAACGGAGTATGAGAGTCAGGGAAGAGGGGGTGAACCTGTGTCTGCGCGCACACTTGTGCACTATAATGCTATCTCCCACGAGTCACGACGAAGGCTAGTCTTCGTTGAGATTGGCCACCGTGGCTGAAATGCGGTATGAAGGACTTAATTTTTTTTAATTACTCATTTTGTTTTTATTTTATTTTTCAGTTATTAATCATCATTCATCTAAGATCGAATGATCGCTTACCTAGTATCGTGAAGACTTAAAGATGGCGAAACGTCGACAATGGAAGTGATTGTTACTAGGTCAAACATTATTTCCAAAATAACATTGCTAAATAAATATACAGCATGTTTAATTAAACATAATTTTTGTTTTATTTATATTTAACACAAAAGTTAAAGATGTACTCCTAAAAAGTATATTAGGTACATCGAAATGCAAGGACTTACAAATTTACTTCATTTTAGATACATCATAACCGTTGCCTAAAATTTTAAAGCTATTTCGTTGTGCCTTATGTTACAACTACCAACATACAGCAATATTGCTGCTTCAAATTGAAATTCCAATTGCTGTAACTAATATAAAACACATGTTAGACTAACTTTAGAATGCTATTATTATTGCAATCTGATAAATTTCAATATAGGCAATATGTGTTCCAAAAATGACCACTCTGATTCAGCTAATTTACGAGTTATGAATTTTTTAAATTGTTTTTTGGCTCTGGTGTAAAGTTCAAATTTTCGAGATACTACAAGATTGCTTTCTTGCGTCGATATGTAATTAACACGCTATTAGATAAACGAAGATTAAGTTCATTGCCCTGTGTTGATCTTAGATTTATGATAACTGAAGTGCCTCACAAAATATAACAATATCTTTTATCGATTCCGTATCCACCATTAATGCACTTTGTGTGCAATATGACGTGTCTGATTCTTAAATCGGAAACTACATTATGTTTTGTCCAGAATTTCTTAGTGGACTATCCTAATGATACATTCAAAGTATAGGTAATATGTGCATGTGTGTATGTTCTACTACCAAAATAAATCGTTTACAATTAACATTGCGAGATGGATGGAGTTTGCGAGTTTCAGACCATTGCTAAAATATTGACTCGGTGTGAACTTCGTTTTCCCAAGTTTTTATTAACCCAATTATTATATTTAATTTAATTAATTACACATCTGTCTTATTTGAGTGGGAGTCGATACGTTCAGCTATTTGTTTAGATTGGCTTTCAATGTTACGGTATTCAATGTTACTAGGCGTCACTTCATCAAAATAAAATCGAGAGTTCTTTGACCTTGTCACTAGATAAAGAGAAGCTTCGAGCAGAGGTTGAATAATGTGTGTGTCGGTCGAACTTCAAAGGTGTTCTAAAAAGGTATCGATGGATTGCTGTGTACTATGTACTCAGAATATACCTTCGACAGTCCTTTGCAATGTTATATGTTCTGATCTGTATGTTTTATTTTAAAAGATATATTTACTCAATATGCGTGCGTGTATGATCAGATGTATGAATGTGGACGAGGCAAAAGGATCGTAGCAGGTCCCCGTCGGAGCTGTGGGTTGTTCGCAAGAGATACCGCGGCCTCGACATGAAGAGCTAAGAAGGAACATGGGTGGTTTTTAGTCAGTCGAAGTCTGGCACTCCCTTTCGCTCTGCCCAAGAGGTTTTTTGATGATTTTCCAACCGCCAAAAAAAAATAAAAGGATCGTAGCAGGTGGTGGTCTGTGGTTTCTGCCTACCCCCATGGGAAAAGGGCGTGAGTTTATATATGTATGTATGTGTATTTACTCAATATAAAGATATACGTGGAGCATATTGTGATGTGGTGGTTGCGGCGCGGTCAGTGGTCACAGAGCGGTGTGGACAATAAATGAATGTTGATAACCTGCGATACAATTGTAGAAACAATGAACTCACATTGCAACCTACAGTTATACCTGTTGTCCATTACTGATATGGTTACTATTACGTTATGTCACGACATGCCGCATGCTTATCAAACTATACGGTATTATTATACTGAGTTGTAATGAATGCATCACTTAAACATATTTGAATGGTAAATCCAGATACAACACAACATATTTAATTAAATCGAAACGACTTCCCGGAATTATTCCGTGTTCATTGTTCAACTTGTAATTATACGACATTTGAAGCAAGCCGGGTAGCCGGGTAACCGGGTACCCGGGTATCCGTGACCGCGGACAGTGAGGGACCGAAACATTACATTTAAATTTAAATAAACGCCAAATAGCCCGTAAAGTTGGCTCGCTTTCAATCGCAACTTTCTGAAATGACCCGCCATTTGGCTAACTACGTGTATATGTTACTAGTAACGGGTACTAACAAATGACTAGTATTTGCGAACACACAAAAACGCTATTATGTTTCGTATGGTAGGGGAAACGGCGCGGTCTAGGTAGAGGGTTGCCTTACAAGCGAGTAAGTATGGGGCGTGGTGCCACTACATCGTAACGTTTCGCTACTAAATTAGCTTTAAAATCACAAACGTTATTTTTTTTAAAACAAAACTGTTTGAAAGTCACTCTATTATGCGGACAATGTGCAGACCAATACTATATTGTAGTGCCTAACCGTCTATTACGATAATCTGCTGCTAGTGTTAAGAGTTCCGTACCTCAAAAAGAAAAAACGGAACCCTTACAGGATCACTCGTGTGTCTGTCTGTCTGTCTGTCCGACCATTCCCCCTCTCCTTATCTGCGAAACTACTGAGCCATAATTTTTGAAAAAAATACAAAAATTTGTTCAACATTAAGTGTTGAACTAATTTCTGTAGTTTTTGACTTCTTATAGGATTTCCTGTAATCTATAAGACTTTTTTCTAGAAGTCTATGGTGCTTAAATAACATGGAAATATCTACTATAATGGTACGGAACCCTTCATGTGAAAGTCCGACTTGTTTTATGTTGGCACTCCATTAACGCCGCGGTGTTGCGACTACGAGCCACAGACACGCCACAGACACAGCCAGACTGCCATTTGAAAACAACTTCTTGGTACTGCATTACAGTATTGTAAGACGTATAAATAACCTAAACCTAAACTTAAACGAAAATAACTCATAATACACATGGCACACACACACTGCTACACATTCACCCTCACACACACACAACCACTCAACACACACTCACATACATCACACAAGTGCGCTACTCTTCGTATTTTTGTATATTTTCTAGTTTCTTAGTTTCTCAATTGCATACATTGTTTAATATTAAGTGGAAGTGCGGAGTCATCTAACACAAGCATCTCCTTGCTTAAAAGATGACCTCCAAATCGTGTTTGTTAAAACTCTATGTAATTGAAATAAACATTTTATTTAATTTTTTATTATAAGTAGTTACAGTTAGTGCTAGAAATGTAAAGCATTTCTGTGTATTACACGGTATTGTATGGCTGTATTTACACGACAAGTAGCATTTCAGAGAAAATCAGTGTATAGAATAACAAAACAAACATATTATTAAACTGTGGGAATATCGCTCCTGGAAATTGTCGAGTGTTACTCATAAATTTATTTTTTTTGGCCACTCTTGGGCAGAGCGAAAGAGACAGACAGACTTCTACTGACTAAAAACCACCCATGTTCCTTCCCAGCCCTTGCGCCGAGGCTTTCCGAGGCGGGATTTCTCATAACTTAACAACAGACTACAGAAAACTTAAGTTTCTAGTTATATGTACGAGTATTTTAAAAGAATGTGAGTTATTGAAAAAAAATCTAATACTGTCTCTGTTCTCTGTTCATCTGGAAAATTCCCTGTAGTAAAGTATTCTTTGAAATAATCGCAATATCTTGATGTTATGTGCACCTCGCCCACTTTCAGGGAATCATGATATAAATGGAGCTACTCTATTTCAGAAGCAATACACACAACAATAATTGATGTCTGACATTTCGGAAGAATACCGTCTGACCTTTTAAGGCGATCCCAAATGAAAACCGATGTCAGTAGCGATGAAAAAATGTTTCAAACAGAAAAGTTTTCTAGCTTGCAAACATGAGAATATACACGTGCACATTTTATAACGTATACGTAGGTAATTGTTCCCGCTTCCGATTTATCAGTGACAAAGTTGTAATGAACAGCAACCCTTTACGATCACTAGTTACAAACATAAGCTATTTACCTGTAATGGCACGCCGCAGCCACGCCACAGCCACGCCACAGTGTTCGCACCGCCAACATTTGGGCCGCAACAGCCTATTTTAGATAATTACGGAAACAAAAGTGAGCGGTTTTTGTGCGGCGCGGTGCGGTGATGCGGCGGTGCGGTGCAGTGCGGTGGCGCGGGAAGAGCGGCCGGTTCCGGCGGGATTGCGAGCTTTGTTCCGCGCCGAGCGCCGGGGCCGCGCAGGCCGGCGCCGGGACCCGCGCGGCCCCAGGCCCCGGGGCTCGCATTGTTTCTAATTAATCACGAGCTCTCGGCGACTCTACATTGTGTTTCTTTTCTATTATGTATGTGCATGTGTATTATGTGGATTGTGGCCGTACCTCTAAGATTGTGCGCGGTATTGAGGCTCGTTGCTCTTTGTGCTGTTCGCTACTGATTACTGCGCCGTGGGTTGTACCAACACATTCTAATTTATGTTTAGTGTGTATGACGGCCGCACGTACGTATGAGTTGTCTCAGTTCAACTGATAAGCCACACGCAAGTATAAACAGTGATCGGTAAACTTACACTTACTTACTTGTAAACTAACTTGCTTGATATCGTATTCAGGTTTACCCATCTCCTGAATAATACATCGTGTGCGGTTCTACCGGTGTTCGGTGTTCGGTGTTCAGTGTTGCCAACTTATCGTGCTGTCACTACTTACGGCAACTTCTACCTCTTAGTTAGTATTACAGTTGGTATATTATTAAATTGTGCGTCATACAAACATGGTCTAATGAGTTCTGATTTGTGTGGTATATGTAACTATAAAACGACTAAACATGGTTCAGCTCTGCTCATTAACCCATTTAGGCATAATATACGCAATCATAACGCAGACAAACGAAATAGAGGCAGTTACCTATATTAATGTTATTCACAAACCAGTGTCGCCGCTCACACGACTGCGCTACACGCGTGGAGGCCAACGCCCCATTTCTCGGCAACTCTCAACTCCGGTGCTTTACAACTAGAAACACTTCATTCTGACAATTTTCTGTTCCCTTTCTCATAGCTTGGGAACAACAACTTGTTCCCAAATTTGTTTACTCCTATAAACAAGCAATCATAATCTTATTTATTTCCAGACAAATTATATTTTCGTGGGAACTTTCATCTCGTTATATTGTTAAAAGGGACTTGTTAAGACTTTGACCCTTTTAGCCTCAAATAGACACAAACAAGATCTTACACAAGCATAATATATTACAAGTAAGTAGGTACAATGTCCGGGATCTCATTAATATTCCAAGTATTCTACTTCCTTCAGATAAACACAACTAAAATAAAAGTTTTTGTCCTGAAAAAAGCGACGCACGAGTAGTTCTGTGTAAACAAGGTCGTTGCTCCCACTAGAACAATTCAAACTCGGCCGTAGTTGCGTCAAGTGCGTATTCACATCGTGGACTAGTTGGCTGAAGCAAGACGAATCTCAGGACAAGCGTCCACAAACCGGGTTGGGGAAGACTGCGAGAAATTCTCTTCATTTTGTTTTTTCTCTGTGAACATTAGTGAAAGGTAGATGACGCAGCAGTTAACAACAGACAAGGATGACCTCTTTGCTGCTGAGTGAACGACCTGCATTGGGTGGAACTAGAAAAAGATTGAACGTCATTGTGCTCATAACGAGTCTGGGTTTTCGGATGTAATAATGAAGATTGATTGAAATAATTTTTTCATGGGGCCGATCTTCCAAAGACGTATTGCATAAAAATTTGTAGCTTTCATCGTCTGCTTACTTACTTTGCGATGTATTGCATTTGAGCACATTTGGGTCATATAACATCATAATGTGCAGTTGTCAATAATGTTTAATTAGAACCACTAGTTTAAAAATTTTGGTGCATGTAGTAGAACCTTAATTAGTTAAAGTTAACCTGGCACTCGTACCGGCTGCTAATCGCGTCCGTTCGTAGTCCGGTCGTAATCCGGGCATTACACGGACTAACCGGACATCACTAGATAACGTCACTTTGCGAACATTGTCCATTCGGCACCGCCGCACTCTACTGTTACAACTAGTCACCTGGGTCGCGTACTACTTCCCGACTACCTAATACTTGGGGGCTATTACGAAGACGACCAGTTTAATGTGAATTTGGACTCTATGTCCATTGCATTAGAGATCATATTGTACTATATTACCTTCTCACAATCTATTTCGATACGTGTAATTTGAAGACTTTTTGGTGAGCAATAAAAGTCATTAATGTGTTAAAGGTTGGTTTTACTAATACCGTGCTATCTGTGCTAGTGATGGAGCGCGATAGTGAGGGTGAAGGCACGAAGCTCACAGCTCGCATGTAGATAGGCATCGCTAAACGTAAGGCAGGCCGGACGCCGGACGCCGGACGGCTGCGTCACTGTCCGGTGCTTCCTTGACGTTTGTAACCCGATGCACTCTTAAATGACTATCGCATTGAGGAATTTTCTCTGAAAGTTTTTACGCTTTGGTTTGATTTGCTGTGAACGTAACAATTACGTTTCTACGTGTTGTCAGTTATCCTCA
The DNA here is from genome assembly GCA_949774965.1 of Diarsia brunnea. Classification (NCBI taxonomy): domain Eukaryota; kingdom Metazoa; phylum Arthropoda; class Insecta; order Lepidoptera; family Noctuidae; genus Diarsia; species Diarsia brunnea. Next base: position 252,527 of record OX459014.1, on the reverse strand, counting down.
GATCTATTATCCTGTTTTCCCACTGCAGTGCAAATGCCTTCATTTCCCGGAAAATTTGTCTTCTGTGGAATAGGAGCCAGTCCTTTTGATATCTTTGGTAAGCAATTCCCACTGTCGCCTTAGTTGGCTGTGGTGTACCTACCCAACATTCAGTTAATGTTTCAAGATTTTACGATTTAATTGTTCAATTGATGTGGTTATCTTGGTCAGGGACCTGATTCTTCAATGCTATACAAAATCCCGCAGTGATTTGTGCGCTCATGTCAAACAAGGGGAGCGCGATAACATGGAAGCCATCTGTTTGTTCTGCTCATATCGAATTACTCATACGTTACAAACATATTGCGTCTTGTGTGACGTCACGACGTGCACAAACTCGCGACTTTTCCTCTTGTATCAACTTTCATTAGCATCGTCGCTGTCCACGCACATCTCAATAATATCATAACGACTATTGCTGATGGAGGGGGCGGCAGGAGGGTACGTCTCATGTTGTTTGTTGATGTTGACGGAAGGAGGTTTTATGTTCGGTTCCAGTTTACGAGTTCTTTCCTGTTATTATTCAATGCTTATTAGCTGACACTAAACTTTTATGGCGACATCAAATAAAGTACGAATTGGAAAACAATTTGTGGAGGTGACTGATATCACAATGGAACTAATATTATATTTTTGCAACTTTGACATCAGAGACCTTAATATCTAAACCACATCTATTTGCTGCACAGTGGAGGCTCTTTTATGTGTTATGCCTTCTTTTGAAGTATGTTTGTGTAGTTTACTGAACAAAAACAAGACTTATACGTAAAACAAAAAACTTTAGCGATACTGTCCAAGTCAATGCCAGTGCAACATGTTGCAGCGTGTTGCAGCGTGTGGTCAGTTTTACTAGTTCGATAGTAGTTCTCGACAGACTTAATCTATCGAGAGTTTCATATGCAACTAATACTAATACAGCGATCGATTAAGTATTTAACATCCCTTGAGCTGATCACGACGATCAGACGTTTCTTTAATACAGCGTTTAGTTCGCAGTGTGTCGGTACCCGCTGACCGTGCAGACGCACACTCGGCACACAATGGCAGCCAGTTTACGAGCCGCGCCCGCTATCGCACCCACTTACCATATTTCTACAATAAACACGACTCCAACACCCCGCACCAACTAATAATCAACCTTAATCTCATCCCCTTAAAGACTAGATTGCATCGCCACCAGTGGCCGTGTTCCGTGTACTTAGCCGCAGTAGAGATGTTATTCAGTAATTCAAGTCAGCCCGGTCTAAATTTATTATTTTACAAGTAACGCTCCTCTCTGTTAAACTACCGCGAGGAGTTTTCAGCTTTATTTTCTTTTTATTCCGGTGCACAATGCAACCTGAACATATTTCAAACGTATTTAAACGTTTCAGCGGAAATTATAACAAATTGAAATACAAATTGCTGTTCAGTGTAATTGACGTGTGTTTAGCAATACGTGCAATACGTGCATGCAATATGCAAATACCTTACACAAATAATGAATCATTCATATCCGATAATATCGGATGCTGACGTTTAATGTATCCATGTTTACATCGAATTACGTATCATTTCAACAAAGCTGAGCCGCAATTATTATTTCTCGATGTTGGTAATAATAATAAACTTTATATAAACTACGTACTCGAATGTCGTGGCAGGCTGCCAACCAAAAGATTATGGATCTACATAAATAAAATAACCCTTTCACTCAATTACCTTTCAGAAAATAATACCTGAAGTATTTATGTTCGGCTCAAAACTAAAAGATTGACTGCCACATTGGACGTACTTGTTAAGCAGTGACTAAATATGGTCAATGTTTGAGCTTGAACTTTGTTCAGCAGAAGAATAGTGAAAGGTTTTGGCCTCAATAGGTAGATAACATGGAACTCCATTATTGACTTGGCCTATTGAATATGCATGTATTGACGTGAGGCCAATATTGGCGCTCTATGTGACCGCGCATGGCCAACGCGCAAACACCAATCAGCGGTGCGCTAGCGCTACGGCGTAGCACCGCTACGGCGCGCGTAGTGGGCTACGGCGTAGCTAGCCTATGAAATAGAACGTAGTTAAATCCGCTTTGAACTTTCATCCGACATAGTGATCCGATGGGAATACGTTACCGGGGACATTTTTTCACGATTTCACAATCCGATTTTTGAGGAACTATCGTTGTAGTTTTGTTGTTGGCGGGTTGATCTGACTAAAAGTTTTTGAAGATGTTTGTAAATCTTATTTTTATTTTGTTTCCCCCCATTATGCTATAATAATACATAACTACAAATAAATGAAATTTAAAAACAAATAACCCGATTCACAGTTTAACCACAGAATCGTGTGATTGTTCCTTCGAGACTGATCAGAGTTTGGTTTATGGTGATTTCACAGTAATATAGTGATAACTTAAGATAGAGTGATAGCTCCCACCTGACTGTTTTATGATTGCCGCCGGTTGAGCGGCGCGGCTGTAACTTATACTGCCACAAGCTCTAAGATAAAACATTTAGATCCGATGAAATGGTTACTCTATGTTTACTCACAAGGACAAAATGTTGGCGTCTACCATTTACGTACGGTCTGACAGTTAGAACAGTCATGATAATGATAGTTCTTAACACAGCAATAGTTTAGTTCATTAAAAAAAAAGAAGTTAATAAGTACGTAAAAAGATACCTAAACAGTATTCAATTAAAACTTTAGTAGTTAAAAACAAAAGACATACCATTATTTACTAAAAATAAACTTTCCGTTGTTTTGATTTTAATAACTTATTTTGCAATGTTTAAAGTAATGTTGAGGTGTTGGCTCAATATTACGAGTACTTTGTATTGCTACTCGTATGGTAGGTTCCGTTATATTAAGTAAACTGTGCTTCATGCGGCCCGTCCTATGGTGGATACTGAAATTGCTATGTTTTTTGACATAACGGTTATTACACATAGTAACAAATACTCAAATGCTCTTAACCTTAATTTTTGTGCGTTACTATAGTTTTATAGTAAGCGTTTAATTAATTTCAAAGGTAATTCTCATTTTGATCAGTGGCATCAGTGGCAGTGCTGTAACACCACACAAACGATCTTGTTTAAACGCTTCGTTGAACAAAGCTTGGCTCGTGACGGCAACGCAGCAAACATTGGCGACAAACTTATATTTTGTTGTTACATGAATTTGAAACTAAAATCGTTAGCAATAGTCAACAGCAATAATTGTTTGGACAATCACGAAACGAGATAGCTCAGTGTCAACAGTGTACAATAGCAAGTTTTTAGGAATAATGCATAATTACTTTACCTCTCGGTAGGAATCGAGCCCACATCAAAGGTACAGTTTGCAACGAAACAGAGCGCAACGTAAACTAATGTGTGGAGTTATAAACCAGAGAGTTCCACAAACACAAGTTTATAATGTGTTTCAGTGTTGTTTGGTCGCGCACCGCGCCACGCTCCTAACTGCAACGGAAACGCAATGTACTTCGTTTTGGAACTAAAAGTAAGAATTTTATTCTGCGTCCATGGCCGCTCTGTGCAAATAAACTTAGACTCTCGCTCGGGCGATTCAATTCTTCCTCGCTTTGTTGTGTAATCGAATTACTCTTGTTTAGCCGGCGCCGGCGGCCGTAATTAAATAAAAACAAGAACAAAGGGGGCACGTGAGCCCCCGCCCCCCTCCCAGCTACACACACATGACCGACCTACTAATGGATGTGATATATACGGTGCTATGCAGCTTGTTATTAGGTTTTAATTGATTGCATTTGGAGATCCTCATGACCTTCCCAAGCAGGCGCAAACATATAAGAAATCGTAGGGTCTCATCATTGTCTAGCAGAACAGTGACGCATAATATATTGTGTACAATTGATAAATGGCTCCACTAATCCCACATTAGCTGTAACTAAATCCCAGCAACAAGCAGTAAAACTACTTCATCACTCCGGTATGGGTGGTGGTGGGGGGGGGGTAGGCGCTGTAACCGCATTACTGAAGTAAAGCGTGTGTCGCTAGTGTTGCGCCGCGACGTCCGCGTGACAAATATCCGAGATTATCTGCCTGCCGCCGCCGCCGGCGCCTACCGAGAATTATCCGTGTCACAGCACTAAAGAAATGTTTCTAACTCCGAACAGACGGAGCGATCGGCTTACCTCGCGCCTCGCGCCTAATAGTGCCTCGTGAGGCTGACGAATGTCGAGCTTTCTAAACCGACTTCCGAAACAACTTCGTGGTGCGGCTAAGTGAAATACCTACATATTATATTAAATATCAACTCTTATGACGAAACTAATACAAGATTTGTAACATTTTTTCGTTTTGCATTAAATACTTGATTGTTTGTCGAGGTAACTAATTAATCCAATTTTTACCTAAATACGGATTACAGTCTGCTCAAACTGCCTTGTCTCCCATTTTTTTTTTTTTTTGGGGGATGGGAAATCATCAAATAACCCCTCCCGCTCTTGGGCAGAGCGAAAGGGAGTGTCAGACTTCTACTGATTAAAAACCACCCATGTTTCTTCTTAGCCCTTCATGTCGAGGCCGCGGTATCTGCGAACAACCCGCAGCCCCGACGGGTGCCTTAATTGTCTCCCTTTGGTGTGTATTTCTCGTGCTGACCCCCCGGTGGAACGCGCGTTATGTTAACAACAAACAATAAGGTGCAAATATTGTTTGTTCCGCGACTCTATCGGGTTTCAACATGTTCATCATGTGCACAGAACAATGTTCTGATATATTGTTATCGAACTGTGCCCGACCTGCATCAACGAAATCAAATCACGTTTTGTTCACAATGTTAAAGCGCATTTTGATTTACTAAAATGTTGTTATTGTTTAAAATTAAGTCTACTTCATTATAAAAATTGTTTGAATATATTTTTAGTTCCCAAATAATAAAGTTAAGTATTATGACTACGGTATACAGGGTGTAAAATTGTAAATCAACCACAGCGCTCAAATAAGCATTCTGTACATCAAACTAAGTACCATCATCATCATCATTCTCTTGCCCTTATCCCAATTCATTTGGGGTCGGCGCAGCATGTCTTCCTCTTCCATACTTCTCTGTTTCTCGTCATCTCATGAGACACCTCCTTTTTTACCATATCATTTTTAACACAGTCCATCCATCGTTTCTTTGGTCTTCCTCTACTCGTATATCCTTCCACATTCATATTTAAAACCTTCCTCACAACATTTTCCTCATTCCTCCGCATCACATGCCCATACCACGACAACCGATTTCCACACAACTTTTCAGTCACCGGCGCCACTTTCAGACTTCCTCTTATGTACTCATTCCTTATTTTATCCATTCGCGTAACACCGCACATCCCTACGCAAAAATTTTGGCTGGGAAATTACTTTTTTTTTTGGGGTCAGAAATCACATTTTACGGTAAAACTCAAAGTAGCACTCTTAAAACATTGTGCTAGTGGATGCTTTGAATAATACACGGGTCATGGAGGTAATTTAAGTAAAGTTTGTAACCTGAAAAACTAGTATTTACAAAAACAGCTGTGAAAAATTTGGAACTTTGACCCCCAATATCTCCGTAACTAGGGGGTTCCCAGGTATGGTCTAGAACAAAAAAATTGGTTGCCTGTAAAGTCGGTATACGGGCGAAAGTTTTACGTGACAACGAAAATAGAAGCGCAAGACATGAACCGGTGTGTATGCCTATCTCTCTCACTCTCTCTCTCTCGCTCTGGACGCGTGCCTCTCACTCGCTCTCATTGTGAGCGCATAACGTGAGCGGAGCGTAACGCAGTTTCTTGAAGTGTCACCCGGCAAACCAATTTATAAGACGTTGTCACGTCAAAAAATGATCGCAGTGGTGGGGAAAATAAGTGCCCTTCGTTTGTGTTAAGGGTACTTTTACACCCTATATAATATGTACGATAATACGGAAAATAAGGACAATCTTGAAATATGAGGAAAATACACATACAAATACATGCGCTGTTTATTCTCGTCGCATCTCCTGAGGGCTATTTGTGTGCAATAACCCCGACCCTCCCCGCCCCCCACTCCCATCCCCCGCACGCACCGCACACACACATGCACACATTACTGGCCAATCACGGCGCGTGACCAGCATCTGTACAGTCAGAAGCAAAAACATCCGACAACAACCGTCGGGGCTGCGGGTTGTTCGCAAGAGATACCGCGGCCTCGGCGTAAAGGGCTAAGAAGGAACATGGTTGGTTTTTAGTCAGTAGAAGTCTGACACTCCCTTTCGCTCTGCCCAAGAGCGAGAGGGGTTATTTGATGACTATCCACACGACAAAAAAAAGGGGGCAATAACATTTCAATCACAATTACGACCTTTGGATTTTTTGCAAGATTGTGATGAAAACGAGGATCGATCTTTGTAAAGATTTTTGCAAAAATCTCAATTTCAGTCTCTGTTTAGAATGATTGGGAACTTGAGCAACTGTGAGGTAATTCATAACATCTTTATTCTTGTAGATCGTTTCGTGGTTCAAATATGACGTTTGGGGTATACGTCGAACGAGACGGGGCGAAATTATAAAATGAATCCAGTGTCAGTTGAATGAGGACATTGTTGGCGCAGTGGCTGAGCGATTGGACTGCTGCACATGCTGCGCTGCGTGTCACGGGTTCGATCCCAGCACGGACCAAATATTTGTATGGCCTACAGATAGTTGTGCCGGGTTTGGGTAATTGTGTATGTGAGTTTAAATGTTTGTAAAGGTACCCATGATACAAGAGAAATTCCTAGTGTGGGGCAATATAATTAAAAAAAAAAAAACAATTGTTGAAACGTAATATAACTTTCAAAACTAAATCGTGTAATTTTTAGTAAGTGCCAACAGTTTTTGCCTTTGACTGTACTGGTCAAATCTACACTATTATTATAAAGAGGAAAGATTTGTTTGTTTGTTTGTAATGAATAGGCTCCGAAACTACCAGACCGATTTCAAAAACTCTTTCACCGTTGGGAAGCTACACTATCCCCGAGTGACATAGGCTACTTTTCCCTGTATTCCCACGGGAACGGGAACTACGCGGGTGAAACCACGTAACGCCCGCTAGTACCGTATAGTATTAGTATATTTTAAAAAAAAAAAACGTTGCCCCACAGAAGGAATTTCTCCTGTATCGTGGGTGCATTCACAAACATATAAAGTCACATACACAAATACCCAGACCCGAAACAACTATCTGCAGGCCATACAAATAATTGTTCCGTGCGGGGATCGAACCCGCGACACGCAGCGTAGCAGTCCAATCGCTTAGCCACTGCGCCAACCGTGTCGTCAAGTACTTCAATAGTAGAACAAGAGTTGTGATGTGTCAACCTCTGACGTAGTTGACTAAACAAAAGTGCTTGTATTACTGAGTAAGTGAAACAATGTATTATTATATAGACAAACATTTACATACTTTCCATTCGAATGGTTCTGAGAATAATTTGTGAACTTCCTGAGGCGTTTGTTATTTACGGACAACTGTACTGAGACACAGTTTCATTTTCACGATAATCTCGTCCTCGTCTTACAAAGTAAAACAATCGAGTTCAATCAAAAGCGCAAAATAATTACGTCATTTTATCTACTAAAGTGCGATTTCTATAATCACAAATCATTATTAAATGTATAAAAAAAATTAGTTTTATACTATAATATTTTTGAAAGCCTTAATTTATTATTACAGAATCACATAGTTCATACAAGATAAAATTTATTTGTGTATCACTATTGGCACACAAACGCGTAGCGGCAGCACACGTAGTCTCGTAGCTTCATAACATCGTAGTCTCGTAGCCTCGTAGCATGCGTAGCGCGTAGCTAGTATTCGTAGCACCACAATGTTCATAGAATATCGTTCTCAGTGTTACATAACAAGTTTATTACAAAAATCGCAAAAGACGACTGAGTCTGCAAATGTTTTATTAGACGATTGGAATTCTTTTGAAGTTACGAAAGTGATAAACAACATAAAAAAGTACTTATGTGTAACGATTTAAAAATTACTCATTTATTTTATAGTGTTCAAAAATGAATGTAGATTTTGTAGTTTAAAGCTTAAATAACTCCATGCACAACAAAGAACAGGCCGGGTACAAACATGCAATAAGTCAGAGCTGACCGCTAGCGAGCGCTGAGCATTCGCGTCACCACGTTGTACACGAGCGAACACTTTACGACAAGTACTTTCAATATATTATTAAAGAACACGTTTTGAATACTTTTAAAAACTCTTAATAAATTGTGAACCAGATCTTCATGTTTTGTCCAGAGGGTCTTCACAAAGTGACATTCTGTAAGAGCATTCGATTGACATAACCTACAGAGCCATCAACGAAAGTCGTCTTAAGTAAATGCACTGCTATAAAATCGCCATTTATCTAAGCCTTTTTTTTTAAGGTTGGAATATCATCAAATAACACCTCCCGGTCTTGGGCAGAGCGAAAGGGAGTGTCAGACTTCTACTGACTAAAAACCACCCATGTTCCTTCTTAGCCCTTCATGTCGAGGCCGCGGTATCTCTTGCGAACAACCCGCAGTTGTCTAAGCCTTACCTTAATTTAGTTGCATGTTCATCATAATATAAATATTGTCTGTACATCCGCATGATTAAGCTAACATTATGTCGGTAGATTGCATTCAATAGTAACCAGATCTATTATGTTATAACGATCGATGCGCTTGGCTATTGATGGCTATTTGACCCAGCGATAATACTCCGGTTACACTAGGCACTGTCGGTGAAAGGATCAGTTAAACTAGTTCTGACTGATAACAGACATGTTTACCACCATACAAATAATATACAGAGAAAACTGAGAGAAAACGGTTAGATCGATCTAACCGTTGTCGATCACGAAGGCCAATCTGAGCGGAGACCCATCGGCGTGGGAACTCCAACAGGATCAACTGCTTCACATGCTCTCCGACGCGCGGTAGGTTTGCGCCCACAAATACAATACAATCAAATACAACAATACTAATGCTACTGAAGTATCAGTCGGTGTCCGAGGGTGACCCGCAATTCGACTGTCCTTCATTCAATCAATGTTTTGTCAAACAAAAACAAAAACATTTAATGAATTAAAAAGGCTTGTTGAATATAAAACGTTCAGTCAGGTATCCGTGAGTACCCCACGTGTACGTGTGCTGCTCTATGTCGTGTAATACAATTATGAAGCAGTTGTGACTATCAGCATGTAGCCATAACGCCATCACACGCGGCCATGTTTTTAATTGGCTCAATTAATAGCTTGTTACACTAACACCGGACATGCTCGTCAAACAAAATGCTATTGTTGTTAACTCGCCAACAAACATAACTGCATTAAAAGTTTATGCTGAAATGTACAGTCAGCATCAGAAGTAGATTAACACTACTCAACATTTCAAAGCAGGTTTATTAATAAAACCTTGTTAGATAATACTCGTTACTAACAAGTTATTGAAGAATTAGGATCATTTTGAAGTATAATCTTCTGAAATATTAAAAACAATAGCTGGAGTCCTGTATATCCAATAATTAAAATTCCGAAATGTTAAGCTACTTCTGCTGCTGACCGTACAACACATTTTACTATTAACTTTGTTACTAAATTACATCGAAACTAGTTAAACAAATTCGTTTAACTTGTCATTTAATCAGCATAGCTTAATATTACTGTGAGCATTCCTGATTTATCATCACCCGTTTGGTTTCGCAATGACAGCAGGTAAGTCCTAGCTAGAACAATAATCTCCGTTCCTTCTAAGTAAATTAATCACATTTCATTAGAATACCATTTACAAGTGGTATCGTCACCGTCACGTCGCACACTACCGGACACCACTTGCCGGACCGGACACCACTTGCCGGACCGGACATCTAGCGTAATGTGTGTTATGAGCTCGCCTTCATCATAACATTAGTTTTATCATGCAGATTATTCTTTGTGGTGTGTTGAGTTTGTAAAGTGACGCGACTTCTAAATGTAGAAGTGGGTTCATAAAAAAATGGCTAAATCAGCCACTTAAACACTTCAAATGTATGTTTACATTCAGAAATGGGTGCATTAATACTATACAACAAATTGAACAAGTACTGAGCCAACGACTGATGAACAACTGTACATCCCTCAGTTTTGCATTTTATTTTCTCGTATTTATTGTAAGTGTTATTCATAGAGTCACATTAGTAGGATTATTTGACAAATAACTTGAGTGGCTCCGTGTGTTACGCTCCTCAACTCGTTTCAATCAAATACTCGTACAAAGTGAACCTTTCATTTACAGATAAATTATTTAGTCTTTTACATTACGTTACACAAGACTTTGTGTTAAACGACTTGACCTACATCATATCATAATTTATTTTATTTCGTTTTAGTACCTATCTATAACATTACTAAAAACAAAGAAGTTGAATGTGATTAAATGTAAGCAAATTAGAGTATCCATACACCCCCTTACACGATAGTGATATTAATGTCATTACACGTGGTAATGGAGCCACACTCGACACCCTCCTTCCTTCCGACATTACCCGACACGAAATGAATCACGCTCCACCGCAGCATCCCCCCGTATGTGCGGCTGTAGGGACTCGCGCCTGTAATGAATAGTTTTAATTAGTTTGAAAATGAAACTGCTCTGAACAACTTTCAACATAAAATGTTATAGGGCAAAAGTTAATGAGCCGAATTTTGCGGCGCGACCAAAGAAATTTGTTGCGAATTTAAGTATATCGCATATTGTACATAACGTTATCAAGTTATAGTGGGAGTTCTCAAGATATACCTCCTTCAATTAATATTTTATTCCTTCTTTCAAAAAACAGCTTTTATTTGTTTGTGGCCTACTTGCAGTAGGTTATGACTATGGAACCCCGCGTAAGTGCCGCAATACGATTAAGGTCTCGAGCAGCCGGCTGGTGCGGGCGCGCGGCGCGCGGCGGTCTGCCAGGAAATAAAACATTCATCAAGCGCCGGTTCGTTAGTCACAAAGCGTTGCCATCAAAAAGCAATGAAATTATAAGAGCGACGAACAAATTGGAAAACTATTATGTGTCCGTCAGCCTCGTTATTTACTGAGCAATTTGCCGAATGGAATTAACTCGGACGCGAGTTGCACGACCGCCCTCCAATTTGCCGCTCTCGGCGTTGTCCCCCCGTGCGAGTGTGCGAGTGTGCAGAGTCACCGACACAGAACAGTCAGTCATGAATATTCGCACGCGGCGCCCTTTCATCATTGTGATTGTAACAAGGTATAAGATTAAATTATAAAAGGGCCGCTCGTGAAACGAATCCGCGCTCGAGCGTGACTCGCATGTGGGAAGCGTTGCGGTGGACGCGACCCAGACACGCCAGAAGGCGCACTAGTGGTACAAACACACGCACTTTCACATTACCGCTCAACATACTCTATACTTTTAGAAACTGAACAGAAGTTATTTTCCTAATAAATAATTCCTGTAACAACTGAAAAGAGTACAGATAGACTTGATTCAAACACCTACTTGTATACCGTCCTTATTGAGTTTGCAAGGAGCGAGTTTTCTGCTTCATCTTGTTGTCTATTTCTAACACCCCCATCACCACCACCCCAGCCATCCCCCACCCGATGTTCGCCTATTTAGCATACACAGGTGGCAGGTGACCTTCGCAGATTATCCTGTTTGTGTTTTACAAACAAACTTTCTCGTAAAGTTATAATTTCACCATACGGGGCACTGATAACAACCAAACGTTTAATAACGTAGATACCATCTAATTGCAGGCTATTACACGCTCCTGGTACTGTCCCTTACATACATTATCTACCATCTGATAAATTAAATGTAATTTTATCTTTCAGTACTGCAACGCTAGTAAAAGGTAAATCTAATAAATATATTTCCCCTAGCAAGGGAAACATCGATTTAACCGAACCACTCAAATATGTAATCAGAGGGCGATTCTAAATCGTTAACCTACAAAAGAGCTAACAATCGAGCCGTATGTTATTTTTATGAGAGCCATTACACGCTGCATCGCCCCGCCTCCCCCCGCGTCGCGTAGCCAGCATGTGATCAACAAAACGTCCAATTTGCTTGTATTCTCTGGGCGACACTCATCGCGAACGATATCAAAGGGCGCGCTTTAATTTGCAATCTGTCGCATGTCGTGTCGGTCGTGTCGCGCCGCGTCGTGTCCCATGTCGTCGTATCGCCAGGCAGCAGTGCAGCATACAACGCTTTGACATCTATGCCGACGCTGCAACGTGTCTAACGTGCCGACTGTTGTTGCACTACTTTATAGATCCAGGCAATACTGCTCCGTTACGTTATAGTTTAAAAACATTGTTAACATCAAACCACTGTACATTGTAAAAGAAGTTCTACAAAAAGTCTATTTCTAGTTGTGTACTTACTACACTTGTAAATATTTTACCACTTGGTAAAAATAAACACTACCACTTTATACCACTATTATAGGCTTTATATCACTACATATTATAAACAAAGTCCTCCACCGCGTCTGTCTGTCTGTTTGCGCAACAACTGCATACCACTCGATGATGTTACCATCGTCCTTGTCGAGAGGAGGGAGGTAGAGAGGGTAGGTCAGCTTTAACAAAAGTGAACAAAATAAATATATTTTTTAATTTAACAAAACTGGTGAGATGTGTTTGCAGTGTAGGCACACTTTTGACTGATGATGTTATGTGTGCACAAGTAACTATCAACAAAATTAGGTACTCTAAACTTTTACCGTATGAGACAGGTTAATGGTCAGGAGTAGCCAATCTCACTGAGTACACAGTCATTGACCCGCGCGAGCTGCTAGCAACAACCTAAACTAAAATCGAATTTTATTTCTTTCTCGTATATCGCTCCCCGCGGCTCAGGAAACTTTCTAACTTTGCGGAAATAAAAGTTATATATTTCCTTTTCCTGGTTGAAGGTAATCTGCCTCTGTGCCAATTTCTCCGTACCGTATGACTGTGTGTAGTCGTAAATTATAATAATGTAGTACAGTGGCTCTGCGTGTAATGAATGGACCATTACCGCGATATATTATCTGTGCCCAGCCAGCACCTGCCAGTCAGCAGGTGGTAGTTAGGTACAGTTCGACATCGTGACCTGAATGAGTAGCGCCCTATTATTCATTTTACCTTCACTTACTCTCTTTATCTATAACTAGCGAGCCACATCGGAGCCACATCGGGGCCGCTCGGCTATTTTCGGATTAATTCGGGATATAATTTCGTATTCAATGTTTTACTAGAAACCTAATATTGCGCGATTTTAATACACATCAATTATTCAGACGTTCCATAACTATTATTTTACTTATGATAACTTACTTTATTGTATTCTCACAGAAGGCTATAAGGCTGCGTGCCTAATGAAAAAGTGAAATGGAAAATGTTATAAAGATAAATTGGTTTTCTCTCGCATTCGGTGGTGATTAAGTAAGTTACCTTCATTACTTATATTGTGAGTTGGTTGGGTAAGGCGGCGCGGCGGGTGTGGGCCGGCCGATACGGACGCTGATAATGTTCCACTAAAGAGGAATTTATTGTAAAGCTGCGTCAGACCACCACCGCACTACGGCCTATTAAATCATACTTATAACATCATTATAATATTATTAACTTTTAAATTGAATTCTAGAAGGAAACTCAAAAGGTAAAATTACTGGCGTACTGAAGTATTACTTAATTACAAAACCACATCACTCACATACCGAGTTTCCTCCGTGTCTCGGAAAACACGATAAGTCGTTGGTCCCGGCTTGCAGCTGTATATCTTTGACAGTCGTCACAGTTAGCCAGTGGCCTGAAAGTCTGACAACCAGTCTTACCAAGGGATATGGTATTACCCAGTACTAACTGGGCTATACGGTCAAATAGGTGATCACTCCATGTTAGACTAGAAGCCGATCCCAACATTATTTGGAAAAGGCAGACAATCAATTTTCTGAACTGGGATCAGTAGCTACAGCTGGCTACTGGAATGTGGTTAGGTGATGTAATTATGAAATAAAGAAAGAATCCTCAGAGATATTTGTAGTAAAGTACATTCAAACACATTCAAATTGTTACTTTGATTTCGTTTTTTGTCACCGACTTCCGAAGCTGATTTTTCTTCTGAAGTTTATTTTTCACTTTTTGGTGTTTTTGAAGTCGGGTGTTTTTTTGCAAAAAAGTTTTTTTATTTTTAGTTATAGTCCTATACAAATATTCACTATGCATTTAACGTCCAACTAAGAAACCTAACCCTTAACCTTCAAGATTCCCTTTTTTTTTTTTTTTTTTGGGGGGGTGGGAAATCATCAAATAACCCCCAAAAAACCACCCATGTTCCTTCTTCGCCCTTCATGTCGAGGCCGCGGTATCCCTTGCGAACAACCCGCAGCCTCGACAGGACCTTCAAGATTCCCTTATTATTGCTTTCAACTACTAACCGTTGAGGAGTAGTGCCTTCTATCATCAGCTTATAAACATGAAGTGATGACTGCTAGATGCAAATACTTGAATAGCGTCAGAAAAAGCACGAAATAAATAGTACGTGCCTATGAAATTTAAGGGTTGCCCTCAAATTCTCAAAATTCTTTTCTTTTTCAAATTCTCTGGGATCCCATCACCAGGTCCCGGTTTCTATATCATGATACCACCCGTAAAATATCTCCTTTACAATAAAAAAAGAATCATCAAAATTGGTTCATAAACGACGAAGTTATTAGCGGACACACATAAACGAAAAATGTTCATAAATTTAAAAAAATGTTCATAAAATGAAAAGTACTGGGTCAAACAATGTCAAATTTTTATGGGACTAAATGGCAACTAACACGTATCAAACTAAAAAAGAATCACGTAAATCGGATCATAAATCTCGGCGTAATCGGTGTACATACATAGAAAAAATAAAAAATAAAAACATGCCGATCGAATTGAGAACCTCCTCCTTTTTGGGAAGTCGGTTAAAGAAAGAATCCTCAGAGACATTTGTAGTAAAGTACGTCCCGCTTTGAAACTGTGTAGATATTGGTTCCACTACGCGTGTTGGGTAAGGCCACGGTTTATCGTGGCTGTATCTTACTTATCTCGAACTTGTTAATGACCAGCTCGCTGCGGCGACCACTGTGCCTGTGTAATGGCCGCGCTGTCTGGAGCGCAGCCGCCGTTGTTAACGCGAACATTGTAGTGAATGCCCCGCTGTTGATGCCGATACTGAAGCAATTCGGCTCCGGATGGTTCCACGTATCTACAGGCGGCGCAATGTCAAGTAACTTTCATTTGGGTTTAAGTGACAAGGTTTTATATACTTGCAATGCCATGGTTTTAACAGAGTTTCTGAGAGAGACCGATGGTATAAATACAAGTAATTATTCTTTACGAATAGTACTTAAATAATATAAATACGAGTATATCAAGCACGGTACGACTCGGCTCCATTTGGCTCGGTTCGGCCCGGCTCAGCGCAGCCGATCGCCCAATAGAAACATCGCTAGTTTAATTGCCCCCTAGATACGATCTGACAGACGATTTACTAAACTAATCACCGTTTTACGTAAATACTCGCGCTCTATATTTCATGCGCAATCCACTGAATTTATTTTGTTTGTAAAAATATTACGAGTGCGATCAGATTAGCGGGCGGGGAGATTGCTTTGGAATTCATTTTGATTTTAATTAATGGCTACGTGTGGCGCCTGATACCAAATACTTTTGTAATATTTTTTTACTTCAGACCTCAGATTTTGTATGATGTCATTTAAAACCTAATATTTGGGTTAACATGAATGTTGAATAAATCCTCCCAACTATGCAAACGTTTTAAATAATAAATCATAAAACAGCCAGGAGATGCTCGGGCCAGCATCGCGGGATCTTCACAAATAAAACTGCTCGTCACTCGTCATACGCCTGTGAGATGTTGCTGACGTAGCATACCCCCCCCCGCACCGCTAGCCCCCACCCCCGGGCACACCGGTGGCGCGACCACATTCAATAACTCCCTAGCACTGAAAAATATGTAAGAGCAGCAGAATGCCGCCTCCACCGCGCCTTTCATGAATTATCGTCTGAAATCTTCAGTTATTCACTGAAGTAGGACGGAATTAACATTACTGCTTTATAAATGTAAGCAAAGGAAATGGCGGAGCAAACGAAATAATTAATATTTAGCGATCTGTCTGTGTTGCAGACTGAGAAAGCCCCACGCTATTCATGTTTGATGGTTTTTACTTGATCATTTAACTATTACCACTTGAAAGATTATATAGAATTATACATTATCTGAACAGAACCAAAAATACGTTAGAACTATAAACATATTATTTCAATTTTCTTTTCCAGTTAGTACAGCAGTATTCTATGTATTTAGTCTTAAATTGATTTCACGAACAAACAGTTACTACATTGTAGCAATTGATGAAGCTATACTTGTAACAATGTAAACGTTCAGTAATAACCTGTTATCAGCTGGCTATCATCACCCCCTCCCCCCCACGCCCGCGTGTCATAGGGGAGGTCACCACAAAGGACTCACGTCGCGAGTTCCAGGAAGTACAGCGAGTGGTCGTGGTGGGCAGCGGACTGTAAGCGATACAGTTCCACAACTTCTGTAACATATCTTAGGTAGAAAGTCACTTCTAGTAGTTAAAATGTGTTGTTATGGAGAACTTTCTAGATAATCTTTATCTCTGGAGAATGGAGGATTAAACTAAAACCTTACAGTTGCAGCAATAATGAGTTGAAATCTGGGAGATGCTCATACATTCCCGCCCCCCCCCCCCCAGACAGGTATGCCGCCTATAAATATACTGTAACACAAATAAGGCTGATGATGAATGGCCTCGTAAAAACTCCTTAACAAAGAGCTTCTTTACTACTTAAACTAAGATGAATGCAGATGCATACAAGTACGTGATGCTGCGTGTTGCAGCAACGGAGATAACCAACCGTGAGCTTGTAACGCTATGACAAGCATCACGTTTATATGTATGTACATCGTGTAGCCGCACGTAAACGTGATGCATGCTCCGCAGACGAGCTTATACGTGAGTGAGTACCACACGAATACTCACCACTGTTCAGTTGATACTTTGCGCTGTCACTGCATACTGCAGACGTTTGCAGTATTACTTACTGCTCACATAATTATGTACCTACCTAGATATTATAACCCATATTGCTGGAATTTTTGTTTGAATACATCAAAAGTTTATGATAACAACATCATTTCAGAAAGCTTCACTGTTATATTTTCTTCGAGTCGTAAACTATATAAATACTAATGGTAATTAGTAAACCCTAACATTAGGCGGTAAATAGTTAACGAAGTGTCATTATGTTCAGCTCGTAATGTGGCGCGATCGCAGTTTGTGTTGTACCGTTATGTACAGTCACACAAAACCTCGGCTAATGAGACGCTATAATCGTTATTTCTACTACAATATGTTTGAAAGGACTCGTAAAAACTTCGGCTCAGCCGTTCTGCAGCTATTAACGATGTACTTACAGTCACCGCTCCCGAGACATCGCCCTCATTAGCCTCAATTAGAGAATTATGGGAATAAATAGACACCGCGCCTCAGTATGCAGTGAGCCTGCTCTAGGTTACAACACAGTGGTGCGATACATGTTGCACCGTTTTATTACTGCGTCAACAAAGTCGTTGAGCATGATGTTTATGCTCAACACTACAATTTAGATTAAGACGTGTAGCGCTAACAACAGTGTTGTTTGCACCGATTAGCTGCCCTTTGCTCAGGCGGTAGTTACGAGCAGGTCCGCGGGGCAGCGCTAGTGTGGCAACCAATCACAATCATTTGCCGCACGAACCCCGGAGGTGCTAAACTGTAATTTGTTGTAATAACTGTGAAAATGTTGAAGTACTAGCTTGAGTCAATATTTTTATGTGCCTAGAGTAAATTGTATGGTTTGTGATAACCACTAAGTAGCTCAGCCTTAACAGGTTTTTATAACCAGCACTGACTGGACTTAATAATATCTTTTTTTTTCTAGCCTGTTTTGAAAAAACTAAAACCCAAACTCATGCTTGAAAATTTTTTATTTTCTTTTTTTTATTTTTTTTTTTCCTTTAGGCCTTATTTAACGTCTAAAACTAAATTGTTTTTGAAGCGCACAACACATTCACCTAACTGTAGTCGTAAACGTTAATCAAACAATTCGTTTGAAATGAGCAATAACTAAGGTTGCGGAGTAGCAGATGCAGTGACGTCATTGGCAGTAGATGACGGTGAGGAGTGAGATGACCGAGTGAGCGTGAAGGCGGAGTAGTGGTAGCAAACCTAATTAGAGTAACTCGCAGTGACGTCATCCGTCACAGGTCACATTATCGACAAGGGTTAAATGGCCGACTGATCTTTAATATGAAATAAAAACTAATTTCGGTCTAACTAGTGCTTATGATCAATGCAGCCAGTACAAATTACTAAACAAAAGTGGGTACATATTGTACCTAACTTGCTGTTTATTTCTTCGTTTTCGTTTGTCATTGATACCTACTATAATGTTTCAATCACAATTTGGTAGCTGAATAGCCTATCGCACCGCAGAGAAACGACTGTAATAGTATAATGCGAATATTGGCCTATCGTTTCGAAACAAGTCCATCTCACCTTCTCTTTCTGGGAGACCATGATGTCGTCCCCTACCAGTTGGGATCCACCGAATGGGGGGTGCATGCAGATGTGACCAACTCAGTTCCACTTCAACCTAGCAGCTGCAAAGTCAGCATCTATTTGTGTTTTGGGGCGTAGTGTGGAGCTTCTGATCAGGGCGGTAACTTTACCACCCAGTATACTTCAGTCCATAGCTTGCTGGCGATTCAGACGCCTACAAAGCGACGACACACACTTTATTATATAAAGTGTAAAATTTCATTCTCAGCATTCACACACAAAAATGTTGACATCACAACATTGCAGTTTTCTCAAGTTTTTAATTTTCAACACTTATCTTCACTAACATTATGTTTATAATTTACTATACGTTTCTTCTTTCTTTTTTCTTTCTTCTTTTTTTTTAAAAACGTTGCCCCACACTAGGAATTTCTCCTGTATCGTGGGTGCGTTTACAAACATTTAAACTCACATACACAAATACCCAGACCCGAAACAACTATCTGTAGGTCATACAAATATTTGTTCCGTGCGGGAATCGAACCCGCGACACGCAGCGCAGCAGTCCAATCGCTCAGCCACTGCGCCAACCGTGTCGTCGTTTGGGTAAGCCACAGAGGAAGGGGTTTTATGGGGCAAGTCTTCTTATTTATTTTACTATTTATGTACACACAGTAGATAGCACAGGAATGATGCCAGGACCAGGAATAATTCTAATTTTGTGTCCATTTGAATTATTGAGTTATTGCTTCTAATCTCTGAAAATCGTAAATTAGAAGAAGTACTCGAGGCGGTGCTGAGCTCCGACCATTCAACAGTAAGGAACCCTAATCGCGTAGCTATTGCAAATTAGTGCGCTAGTTGAAGCGGTGCCGCGTTTGATCCCAATCCTACTAATTACGCAGCTATGTTAGGGAATGTTCTAGAGATTGTAATGCGTGATTACTTTCCAATCAGCTCAGCTCAGGACGCATGCTCGGCTTAACACTCGACATCTGGCAGGCGGAGTTTGATTCATTTATAATTAAAATTCCTTCATTAAGTAATTCGTTCATTCGAGGCTAAATTTAAAAGTCGACGATCCGTGATGATATTTTGTTTTTTACTTGTAGAATTGTAGGCATTTTGTAATACAAGAACCTAGCCATAATACCTATGTGGCCCTTATACGGCCCGAAGGTATAACTTGTAGATGGTGGATAAAGTGGACAAAACCAACGACCACACGGCGGCTATGTCCGACAGTGGGATGGTGGAGGATAACAGTAACAGCAAGTACCTCGGCAGACCAACTGTATCGAGCAAGAAAACATCGCAATAATCGTGAAAGTTGGTTACGATGGCTGTATAAAGTTATTGTATTGTAAGTGGCTACGTCCACGCGCTTTGTGTTCCATTGTGACGTCGTCTGCGGCGGTGATACATTAAGTGAAGTTGCTACACCGACGCAGTTGATCCTAGTGTTGTCTACTTGAGCATAATGCGCGGTACACAGTGGGACGGCAAGTCAGCAGCGACACCGCCACGCCACGAGAGCCAGTGAGAGACACACACTCCCACCATGCCTGTGACCCTCCCCCGCTACGCTCATGTGTTATCAATCAGTAGTTAAATACACATTTCTTGAATCTAGTTACAACAACTTAATTAATTCTAATTTCAGCAATTAAATAGAAATATAATGTTTAAAAAAAATAAAAAAAATAATAATATTTGTAAGTGTCCAACCAAGGTAAACTGTTGAAACTAAAAGTATTTTAAAATAATTCTATCAAACTTATCTACAAAATTCCTCTGGAACTTAAATTGTAATACAACGACCAAATTCGATAACTTACCGTAAGTTGAAATCTGAGAGACTTCTTCTTATTTACTAACTTTTACGATAACGGAGAGGAAACTAAGACTTGTGCAAGGAACAGAATGAAAGAATGTCGTGCAGGTGTGTGACGAGGTCGGGAGTTCGGAACGCGGTCGCGTAATTCGTCTCCGCTCGGCTTTTTTCGGGGCGCGGGTGTTACAAAGCCGATTACGGGCCGTGAGCTGCGCCTCGCAGAGTCACAGCTTTTATAAAAACATCAAACGCTGTAGTCCCACACAACACGCTGTATACAAAGATCTACACGATAATGTACAATGAACGGAACTACTCGTATGTAGTATCTTCCGTTTTACACAAGCATTGTAGTGTTGCTCTTTGCTGACAGTTGTTTTACTGCACGTAGTGTAACTGTGGCCGCTCTCCGGGTCGGGCTCGTGTCGCACGGGACGGCACGGCACGGCGCGGCTTGCGATCCGATTGTCGCCGGGATTGCACCGGATTGTCAAGTTCACGCCGCCACTGAACGACAACCTCAGAGGAACATGTACACAAGCCGATCAGTACGGGCTTTATTTCTTTGTACAAAATACTTAGAAATATGATTTGAACGTTTTCAAATTGTAAGTAACAACAAGTTTTATTAAAGAAAGCAAGAGTTGAAATGTTTTTCCAACAAATAATAATATCTTTAGTAAGTTCGCACCTGATCACGATCTCGCGGAGTTTCCAACGTCTTGCACTTAATTAAAAATCCCTCTGACCCGCACTTGTAAGATGTTCACGTTACTGCTTCTGTTATTATTGTAGTAGTTAATTGATAATAATTCTTGTGGAGTTACAAAAAGTTCCTTAGCGACTGAAGTATCCCTTGTGATGCGTTAACTCGTTAAAATTAGTAACTTCTATAATAGGTGTGTGTATAGAAAATCTAACCAATCCGAAGTGCTCACTAAGGAAGTTATTGCATTTTAGATTCTTAGAAGAACTTTAGTGGCATCCGTAAATAAATAAACCCCCTATAACAATTAGTTTTTTTTTCTTTCTGCCTCACTTTTCCGCTTGTGTTTGAGTGTGATCCTTTAAACAGCTCCTTAGCAGATTAAATGAATTGGGCACATTGTGTTCAGGTCCGTAGGCTTTCGTGTTGGAACCCCTCTTAGCAAGTTCAATAGCTGCATCGTTTCCAAGTGATCGACTGTGTCCTTAAATCCATTGCAGTGTCACAGTGTTCCAGTTTAGTACCGTAACGCATTCTAGGACACTATCGCATTCTAGTATCAGTGTCAGTGCTGCTTAGATAATGACTATACCTTCAGCTTGATAGACAGTGTTGAGCATTCCTAGGGGATAGAATATTCTAATGTTTGATCCATCAGTGTAGATCGTTCTCTTTTGGACCTGAGTATGTCTCATCAATATTTATTTCACTACCTACTTCATCCATTAAAATCAAATGTTGTAGTTGTTAAATAGGGAAAAAGTACGAATAGACTTCGTAAAAGTGAGTGTGAGCGAGTTGAGTGTTAGAATCATGAAGCACAGTAATGTGTCAGCGACGGCACGCGCCTGTGCAGACGGACGCGCTAATAAAAGCCTTCTAATGAACGACACGCTACGACTCATTCGGCTAAATCACTCGCACCTCACTTTCACTCACTTTTTCGTCGTCTTCTTACATTAACAGCAATAATAAAGTGGGAATTGTCCGCCACATATCACTGTTATGGATGATCTGCTCCACAGCGTCAGTAATACTGAGGGTCTACTGCTTTCAACGTATCTGAAGAAGGTTACACGTTGTTGGTTGCTACAAAATTAAAGAAAATTAACTTTGATCTCGAATTATTGTAGTCATGTTTGTTCGTTTTACAATAAATGTTTCCGTACTCTTTCAGAGAAAACTTCTACCAATAATACATTTCGCACTCAAAATTCTACACGTCAATAGATTTATATCGTGAAGTTAAACGGAATGCTCGCAATAGCAGAGGTCGTGTCTGCGGATTATACTAAACTCCTTCTGGGAATTTCATAAGCTCGAATTTTAGCTTTTAGTCTCCCATTTAGTTTTATGTGGATGTCGAACGAAAGGCCCCCAGCCTTTATAGCGGTATGTATATGCGAGGGTAGCGCCATAACCCGGTGAAGTACGTCGCTGTATCAGAGCCCTCTCGAGCGTACTCGCCAACATTGTGATGTATGTACATCTGTTCTACGTGATCTGCAATACGGCACAACGTACCGGTACACCTGGGAACAGGTGAATGCAACGAGCGAATACACACGCGAACATAGACACGCGTCACGTACCGCAAGTGCTATTGCATCTGCGTTTGGCATTTGTTTGACATATCTTGAGATCGCCGTGCGAACACAAGTGTATGTATCTAGATGTGCGTACACTTGTTTTCACTGGCAGTATCGACGCACCCTTCTGTGCCCAGCCGTGAAATGCCGGCAAGGTGCGCTACGATCATGTTGTTACCCGCCATTGCGCATGGCCGGCGTGACTGCGACGCGTTTACGTGCCGCTCGACAGTAAGGTACCCTGTGTTATTACTTCAGGAGAAATTTTATTAAACTCAGGCTTTGCAATTAAAAACACAAATGACAAAAGCTACCGAAATAATGTCGAGATTATAATGTCACCAAACTAAGCTAACGAGCTACGGCACGTACTCGTAGCAGCGTAGCATCGTAGTAGCGTAGCAAAGCGGCGTAGCGGTTAACTAGTAACTGAGTGGGTGAATAAGTTTTCCAGGAAAAGTACGAAAACGATGTTCAGATGCAGTTTATTGGAAGCTTTTATGTTAGTATCGTGTTGCAGTATAGAGCGGTGTGGGAGCTGTACGGAGACAGGTCGTGCCGCGCGGCTTCGTCCCTTGATGGGCGCAAATTCTGCATCGTCGTTGACTTCATTTAGTGACTCCTGACCAAATTCCATTCGCCGCTGTTTTTGTTCAAAATACAAAAAAAAAACTAAAAGAACGAAAATCGCCGTGGTCATAAAATCACGTCTATAAACCTTAGCGACTGCCACAGACAAAGTAAGCAATGAACACACCTGAAAATTTTATCATACTTCAGGGGCATGTATACCAACATAAGAAAAACAAATTTTGACAAATGGACCCTCCAAATCGGCGAAATTTAAAAATTCCCGTTGTTTTCTGAACACACGACGTATATTGACTGCTTCGTCGGTGTATCGTGGTTTCAAGCGCGAATGCTGCAGGAGGTTCTGGGTTCGATTTCCAGGTCGGGCAGTGTTATTGGGATTTTCCATCAGGAATTTCTCAGTAGCGGCCGCGGAGTCTGGATTTGTGCTCGGTGGATGGTAATAGACCTGGTGAAATGCGGGTGCTCTAATGGGTACACCTCTTGCTTAACCTTTCAGGGTGTGTTGATTATTTAATATTTACATTTCTCAGATTTATTACAATCACAGTATTTTTTTTAATTTCATTCCTCCCACTTTTCTCAATCATAGTTGTTAAATATATATTATACTAGCTGATGCCCGCGACTTAGTTCACGTGGAAATTTTGATGTGTGTGATCGAGTAGTCCTAAGCGCAACTACTGAACATGTGGTCCGGGGTTTGATTACCGAGGCGGGCAAATGGTTTTCTTAGTAGAGGCCACGGAGTCTGGTTTTTGTGCCTCATTGATGGCTGTAGCCCATATTGTTGAAGCGCCATGTAATATAGGAGTTCTTTGATGGCAGCACTGCCCTCACTAACAACCACTCTTTATTATTTATATTAACATCAAAATTAGGAAAAACTTGCACATTCAGTTCATCTTCTATTGGCACTGGATGGGAAAATTCTTCGGAAAATATAATTTTACCTTTTGAAGCAGCTTATTTGCAAAGACATCTGCTTCGTGGTCGTTATACAGTTGGACGTAAACCTGGGTACAGACTTACGCTATATAACATGCAAGGTAACATGAAAGGAGCATTACATAAGTGCACACTTATATAATTTAGTCTGATAAGATCTTCTTAGAACTTTAAATTTATATATCTTTTGATGGAGGGCACCGATTAGAATGAAACAAAAACTAAAACCCTAATCATAAATTATTAGTTTTATAATTTAAAATTCTAAAAATGAATTATGCACATCATATGAAAACAATCTTTTTTCTAAATTATAATGTTCAATGTATAGAAACTCCACGTCTGCAGATGTTTTATATGTACATTTAGATTTATATTCACGTAACTCTATTTTGAATGGATAAAAACATCTAAAAGTAAAGTATATCTTTAATAAAGATTTGAAAATCATAAAGCACCAAAATAAAAACAAAATACGAACTCACAAAAAGTGAAAACCGATTGGGGATCGAACTCGCGAACATGTTAAAATCATTCAACAATATAAAAAATCACAAAAAGAAGGCTGAGATTTGAACTTGCGTACTTATTTTTACAGGGAGGTTTCCGAACCGTTAGGTTACTAACACAGGTGACAATTTGTTTGCAATAGCCGTTCTATTGAAATAAATAGTATGACAGATATCAGCTGTCAAACAGTTCGGGAAATATGGACATAATGCAATATTGCTTACCGCCTAAGTTATTATAGTGAAAATATATAGCCCATGTGTTATTCCAGACTATAATCTATATTTGTGCCAAATTTCATTCAGATCCGTTGAGCCGTTCTGGTGTGAAAGAGTAACAAACATCCATCCATTCTCACAAACTTTCGCATTAATTATAATATTAGTAGGAAGTAGGATACACGTCGGACCCCTTTATGATCTGACTTTAGCCCGTCCGTGGCCTGAATGTAGCCTGCCTGTGGCCTGGATGTGGCCTCACGCTAACGAAATGTGTATAAACACGGAACAAAGCGGCCAAGCGGGGCTCATTCCCGCCGTCCAATTTACACGATAGGTATTTTTACAGCCCATGAAAACACAACGCTATCCTTGTTGCAAACAACGCGAGGTATTCCCAAATTTATGGCTGACTTTTTATATTTATTAAATCCGGCTCGCGTCTGCAAGGGGCCCGTGGTCGGGGCCCACGGTTGGGGCCCCAATGCTATTGGAGATTCCGTTTCAATCAATCTCTGTTTGCCCTCGAGTTTTTCGTCACAGGTCACAACGTAACTATAAATAATTATAGTCATTAAGGTTAATGATCGTTCGGTTCGCGTACAATATTTTTTCTTGTGAGTTACAATGAATTCGGACATCTTACTTATTTGCGTCGGTGTATGAGCTTCAAGGAAGGATGTTGCCTCCGCAACAATAGTCCAAGTGGGGTGGTAGTGAAAGGACGCGTTTGACAGCAGCGCGGTGGAGCTGTGTCGCACAGTGTCAGGACTGCGGTCATACTGTTGTGGTAAACTGTGTTAAAGCGTATGGTGGCCATTGGATGAAAAAGTCACAGATATAAATAAACATCGCAACACAAAAGTTCTTATTAGCAATTTCCTGTAAAGCGCAAACAGTTGGCAAGTCTGCGAGCGACACGTTGCAATACATTTTATTAAAGTCTACGTCAGCTGATTTCACATCAGAGCGCTCAACGCAAGCAATTTGCATTCCAGCCGCAACTACAAGCTCGCAGTACACCGCAGGTGATCCGCTATTATTGCTCGCTGCCCACCTGATGCTGCCCTCCCCCCCGCTACACTACGGGGGGGGGGTTGGCAGTAGTAACAGTAATTGTCAATCAATTGTGTGGGCAGCGAGCGGTGCAGCGGTGTGTCGTAGCGGGTGCGACGTATTGTTGCAATATTAACTGTTGCCGCTCACTTGCTCGCCACTCTTAGTTCAATGTGGCGTGGCGTATCTACATTACTCCATTGTAATATTACATTTAGCGTGCATTTGTTAGAGGACGCAATTTTTTATTTTTTACATATCAAGGGGGGGTCAGATTAAAGTTAAATCCAAGTTTGTGGGGTTGCAACCCTTGTCCACGGCCGCCATTTTGAAAAAAGGGGTGGTTCAAATGGTTTTTGTGATTTATCTGACGAACCATAGGTCTCACAACAACAACGAGTTAACTAACCGTTTTTGTAACAAATAAGATTATCTACAACTTTTGTACACTAACTTTTAGTCGTAGAACCAAAACTAAAAAAGTTATGTTTCATTTCAATGGACTACCATGTCATGTTTGTAATGTGGCATAATATGGCATATTTCTCGTCGTCGTCGATCGTCTGTTTCCAAATACTCGCTATTTGTGACAAATTCTAAAATACTCGTATTTTTTCCAAAACATCATGAAACCCAAATGGCAACGTGATATATGATATGATGGAAGATACAACTTATGGGGACGTATATATGGTTGTATTCTTTCAGGTTATCTAGGTGAGCTGATTATGGAAGGTACTTCTCCTCAATAGTTAAGAGTTGAAAGCAACAATGATGCCATCTAGCCGATTTCGGCCACAGCGACTGCATTCGATGGCTTGATTGTCAAGAGCTTTGTTGTGGTGTTCTTCCGTGTGCTCTTAAGTGGCTAGCATAATAATATGCAGTCAAAAAAGTACGAGCACAAAGCGGACATGTCAGAACACCATTGATGACATTATAGGGTAGGTGGTCTAGCTTTATTGTCATCGCGCTTTTGATCCAGCTGCGACCTTCTTCTTTCTTCAAAGTCCCAAACCTGCTGATGCACACGACTTCTCCACACGTGCCGATTTTGTGCCTGCTTTTCCCACACTAAGGGGGGGGGGGGGTCAATGTCACATCTTTTGAAGTGTCTAATCTGAACATCCTTGAAACGTAAAAACTGACCACCACGTTTCCGTTTTCCTACCTGAAGTTCAGAATAGAAGATGCGCTTCGCCAGTCGCTCATCATGCATTCTAGAGACATGCCAACACCACCTTAGCTGGCGTCTCATCAAGTAGGCCTCTACGCCAAGGACCTTAGCCTGCCTTAAGACCTTTGTATTCCTAATATGGTCCGACCATCTGATGTTTATGATGTTTCGGAGGCATTTGAGCTGGAATTTGTCCAAGGTCCGTATATATCGGCGGTAAAGACACCACGTTTCCTACGAGTACAGAAGATTTGGGAGAACGATTGCCATGTACACAGAGATCTTGGTAGTCAGTTTCAGATTATGCGATCTGAAAACTTTGGTCTACAATTTGCCAAAAACTACGGCTGCAGCACATATTCTTTGATAAACCTCTGCGTCGAAATCCCCTTTACAAGTAATTATGCTGCCTAAATACTTAAAGCTTTCTACTTGTTTCAGCCCGCAAGCGCCAATAACGATATCAGGAACTAACAGCTGTTCGTCTACGTTCATAGTCATAACTACGGTTTTCTTGAAGTTTATTGAAAGACCAAACTTACAACAAACGTCATTAAGGCCACCTATCAACGCAAAAAAGTGAAAAATAAACTTCAGAAAAAAAACGAAATCAAACATACAAAATGTCACCGACTTCAGAAGCTGATTTTTCTTCTGAAGTTTATTTTTCACTTTTTTGTGTTTTTGAAGTCGGTTTATTATTTGCAAAAAAGTTTTTTTGTACCTGTCACTTATGTTTCGTAAGATTTTGGAATAACCAGTAACGGTTTCTTCTAAATGTTCATTGCGTTCAATTTTTGGAGAAATTTCATAATTAACAGCTGTGTATCGCAAGAAATTACACTTACTATACAGAATTAATAATACTAACCTCCAACGGGGATGGTGAATATGCCGTCTATTTCAAAGAGAAAGTTATCCTTTAATCACGATAACTTAATTAAATTACTCTTAGCGAAGTAAATATGATCCCACCAAAAATATTCTGTAAAAAACTAGCCAAGTCTCGATGGAGCTGCTTGTTTATCTCTAAAAAGTAATGAAATCTAGACAAAGTCGTGCCAATTCTAAGGTTCCTTACTGCGATTTCTTTATTATTATAGTTAATGTTGTGTGACTTGGCCGTTGAAGGGTACACAAGGGTACAAAACCAGGTGCTCCATGACACCACGTCGTCACGTTGTCACGGACACTACACGACGCGACCTGTGGGCTGCGGGCTCTGTCGCAGACACAAGGAAATAATATGCTTAATGGTGCGCGGCTCAATCGCGGCTCCATTGAATCGCGCGGAGCTGTGGCGGACGCCACGCGGGCACACAGCCAACCGATATCATTTTAATATTTAAACTTCGATTCAAATGGAAGCTAAAAAAAAATCTCGCTATAAATTTTCCTGTTCGGGCGCATGAATAGTTCGCATCGCCGCGGGAAATTCACATTCGAACTGGAAAAGAAATATTGTAAAGGGAATCCGTTTTAGAGCGGTGCAACGTCAGGGCGAGGGCGGGTAGGTTGGCGGTGTGCGGGGAGGGGGCGGTGTGGCAGTAGAGAGCGGGTTACGTAACCCGCACACTCGAGTCGTGTAAAACTTCAACAATATGACGGAAATAAATTTCTATCTGCTGCAGCGGCTATAACTTTAAATAAAGTACACTTCCTCCGGAGGCTGCTCTCCTAATTTCTATTTAATTACGCTTCGCTCGCCGATGAATAATTTTATTTCCTTTATAGCCCCCTCGAGCGCTCACCGCCCCAACACTCACTTTAAGCTCTCGTAAACTATTTGTATTATTTGCAACTCGCTCACTGTAAATAATTAAACGATTCACCTTGAAAGAAAGCTCTCGCTAGATATTTTAGTGGTTAAGCATTGAGCTTGTTCTAATTTAGCGCTGAAAGCGACGGCGGGTATTAAAAGGTTTAGTAAAGTTAGTGAATGAAGCTGCGACGCGCGACGTGCTCGGGCGAGGTAACGCGCTGATTAGTAAGCGCTGCAGCGGTGCGCGGTGGTCGCTGCTTGCGCTGCAGCGCTGTAAGAGTATTAGCTACAGTTAGTGCCGGTCACTTCCTGCATACGAATACTCTCCACGGAGATAGCCATCTTTACTTACACAAACATTGTTCCACACACATCTATCGACTTACATCCTAATATATAATTCGTTTCTAATGTAACAGTTTCTCTTTTGGATTTTCCATTTTTAACACTGAATTAATTAGTTAGTCTAGTTAGTTTTAAATCAAGGACTTCAAGCATCTAGTACAAGAACGAGCAAAATGTCAAAGTTTCGACACGCGGATACTTCGAATTTCCCGGTAGTACGCTAGTACAGCGTAGTACGCTAACTGGTAATAACGTCACGTAATGTACGCCTGTACGGCGCACGCTCCGCACATAATATTGTAACGTGTACTATGTAGTGCCACACATACCGACGTGCAATTATCTTCTACAAATTGTATATGTTAAGGTGGGAAAACCACATAAGGAACGCTGCTCCTAAACATCAATGGCCTCCGCCATATTGTCTTCGCCTTAGATTCCTCTTCGTGGTAGATGGGTTTAAGGGTAGTTGAAATCACACACAATACTTGACTCAAACACCAAACGTTTATTTACAATAGTCCATTTACAGGCACTTATAAACTTTTCAGGGGTTGAGACCCATTCACATGAATCATTGTTACTATGGAGAAGAATGGGTTGAAGAAACTCCATTTAAATCATGTTACAATTCTCGTTTGCACTAATTAATGTTAATCACATCAAAAACCACTTTCATTTACATTATTTGCTAAACGCGAGATAATGTGCATCTTTCGTCACACGCGTGTCTACTTGTCTAGTCCGTCTAGCGGAAGTACCACGTACTCAGTATTGTTATTAATTACTTTTAATCAGTTAAAACTAATAAACAATACTAAAATAGTTCACAATTGATTGTAATAATTATTTAACAATAAAACAATACCAATATTAATGCGAAGGTGTTATTAAGTTAATGTCTAATTAATAGGTTCATTACTTTTTACAACAGAATGTTACTTACGCCATTTCCGGCTAATTAAAGGATTTAATACAAAGAACAGGTTTTCTACTAATAAATTGCTCTACAAAATAATCTTATGACTTTTTAGTTTATAATTACATAAAGAAACTGATTTAGTCGTGGTTTCAGATTATAAATTGAGTTATTGATCATTAAAATCGTATTCGCCGCCATCTTCACAACAATGTGCAATGACGTCTCTTATACAGCCTAATTTCAAGTGAGCAATCATTAAAATCCCAATATTCATAATCAATTAGCTTCTCTTAATTTTAACTATAGTTCTAGTTAAAGACCTCTGTTTAATAAATCATTATTCGAGCCATCGACCATTCAATTACAAACCATCTCTGTAGTAGTTAACACAAAAGCTAACAGATGGCACTGTCTGTATAATTACTGTACAAATATCTCAGAGATGGCAGGTTCATTGCAGATTGCAGGTTGATTATAAAAAACTAAGCTAAGCTATTATTATAAGCTGGTTATTAATTAGATTGCCTAATGATCCCAGCAGATAGACACTCTCGCGGCGACACGGCCATTCTGATCGGCGGTGCGCGCTCTGCACTTGCCGTTGCCGTCCGCTCGTCCGTCTGTTGTCCTAAGTGTAGTCTCGTGGTTGTTATCTGAAATAGTGGAGATAAATTTTGTCGGCAGATTATTGTTGCTTTTATTATCCTACAATGTTTATTCAATTGTAGGATTTAGTAACATTCATTCATTGGTTTATTCAACATAGAAACCTTGTAATAGATCTGACATTCAATGCATTTTTGTATCACCTTGCTAGACACACATGCACAGTTACAGACATTTATAGCTGTTTGGAATTTTTATTCAAGTTATTAGATGCTAAGCTGTTAGCTTAATAAAACAATTGTTGCCTGAATGATTCAATTACATTAATTGAATTGAGTTTATTGATATTGTTTGATCAACTTCTAGCTCACAAGAATTTTGTTGGCAAAATTATTCAACAGCATTATTTGAATTCATTGATAGTTTGATCAGCTACTAGCTGAATAGAATATTGTTTGATTAGCTACTAGCTAAATAGAATATTGTTGGAAAAATTATTCAACAACATTAATTGAATTATTTTATATTGTTTGATCAGCTACTAGCTGAATAGAATATTGTTTGATTAGCTACTAGCTTAATAGAATATTGTTGGCAAAATTATTCAACAACATTAATTTAATTTATTGATATTCTTTGATCAGCTACTAGTTGAATAAAATATTGTTTGATTAGCTACTAGCTAAATAGAATATTGTTTGATTAGCTACTAGCTAAATAGAATATTGTTGGCAACATTATTCAACAACATTAATTGAATTTATTGATGTTGTTTGATCAGCAACTAGCTGAATAGAATATTGTTTGATAAGCTACTAGCTAAATAGAACATTGTTGGCAAAATTATCAACGACATTAGTTGAATTTATTGATATTGTTTGATCAGCTACTAGTTGAATAAAATATTGTTTGATTAGCTACTAGCTAAATAGAATATTTTTGTCAAAATTATCGAACATCATTGATTTTATTGATTTCATTGATATTGTTTGATAAGCTGTTTGCTTTTTCAGCAAACAGATAATATTGTTGCTTACTATGACTTGACTTTGCAACCTTGTATAATAGGTCTACTGTCTACTAGATTTGTTTTAAATTAAATTATTGATAGCTTTAGACATTGTGATTTGTATTTGGTAAATGTAGTGTGAGTAGTATGTTTTTATTTGTTCATTCTCACGGGAAGGTAATGCTCTGTGATAGACACAAAGTCTTGGATTTGACAGGATAAAAGGATAGGATCAGGAACACCGCTCTGTGATAGACACAAAGTCTTTGATTTGACAGGATTAAAGGATAAGGAGTTTAGGACCATTGCTCCGTGACAGGCACGAAGTCTTTGATTTGACAGGATATAAGGAACCAGGCTCTGGGCGTTTAATACGCCGTGGACCCAGCAGGATAACATGAGAGTATTATTTTATCAGTTCCCTCCACGGCTGCTGATAGATCATTTGTTGTGTTGGTTCATTACCAGTCACCTCCACGGCTTCTGATAGATCATTTGTTGTGTGGGTTCATTATCAAGTGCCTACATGGCTGTTGATAGATAATTTGTTGTGTTGGTTCTTTACCAGTTGCCTCCACGGCTGCTGATAGATTATTTGTGTGATTCATTGTGAATATTACTTATTGCGCTAGTTGTTTCCTCCACGGATACCATTAGCTTTTTGTGAGTATTATTATTTTATACTTCATTAGTTACTGTTAGTACTAATACTTTGTTTTTGTTAATAGTTGTTGCTTACAACTGGCAGGATTGCAAAAACATTAAAACAATGAAAATGGAATACCTGATACTCATCACACATGAGCATCATGTAGGTAGGTAGGTTGATTGGCGATTGTATTGAGCCTTTTAATGCAACACTGTTTGATATCAGTGGTGAAGTGTTTGAAGTAGTTTGAAAACTTCTCACCTTTTATGTTAACTTATGGTGTGTAAACACTGAAACAGTCATTCTGGGTTGGCTGTCCTCATGCTGTTTCTCATTTGTTAGCTTCATAGCCGGCGACACGGTCATTTGTTCACCAGGCTGTAGTACTTGATGTTGTTTTTATTTGTAGTGAATTTGCTCTACTATCATTTCCTCTTTTATAAGATAATTGCCTCGAATCTGGAATGTAAAAGTCATGCAGGTAAATAATAGAACAAGAAAAGATGTTATGTAAACATCACACCTGCTATCCCAGAAGGGTTAGGCAGAAGTGTACATCATCACTTTGCCAGTAATGCTTAAGGCTCTTGTTAAAGGGCAAGACTGTTTGCCATTAATATTATTGTCTGGACTGCTACTGAGAAATTCCTGATGGAGAAACTCAACAACATTGTTAGACTCGGGAATTGAATCCAGGCCCACACGGTTTAATTGTATGGTGCATTACTACTAGGCCCTCAAAGTAGTCTGACTAAATGTTTAAATTAGTAATGAAAATTTGGTAATCAATTGTTTTAAAAAAGTTATCATACTTAGATGGTAATAAACTAAGATGGGAAAGTTAATCTGATTAAAACTACTTTAAAAACACTATTGGTTGTGTTACTGTACTAGTGAAACATTCACAATTTAACTTCTTTAAAGCTTTGCTTTCTGTTGAATTATCGCACTGAATTTCATTGTCACAATTTGTTGAACAATGTTGATGTTTCGTTAATTGTTTTGTTATAAAACACACATAAGTACCAGTTACATAACAAAGCATTACTAATGTAAAACATGTGCATTGAATCCAACTCATATGCTATAATGGGAAATAGTATGATGTTATCATTGCGTTTTCCCATTAAAATAATGTTTATTGTGGATCAATTGTTTATCTATTTATTTATTTTTTTTAAAACTTTAAGCTAATCAATTAGAGATGTAGTAAGGTCAGATGTAGATTCGATTGATAGATATTGAATAAATAAATAATTATTGTAATATTTATCATGACATATTGTGTCATTACAATACAAAGATTCACATCTGCCGGGTGTCCAGTGACGGACAACTTTGTTTGTTTTTAATGAATCTTGAAACATGTTATCCAATACAAATGTTTACAAGTTTGTATAAAGTATTTAATTGTAATTCCTCACTTGAATGTCAATTAGGAGGGATTTCTAATAAGAATTATTTCTATTAAATGTTTTATTCTGAATGACATTTCAAAACACAACAAGATTTAATACTAGTTAATACTTGGTTAATTAATTAATGTGTGAATGCAAGTAACTAACTATCATTTGATTCATGAGTTCAGTTTGTGACACATTAAGTACTGATTTATATTTTAATCATAACTTTGAACGGGTAATGACCTTATCACTCCTCAAGTGATTAAAGATGTCTTAATATTTTAATCCCACGGGTGTCAATTTAAGGTGGCATTAACCTAGCCAGTGTGTAATGTGATAAGTTAAAATATTGTTAACTGCACTACAGTTACTAAAATGAATAAAATAAAATACTTCCCGGGTTTGATGTTTCATCCCGTAGGTTAATTTTTATTGATATGCTTTCCAAGTGTTCATGTTTCTTTTATTTTGCTGCTTCGGTCATTCTGTGCTGTACTGTATGTTTGTCATTTTGATTGGACTATGAAGTTTTCTGTCACATAAAACTTCATTGTTTGTTTTCCCATGTGTCAACTTATTGTCTGACTGGGTCATGTGTGTTCAAGTTGAAATAAGCCTTATTTATCATGTTGGTATCTGTCAACCACTAGGATGAAAATACAGCCAAATCTTAGACGTCATAGTCTTCAGTTCAATATTTTCCTGTATGTCATTATTTGGATGTTCCGGCGCATATTCATGAGCAAAGCGCAGATAAAATCCCTTTCTTCTGATGTTAAGGTGGGAAAACCACATAAGGAACGCTGCTCCTAAACATCAATGGCCTCCGCCATATTGTCTTCGCCTTAGATTCCTCTTCGTGGTAGATGGGTTTAAGGGTAGTTGAAATCACACACAATACTTGACTCAAACACCAAACGTTTATTTACAATAGTCCATTTACAGGCACTTATAAACTTTTCAGGGGTTGAG
Organism: Diarsia brunnea; assembly: GCA_949774965.1. Taxonomy (NCBI): domain Eukaryota; kingdom Metazoa; phylum Arthropoda; class Insecta; order Lepidoptera; family Noctuidae; genus Diarsia; species Diarsia brunnea. The sequence continues at coordinate 217,600 of OX459014.1, read as the reverse complement.
ACCCATTCACATGAATCATTGTTACTATGGAGAAGAATGGGTTGAAGAAACTCCATTTAAATCATGTTACAATTCTCGTTTGCACTAATTAATGTTAATCACATCAAAAACCACTTTCATTTACATTATTTGCTAAACGCGAGATAATGTGCATCTTTCGTCACACGCGTGTCTACTTGTCTAGTCCGTCTAGCGGAAGTACCACGTACTCAGTATTGTTATTAATTACTTTTAATCAGTTAAAACTAATAAACAATACTAAAATAGTTCACAATTGATTGTAATAATTATTTAACAATAAAACAATACCAATATTAATGCGAAGGTGTTATTAAGTTAATGTCTAATTAATAGGTTCATTACTTTTTACAACAGAATGTTACTTACGCCATTTCCGGCTAATTAAAGGATTTAATACAAAGAACAGGTTTTCTACTAATAAATTGCTCTACAAAATAATCTTATGACTTTTTAGTTTATAATTACATAAAGAAACTGATTTAGTCGTGGTTTCAGATTATAAATTGAGTTATTGATCATTAAAATCGTATTCGCCGCCATCTTCACAACAATGTGCAATGACGTCTCTTATACAGCCTAATTTCAAGTGAGCAATCATTAAAATCCCAATATTCATAATCAATTAGCTTCTCTTAATTTTAACTATAGTTCTAGTTAAAGACCTCTGTTTAATAAATCATTATTCGAGCCATCGACCATTCAATTACAAACCATCTCTGTAGTAGTTAACACAAAAGCTAACAGATGGCACTGTCTGTATAATTACTGTACAAATATCTCAGAGATGGCAGGTTCATTGCAGATTGCAGGTTGATTATAAAAAACTAAGCTAAGCTATTATTATAAGCTGGTTATTAATTAGATTGCCTAATGATCCCAGCAGATAGACACTCTCGCGGCGACATATATTTAATGTAAGTAGCGGTAACCTGCTTGTCATGTGTATCGCTCGTAAATTGCACTAATTTAACTAAATTATTTGTAAACAAACATGCTGTTTTGCCATTGTTCTTACAAATAGTTCATGGAAGCTAGTTGGCAGCCGCGGTTTTTAATAAATTCTTCTTCTTCTTTAACTTTTGACCAAAAAATGCTTAGTGTAGGTCTCTTTCAAATCTCTCAAGTTAATTATTAATCAATGTACATTAAATAATGAAACACCTGCTATGAGCAGTTCGTGGGTGGTTACACACTGGTATGTGTGTCAGTGTGGAGAGACTGGCGAGTTCACAGAGCGTCGCGACGAAGTTAGCGCAGCATCCTGCAGCCGGGACCAAGTTTGGCGACGAGTGCGCAAACTTGCGCTGAACTGAATATGTGCTGTGAACGAGTTTGGCAAATAACATTCTGTTTATAGAAATCAGCTCCTATTTTCAATTCGTCGGATTTATAATGCCTAACATAAGATAAAGTCTGTAACCCCCAAACATAACTGGGAACACGGGCGTGATAATATACCCTGAATGTCAAAGGAAAATAATGATGATGTATGAAGGCGTAAGCCGCGGACGTAATGCTTATGTTACTGCTAACGACGCGCGACTCAGCGCAAATCTATCCGCGCATTTGTGACGAACTGATTACATGGAGCCTGTACTTCTAGTTAGAGATTTAGACGCCTTTCCAATATTAATCTTCACCTACGTAAGTTACGAAGTAGTTTTACGTAGGTTCAGTTAGTGCAATAAATTAACAAACAATCGTTGTGACCGCCAACCTGGCTGCTGTGTGCGAACTGCGGTTCATCAGTACAAACAGCCTTCAGAAGATACTTTCATCGATAAGATTTCAGGAAGTTTCTTTAGACGTTCTCATTTATTTATTTAAACTACTTGTTCAATAGTGTTATGTGATTAGGCTCTCTATATCTCAACTGTTGGGTTGTTCCATCCACTAGTTGTTGTCCGCGGATATCGTCGGCGTCAACTTATTATGAAGGTATTACTTTCCTCTTTGAATCGAATTTCGTTAACAATTCCAAGGGTTTATTTTTATTTTCATTGTATTTTTGAGACAGTGTTTACATACTCATGAAAATTTGTTGTGTTCAATCAAGTGCAAAACTGCACTTTTAGAGAAGAGCTTTTTTGGTGCAGCGCCTAAAATTTATAATAAAGTACCTGATAAAATTAAGTGTTTGCCTTTAAACAGATTTAAAAAGTCTCTTCAGGGCATACTACTGGACAAATGTTATTACAGTGTAGATGAATTTTTAAATGATATTTCTTTTGTTTGAATAATTGTGATTTTTAAAGTATATTTTTCTATGAATTTTATTGACATTTGTTACAATTTTAATTTTTCTTTTATTGACATTTTATATTTTCAATCTTTAATTTTAATTGACATTTTGTATATGTAATTTCAATTGACTTTTTGTATTCGAAATTTTAATTTACCGTTTTGTTTTTTGAATTTTAATTGACTTTTGTATTTTAATTTGTATGTCAGTAACGACAAAACATAGGTACTCATAGCATGAACCTTCACTACTCATAAGATCCTAAATGTAAATACCTATGTTTAACAAATAAATAAATGATTATGATTATACTCGTATCTATCATTGTTGTTTACATTAGCAAGATTATTAGCAAGTAAGTGTGACACGCCGCCTGAGCGCGTGTCACGGCGCGTGATGCTCGCCCTAGGCTGCGGCCGACACCCGGCACTCGCGCGGCTCGCACACTAACACGCTTGTGTGTTGTACTCAACCCGAAAGAAAACCCTCTCACTTATTAGCTTACGTAAAATTATATCCAGGACAGGAGAGGTATATTCCTCGGATTTAGTCATTCTGTATCTGCATTACAGTCAAAGGTATTGAGATACTAAATACAAACCACATGCGCCGGCGTTAATACCACATCGCAACTAACCAGGAAGCCTTCCCTTTAAACCAGCTATGAATACCACACCACATCCATCCTTCATACACTGTTCTTCGTTAATTCTGACGTCGAGAGCTTACAACGCTAAAATAGCAGTCGTCGTATTAAAACGCGCGATTCATTTCCGGCGAGAGCCTCCTCTCAACCAACCATTAAATATTTAACGTCTCCGCACTGAGCAAAAACTGAGAGTGGGCTTAAGGCATTAATCACGCCAGCGCACCGGGCCGGGCCGCACCAGTCTGGGCCACACCGCGCCACACCGGGCCACACCGCGCCTCACCGGGCCACACCGAGCCACACCGGGCCGCACCGGGTCATACCGGGCCGCAGCACACGTACCCTAATGAGCCGACTAATGCGGCGTAACATGTAATCTCAGAATGGAATATTGAATGCTCGCGTACATTATTCATCAACGCACATAATTATTTATACATATTTCATTCGTTGGCGTTGCTTCAACATTTACGTGGGGAACCATTTTTCTGCTTCCTTATAATTAAATGGAGCGCAGCGTAGCGTTCGTTTACGTATCTGCTAAGAATTTTAAATCAGTGTGGTAATTGAATGCGTGTTCAATATTTTATAAACAAGTTATTACTAAAAGCTGGTGGAAATGGTCAATAAAACAACAGTTTGCCGGTTTTTAGGGTTCCATAGTCAACAAATAACATAATATATACTGCAAATGTATGTTTGTATTATCATAACATACATATACAATATAAATCATCGTTCGGAGGCAGGTAGGCACGGAGGTTAAGCAGTTTAGTAAGTCCACATATTTCAATGGGCAACTACGGAACCCTACAGTGTGCGCATGTCGGACATGCACTTGGCCGGTATCACCTCAGCAGGTATTCTATCCTCATACAGTAGATTATAAATCAAGAATTGTATGATCACCTAGAAGTGATATTTGTAGTTCACAAAGGCGGCGGTCGATGGCGGCGATGTAAAAACAGCTGTAATAGCATTATGAGCGAATATTTGTTCAGTTATAATGTGAGAGCGCCACGCTATGAATTTAATATCGCTCTCGAGCCGCGAGTGATTTAGTGCGGCGTTGTGTGTTGCAAATTAAAGGGAACGTTCCGTACAGCACGGCCGCCTAGAGCGCCTCAATGTGGCCGCGGCATGCGATCCTCGCGATCTTGTGCACTCCCCGCACCCCCCGCACACCCCCGCACCCCACACAAACCTACAAAATAACACAGTACAGAAGCTTCTCTTGATTAACGCGATAAGGAAATCTTACGGTAATATTTGTAATGGAATGGGTAACGCCGCGGTTTGCAATTGTAAAAAGTACTTTGTCTTTTTGTTTTATGTTAATACAGATGATATTAGCCTGTTGACCGTCCGCTAACATTGCTTGAATGTCTTATGATCCACCGGGTGCTCATAAGGACACTCGAGTGATTAGATCGACGCAACTCCGTCAAGAACTCCACAATATTCAAATGTTTGGCAAACAGTCGCCTACACAGTCTCGATGTTCTCCATATATTTAATTTTGTGATTTTGTCCTTGTCTCTATGTGCAAGCACTGAAGGTATTCTGAACGATCTTCACTGCGCTCAACAACACATTATATAAAAGTGATAATCAACAAACAAGCATCATGTCAACCTGCTGTTAATGCCTGCGCTCTGTGCTCACCCGTGCGCCCACACCGACCGGCACCACCAGCACTGGTCGGTGTGACCCGCACTGGGCGCGCACCGCTGCCCATAGCATGCCGCGCGTCATAACTCAAGCCCTCCACCGATCATTATCACGTGTTTTGTACCGTTACGGTATAGATGGTGAGCAAGAATGCAGCTATTAGAGTACACCCTAATCATACAAGTATATTTTCGGAATTATAAAATGGTAAATAATAATAGCATAACATTACTCTGAATACTAACTTTGTTTGATGTAATAGTACTAGCTGCTGCGCGCGGCTTCGCCCACATACACATGTTGGTTCTTTACATAATATCATTATACATTGGGACCTATGTGTTATTCTGATGTTTAAACTATATTATCGTAAAGTTTCATCAAAATCTGTTAAGAAGTTTGTGCGTGAAAGAGAAAAGAAACGTCCAACCATCTTCACTACTGTCTCCTGCAACCAAAATAATTATTTGAATCTTATAATCCTTCTGTGTTACCAGTTACTATCTTATTCAAAATATTTGCCGACAATACTAGCAAGTATCAGTATAAGACACAGCGGCGCGTTTCCACGAGTCGCTGCAGGAAATTGAGAAAGTTGCGCAAAGTGACGCCCGAGTGGAGTAACCCACTGATTCACATCCCCTCGAGTTGGTACTCGACTTGTTCCTTACAGACGATCACACGTCTGTACTTTAGTTGAGACATGACACCGCATACTGCTTGACATTACTGACAGCTAGCTAACCTGTAGAGATACACGATTGTAATGGCAGACTTTACGTCAGTCTTGAGCAAACGGGTTAGTGTCGGAATAATGTAGTTGCTAGGGTTACTAACCTACGCTAATACGAGTAAATGACCGTATTTTACAAAAGTCTGTTTAGTGGTTCAGTTCATCATCAGCCGAGCCTGATCCCAACGTATCAGTTCAGACACACATCACACAACTGTCGATGTGTCGCCGCGCGCCACAGATTGCAGCTGTAATTACACCTCGGACCTACCCCCCCCCCACCACACTGCATGCCGCGCACTAGTTGTCTCATTCCACGCGAGACCTTCCAGTGACGCAAGCCTCTTTCCGGTTCCGTTATGCGACACTGCACAATCTCTGGATTACTCTGTCGTTACCCCCATGTGTTCAATGCAATATATTATCTGACAGTGTTTGCAATGACGATTTAGTAAGCTTAATCGTATCATACTCTGAACAGAAATACCTAAATAAATTAGCCTAACTAAAATTTATTGGGACTTATTTATATCAAATATTATATAAGACGATCGCGAACAAAATATTTGCTTACCGGCGAGAAAATGAAAGCCGCCCCAATCCATCCTAATTAATGATCATCAGAAGTAATTAATTTGCATAATTGGAGGAGAATTACGCCGAAATGCAAAATAGTCGAACGAAACTGAAGTCGAAACGAATTTGCATAACGATGGAATAAATTACGTCACACGGGGGATGACAGCAGCGATGCGTAGCGCTCGTAGCGTGTAGCACGGTCGTAGCGCGTAGCACTTCGTAGCGCGTAGTAGATTCGTAGCAGTTTCTTCGCGTAGTTGTCTACAGGATCACATTTCACGTAGTTTTTTGTTTTCATTGTTCAGCAGACACGTAACCACCGCTTACATATTTTTTAAATAGACTTAGTAAAAAATCAAAGTAAATTAAGTTTATACATTTTGTTGGTTAGGTTCAACACAATAATTTTTTTTTTGAACTTTACTAAAAATCTGACATCGTTATATTAAAAAATTGCCAAATCACGTATTATAATTACGACAATATAGGGCCATATCAAATAACTGACGCAAAAGTGAAAAAGTAAAAATAAAAAAAAACAAAAATCAAAATAATTTATTTGCATAAATAAGGTACAGAAGGTTGGTAAAGTATATAAAATTGCTCTCTTATTCTGCCTTTAATTTCCGCGTGCAAATATAAAAGTAACACATTTTTATAGTATTTAAATTAATTGAAGATCATAATCATGCAGTCATTAAGCAGATGGTGTCGTGTCAGGAAAGAATATACTTTTGTATTATTATAAAAATATATTATTTCTTCAATTATTCAAAGCATAGTTATTTTCATTATTTTTGGTTATAAACTACAATTCACAATTAACAGTATTTAATAACGGACGTGGCCGCATAAAGAGCTCATTATCCAATAAGCGTTGAAGCCAGTAATCAAATTAGTATTGTGTTGTAACACTGAGCACTAACAATTCTATATAATGCAGCTCAATGTGCACTAATTCGAAGAAACGCATTGTCTCATGTCCGCTCCCGCGCCTCTCTCACTTGATAGACTAGTTCATATTTTACTGCACAATTATTGGTGTGAGATACAGCATGAGAGTTAGTTATTATCTTCACTAATCATGAGCTCAGTGTTCAATCGTAGACTCTTAACTTTTTCTCACGGTAGGCAAAAACCACTAAACATCATCTGCTGTGACATACTCCTTACACGTCCACGTTCGGACATTCTAGTAAATAAGCAAGCCATAACACAAAACCCACTTGACCTTTTATTGTGGTCAATAATACCACAACACATTCAAATAGGACAGATCACTCGTACTTTCATTACAGTCAACAGTGACAATCGAAAGTATCGGCGCGGCGGCGGCCGCAAGCCGCTGAACTGTGTCACCAGTGCACAGCGCACAGTTGACCTGCTTGTACGGACACCGCTGCTATCAATGCCCCGTATTATGACGAGCAACGAGGGGGCTGGGGGGTTGGGGGTTGGGGGAAGGACAGTAACTTATTTGCTGATGAGGAGTTTAAAGATGAGTAATGTGAACAAAACGATCTGGACTCATTCTTAATTGATTGGACGAAGAAGGCATGTAGTAATTAAACTTAGAAAACCATGGGGAAGACCTATGCCCAGCAGTGAGACAAAATATAGGGAGAAATAAAAAAAACAACGGGTTGCACTCCGAAAGTGAAAATTTGAACATTAACGTTGTGCATTTTTGAATATTTTGGAATGGTTAGGGAATAATTTCTCACAATTTATATTACATTTTACACTTCAAAACTATTACAATTATTTTACATTAAAAAGTTTGTCTCAGAAAAATCAACTAGACATTTTTTTTTTTTGACATTTGACACACACGCACATTCGCGCAAGCTCCTTGCGCCGTCTTACGGTCAGGACACGTGACCATCTGATGCGAGTTTAACATTTTGTATCTATCCCAAAAAAAGTGCACAATGCAACGCCGCTAAAGAAGTTTTCACTTCAAAAAGTGTGAATAGTGACTGTAAGTGGACCTACGAGTTGAAGATGATAAGAGAAAATCGAATACATATTAGTCTGTGAATTAGTGTCTCACGTGCTGTAACCCGCAGCTACGGCCTGAGACGGCACGTGAAGACGTCGACTCATGCATTTTTTTTTCTGATGGGACAAGCCTGCCACACTATTCCCAAACCACTGTAACTTCTGTAAGCCAGAATCAACAGTAGCGACCACAAGAAAAGCGCCGAGACAAAGAAGCCCGACTAAGTCCCAGACAAACGATTTAACTGTCTTGGATCCAGCAAAGTTAATCAAAAAAGAATAGCGGAGGAGTAAGAAAAACATAATTTCCACTCAACAACAGGAGACAGAACAGAACAAGGTCAATATGCACACAGGGACGTATACAACTGGGATAAGGCTAGTTGCCTAGCACCACGGATATTATTGCAGTGCATGTTTACTGATGCCAGCGTAGATGACTTCTACGCAATTATGCGTAAAAAGTTGCGACGGTGGTGCGACGAGTACGTGGGAGCCCAAATAGCGTCCTGAGAATGATTGGTGATGGATCCGATACTGTTCTGCTGAGTAGGTTCACTGAACTTCATATATTATTGTGAAACCAATGAGCCTACTGTGCAGGAGTAGACGGTGTGCCTAGTTCCTTTTTGTTTACTTTTAATTACTAACATTAGTTAGAAGCAAAAATTACCTTTGCCTTGCCTATGGACCTTTTTGTCTGATTTTTTTTTTTTGAAGTGAAACTTCTTTATCGGCGTTGGAAAAAAATTTACCGTCACATTTTTCCGTTACGCGCCATCTTTTTCTTGCCCCTACCACGGTTGGTTCAGACGAAGAGTACTTTCACTTTCTCCAACGGAGTAGGGATAGCATGTCGCTTAAGCGGACTTACTCCCACCACCAGACTTTACCGTTCAAAAATACACGTGCAGTCCCCTTCCAGTCACCCAGAATCGTGAGAGGGTCAAGCCACGTTTTTTTCTTGCACCCTTATTTATTTCTGAAACGCAATAGCGACGTGATAAGTAATATATCAATACTAAAGTGATCAACAAAATCAAAGGCTTTATTTTAATTCTAATTCCAGTGGATTTTTAACAAAAGTAAGTAATTATATCTCTTTTTCTAATACTTGGGTGGGATTGTGGTATTTATTTTTTTAAATTTAAGATATTTTTGGTCAGGTTGAGTGAAACGGTTTGCAAATGTAGATCGGGTATTTTAATTTAATATTATAATTCGAGTTGTGCATGAGGCGGGGTTTTGTGTGCACATACATTTCACAAATCATTCATATTATTGTTTTCATTTATCATATTCTGTGCGGGTGCAAGAAATGAGAGATACAAATGAGAGGAAATTTCAATGGAGGAAAATTTGGAGAAATATTATGGCAATTGTGTTCTCGACAGAGCAGAACCTAATGGACAAATTGAAGTCGGTGTTTAAAATTATATGTGAGGAAGTTAAATTATTGTTAATTAGTAGTTTTATGGACGGAGATATGCTAAACTTGTTTACATCTAAGAATAATGGATAGTACAGTAAAAGTGATGTCGGTTAATTGTATTATTTGTATTCATGTCTATGATAATAAAATCCTTTTGTTTAAACTTTATCTAATTTAACTTTATTTAACCAATTTCTGGAAAGTTGCATGTAGATCATTTTGCGAAAAATAAGGCCATAAAGAAGTTTCACTTCTTACGTGTGTACACTAGTACACGCACACATTTTTTTTTTTATGAATATTACTGGGTCCTAAATTGTGAGCTGTACAATTGTACTTAATTCCAATAATAGGTATGGCAAAAATGCTTGAATGCCCGGAAATGTGGTCTAGTTTCTACAAGGTCCGTATAGTAAATAACTCCGTACACTTTCCAACATAATATTGTTTACGTTCATTCTGCCAAAGACTACATTCCCATAAAATGTGATGGGCAGATTGTTCATATTCGCAGTCAGATGTAGAACAAAAAGGCGAAGCAACAACCTTGCAGGAAAATAATTTACTCTTAAAGTTACCATGACCTGTGAGAAATTGGGCAACACAGTGATCCACCTCCAGCCATGTAATGACCAGCCGCTCACCAACCGATGGAAAGAACTGGTGGAGGTGTCAGCCTTTGATAGAATTATGCCACCAACATTGCCATTCAGGCAAAAGTTCCTCCCAGACGTCAGTATGTGGTTTTAGTAATCTAGCTATTTTAGCAAGGTCACACATTAGCATATCTTTAGTTAGCAGTCTGCAAACAATCGTCACACCAGATTTGCAAGCACACGCTGTTGCTGCTAAGCTCCCACATATTCCGGAAGATGTGTTCTTGTGTGCGGCTCTGAACTGAACAACTTGTTGACGTGTTTATAACACAGTGATATCACGACCACAAGAGACTTGCTGCGAAGTGGAGCTGGTAGTGCAGTGGTAAAGAGTGCTGTGGCCGCGCGCTTCAAATAAATCTTCCCCTTAACTTTAAGAACAATGCAAGCATCGCAAATTGTTACCGTGACCTGCCGCTGTTTCATCCATCCAGAATTAATTCTGTGCTTAACACTACGATCTATTTAGACATCGCTTTGCACGAGTGAACTTTGGTAGCTCAGTCGGAGCAGACAGGTAGGAACGCGCCATCTAGCGCTATGACTCCAGGATTGGAGAGACCGCTGCTGATAATCAAAACATTCTCCAGCTTCTTTTGCGATTTCTTTAATCTGCTCTAGATCTCAGGTCCATCTTCACAGATAAGAACAATGTGATATACCCGACATAATGTGCATAAACATAAACATTACGACCGACGGTCTCCAACGTGCAAAAAGCCGTCAGTCATTGGTCGTTGATGGACGCGTAAGTGCGCGCTTGCTCCATTCGCTCGACATTCGGTGAGTCTGGGTCAACTCGCCACTCGACGCGGTCACAGCACGCGCGACTGCGCTCATTTGCATACGAGCGACTAAGCGAAACATGCACACGAGCGACATGAGCGAACGATATTATGCATCGCATAATCTTAACATTATTACGTGCACAACGCCGCGCCGTCCGCGCCTAAAGCTGTCCGCATAGTTAGCACTTGCAAACAGACTAAACAGGATTTCCAATGATATTTTATAGATATAACTTGGGAAAATAGGTTTCACAAAAAAAAAATATTAAAACTAAAGTAGAAACTAGATGTTAATGTACTAGTGGTTAATATCAGGTTCTCGCAGTAGTGTGTGTGTGCAAACAGAATGATAGTGTGTGTCAGCGTCATTAGGCGCGCCAACTCGCCGAGCAAACACCTGGCACCGCTAATGGAGGCCATTCCCTCAGTAGACAGACGCAGCAGTTCACAACAATCGTCTCACCACTGTACGCCTACTGCTCACGCATTGAAACCAGCTAAACTTACCTGATACTTAATCGATTTATCAGAACCCAAAGAAAAGTAGCATTCGCAGTGAGATAAAAATCATTTCAAATATTTGGCTATTGACAATTACTGAACAATGTACTCATTTCAAATGTGACAAAACACATTTTGTAAAGAAAGAAGAAAGAAATCATAATCAGGTTTTAGAAATAACATGTCTGCCATTAATGTACATAGGAATCACCGCGCGGTTTGAATACCAGCCGCTGCTGAAGAACGCTTTACACATTTTGGAGAGTAATCCCACTTCCTACTATCCTACTGATATTATTAACGCGACAGTTTGGTACGCAGATAGTTTATAACCTAGATTAACACATAGGATAGTTTTTATCCCGATTTTATCTTCCCGTGAGAAAATTTTCGAGATGTAGCGAGCGAAGGCGCTGGCAACAGCTAGTTCAGTATAAATGAACGATGCGGCGCCCCTAATGAATACTAGACATTTGTCAGAAAGGAATCTAGGCCGGCTAGGAACAAGAAACCATTCGTTTTGTTCGCTTTGTCCCAACATCTCAGCGCAACTATATTTCACTCATAAATAATGTGTTCTCCTACCGCCGCAGACAAATTATTAATGGACCCTTGTTTGTTGAGTATTGTAGGATTATCTCTGTACAGACTGTATGCCTCGCGCGATGTGCGGACTGGGCACTGCTAGCCCACTGTACGGGCAATAATTCTTAGCGTGGCATTCTTAGGTTATTAAATTTCCCGTTTATCTGGATGTGGTCGGGGGTTAACTTTGTCCAGTGCTGACACAAAACTTCATTGAATAAATTATGAATACAACTTACAAACGACTTCACCTCTGAGACGAGACACTAAGTATTGGCTCCAACTGGTACATAAACTATTCATAAGTAGCACAACTTACACAGACTACATTAAACGGTGTGGAACACCCGCGTGCAGCAGCCAATGCCAGCGGTTCGATACCGACACGATATACTTAGAAAACAAATTATTTAACAGATTGACACACTACGTCAATAATTACCAAATAATAAATATTACGTTTCGACAATTATTAGAGCGTTATAGTTTCCAATAGTACCGGCGTGACATGACGGCACTTGACGCTGATGCACGCGACAGGAGCCGTCCTTTACGTCACGATGATCAAATGTATGCACGTTCGATGACTGTCGCTTGTGTGACCGACGCTTTAGCGTTTTTGTCGAGAGCATCATATGGGTTTTTCCACATCGGCAGTTCAGAGAGAACCGAATTCAATTAAATTGGGTAAGGTTTTTAGTATGTGGAAGAGTCGGGAGCGAGTGGCCGAGTTTAAATCGGTCGGTCGGCGCGGGTCGATAATTAGCTGGGTGGCCGCCAAACTAGCGTTTGTGACGAGGACTGAGTGTGCTGGTCTGTGTCACACTGAACTTGCATCTCTACTGTCACCTCTTTAGGACAACGTCATCGTTATATCATGAAAGTGCCAGCTTTTCCCTGCGTCTCAGCCGTGGAACCACCAACAGTGCATAAATATAAATTGCGCGTTAGGTTTTTTAATGTAAATGTAATCGACACTTGCGCCACTGAGGCCAATCTAACGACGTATATTTTATCTAAATCCGTTCATCCGTTATGGAGTTATGAGAGAACAAAGAAACGGACATACACAAACACAGGTCAAACACATAACCCTACTATTGGGCTTTTCCGCAGTCGGGTGATAAGCACTATGCCTAAACCTGAGAATTTAATCTAGAAGCTCATGGGCATGGGTTCCATGAGCAGTAGCGTTAACGGCAATTAAACTAACGGAGGCAGTCTATAAGTATGCATGGAACCTAATTATACACCAATATATTATGCTTCGTTATCAGTGCGTTCTAATGCCGTCGTACACACTCACACGTCACATAATAATATGTGTGTATATTGTGTGTCCAAGGTGGCGCGGTGCCGGGACATGTGGCGGCGGGATGACTTGAGATTTCATTTCCATCCTTAATATCCGGTGCCGACGACGGGCGCCATCGATAAAACACTAAATTTATTCCGGAATACGAGCGCGTCCCGCACCGTTCGCCAGCAGCCTCCCCCCATCGCCAGTGGCTGTGCACCTGACCACACCGAGCATGTGTGTCAACGGGATAATGTTTTGTAAAAGATTGTTCTTCTTAGTAACGCCATCAGCGCTTACCGCCGTCTTGTCGATGTGCTCGCCACCTGCTGAGACGAAGCAATGAATGCTGACACTGTTGCAAACTTATTAATCCGAGCGACGATGCTAATGATAAAATCACGATGCTGCAAATATAATTTTACGAAGCACCTGTAAAGGCGGCTCCGAGCATCATCGAGTAATTAATTAGATCTGGATCCCGTGACTCGCCGCCCCCGCCCGCCTTTGCCGGCACTGGGCGGGCGGCACCGCTCACATAAATCTCGTTTTTATTATTGGGTCTTCGCTCCGGAAATAGGGAATGGAAATGAAGGCGACCGACCGCCGGACACATGCTACGAATACTAGTTCCCGCTACGAGTGCTACGACTGCCGCTACGAGCTACGGCGTAGCAAACATTGTATACCATTTCACATTTTTCAAATTAACCAAAGGTTCTTGTAACCAGTAATGTTGGTGATCTTGCAAAACACTTTATAAAAGAATATTTAACGTACAGTCGAACAAGCTAATAAGTATACAGCCAGCTAACTTGTATTTACTTTTAGGATTATACAGATACATTTAGAGACTGATGTGAAATGATACAGAGTTTGAAATCGGTCGCTTAATGCGAAACCCTTTATGAAACAAAATTGCAATCAATATTTTCAGTGTATACTTATTAGCTTGTTCGACTGTTCATAGATGCACAGGATATAAGAAATATTTTCAAGAAAATTTCTTTGAGTGCATTTTAATATTTGTACGGCCAAATGTGGCACACCTACCTCTGGGCCCCAAGTCAACCTCACCAGCTCGCAGTGCATCTGACTGTAAAACAAACGAGGCTCCAACAACTGTTAAATGTAAGCATTGCGAAAAAAATGTTTGCAGTTAAATAGGGCAGACTAGCGAAGCCCGCAGAGTCACTAGTGCGAGAAACTGCGATAGCCAACCCGCATGCACAGCGTGGCGATTATAGGTATATTATTTACTTTAATAGCAGGTGACAATCAAGCACAGTTTCTAGTTAGCGGTGACCTTGCTATTTCTGATTTTGATGGTGGTCACGGTGACGGCAAGGGGGTGCCACGAATCGCCGGGTTTCGAATGGCCCCCAATCGGCAAGCGCAAGATGAGGAGCGACTACCTTCGCAAGATGGCTAGTAGCAACTGGATGAGAGTTGCAAAGAATCGAGTTCGGTTGCGTGCGATTAATGTGAATGTAATTAGAAAGCATCAAACACAACAAAAGATCTGGGTATCTTAGAATCAACTAAATTTCTTGGACCAAAGTCTACAGAAGTTTGGTCGACACCAAACTTAAAAAACAAATAGTTCTATTCATTTCCATAAGCTATGGTCTTACAGTAACACGATAAACAACTGGATATCATGCGTCCATACTCATTTTTAACCGACTTCCAAAAAGGAGGAGGTTCTCTATTCATGTGTGCGTATTTTTTTTTTTATATATGTCCGCGCATATCTCCGTCAATTGTGAACCGATTTTCAAAATTCTTTTTGTGTTCGGAAAGGTATACTCCCGAGGTGGTCCCACTGTCACCAAGTCAGGACCTGTGGATGGAATCCTAGGGAAATCGAGGGCAACCCTCAAATTTTATAGGCACTTATGACGGTTTCCATATATTTTCTAAAGCTGTTCAAGTATTTGCGTCTGATCGTCATAATATCATGTAGATTCACTGGTGATGATGGATGGTACAACTCCTCAACGGTTAGGCTTTAAAAGAAAATTCTTTAAAAATTATACGTACTTATGAAGCGACAGTTGTATTTTTTCAGGGTATTACCTGATGATAGGAGGTAAATCTTATTAACCGATTTCAAAAAAGAAGCTTCTCAATTCGTCGGAATCTTTTTTTTATGTATATTCTATATGTAAACCAATTACTCGAAGACGCCTGAACCGATATGGAAAATTCTTTATTTTGTTGGAAAGGAGATATATCCCAAGGGTGGTACCACGATAAGGAAAGCAAGATCTGATGATGGCATCCCAGAGAAATTGAGGGCAACCCTTAAGTTTTATAGGCAAGTATTACGTGTTTCGTGCTTTTTCTAAAGCTATTTAAGAATTCACATCTAGCAGTCATCACTTCATGTTAATGAGCTGATGATGGAAAGTATAACTCTTTAAAGGTTAGGAGTTGGTGGATAATTCGTTAATAAAATATTATAGGGACGCATAATTATATGTTTGTATTCTTTCAGGTTCAGGTTAAGGGAATCTTGAAGGTTAAGGGTCTAGGTTTCTTGGTTGAATGTTCAATGCATAGTAAATATTTATGTAGGATATTACAACTACAAATGGAAAAATAAAAAACTTTTTTGCAAAAAAAGTATTTTTGCTGTTGATTTTATATGGGTGAATGAATATTGGAATGTATGATGATTTGTGATGAATGTATAATGAATAATTTTATTCCGGTTACGGAATCCTTCATGACTGTGCGTATTCCGACACGAACTTGGCCGGTCTTTTCTGTATTACTTAATAATTATACAGTTGTGTTTTAGTGATGAGAGCGTGTGTATGACTCTGTGATTGTGTGTTGCAGTTCTGTCGTGTGGCGAGGCAGGCGGCGGGCCGCGCCTCACAAAGCGCTACGTGGGGCTGTACACCGGGCCCTACTTCGACCCCTCCGCGCCCAACAACATCACCACGCAGCTGGGCACGCACGCCTACTTGCCCTGCAAGGTAACACTCTGTCTCTCCACGTGGAGCGGTGCTGTAGCCGGGACTGTCTGTGTGACGCTGTCGCGTGTTGCAGGTGCGGCAGCTGAGCAACAAATCCGTGTCGTGGATCCGGCGCCGCGACGCGCACATCCTGACCGTGGACCGCTTTACCTTCATTGCCGACGAGCGCTTCCAGGCCTTCCTCGTCGAAGCCACCGACACCTGGACGTTACAGGTCTCACTAGCATCTTATCTATAATAATTCACTTACAAATCAACGTTGGCGTATTTGTGAACCTTTATCATTTTTTCGTCTATAAATAACTGCGTTCGGGTTAGTGCGACGAATAAAGTACAGCATACGTGTTGTGTGCAGGTGAAGTACGTGCAGGCGCGTGACGCCGGCGTGTACGAGTGCCAGGTGGGCACCGAGCCCAAGATGAGCCACTTCGTGCAACTCAACGTTGTAGGTGAGTGCACACCACCGCCACCACCCGTCACTGTCTGCCTCTAGTTGTGTCGGAACTCTCACATTGTTTGGTATCGGCAGCAGCTGTGGCGTATCTCTCTATCGTATATTCCTTTTTCGAGTTACACCACATACCGCTGCTTTCCACCCTCTGGACCCAGCTGTTCACAAGCCGTTCCAGCCGTTTTGTTTTTTGGCCGTCTGTTCCGGCTAATCTTCGAAATGGCTGGGGTGATTTTAACGGGAGATACTTTTTACAGACCGAAAGCTAATATTATAAGGAGTAACTTAGACTACTTATTTTAGAAAAAGGATCATGGTTCTGTGTAAAACATTTACAACTGTTGAAATTGTAAACAAAATCCGATTCAAATAAAGAAGTAATATTTTTGTACTTGTTTCAAGAGGTGTAATATATTTGATGTGATGTCGACAGTGCCAAAGATCGAGATCGTGGGCGAGTCAGATCTGTACGTGAAGGCCGGCACGACGGTGAGCCTGAAGTGCGTCATCACGCAGGCGCTGGAGGAGCCCGCCTACATCTTCTGGTACCACAACGACGAGCGCGTGCTCAACTACGACAAGAGCCTCGTCGAGATCCGCATGGAGCGAGTGGCCCCCGACACCACGGTATGTGCGCTGTGCTACTATACACACTCACTCTCTCTCACCGCCATACACCGACACCACGGTATGTGCGCTGTGCTACTATACACACTCACTCTCTCTCACCGCCATACACCGACACCACGGTATGTGCCGCTGTGCTACTATACACACTCACTCTCTCTCACCGCCATACACCGACACCACGGTATGTGCGCTGTGCTACTATACACACTCACTCTCTCTCACCGCCATACACCGACACCACGGTATGTGCGCTGTGCTACTATACACACTCACTCTCTCTCACCGCCATACACCGACACAACAACAACGACGACACCCTTACATACTTACTTAACGCTTAAAGCCGAGGGGATAATTTTGAGAAAAGGGACGCGGATGTCGCACGGTAATCAACGGCATAAATATTGCTTTCATTTAAAATGTGTAAAAAGCGGTATATTGGAACTGTAAGGTACAAATCCAATATACCGCTTTTTCTGCTGTCCTGTATCGTGTCCTGTCCACAATTTACATTATCTTGAATGCAAGCGAATGAAGCCCAAGATCTTGACTAACCAAAACTTGTTTCAAACCAAATTTTCACACTAACTTAGGAACTTGAGCGACATGTTTTATATAATACAACCCAGTGAATGTTTCCTTGTTAATTTTGCAGGTGGGCAACTTGATCATCTACAGTCCACGGCGCGAGGACTCCGGCAACTACTCGTGCTCACCCTCCAACCTGGACTCCGCCTCCGTGATGCTGCACGTGCTCAGCGGTCAGTGCCCACCACCGCCACCGCTCAGACATGGCGTATCTGCCAGACGACCGCTATGACTTATATTTGGCATACCATTTCCCATCGTATGACATTCAAAATTGAAAGGGTCAATTCAGACAACTGAAAAATTCTCGCGCAAACTCGAACCTCCTCTGTCATAATTTATACCGAGGGCTGAAACACGCTTTGACGGTGCGACATTAAAAGAAGGCTCGACATCGCACGAGGATATCACTAATAGCAAAGGGCGAGTCGTGAGCAGGTCAGAACTTGTTCGTGTGGTCTCGGGATACACGAAGACTCGTGGATTTGCGAGAAGGCGCGACTGACTCGGTTTTTTTCTGCTTAAGCAAACAAAGGAACTGATTTATCAAGGCTGCCGTTTCGTCTCTTTGAACCCTAAATTGTTACCTTCTCAGTACGTTCACCGCGCCTCCCCAGGTGTGCGCTGGGCTTATTGCGTTTAACAGTGAAACAGACCATCAATTCACACCATCCCATAATCTTGAGAGGGTGCTGTAGCTGTGGTCTTACAGATCCCCCCTCCCCCCGCAGGTGAGCAGCCGGCGGCGATGCAGCACGGCAACGCGGCGGGCGCGCCCCCCCCTCCGCCGCGCGCCGCACTGCTGGCCGCGCTGGCCGCGTCACGTGCGCGTGCGCTGCTCAGGCTACTGCTGCTCATCGCGCTAGCGCTGCTCTACCCGTAAGTTACAACCACATGGTATCACATCGCACTCAGCTTTAGAACACTTCGCCATTATACACCTAGACGTAATTATTAAAAGTCTTCCGTACAATAAGGAAAAAAAGCAAAAAAAAGGGTAATGATTTTGGCAGTCTATGTATGTATTTGTGTATGCTTGTATATATGTTCCACCATAGTGCCTAAACTACTGAAGGGACTTTAATAAACGAGGTGTCGATAGTCGATACATTCGTAAGAATAGCCCGAATGACACAGGCTATATAAATTTTATATAACCCTTTCCTTGCAGTCGGGAAAAAATAAAATTATGACGGAATTTAAATGTCAGATTCTAACGTCGAAAAAAATTAAATTATGATAATCATAACATGTTTGGTATCAAATGAGAGGTCTTGACAAGCACATTAAAAATATGAATATCACAAGATGCTTCCGGCAACAAATGTCGTAAACACCAAAATAGCACTTTTGGTAATCAACGAAAAACAAAAAATATTTTTTTTTTGGTTTATATCTTTTTAACTTTAAAAGTTGTAAAATTGTGTTCTATACAAGAAATACGTAAAATACGATGGTATTTCATAATATATTATTGCTATTTATGTCAAAGCCTTATTTTAAAAGTTAGCTTGGACATACACCCCAGAAAATTAGGTAGTTCATCTTTCTAGATCTTGTTTGTTCGGAAAGCTTCTGTACTATGGTCTACCTAACTTTTAGTGTCGTTGGTGAAAATGGGAAAGTGTTATCGACAAGATAATAAAAAAGTAGATGCAAAACATAATATACGACGACGAGTTATAGAAAATCAGGTCTTCAAATTTCTGATTAATAATCTTTTGTCATTGAATAGAAGATTATTAACCAGAAATTTGAAGACCTGATTTTCTGATAGAAGATAATTAATCAGAAATTTCAGCTTCCTCGTCAGTCTGTCAGTCAGCAGAGCTTACGTTTTAAAAATGATTGTGGGGTGTAATTACAATTAATTATGTATTCATATTTTTACGACCGACAGCTGTTTGTACGTTGTATTATACGACCTGCACGGTTATTCGGTTCTAAGCAATATGAGTTATACATACCCTCTTTTCTAAAAAATCTTGATTATACTAGTAAAAATTTTGGGTGTAAAAGTATTTTTTTTAGGCGAATATTTTTTTCACATTTTTAGATCGACGCAGCGCCAAAAATTAAGTAGGGCTGCATTCTTAACTAATTTTCGCCAAAATGGCGTTTACGACATTTGTTGCCGGAAGCATCGACATTATAGTTTTAGTCAACATACAGGTTTAGAATGCGGTCAAACAGTTCTCGCGGTCTAGTTAAGTCTGAGTTATTTATTCGTATTGTGTAAATAAAAACAAACAACAACCGACATTAAGTAGAATATTACAATAAGAAAGTAATAATTATATTATTACGTATTTATTAATAACACACAAAATAAAATTTAAATAAAAAAAATAGTTTAAAAAACTAAAACCCGAATACGAATAAAATCGCAGACTTTTAAAACCGCAGTCTTAAAAATAGAAAACTAGAAAATAATTCTTAAATTAATTTAAATAACTTAATAAAAAAATAGGTTTAATTATTATAGAGGACAGTCATAGTCGCATGCCACCTTGCTGATGAGTTGATGACAACTAGCAGCTGACGTCTATATCAATGAGAACGCCATGAACGACCATCAGGTATCAGTGGCATGCGACTACGGCTGTCCTCTATAATAATTAAGAATTATTTTCTTGTTTTCTATTTTTAAGACCGCGGTTTTATTAGTCAGCGATTTATTAATTATTAATTATATTTAGTTGTAATCATCATCAATAATCATCGGGCGTGTAGCTGCTCCACTTTCTTAGCTTGATCCAGTATTTTTTACCTGAACACTGATGTACAAAATGAGTTAAGGCCTAACATTTGTGTTATATTCGGTTTCAGAGTGCTATGTCACGACGAGGACGACGGCAAATAGCGCAGCGACGTGCGGGGAGCCCCGTGAGTGGACTCAGAGACAACAGTGTGAGTGTGAGTGAGAGTGAGAGTGAGTGCGCGGGCGCGCGCGCCCTCACGTCCAACACGCCGCATGCGATGCGGGGTGGTTAAGTTAAATGTATTGTAAAAATTTCAAAGGTATTACTTAGATAAAGGAACGGTCTGTCGTACGCGTTGTGATATGAACGATGTGAGAACATAATTAAAATTACGAGATTATTCGTATTGGTACCTACCTACTAAAGTTTATATTATGGGAAACAAAACTATGTACATAGGCTGACGACGCGGGCGGAGCGCGGCTTTGCAGCGCGACTGCCGCTCGTGCGTCTTTCACATTTGTAAAGTTGTACATAATTATTATAAACGATTAAAATTAATGATATTAATAGTAACATTGATTAATCTACTGCGCGATCATGGCGGCACGTCTCGTCTCGTTTGCTAATGTAACCGACATATATGTCAGACACTGCGATCGTATGTGTCTGACATATGTGTGGGAATGTCACAGGTCGCATGTGCCAGATGTATGTGTCTGACACGTTGCACGTGCCCGTCGCATACGTCTGACGCCGGGCATGCCTGACGTGCCTCCACGGGGAGCTTTGCTCGACTACTCATAACGACATCGAAATCGTTTTAACCGCCATCGTCCCTCGGACGGCCATAACATTGTACTCGTGTCATATTTTCAACAGTACAAACTTGCATGGAATTGTATCATCATTTGTGAATTGGTTGAATTGAGTAAGATCAACTATTATAATGATATTTTGTATATGAGGTCGATGCGAGACGTTACTTGGCGACGGCGCACACTCCAATGTAAACCTGTGATTTGTTAACTAGTGCGTACAGTAACATCAACGTGAGATGTGACGCGTGTCGTCGTCGGGCAGCGCTCGCACCGGCCGGCGGCCATTACTTTGTTGTGTTTACTGAACGCATGTCGTCGAACAGTGGTGCCGTGTTGAAAACGTTTGGTTCGTTGACACTGTTACTGCCTCACTTGTAAATATATTATTGTAAGTAATACAAAATAAAGATGAAATCGTTGAAACATTGTCGGTGGTATTATTGCGAACTCGTGTCGTGCACGACTCGTGCTGCCTGGCTGCCAGCTCGCACCACCAGTGAGAGCACTTCCCTCTAGTGTGTCCTGAGCCTTACGTAGAGCTTGAGCAACTGTGTTAGTGATGGGGAATAACTTGTAGGTAAATGTAATACTCAATACAATTAAACTAACACATATTGTGTAAGGTTAATTTACATATTTGTGAAATCTTACTGACCAATGTTATAAAAGATTTCGAATAGTTGTTGCTTCTAAACTGTGCACAAGAACACCAAGTACTAAAAACTTCTTAGTAGCTACTTATTACTTCCATGCATAACAGGTATACACATTTAATGTAATACTCACAGGTAGCTTAACTCAAACAATCCCCTCCTTTTCTAAAAGGTGTACAAACTTCTCCTTTATGTTATGGGAAAGCAAAGTAGGAAACCTAGGAAATGGTTTGCAGAATAATTTAAGACTTGCTGATTTTCATGTTTTTAATTTTGATTATTATTGCAAAATTTATGTAAAAGAATATCAGAGAAAGATTTGAATATTAAATCACAGAGTTGAATATTACGGTAAAGACAGACAACACCCAAAAGACTTGTAGTTTAGCGTATCACAATACTTAGATGTGTGGCGGCGCGGCGGCGGCAGCGGTCAGGCCGTCGCCGTCGGTTATAACGTCTCGATGAACTGACAGCCGGTGCTGCACGCAACACAACTGATGGACGCTAGTGACTGCGCCTAGCTCGTAGCCAAGTTTAGTGGCGACTTAGTATAGATACGCTACTCCGACTCGGCGTCGGGCGCGGGGTGTGGGGGCCGCAGGAAGGCGCGCAGCTGGTCGCGCACGCCGTAGTTGAGCGCGAGGCTGGCGGAGCGCAGGCGCCGCCCCGACACCGGCGACACCGCACCCTCTGCAACATGTAACGGGGGATGTACTTTTAACAGGGGGAGCCTGATAAATGTAAGGCCACAATAAGCATTTTCCTACCTAGGAGGAGAGCACAGTTTAATAGAAAAACACAAAAAAGTAAAAAACACAAAAAAGTGAAAAATAAACTTCACAAGAAAAAGCAGCTTCTGAAGTCGTCGGTGACATTTTGTTTGTTTGATTTCGTTTTCTTTGCCACCGACTTCAGAATACTTTTTTGTGTTTTTGAAGTCGGTTTTATTTTTTGCAAAAAAGTTTTTTATTTTTCCATTTTTAGTTGTTCCCAAACAAATAACAGGTTTTATTTTTATCCCCAATAAATGGAACATTACTTAATATCTTACTGTCCAAATCTGGGTGTACACATCTGCGTACCCCCTCAGATCATACAGGCGTGATGTTACGTCATGATGTTGTATAAACAATAAACATCCAAGCGATTGCAGCAATCACGACAGATTTGCCGTCTATTTTTGAAGAGTTCTATTGTATATCTCCTAAGATCAGGATCAGATCTTCACCAAATTTAAATGGGACCACCTCAGGAGTATACTCTTTCAAATAAAAAAAGAATTTTGAGAATCGGTTCACAAATGGAGGAGAAATCAGGTAACATACATAAAAAAAAAAAAAAAATACATACACACGAACATATAACCTCCTCCTTTTTTGAAGTCGGTTAAAAAAGGGAAAAGGTAAACAGTTATTTAATTTTAAGACAATAAAATACAAATAAACCTATCAAGCCCTACCTACTGGATGCTGGAGAATTCTTATTAAAATACTATATAAAATCAGGGAAACCGGGGTGAAGGTCCAGAGATATGAAGAGTCCAGGGAAAGCCTCAAGTCAGGCCTTCCAGTCGTTGAGCTCGCAAAGGGCCGGTTGTAGCCTGCAGTCAATCTTCAGCTACCATCAGACGCAGAGGAGGCGCGAGGATCAAGGAAAACGTCCCTCCGGCTGTAGCAGTAGCCGGCGGACGTCAGGAGTGCCGAAGAGGAGGATCGAGGAGGAGGATCGAGGAGGAGGGCCGAGGAACGTCACTCGGGCACTTTTCTTCACGACGCAGACCACCGTAATGAAGATTATATTGCTCAAAAAACTAGTAAGCTTCGTAGTTGAGATGTTTTCCGTACCGAGCCCTGGCGTAGCTCTGACGACCCGGTTCCCAGTCATCCTGACTTTTGAAATTAGAGACTTTTGTTCTAGAACATTAAAAAATAAAATCAATTTATAACGAGGTACAAGGAGGTATCAATTAGCTATACTACCTACTCCTAACACCAGCAGTGAATTAAAAATAAAAACCCATATAGAAAAACACAAACATTACAAACACAACCAAACACTCTGAGCGCAAGATTATATTTCGCATGTCAAAAACCTGCGGCACTTGACACGAAGTGAGTCTTAAACCACGAGTGCGTGTAGACATAATACTATACCATAAATGGTGGTAATCGTGTCGCGTATTTTTATCGCTTTTTTTTTGGTAGCTCAACTTAGGGATCTCCTAGTATTTGAACTTGTTACGAGATTGTTGGGTGTCGGGTAGGAGGACATTGTAGTGTGAACAGCCGTCAATGTGACTGTTCTTTATTTACCCTGGGTTAAGAAAATTTTCGGTTTTCTTAAAGTAAGTTAATATTAGTATTACTGTTGGTTTTCTCTTTAGAGAAAAGGATCGTGCCCCGTCATCCTCACGGTCCTGTGAGGTTCGTCCCAGACTGGTCACCTCCACACCGCCTAAGAGGACTGAATTCCCAATTGAGGGCAGTCCTGTCCCGACTTTGAAAGCTAGGGGAAAAGGAGGACATCGAGATGACGATAATATTGGGAATTCACAATTAAGACAATATCATCTACATGAATAGCATCAAATCAAGAAAGACAAAACCATCGTAAAGTATAAATCTAATAAGACAAGATAATCTAAAAAAATGATATATGATGAAAAGGTTGATAAGAAGAACGTTACGCTTGCGCTTAGGAAACGACATATTTGTTACGTTAATTTATTTGATTCCAATAATATACTAGATACCGATTCGCAAACGTTAACTGTTCCATGTTAATACCATGGAACCATTTACCAAGGTCAGCCATTTCATTTTACGTGTACTGGTATACCTAAATGCTTAGCCCTACTAAAGACGCTGCTACGAACTCAAACAGATCACGTTCCTTAAGCACTATTTACATGTCTCTCCCAATCCTAAGGCAGTGGGTCGTGAGGCCAGCTGTCATTGAGGAAGACAGTTTTACAATATTTCCACTTACTCAGATGTGTCAGAATTCTTTGAAACATTACATTTGGCTTGTCAGCTGCCACTCCTTTCCCTTTAAATAAAGGATTAATCTTTTTTGCTTTACAATTCAAAATAAGAAATATCGTTTCGTTATTAATTAGGGTAACGTGTCAGGCTGTTAAGTTAGTCATAAAATAGAAGTTTAATGTGTTTATAAGTGGCACCTCGTGGTGATTTTGAAATAAGAAGCAAGACTAAGATATTTTCTTAATAATGAAGAGTACGTGACAGACAGTCACATCAACAAAGCATTCTATACATCAAACTAAGTAATGGTCCTCATGCACTACGTACCCAAAGCCACGACTAAGAGCTACATACACAAGTGTGTCAATGTATCGTAGGTGCGTTCACAAACATAAACTCACATACACTAATATCCAGACCCGGAACAACTATCTGTAGGCCATACATTTTTTTTTCCGTACGGGGATCGAACCCGGGACACGTAGTACAGCAGTCAATTGCTTGAGCCACTGCGGCAACCGTGCCGTCAAATAACTCTATATACGATGATTTTCTAACATACTCTCATCTTGTAACAAAGCTTGTCGCAAGTTTTTCTTTGGTATTTTCAATCCACACGATAAGCTTTATTGTATTTTTTCTCCCAAGGTTTATTTTCTTCATGATTTTTTTATACGAACCGATTCAATAGATTTTTTATTTTAAGGAGATCTATAAATGTCATTTATGTCAGTCATTTTTGGAGGGTTTTGGAGGGTTCCATATGATAAACTACATGGACTTGTCTACAGTAGACCACGAATTTATGAAAAACAAAATTGCTGTAGAGGGGTATGGGTATGGACACTCGTAACCCCTGTTCCCTATTGCCGGACAACCCAAATTAACTTGTTTTAAAAAATATTAAATATTTTTATTTCGAATCGAAAGAAGTAAGAATCCCTGGCTAGTGTATCTGGTGAGGTGTGTAGTAGGTGCGTTATGTGACAGAGAGGTGACGCACCGGCGGCGAGGAACCAGTCGAGGATGTTGGCACGCTCGTAGGTGTAGCCGTCGGCCGCGCACACCGGCACGCGCAGCACGCGGTGCGACAGCGGGCAGCGCAGCGCGTGCGGCGCGACCAGCTCCTGCGACATGCAACACGGTACAACACTACAACTATATAGGGCGATAGGGCCATAGAAGCGCGACTCACAAACTGTATGTGTATTGTGTGTGTGTTTTTTTTAAATGTGAACAAACCACGAGTCTCAAGTGAGAGTGCTCTGACCTGGTCGTAGGAGGGCGGTGGTGCTTGCAGCCAGGTCAGCTCGTCGCGCATGCGTGCCCCCCACGCGCTCGCTTCCTTCTCGCCTACATCGGCATCCTCTTCATCCTCCCCATCTGCTGTACCGCCGAGCTCTGAACACATAGTGAAGGTGAGACATGAGGCAAAATCCGTACAAGGAAATAAATAAGTTAATTTGTTCAAAAACATGAAAGATCTAACAGCATAATATCTCATCATCGTCATCTCATCGTTATCGCTAGTAATATTTCCGAACCATTTGGGGTATCAAAGAGAAACAGTCTCGTCAAAGATACCTTGAAACAGTTAGTTGACACTTTGCCGCTTTTCTTTTTTTTCGAGGAAGACAGCCAATGGATGTCCTCCGTCATGGGAAGAGCGAAGGAGTCTTTCAAAGTCGTAGGGGCAGTGGGATTTAATGCGTTTTCCGCTGCTCCAGACTGGCAAGACATGCGAACTTCGGCCCGCATAGGACGCATGAACCAGGGACCTGTTTAAAGAGACCGGAAGAGGATGTTGTCTGCCCTCTGTCGATGGTCAGTGCATCTGCTACACGATCGGTGGGCACTCGTCATCACCTTTCCCCTTTCTGCAGCTACCTTCTGCGACATGAGGAGTGTTTCGCAAAAGAACACCACCACATCCCAGGACTAAGTGCTGCCGACCAGCGATCGAAATACGGTCGACAGTCAAGTGACAGATCGCCCCACTCTTCTGAAACGAGAAAACACAGCCAGCATTTGCCGCGTCGTCGTGTCCTCTACACAATGAACGCAGTGATGGCACCGGGTGTCCGGGTCCCCCTGCTTATCGACACAGGTACTTCCAGATTCAGCCGGGCCCCGAGAGCACTTGCGTTGCCCAAAATGTCTGGGAGCCGTTTTTCCTTCCGAGCCAAGTAACCAAGGTCACTTGCCGTGACTCAATTTAGCATTTTCTTAGCTTAGCTTTTTCTTAGCATTGCATACAACGTGGCAATATCGCCAATCGACTGCGATGAGGAGTATTTTTTTAAGCACCATGTTTGTTGCTAGTTAAATACTCTAGTACTTCCGATTTTTAGTATACGAGATAGCGCACAGTTTAAATAGAATATTATGATATAACATCAGCATACCGTATCCAAAATCCTGTAGTAATGTATCGATCGGACTGCATAGTAGTTTGGAGCCCGTCATGTCTGCATCTCCGGCTCGCTCATTAAGAAACTTCTCTTCTTCGGGACTCAGTTCCGACCCTGCCTCGGAAATCAATAAATCTTTGAATAAAACAATTACTTTACTTTAATCAGTGTCCTGATCACTTGGTTGTGTGTTGTTTTATAGCAAATAGTTTCTTATAATTTTAATTTGTATTTTTTTTCTCATAATCTATTATAATTTCAGTTCTGTAAATTGTAGTTTGTAAAAATTACAATATTTATTATTTTTATATATTTTTTTCGACAACTTAATTATTGTGATATCTATGGACGTATTGTCAAATGTCTTATACTGTCATTCAATAAATTTTACATTAAAATGTGATTCATTTTATTGGCGACGAGGATTTAAAATAATATAAAAATGGACAAAGAACAATTTGAGCTGTTCTTGCAAGCTCAACAGGCGCAGCAAGAACAGGTGACACAAATACTTACATTGTTGGTACAGACAATGCACAACGTTTCATCATTGTCGGTCACATCGTCTGACAAGATGATGGTGATTAAAAATTTTAACATGGACAAATACAACCCCGACAGCTGCAGGATTGAAGATTTTTGACGTGACAACGTCTTATAAATTGGTTTGCCGGGTGACACTTCAAGAAACTGCGTTACGCTCCGCTCACGTTATGCGCTCACAATGAGAGCGAGTGAGAGGCACGCGTCCAGAGCGAGAGAGAGAGAGTGAGAGAGATAGGCATACACACCGGTTCATGTCTTGCGCTTCTATTTTCGTTGTCACGTAAAACTTTCGCCCGTATACCGACTTTACAGGCAACCAATTTTTTAGACTTCTTTTCAAACAAATGTCAAATCATGAACGTTACGGAGCCAAACCTACGAAAGGACATCCTGTTGAATACCTTAACACCAGAGATTTTCCGTGAGTTAAAAATAGCGCTTACACCGAATTTTGACACGAGTACTTATAACGACATTTGCCTCAAACTTCTTGACTTGTTTCGAGTTAAGAAAACCAGGTACCGTGCATTAACAGAGTTCTGGAACTGCACCAGAGAGTCTTCAGAATCTATGGAACAGTACGCTAACAGACTCAAAAGTCTAAGCCGGGATTGCGGCTACAAAGAAGAGATGTTGGAACGACAGCTACGCGATCGTTTTGCTACAGGGCTGAATCATACAGATTTAGAGACAGACCTCAAGCAAAAGTGGCCTGATTTGCAGGAGTCAGGAAGGGAGGTTACTTTTAGAGAAATTTTTTCAATCGCACAATCACGAGAACAGGCAGAACATGACACACCAGGCACAGCTACAAGTGTAAACAGAGTAAAAAGGAACCGTACTCAAAAAACAACAACACCGCAATCTCATTACAATAGACAACGTAAGTTGCACTCTACTGATCAATGCCTTAGATGTGGGAAATTTGAGAAACATGATCTCTCAAAATGCTCAGCAAAAAACCACACATGCGACGAGTGCAATTTTAAGGGGCACTTTAAGAACTGCTGCATCAAAACTGGTCGTGCTTACATATCGCCAGCCAAGGGAAAAAATATTTCCAAACGTAGACTACAACGGATAAGCGATAATCAAGCTTCCACGTCAAGCTCTACAGATGTTTCAACGGAAAATAGTGAAGATGACGACGAGTTTGTCCACAACGTCACGAGCACTCGAGTTAAGGACTGCAAACAAATCGACATTCTCATAAATGGAGTTCACTGCACAATGGATTGGGACCCTGGCTCTACCTACTCTATCATTAGTTCCGAAGTTTGGAAACAGGTTGGATCACCAACGTTAACAAAGGGGCCCAAACTAAAAGCATATGGAAATACCAAGCTGAAAACCAAAGGAATCGCAAACGTAAATGTGGAAGTGAACGGACGATACGAAACCTTGCCTGTCGTAGTAATGAAAAACGCAAACCCATTGCTTTTTGGATTGAGATGGAGCGAGAAGTTTGGAATGGAATTTCCAAAACCAGTTTATTCAGTCCAAGAGAAGCATGTTACTCCAACGACATTAAAACATATACTCAAGCAATACAGCGAACTTTTCGACGGCAAACTAGGTAAAGTCAATAACTACCAAGTTAACATACATGTCAAAACCGGCGCAGAACCAGTACACCTACCTGCACGTCCAATCAAATTCAGCATGAAGAGAAACGTCCAACGGGAGTTGGATCGCCTTGTCGATACAGGTATCATTAACAGAATAGATCCAAATCTTACTCCTTTGGAATGGGCCACACCTACTGTAAATGTCTTGAAACCAACTGGTGACGTCAGAATTTGCGGAGACTACAGCACTACACTTAATCCTGTTTTAACAAAACATTTACATCCAGTGCCTGTGTTTGATCAATTACGACAGAAACTAGCAAACGGCATAGTCTACTCCAAAATTGATCTCAAAGACGCGTATTTACAATTTGAAATAGCTCCGGACTCAAGAAAGTATTTAACAATATCCACACACAGAGGATACTACCAGTACAACAGGATGCCTTTCGGTATTTCTACAGCACCATCAATTTTTCAAAATTTTCTTGATCAACTACTTGGAGACATACCAAACGTAGCAGTGTATTTTGATGATATTGCATTGACAGGAGAAAGCATGAATGGACACTTACGAACACTTTGCACAGTATTAAGCCGGCTAAAACAGGCTGGTTTGAAAGTTAATTTAAAAAAATGTACTTTTTTAAGTAAAGAGATTGAGTATCTGGGTCACATAATCGATCAAAACGGAATACGGCCAACAAAAGCGAAGATTAGCGCTATAACCAACGCATCACAACCTACAAACACAAAGATGTCGAACAACCGATAGCATTTGCGTCAAGAAAACTTCGACTAGCTGAGAGCAAATATTCTGTTATTGACCGTGAAGCACTAGCCATATTATTTGGAATACAGAAATTTGATCAATATCTAAGAGGAACGAAATTTACCTTGGTAACTGACCACAAGCCTCTGATGTACATTCTGGGACCTCAACGTAACCTGCCGAAGCTTGTAAATAATAGACTTGTAAGATGGGCTCTTTTGATTGGAAGCTACCAGTATGAAATTTGCTACCAGAAGGGCGAAAACAATATTCTGGCCGATTGCCTGTCCAGATTACCAATTCCCAAAACAAAACCCTCACACGTGGAAAACATTGTACATAGAGTAGTGTCACGCCTACAAGAAAACAAAATTGTTGACCTACAATTAACAGAAAAAATATTGAGTCTGGAAACATCTAGAGACCCAAATTTGTCACTCGTGTGCCAGTACCTAAAGACCGGGTGGAGAGACCTGGATTACAGGCAAGAGATGAAACAAAAAACGTTTCGAACTGTCTGTAGAAGGTAAAATTGTACTGTGGCAAGGAAGGATGGTCATACCTGAGGTTCTAAGAAAGACAGTCTTAGGCTATTTGCATCGAGGGCACCCAGGGATATCGGCCATGAAAGCACTCTCACGTTTCTATGTGTGGTGGCCATCACTTGACGAGGACATCGAGAATTTTATCAAGAGATGCACCAGGTGTCAAGAAAACAGACCGTCTAATCCCGAACTACCGGTATTCTCCTGGTCTATTCCCGAGCAAGTGTGGGAAAGAGTCCACATAGACTTTGCAGGTCCATTCGAGGGCAGCTACTGGCTCGTTTTGTGTGATGCATTATCGAAATGGTGTGAACTAAGACCAATGAAAAACATAACTTCAAAAAGTCTATGCACTGTTCTGGATGAGATTTTCAACACCTTTGGACTCCCACAAATGATTGTATCTGACAATGGCCCTCAACTAACATCACAGGAATTCAAGGACTACTGTAAAAATCAGGGCATTCTACATGTCACCTCATCTCCGTATCATCCCCGAACAAATGGGTTAGCTGAACGGTTTGTGAGAACTTTTAAGAACAGAATGGCCTCCAGTGACGGAAGCCCACTTAAGCGTCGATTGTTGGAGTTTTTATTCACTTACCGGAACACTCCGCATACCACTACCGGCAAATCACCAGCTCAAATGATGTTCGGCAGGCAGTTGAACTGTGTTCTATCAAATATCCGACCGAATAAGAGAAGAAATATGCAATACCAACATGTGAAGGCGGACATCGTGTCATCTACTCCTACATACCAGACAGGCGATAAGGTCTACATAAAAACTAAACTGGAAAAAAAGTGGCAACCTGCTACAGTAGCGACCCGTAAACACCGATACTCCTACGTGGTCACCACATCTAATGGGGTAGAGCAAAGGAAACATGCAGATCACATGAGGCCGCGACTTGCTCCTGCAGCCGCGTCACCTGAAAGTGTTGCGACAGCTTCTACGTCCTCACCATCCACATGCTTGGCACCACCACCTATGTCAATTCCTTCTCCATCTACACCGTCCTCTCACATTCCATCCACACCAGAACCTTCTGCATCTACATCATCATCCTCATCCCCAGCGTTTGAAACACCGACTGCAACGGTTGCAGCACCTCTTCGGCGCAGCCAGCGTGAGGTGCGACCTCCACGGCGTTTGATTGAGGAGATCTGAATTAACCATAAATGGGGAGGAATGTGATATCTATGGACGTATTGTCAAATGTCTTATACTGTCATTCAATAAATTTTACATTAAAATGTGATTCATTTTAATTATAATTGCTTTTTATTTTTCTAAGTAATTTATTTGTCTATGGTAGGTATGTGTGTTAAGTACAAATATTGCAAGTAAGATTTAAACCACTACCCGATGTCTGATTGAGCTGAAATGTTGTATAGCGTAACTTCAGTGGCAATTCAATAATATGTTAGATATAACCTGATGCTGCAGCCAGGATTGTCTCCTCACTGGACAACTCTTCAACTGGTAGTAGCACGGTCACGAAATTTAATTATTCTTGGTATAATATAATTATAATTATGAAACATTTTCTGTGAAACGAAATTCTTTTTTATCTGTCTGCGAAACAAGGGAACACCTCTGGGCAGAACCAGTAATACTCCACATAAACACAGATGTATGATCTCCGCATGATTTAAAAGAGTGTTCATGGAGTTTATTGCACACTCTTCTGCATAGAGAACTAACGCTCGGGCGTGGGCAATAACAGTACCCTCACTAGTTATTATGCCTTGTGGCTGTGACTGTAGTTTGGTTTTATGACGTTGAGTTTGAGAGTAGAACATGATAGCATTGTGACTGACCGGGGACGCACACAATACACTCGCGCAGCCACCGGCGCACGCCCTCGCGGCTCCACAAGCTGGGCGGCGTGCCCTCCTCTAGGTCCTCCTCATCGCGCGGCTCAGCCGGCACTGCCCACACCGCCAACTCGCCCGCCAGGGAGCCGCTCAGCAGCAGCGGGCCCGGCGCCAGCGCCACGGCCAGGCTGCGCGCGCTGAGCACGGCCAGCAGGCGCGCGCCGCAGCCCAGCGCCGCCACGCGCCACACGCGCAGCACGCGGTCAGCGCTGGCCGCCGCCAGCAGCGCGCCCCCCCAGCGCAGCGCCGACGCGCCGGCGCCGTGCAGCGGCAGCGTCAGCACCGCACGCACGCTCGCATCCTCCTCCTCCTGCCAGACAGCAACCGTAACGGTCGAGCGAGCTAACCAATTGATTGATGTTTTTTGTTTTATTTAGAGCTACGAGTAAACCGCGGCAAAGGTATTGTTACGGTCTCATCTTGTTTGCAGGGTAAACATGGCCAGATACAGCACAAGATTGAGAGATTTAAAAGGATAAAGGGGAGGCCTTTACCCAGTAGCGTACAACATAACAGGATAAAAAAAACATTACGATGGTTATAATGACCGAAATTCAATCAAAATGTTTAGCTAAGTGTCTTGGGTCGACTACAAATTACTGCAGAAACGTATTGCTTACCGAAACAGTGTCATTTTGATATAAATGGTGATTTAATATAATTATTTTCACCATAATCTATGTTTATCACTAACCTCGTTATAATGTATGCTCCATATTTTGATGAGCGAGTCGCAGCCGGCCGTGGCGAGGAGATGCGTGCGGTCGGGGAGCGCCAGCGTGCTCGGCGAGTGCGCGAAGTCGCAGCTCTGCACGCCCTCTGGTGACACACACAGGCGACGTGAGCCGATCTAACGGTTTCGTATGAACTCAGAACTGGCACGGTCAGTATTAACATCTCAAGAAAACCCTAAGGCCGCGGAGACGCATTCCTTACAGCGTGCAGCGGGGCGTTGAATGGCAACGGCCATGAAACACCCCGCTGCCTGCTGCTGAAGTGTGGCGTAAGATGGGGTACGCGCTGTTTTTACTTGAATGCAAGTTTAGTGTGTGGTGTTGGACTGACCCAGGTCGTGCGCGTGCGGCTCATGGTGCAGCAGAACCGCGCGTGGCGGCGGCGCGTGCAGCTGCAGCTCGCCCGCCGCGCTGCCCGTGCACAGCACGCGCGCATCGCAGGACCACGCGCAGCACGTCACCGCCGCCGAGTGACCCGCGAACACGCTGCACACAGACCACCACACTTGTAACAACCTCAAGTAGCCTCCTACCGACAGACTTGAACAAAGCGCGGTAGAACGCACGCACTGCAGTGGCTTAGGGTCGTCGTCGTCCAGGCTCCAGAGCGGCGCCAGCCCGTCGTCCGTGGCCAGCAGCAGCAGCGTGGGGCGGCCTGGCGAGGCGCGCGCCGCCCGCACTCCGCCGCCCCCCGGCTCGCCCTCCGCGCCCTCCGCACCCCCCTCGCACGACGGCAAGCTCAGCGAGCGCAGCTGCACACCCGACTGCAAGCACAGCACACATCCCTCTCTTACCGGAGTGCCACGTGTTCAATATTTCGATGGCCCACCGAATAAACGTGCAAGAGCTCTTACACGATTTTTTATTTTAATTTTTCGTTTCTTTTCCCTATCCTGTACTTACCTAATTTTAATTTAGACTCAAAACACGGCCTTTTATAATCTACTATTACACTCTATTGCACTGTTTTAGGTTCCTGACTAGAGACAAAGATTAGTGTCTACAAGGCATTAATCAAACCTGTCCTTCTATATGGCGCAGAGACATGGTGTTTATATAAACCAAACATTAGAAAACTAGACACATTTCACCTAAGGTGTTTGAGATCCATCCTAGGCATTAAGTGGCAGGACCGTGTGCCTAATACTGAGGTTCTGCGACGTTCCGATGTGCTTGGCATAGAAGCCCTACTGATGCAACGCCAACTCAGATGGTGTGGGTACGTCCTTTGCATGAAACATGGCCAAAGTGGTTTGCCCAAAGTGGTTTTCTATTCAGAGATGACAGAGGGCAAACGAAAGCATGGCGGTCAACATCTCCGCTATAAGGATGTGCTCAAGAGGCATTTTAACGCTTGCGCTATTGATCCAACTGGTTAGGAGAGGCTCGCTCTGCATAGGTCGTCTTGGCGCTCTACTATTTATAAAAATACAAAATCTTTCGAAAAACGTCGGCGTCGGTCCTTGGGGGCCCCTTCAATGTTGCTGACATCCCTTTGAGACGCGCGTGGAACACGAACGCGCCTTGATCGTCATAGGACGGACGAACGATTAACTAGCCCGTTACTCACCGTTCACAGGCCCGCGCCTACTTTGGCCGGAAGCCATCACGTGGCCCCCGATGCCCGAAGCGTCTCCCGCGGCGGCTGGGAAGAGGGGTTGTCTCCCTCTCACGTTCCGCCACCTCTTTCGCTAGCATTACTGCTTCACAGAAGGAGGTGACGGGTTCCCATTTCAGATTCGCATACTTTGCATTACCCTCTTCTTATTTTCTACAGCGTCAGTAAGTTAACGCAGGGCAATGATTTAATGTACTTTTATCTAAGCGACGCATTTTAGTTTCCGACAAGCACGCGAACGAAGTCGCGGGCACAGCTAGTATAAAATAAAAATATATCAACCTTCTAAAAACGTAACTAAGATATCTTTACGCAGGACAGTTATGGAAGTGTTTATAATGACGACGTTTTTAAAATCTTTAAACGCAAATATCTCAACTTAGAAATCACTTCCGTATTCAAAATATTTCTTATAAAAGATGTAAATAAAAAATTACGGTTTTCGCAATTTTTCCTTTGCTTGTTCTTCTTAGCGTGTCGATGACAATTTAAATTGAGTCAGCCCTAAATTTAGCGACGAGTTTGGCATTTTCAGTTCCGACCATTAGCTCCTGTGATGTACACGTAACGGGGCAGGCAGGACACGATATCAAGTGTACCAGCGTATGTGGGGTAACACCACATTTACAGTTAAGACGTTGATTCGAATAAAATTTCAATATTCTGAGTTCACGGGAAGTACCCTGTAGGTTTTGATGCCCTTACGAGTGTCGAAATTTGCGGCATAAACGGCTGTATCTATTGATTGCGTTGGCTTTGAAGTTTTTTTTTTGTTTTTTTTTCTCTTATCCTTTAACTACTGACGTGTGGGCCTCTCAAGCCTTCAGAAAGTAAAATTGTTGAATGACTCTCTTCCCTCGTGCACTACACACGCGTACCTTCTAGTAGCTTCGAGTTTAGTTACGTGGAGGCTATCAACGGCTGTGCACGTGTTTGCACGCTCAATTTCGTAACTTTTTTTGGAATATGTACTTTCGACTTAATTATTGTCTTTTCTTTGCAGTACCGTAAAAACTTTTATAGTATGGAGCCCAATACGTCGTATGAGACAAAATGAAAAAAAACCAACATGTAGCGATGGAAGAGCCGCAGTGCCGGGAAACAGAGATTTAGGTCATGGATAGATCGTGAAGACTCCAGCGGTTTGCCGAACATATTGATGGCACCTTTACAACGAAGCTTCACGAACATTATTTAGATACTTCTTTGAATAGTCAAAGAAAATCTACCCACATTCAATGTGCAAAGCAAGTTTGCCCAGACTGTGTGTAATTCACAATAAATGATGTCTGTTATTTTTTGTTCCCATTGGAGTATTATAATTAGTGATGGTTGTCATTTGCTAGAAAGACTATTTAAAATTAAGATTTTAAGTTAATTAGTTGTTTTTTTTCGTAACTTTAATTAATACTTTGTGATTTATAATCTCATGTGTTTGTGCCTAAAAATGCTAAGTGTTTTCCAAACTTCAAAGTAATAAACAAATAAATTTTACAAAAATAATTAAATTGTATTTAAATATATCCACTCAAACTAATTATTAAACACTACACTCTAAAAAACCTAAAGATTTTTAATCATTAGCACTTATATGTACGGGCCTCTGCGGCCCCCACGTCAGTCTTTACGTGAAATTAAATCCACCTCAGTAGTTAAACGTTATCTTAGAATTGGCACTTTTCTTATTGTCTCTATTAAGGCGAATACACTTTTTCTTGTGTTTTTTTGGTAACACTAAGTGTTATTGCGCTACATTTCACTATTCACTAACACGAGCACTAAACACTAACTCGAACGATTAGAAGTTTGATTTCAGCTTTAAGGGACAGTAGAGCTGAGTATTTGATATAAATTTCAGCTTGATACCTCCACGCGTTCCTGAGGAAAAGGGTCTTGACAGACAGACAAACCGACGGACGGACAACAAAGGGTTCCGTTTTTTCCTTTCGAGGTAAGGAACCCTAAAAAGATTGCAAGTTTGCTCATACACTTTTTCAATTAAGGAAATTCGTTTGTGAAATAAAGTACAATCTGTTAGACTCAAATGAGGCTACCTAAACCACCTACACGGGTTGTGTTTGGTCGTGTGAAAACAATCATTGTGGTAGTATAATATATAATTATAACGAAATAAAAAGGAAAATAGCTACAGCTAAGTAGGGTTTACAAGCTTACGAGTAACAGTCGACCAACTTATGAAATGTAATTTTATAAAAAAAAGAGAAAAAAAAGAAGAAAAAGAAGAGAAAGAAGAGAATTATTATGCAGTGGCCCATGGGCTCAAATACAATACCGCTAAGAGTGAATGGTTGCCGGTTGGTTTTTAAATCAGGGACTTTAACATACGAACAGCTGCCTGAACTCTCACTCTCTGGGCCTCTTTTAGGTCGGGTTTCAAAATTTAAGTATTTGGGTCACTGATGATTTGAAAGACAATCTAGACATAGACAGGAGCGCAGGTCGTTGGCTGTCCGTTGCAACATGCTGGCCCGCAGGTTTGCACGCTGTACTGACACCGTCAAGATAACGCTTTTTAAGGCCTTCTGCCAATCGTTTTACACGTGCAGCCTGTGGGCTAAGTATACCCAGTGGGCATACAGCGACCTGCGTGTACAGTACAATAACGCATTCAGGGTGCTGTTGGAGTTGCTGTACCTCCCGAAACAACCGTATCCGGTGAGTACCTGCGGCAGACGGAAGGCGAGGGCGCCGTGGCGCCTCTCCAGCCACTCCTCAAAGAGGGGACTTACCGCCACTATTGTGGCGTGCCCTATCATCTGCGTAGCCTTACCCCAACTATGTTGGGGTCGGATTCCAGCCTAAACGGATACAGCTTAATACCCGTATTTTACATGCAACGACTGCCAACCTGACCTCCGCAGCCGATTTAGTACTGGGTAAGATACCTCTGGTAAAGATAGGTACGTGGAATGTTCGCCGAATTCTTCAAACAGGCAAGCTTTTGAGCCACTGACTACATGTTACACTGACTACATGTTACACTGACTACATGTTACACTGACTACATGTTACACTGACTACATGTTACACTGACTACATGTTACACTGACTGCATGTTACACTGACTACATGTTACACTGACTACATGTTACACTGACTACATGTTACACTGACTACATGTTACACTGACTACATGTTACACTGACTACATGTTACACTGACTACATGTTACACTGACTACATGTTACACTGACTACATGTTACACTGACTACATGTTACACTGACTACATGTTACACTGACTACATGTTACAACCGTCAGAGATCGACAAATGACAGCTGGGACCAACGGGCTTAATATGTGCTCTCCGAGGCATGGAGGAAACTCGGTATGTAATAGATGATCACCCAACCACATACCAACCTAGGCAAGCGATTGATCCGAACAGCTGTTTTAGTATAGTCAACAAGTGCTTTTTGGGTATTTTTTTTCTCTCCTTCCGAAAAATATGAACATGAACGAGGTCTCATTCGATTCGAAATAGCGTGTAAACGATTTTTTATTCATTCGTTGTTATTATACGTAGATATTATAGGCTTTACACTTCCGGGTTCCTACAGAATTGAGTAGAAGCATGGTTACCTCCACGTCCCAGACGCAGGCGCGTCCGTCGAGCCCGGCGGTGAGCAGAGCGCGGCCCGCGGCGGCGAAGTCAGCCGCCATGACGGGGTAGTGGTGCGCGTGCAGCGCGTGGAGCGCCTCTAGCGCGCCCCGCGTCGCGCACCAGCGGAACACTCGCGCCACGCCGTCACTGCAACACAGCGCACCGCTACACCCCACCGCATGCCCCCCTCACCCCCCCTCCTCTACCACCACTACCTCCCGCACTACCTGGACGCGGTAGCCACCAGCTCGTTGTGCGTGGCTATGTAGTTGATGGCGCCCGCGTGCACCACTTCGGCCCAGCGCAAGCATGCGTCGTCGCGACCCACCAGCTCAGACTGCGGCTCCAACTCAGCCTGCTCTACTGGCTCCTCGTCCACTGGACCGATGCCCTGCAACGGGACCATTCTAACTACGTGTTGTATAGTGAATAATAATAACTTATAATGCAATGACTGACTTTCAGGTCACCGAGACCGAAGTGAGCGAGTGCTTCGCACGGGATGTCCAGCTCATCGTCGAGAGTATGTGAGCCTAGCGACCACATCCGCAGTGACCTATCGTTCGAGCCTGAAAATGAATGTAACATCCATTAAGCTGGGTCAGTGAGAGATACCGCCGGGTTAACAAGTAGCGGCAGGTCCTGACCAGTGATCATGTAGCGCATGTCGTGTGCGAGCACCACGCACGTGAGGTACCGTGAATGCGCGTGCACGACGCGCACGCAGCGCAGTCCCGCGCCGTCCGCGTCGGGCAGCCACACGCGCGCCGTGCGGTCCAGCGACGCGCTCGCCAGCCGCGCGCGCGCACCCCAGCCGGCCCAGCGCAGCGCCGTCACCGCCGCCGAGTGGCCGCGCGCCCGCGCACCACCCGCCAGCTCCCCGCACGGCCAGCCGTCCGCCACGCGTGTGTGCCACAGCCGCACCAGCGCGTCCTGCCCGCCCGTGGCGCACAGCTGCCCGTCCTCCGTCACGTCCGCACACAGCGCGCCCAGGTCGTGCACGTTGTCCATCCACGCGAGTGCCGCCGGCATCGCCTTCCCACTTATCCCACTTCGACACACCTCTGAATATAACAAATAAAATAAAAAAAAATACCCAAATGTTGTTGTCGCTACTAAGGGAATAATTTATACTTACCTGCGAGGTCAAAAATCTTGAGCACGCCGTGTGTGCACGCGGTAAGTAGCATGGCACCTCGCGCGGGCGACGCAACGGCGTGCAACGCGCCCTCGTGCACGTGCAGACGTGCCAACAACTGCGCGCGCGGCACGTGCCACACACACAACACGCCGTCGTCGTGCCCGCTGAGTAGGCGCGCGCGCGCGGCCCAGCACAGCGCGCGCCCTGCAGTGGCGCCGGGCGCGGCCAGCAGGCGGCGCGGCGCCAGGCTGCGGCTCCAAACGCGCACGGCACCGTCCACGCCGGCCGACGCCAGCAGCGCTCCGGACGCGGCCCAGCGCACCGCCGTGACGCCGTATCGGTGCGCCGTGTCAGCACGCGCCTGCTCCTGCCACCCGGCACCGGCGCTCCAGTGCCACAGCCGCAGCGTGCGGTCGCCGCTGCCGCTGACGAGCGCTGCTACGCTGACGTCAGCGCACGTTACCTCGGTGCGGTGTGCGCGCAGCGTCTGCACCAGTGTCGGCTCCTCAATCTCTTCCATAGCTTTTCTGTGGTACAGCTTTCGTGCCGGAGTTCATATACCCTGGATCATGACTCTAACATGGCCAGCTTTCGACATTAGGTATCATGTATAAAGTTGAACCGTTCGGGATGCGTGGTGTGCCAGGTGGCACGACCAGTGAGTGATGTGGAGCGGAGAGTGACCCGCGGTGGTGTGACCTCCGCGTCCGGCACGCCGCGTATCGGCAATCGATGATGTCGCGTGACCGGTGACACCCGGCTCGTCAGGGACACTCGCGCGTACTACACCTCCTGCCGCGATACGCGATATACTACGCACTATATTCATTTATTATTCACCTTCTCTAAATAGTTCGTGATGTCATTTACCAGCAGTAGGTCATCGTACTTTTGAAATCAAATTCAGTTAAAGTATTGCGACGGAACTAATCTACACATCTACATACATCTATCCAAATAATGACAATTGAAGTGTCTGTTTGTTATTTGAAAACAGCTTTTTACTGAATGCCAGTGAAAGTAAAAATAGTTCATCTAATTTTTTAAAATAATATTTTTTAAATCTGTCTGTTTATTTCGGCTAATCTCCGAAACGGCTAGACAGATATATTGACGCTAAAATAGGATAATAATTTGTATTATCCAAATATCTAAACCGTTTATTGAGAAAACTTGAGAATTTCAAGATTTTCATGAAGTTATGTTTTTTTCCATGCAAAAAAAATCTTTAAATATTAATAACATTGAAATTAATAGTCAAAACGTAAAAGTCGCAGAACATTATAAAATTGTATTTGATAGTAGATTTCATTTCTGCAATTATTTTTTTAAATGAACTCAGTCAGTTTTTGTTGATTCCTAAGTCTTCTACGATTTTATATCGGCCCACCGTGGCCCACTCGCGTAGCCGGTGTGCTCGCGCTCCCACCGTTCCATCGACCGCTCACACATACACACACAGACACACACGCCACAGCCGCTCAAAACCTGTCATTACCACTGATAGCGTCGAACTGCTATATTTTATTTATTAACGACCTGTGAAAACCATGACTCATTGACAGCGTCGGCGGTACCTACCATCGCGTCGTCGGTAACTAAGATTCAAAATTGGTTTGAACGAAATAGTAAATAGTTTTTGAGATAATAAAGCACATTTATTTATAGCTAAAAACAAAAAATATTATTATTAAAACATTGCTATAGAGTATTTACGTAATAATTAACCAATATAATATAAATAAATAAAATAATATATTCTAGAAAATACAATAATACTTTTTTTATTAGAAAAATAAATATGACACGGATGGACGCGTGATGAGCAAATTACCGCATGATGTTCCGCGGGCTCCACAAACACTTCGCTGCGCGGTCGCAACGGAACGGACCGCTAAGAGAGTTGCGTCAGGGGGAGGGGATGAATAGTTAGGAAGCTACCTAGGCGCTTGAGACGTTAGGGCGTCAGTGTCACCAAAAGTTTTTGCTTTAACTTTTTGTGTGAGTAAATTGCTCATAGCGCGCCTTCTCACGGGTAAACACCTTTTTTTTTTTTTGGGGGGTGGGAAATCATCAAATATCCCCTCCCGCTGTTGGGCAGAGCGAAAGGGAGTGTCAGACTTCTACTGACTAAAAACCACCCATGTTCCTTCTTAGCCCTTCATGTCGAGGCCGCGGTATCTCTTGCGAACAACCCGCAGCCCCTACGGGCGTCGGCCCTTGCCCATGTTGCTGACATCTCTTAGAGGCGCGCGTGGAACACGAACGCGCCGTCGACACGGCCTGTCGTCGTCATAAGACGGACGGACGGCGAGCTAGCCCGTCACTCACCGTCCACAGGCCCGCGTCTGCGGTGGCCGGAAGCCATCACGTGGCCCCCGACGTCCGGAGACGAGGGGTTCTCTCCCTCTCACGTTCCGCCACCTCCTTCGCGAAGTAGTGATGCTATCACTACTTCGCAGAAGGAGGCGACGGCGTCCCATTCCTCCTCGCCCCGGACCATGGCTTGCACCAGGGCCGGACGCGAGAGGTCGCCGCCGCCGATCGCCGCTACGAGAACACGGCGGGGCTCCGCCCAAGCGGGACACACCTCCACGGTGTGCTCCACCGTGTCCTCCGGCCGATCCTCACAGTACGGGTAAACCCCTGACTCAATAAAAAGTCTAAATACGTTAAAAGTATGGCATATAAAGGGTGTAAAGTACCCTTAACGCAAACGAAGGGCACTTGCTCCCCCCACCACTGCGATATTTTTTTAAAAAGTGACTGAAAAAACTGAAAAGCAAACAACAAGCGCATTTAAAATTAAACAAAACTTGGAAACAGGCGGGGTTCATTTGAATATTGAATTATGAAATGAAATGAAAAAATAGAATGGACCTCGCCTGATTTTAAGTTTTGTTTAATTTTAAAATATGCTTGTTTTTTGCTTTTCAGCTTTTTCAGTCGGGTTTTTTAGTTTTTTAACAACTTTTTTTTAATTTCCAACTTTTTAGTTCTTTTGTGTTTGTTCTTTCCTTGGTCGCGTAATATATTCGCAGATGATTTAGCTTTTGTGTTTGTTTATAAGATTTATCACTTTTAAACATATAAGTGTTTTATAATTTTGTAATCTACTTTTAAAACCCTTCATTTTGATACCCTACTCGATGGTACTGGAATTTTTTTTTGTAACTCTCGATATGGCCTCCAAAATCTGCAAGTTTTCTTGTTTTTTTTTAATTTTAATGTAGCCAGTGACACTCGCGCCATCAAGGCGAATCTAACGACGAATATTTCATACATATCCCTTTATCCGTTTAGGAGTTATGAGGGAACAAAGACATACATACACACACGTCAAACACATAACCCTCCTTTTGGGATTCGCAGCAGTCGGCTAAAAAGTCACGAAACACGTAATATTTTTTTATTTACCTCTTTATTGCCCTCGATTTCTCTAGGATCCCATCATCAGATCCCGACTTGGTGACAATGGGACCACCTCGGGAGTATATACCTTCCGTACACAAACATAATTTTGAAAATCGGTCTACGACTTACATAACAAAAATACATACACACGAATAGAGAACCTCCTTCTTTTCGGAAGTCGGTTAAAAAGAATGTGAACCGCCATGCAAGTGCATAGGTGTAAGAGATGTTGACCGCCGCGCGCCGCCAGCAGCGCTCGTAGCGCGCGTGTGGCGCGCAGTGCACGCACGTGTTTCATCAATACTTTATGCTGTCCACTTGTCCACGAGTCACGAGTCACGACACAGCTTGTACGAATCACTACCGCACAGATCGATTCACCTGTCATAATCGTTGGAAGGTCAACCTTTGTTTACTAATCAATGCCTTTCGAGGCTTCACAATCGGTCGACATCCGACGTACCCGGCGTGTTAACGCATAACGAGGTCAGCTGCTCGTCGCCAAACGTGATAATATATCCCTTAAATGTAAGGTAGATGGGCAGGGAGCACATTATGTTGATGTTATGTCTACTGCAGCTGGAGAGTGCAACGCAAATGCAAAACTGAAATTTCTTTTTTAAAGGTTCTCTATTTGCGATTTCCAGTCCAACCTTTTGTCAATAGTTAGTCCAAGGAATTTAGTAGTATTTACAATTTCAACAATTTTAATATTAATATTTATGTCCATATTTTCTATAAGTAGGTGTCTAAAGTATCTAAACTCTTATTGTTTAACCATTCCATTA
Organism: Diarsia brunnea; assembly: GCA_949774965.1. Lineage (NCBI taxonomy): Eukaryota > Metazoa > Arthropoda > Insecta > Lepidoptera > Noctuidae > Diarsia > Diarsia brunnea. The sequence continues at coordinate 173,583 of OX459014.1, read as the reverse complement.
AAGATGTCAAGGTTTTGTGGATGTCAAGTTTATATTGGATCATGTGATCACGTCATTGCCATTATTAGAAATTGACATCGTGCTATCATCATCATCACCACCACCGTGCTATCATCTGTAAATAATGTCAAAAGGCAATGAAACGCTGCATTTTGGGGTGTCAAAAGGTAAGACAGGATTTGAAACACCGCGCTGCGCTCCAAAACGCGCATTGTGGACGTTGGTTAAAGTGGGATTGGGCGGGTCACGTCAGCCGCATGCACGATTACCGCTGGGTAAAAGCCTCCACACAATGGTTGCCGGGAGATGGACAGCTCTGCCTAGGCCGGCCCAGGATGAGTAAGCGTGACGATCTGGACGCGTACCACGAGGGCTGGTTCGATGCAGCACAGATGAAGAGCTCTTGGAGGGAATTAGGGGAGGCCTTTGCTCAGCAATAGGGCAGTGAAAGCTAACGACAAAAAAGTGGTACGTTATGTTTATTCGACCTTGTTTGACCTCGAAACACTAATCATACAGCCAAACATTTCCTCACTGCTGGGATACAGCAAGAGGAAGTGGGCAAGTAATTTATATTGTATTTTTCATTAAAACAACATTTATATCATGTTGTGCAACTGGTGGCCGACGCGCGACAGGCGGTCTCTGAAGCTCAAACCGGCGCGAGCTCGCGGTTGCACAATAGTCGGACGCGGTACGCAGCCGTTACCCATTCCGACTCATCGATCTATACGCCGCGCCCGCAGCCGAGCGCCGCGTGTCCGACTGCACCACGAGCTTACCGGTATCAGTCAGCTGAGTCACCACCACCGCGGCTCCTACCATGCGACATTGCGACCCGCTTAGCGAGGGTTGTCATCTGTCCTATGCCTGATCAGCGAATTCAACCAAAACCAATCACTGCCATCTTGGATTTGAAATTTTTCATTGTGTATAGTATCCTACTAGTTAAGATACCCTTTTGAGGTCAATATTAAGGGGCTGGATAATCTCGTAATATCTGCTACAATGGTACGGAACCCTTCGTATCGTATTACCCAGTGTTAACTGGGTTGTGGAGGTCAGATAGGCAGTCGCTCCATGTAAAATACTGGTACTGAGCTGCATCCGGTTAGACTGGAAGCCGACCCCAACATAGTTGGGAAAAGGCTAGGCAGATGATGATGATGGTACGGAACTCTTCATGTGCAAGTCCGACTTGCACTTGGCCAGTTTTTTTGTTACGGACCATACCTTACCTTCTAGTTACGGAGATATTGAAGGTCAAAGTTCCAACTTTGATTGTAAATACCTCCATAATGGCCCCTGTACTATTCAAAGAAATGCTATCAGCCATGTTATGAATGCAATGCACCGAGTCCTTCCGTAAACCGTGTATTTAACCCGATTAAACCCCACAAAAAGTCGTTTCCCAGCAATATTTGCGTGAAGTTACATAGTTTGTCGTTTGATGTAGTTACTTACCCATATCAGTATTACCGGTACTATCAAAAATTTTTGAACGACTAATTTACACAAGACTAGAAAAATACCTTAACGACATCAATTATATATGTGAGCGGCAGTTCGGTTTTCGACCCAAATCTAACAATTTGTGCGCCACAATCGATTTAGTCACGACCATTAAAACAAATATTGACAAAAAAACATTGCGCTACGAATTTTCATTGATCTGAAAAAAGCTTTCGACACGGTGTCCCATAAAATCTTATTATTAAAGCTAAAAAACATTGGAATCACCGGAGAAATGTATAATATCCTCTCTTCATACCTAGAAAATAGGAAACAAATAGTCAAAATAGGAAACGCGATGAGTGGAGAATCTCCCATAGAATTTGGTGTTCCCCAGGGATCTCTGCTTTCCCCACTCCTTTTTGCTATTTACATAAATAATATTAAAGACCTAGGTTTAATTGGACAACTGACTTTGTATGCCGATGATACTTGCCTTTTCTACTTCGGTAGCAACATAAACACCATCGTGGCTGACGCTCAAAAAGACTTAGATGTTTTGTATAACTGGTTTAGCTCCAAATTACTAACTATAAACGCAACAAAAACATCGTACATGATATTCACGGCTAAAAATAAAAAAATCTCTGACTACCCAGCTTTACAAAAACACATAAACAACACCAAAATCAACAAAAGTAACTGTGAAAAATACCTAGGACTTAAATTGGATAACAAACTCAATTGGCAAGCACACACTGATTACATAATATCCAAAATAACATCGCTAATGGGATCAATGCGCGGGTACATCAATAACATTCCAAAAAAATCCGTTTCAATATTTACAACTCATTAGTTCGCTCACACATAAATTATCTAATCGAAATCTGGGGATGCGCCACACAATCTACAATTAAAGACCTACAAATAGCACAAAATAAAATAATTAAGCTCCTATTCAACTACGATTATCACACACCCACATCTGAACTATACAAAAACACGAAACTAATGAGTATTCATCAACTCTATACATTCAATTCTTGCATACTAATTAGAAAAATTCTGGACAAAACCATACACACACAGTTATCCTTCAACACAAAAACATCCAAATACAGCCAAAGAAACCCTAACCAAATACAGACCCGCCCCCCGCGAACGCAATATGGCAGGAAAAATATAAAGTATGAAGGTGTTCAACTATATAATAATCTACCGGCAGATATCAGGAGCACAGTCATCTTCTTTTAACGTATTCAAAACCAAACTCAAGCAGTACGTCATCAGCAACACAAAATTATTGAGTTAACGTTTTTATATCATAATATTAAGTTAGTCTTGCAAACCAACATGTCAACATCGTACCTACCTACATTAAGATAATAAAACTGTTAGCTACTGGACTACATGTTACCCTAGTTATGTGTTTATTCATTAAGTGAACAATGTATGTTCTTTTAGAATAAATAAAGAATCTTTAAACCCAAACCCACTTACATAATGCATAGTTATCGGATTCATGAAGGGTTCGTTTCAGGGACGTAGCGTGTCCATAACTCGATTCCCACCGGCTTACCTTCGGGAAATTACACTCTACGTAGTTTACTTTAGTAAAAATATTTAGTACATCATAGAATTAAAAATATTATAAAAATTCCAACATTTTTCATGTCAACAAAGAAAGCAAAATTCAGCGCCAAATAAGCCGGAGCTCGGGTGTCAGAATTCAGAACTAAATTCGTATGAGCGGGCTCACTTGTCCTCTGTCGGTCGCAGAACCGTTTAGTAGGGAACTCAGTAAGCCGAATATTATCGGGTTATGACAAGGGCTGGAATCAAAACCGATTTTCAAAATTCTTTTTTTTATTCGAAAGAATGTGGTCCCATTGTCCCTACGCCAGGATCTTTTGATGGAATCTCATCTCCTCTAAATAAATAAAAGAAAAAAAAACTCATTTTATTCTTCGGCTTGCCCTTTTGTATTGTTGACGCTTCGTCACTGGTTGGTTTACATCTTGTTTACTGTGACCGTGTACGATACCTATACATTTGATTCGTTAGTATATGAACAGACATAATTCTAAAGGCGTATCGTACCCAGTAGGTACTAACTGGATTGCGGAAGTCAGTTAGGTAGTCACTCCTTGTAAAATACTGATAGTCAACTGCATCCGGCCGGACTGGAAGCCGACCCCAATATACACGGCTGGGAAAAGACTATTCAGATATTATAATAAATTCTAAAGATTACAATAATTTCGAGGAACTGGTTTAATGACCTCCACCCGAATGTGTGAAATTACTCAACCGCGAAAATTATCACTGTACTAAGTGTACTTGTGGTTAGTTGTGTGTTGTGACATGCGATGATCCGACCGTAATGTAACATTTTGCACATGTAAAGTTTTACATCAAGCTCTACTTAAGCATTACCTCATTACCAACGTTGAGTATTTAAATTCAAAATTATAAGTAGGTACGTAACAATTGGTCATAACCCATGTATTTCGCGGGTAACAAAAAATAAATTATTAAGTAAGTAAAGTTTGATAAGTTTTCAACTTCATGTTCTCGATTTAGAAAGTCCTAACATAACGACTCCGTGATAATATCACAGAAGTATTTCAACTAATAGCTTACTCAGAGACACTGAGTTTGGCGGCAATCATGGCTTAGTTCAATGTAGTTAATGTACCATAACGTAGGTAATATCGACGATGACATCGCAGACTGCTGGTTGGTGGTGGCTGGTGGTGGTAGGGCGGCAGAGGGGCGACGCAGCCAGCGCGGAGGGGGGAACAGATGGAGATGGTGGGCAGCCTCCGCGCGGTGCGAGCGCGCCACTCGCGTGCTGAGGAGACTGCGGCGCGCACGCGTGTTGTGTCTGTGCTGTGACTGCTGTGTGTCGTGTCGTGTTGTGTTGTGTTGTGTGTGTGTCAGCGCGCAGCATGCGAGCCTGGACCGTGGCGCTGCTGCTCTGCGCCGGCGGTGAGTGCGCCATACAATACTAGCTAGTGCCGTATTGCGACGCGCTCTACACCGCTCAATAAATAGCGATACCCAAAATTTACTATGTCTTTATATCTTGCATATTTTGACTTTCTTTGCGTATTTCGAGCATTAATGATGCATATTATCTGTGGAAGCTTGTTATTAGCAATTTAGATACATATTATTGTTATAATTATGGTTATTAGACTGTAAGATTTCCTAAAACAAATAAATAAATATTTCAACGTAATATCACATAACTAGCGTGTCTGTAGATGTACTAACAGTGCGCCTCTGCCTAACCCTTCGGAGAAATACATGCGTGATGTTCCGTTAATATTTCTATTGAAAAGTGGCACAAGTCAATATTGCACCGGTATTACTATACATGTTATCGCGATCAGCTTCGGGGCTGCGGGTTGTTCGCAAGAGATACCGCGGCCTCGACATAAAGGCCTAAGAAGGAACATGGGTGGTGTTTTTAATCAGTAGAAGTCTGACACTCCCTTTTGCTCTGCCCAAGAGCGGGAGGGGTTATTTGATGATTTTCCACCCGCCAAAAAATTAAAAGGGTCGGCTTAACACGTATTACAAATTTGGACTAAAGCGAGAATAACATTTTTGACCACGAAATATGTGTCGAGAGTTTGGCTCTCGGAATATTAGATAATGTATAGTGGATGTTATTCACTACGAGTTCCATCAAATATTCAATAATACCTACACACATTTAGTAAACAATGGCAAATTAAAATTGATATACCAGTTCATTTATTCCAGATTCATTTATTTACCTAGGAACTCCGTCATTTATGAACCAATTTGAAAATAAAAAAATGAAAGGATATGCTTCCCGATTGCTCCCATAAAAGTTTCATCGAAATCGATTTAGTATTTTTTAATGATCTTACCTCTAACTCATCTGGTTAGACTGGAAGCGGACCCTAACATAGTTGGGAAAAACGCTAGGTAGACGATAAATATTTTATTATGGAATTATCCTACAACTCCTAACCGTTGAGGAGTTATACCTTCCTTCATCAACTAATCAACATGAAGTGATGACTGCTAGATGCAAATACTTAAAAACTTTAGAAAAAGCACGAAACACGTAATACATGCCTATACAATTTGAGGGTTGCCCTCGATTTCTCTGGGATACCATCATCAGATCCTGATTTTCTTATCATGGTACCCTTGGGATATCTCCTTTTCAACAAAAAAAGATTTTTTTATATCGGTTCAGGCGCCTCCGAGTTATCGGTGAATTTACATAAATAAAAATTGAGAATCTCTTTTTTTTAAATTCGGTTAATGAGTTTTACCTTCTATCATCAGGGCAACCTAATACCCTGAAAGAATACAACTATCACTTTCTAAGTACGTATAGTTTTGGAAGAATTTTCTATCAACTCCTAACCGTTGAGGAGTTGTACTTTCCATCATCATCCGTGAATCCACATGATATTATGATGACCAGACGCAAATACTTGAACAGGTTTAGAAAATATATGGAAAACGTCATAAGTGCCTGTAAAGTTTGAGGGTTGCCCTCGATTTCCCTGCGATCCCATCATCAAATCCTGAGTTGGTGACAATGGGACCACCTCGAGTTAACCCTGAAAGAATACAATTATCGCTTCATAAGTGAGTATAAATAAGAAAGAATTTTCTTTCAACTCATAACCGTTGAGGAGTTTAACCTTCCATCATCATCAGCGAATTGACATGATATTATGATGGTTAGACGCAAATACTTAAACAGCTTTAGAAAATATATGAAGATAAATAAAGATAAAGATCATTTTATTTTTCCAAACATGTGTATACATGCAAGTTATGCATGCAGGATGTTACATTAATAAAAATATTCCGTACGGTACGTACATGTTTCACCCGTAAGGCGTACAAATTTATAAAATTAACAAAAAACAAAATTTTTGGTACAAAATAAACAAGTCAGAAATTGAAGAGAAATAATAAATGTTAAATAATGTACAAAATAAGAAATAAAAAACATATATGAAAAATACAAAATGTCAAATAGTGTCATCCAAAAAGTCATAAATATTATAATAGCACTTGCCTGTTAGTAAATCACGAACGTTTTTTTTAAATAAATTTACTGGCAATGTTTTATATTACTGAGGTATTTTATTATAAATTTTAGGAGTCATACAGAAAACGCTTTTACCCAATAGAGCAGTTTTTGACGAATGCAAACACAGTTGATTATTGTCACGTCTGTTTCGGGGAAAGGTGTCACCTAATCGTGGAAATAAAATTTGGTTTACCCTAACAAATACCGCAATTTCAAAAATATACAGAGATGGCAGAGTGTTAACAACAGTCTTTTTAACAGACAAAAAATTTGTATATTGACATACTAATAAAATAGTTGGAATGTTTGTCCCTATAAATAAATTTGAATATTGACATTGGTATTGTAGATTGACATATTGTATATTGCTGACATTCGTTATGTAGATTGACATTAATATAATATAATTTTATTAAATACAGATTGCTGTGATCCATATTTTTGTTAGTAGGTAAACTTAAAGAGTAATGTTAGTAAACAAAGAAAATATTCATAATAATCGAAGGCCAATACACAACACATACTACCAAAAATGCATGATCATAAAATAAATTATTCATAATGCATACTAATAATAATATTAAATTCATTAAACAAAAAATCATTTTAAAACTACAATTTAAATAAAAATAGACTACTAATTGAGTCAAAAAATAAAAATAAAATGTTCATGTCAAAATTTAAAATGTACAAGATGTGCATAATCAAAATTCAATCAATCTAAAATTTATAAATAAAAATATAAATATCTAATAAGGATTTCTAAGTTAAAATTTACCTGCCCCACGCCCGGTATACAGGTGCATGTAAGGCCTGCCAGTGCTGCATAAAAGGTCCGTCCAACCTGTTGGCAACAACGGTAAGAAGACTGTTGCCACTGCCCCGCACTCTACTCGCTATCGAGGTCGCCCTCTTACGCATACTGGTATAAAAACAGTCAACGCGGACGCTCGCAAACATTCCTGATGCGCTGCAGAAGCGAGGCAGCCGCAACAGTGCCCTCAGCGCGTTATTATATTGAACGCGGAGAGCGCTGTAGGATTTCTGCAAATATGACACCCACAGACTGCTCGTATAAAAAGATGTACAGTAGGCTCGAAACAAGGTGCTCTTTACATCCTTGGAGCTACGAGCAAATCTGCGGGCAATCATATTCGCCCTCACCGACAACGCCCGCCTTTCCCGCTCAATATCAGCGTCGTCCTTCAGGTCAGACGTCACAATATGGCCAAGATACTTAAAAGTGTGTACCCGCTCCAAGGGTACCCCACATAGCCTCAGTGGTGGAACCTCCGTCGGACACATGACATTATCTGTTGTAAATTGACATTAGTATTTTATATTTGTATAATGACATTAGTATTGCATATTGACAGTAGTTTTGCAAATTGACATTAGTATTGTGTATTGACATTCGTTTGGTAAATGATTTCAGTATTTCCCCTGACATGTACTGTTTTGACATGATCACATGACTATTACAATTTAATTTTACTTTTCTCTTTTTATTGACTTTGATTTATAATGCTATTATTATTAATTAATTTGTATTATGTCATTCTTTAATCATTATTTTTTTTAACTATTTTGAGTTGTCTGCCTTGATTTATTATCTACCAAAAAACATTTGTACGCTCTCTGGCATAACATAGCGCACTCATTATTACCTACATATTACCACCATTATTGTACCTATGTTAAACGAATGAATAAATGACTTATGACTTATGAAACAATTTAGGTTTTTTAAATAATGGTACACAGCTGTCGGTCGACTTTAATTTATACATCGCACGAATACATCTCTTTTGGGCCTTAAACGCTACATCTTTATCCGTGGAATTCCCCCAAAATAGAATACCATAGCGCAATAACGATGCCACTAGACCATGGTAGGCTGTTACTAAAGCCACCGACTTTACCGAAAAACATCATATGTGCCAATAAAATTTGAGGGTTGCCCTCTAGTGGCGGTAAGTCCCCTCTTTGAGGAGTGGCTGGAGAGGCGCCACGGCGCCCTCACCTTCCGTCTGACGCAGGTACTCACCGGACACGGTTGTTTCGGGAGGAACCTGCACCGAATCAGGCGGGAGGAAACGCCCGGTTGTCACCATTGTGAGGATCGGCCGGAGGACACGGTGGAGCACACCGTGGAGGTGTGTCCCGCTTGGGCGGAGCCCCGCCGTGTTCTCGTAGCGGCGATCGGCGGCGGCGACCTCTCGCGCCCTCGATTTCCCTGGGATCCCATCATCAGATTCAGATCAGATCAGATCAGATTTAGTGACAATGGGACCACCTCGGGAGTATACCTTTTCGAAAACAAAAAGAATTTTGAAAATCGGTTGATTAACAGCGGAGATATGCGATAACAAAAAAAAAAAAAAGACATACAGACAAATTAATAACCCCCTCCTTTTCGGAAGTCGGTTAAAAAGCACGAAACACAATTTGAAGGTTGCCCTTTCCAACAAAAATATGAATTTTCCATACCGGTTCAGGCGTCTTCGAGTAATCGACAAAAAAAGATTCCGACGAATTGACAACCGCTTTTGATATCGGTGGAATTACTAATAAAAAACATACATACATAGGTACACGAATAGAGAACCTCCTCCGTTCTGAAAGTCGGTTAAAAATATGAACAATCGTTACAAGCTTAGAGATGAATGATATTGATGTGTGTTAGCAGGTGCGGCGTATGCGGCGCAGCAGAGCCTCCACGCGCCCCCCGCGCACCCTGGACGCCCCTCACGCTCCCTCACCGATGACGGCGGCGACCGCTGGCGGAACCTCATCGCGGGTCAGTCTCGTCGTCTTTCCAGTACTAACTTACTATCATTACAGGCTAGTTGAATTGACAGGGGAGAATGGATAAAAAACTTGAGAGATGTCAAGGGACACCCGGATGGAACGAAGTTCCTAAGTTATTATTATTATTAAAAAATATAATATATATTTATATATTTTTTATTATCATTATTATTATTTATTATTCCCTTTATTAACTTTTTAACAAATTTTGTACATTTTTAAATATTCCTATATCAAATAATATAAAAAAAACATTTAAAAATATAATATTATTTATTTATTATTATTATTATTTCCTTTATTTATTTTCCTACATACAATTTACATTTTTAAATATTTCATACAAAACTGATAAAAGAAACATTTAAAAATATAAAAATAGTCGTCCACCGGTGACGGGAGCAGGGTCCAAGCTACCGGTGGTTAGGGCTCCAGAGACAGGAACCTCCACACAATGCGAGCCGTATCGAGGAGTACTGCCTTCTGAATCAGGCTCTTGATCCAACCGCCAAGCGAGAGTTTGGACAGGTGGTCGTCCAGACTCTTGGCTATAAGACCATTGGCCGTTAAGACTATCGGCACAATGATAGCCGAGTTCACATGCCACAAAATCAAAACTCATTTATTCAAACTAGGCTGATAATCAGCACTTTTCGAACGTCAAAATTTACTTTACTTTACTTATTTACAAGTGACAGTCCCCCAAAACGCCCACCCGTTCCTAGTGTTTTTGCTGGAAAGAAGAAGTGGCGAAACAAACTCTCCAGCAACACATCTGTCTGTTTGGTTAGAAGAACCAGACTCGATACAATACTATGGTGTAAGTTAATATTACGATTGACTACAATCAATAGTAAAAGGTATATAATAATAAAACATAAAAAAAGACATAACATATTATCAGTAAACTAATTTTGGAGAAAGAACATAAATTACAAACATTGTCTTGTGTTCAACTGAACGACCAGCTATTCTTATCATTAACGTAGTCGTTAATGGAATAGTAAGCTTTTGAACAAAGATTAGATTTCACTTTGGCTTTAAATGCATTAAATGGCAAGTCTAGAAAAGAAGATGGCAGTTTGTTATAAAATGTTATACCGAGCCCTACGAATGAATTATGAACTTTGTGAAGCCGGTGAAAAGGAGCGCGTAGTTTATGCTTATTTCTGGTGTTAAAGTTGTGAATATCACTGTTTTTAGTGTACAGGTGAATATTTTGTCTAATATATAAAATGTTGGCAAAGATGAACTGAGAAGCAACCGTGAGAATACCAATCTTCTTAAAAATATCTCTAAGAGAAACTTGGGCACCCAGCTGACAAATTGCACTAACCGCTGGCTTCTGCAGAACAAATATACATTTTAAATATCAGCAGCTTTGCCCCACAGCAGAATATCGTAGGACATAACGCTGTGAAAATAACTTAAATAGACTAACCGTGATGTATATCAACGTCAGTGTATTGTCTTACTTTTCTGACGGCGTATGCGGCCGAATTTAGCCTTCCCGCTACTGTTTACCGTCGGGCCTGCGGGTTGTTCGCAAGAGATACCGCGGCCTCGACATGAAGGGCTAAGAAGGAACATGGGTGGTTTTTAGTCAGTAGAAGTCTGACACTCCCTTTCGCTCTGCACAACCAACCAACCAACCTGCCAACCTGTCGCACTTGCCTTTGTATAAACTGCCGAGAGTAAACAATGAATACGGGAGGAGGGTCTGGACGTATGCTCTTCCAAGTATACTGAATGATTTGCCTAAGGAAACAGCTAGCAAGTTAGAAAACAAAAAGAATCGACAAATTATAAATATATTAAAATCATACTTCACTGCTGGAATGTATAAAACAGGGGAAGGGCATACGTGTGGACCCACTTCGTGACAAACACTGTTAGCGAGTAATTTATCTATCTACAATATAAAAATGAATAGCTCAATGTGTTGGTAAGCGCATAACTTAACAACGCCTGGACCAATTTGGCCAATTTTTTTTTTAAATGTTCGTTGAAGTTTAAGGATGGTTTTACGGCGAGAAAAATTCGAATAATGGCCGGAAAAGCCCTAAAAACAGCCCTTTTCTTTTTACCATACTAACGTTTTCTAACTAAAACGTCAAGTCAATTTGAGCTTTAATACCGTAATATAAAGTTCAAGTGTTAGTGGAGAGGTTCCGGGAGGGCAAAACAATTGAGTGACGTTCAGTTGTTCAGTCAACGAATGACAACTTCAAACAGACCATACGACATATATCACAATAATCACATATAATAATTACTGTTTCTTTCCCAACAGAAAAACGATTTTTCAAATGGTGTTTGCGTATAATATAAAAATTAATTGCTGTTAGTTAGTCGCGCTAAAACTAGAGAACGGCTAGACCGATTTGTCTAATTTTGGTTTTGAAACATAATATTTGTGGCAGTCCAGAGAAGGTTAAAAAGGTGAGAAATTAGTAGTATGTAGGTAGGTAGTAGGTAGGTGGTAGGTAGTTGGTACGTAGGCAGAAAAAAGGGCATTGCAACGCACGCGGGGTACAGCTAGTTTAATATATGATCGATAGCGCACATAATCTAGAATGATAGATTGAGCGTTATTGTTACTGTATTTTTTTTTTAAATTAATGAATGCATGATGTAATAAATAGTTTCAAATTTTAATTTTTTTTTTTTAAGAGCGGGAGGGGTTATTTGATGATTTTCCACCCGCCAAAAAAAAAAGGCTTGATATGTGTGTGTTGTTTGTTATTTTGAATCTACTGTTATACCCAAAAATACAGCATAGTTGGCAGTTTCCAGCTCTTGATTGGCGAGGATAATATTGGGACCTAGATTTCTAACATTGGGTAATGCGAACTTAATCATTTTAGTTTTCTTGGCATTAAGAACAAGGTTGTTTGTTGTGAACCAATCCGTGACCATTGATAGCGTGCTGTTTACGTCGTCAAAATTGTGTCTATTCCTACCTACTTTAAATATAAGAGAGGTATCATCTGCAAATAGTACAGCCTCACAAAAACCTTTTAAATAAAATGGTAGATCAAGAATATATACATACATAAACTCACGCCCTTTTCCCATGGGGGTAGGCAGAAACCACAGAACGCCACTTGCTACAATCCTTGCATACTCCTTTTGCCTCAAGAATATAAACCAAGAATAAAAATGGACGCAGTATTGAACCTTGAGGTACACCAAGCAAAACCGGTAGCCTGGAAGATTTCGCGCCATTTACGTCTACGCATTGGAATCTATTTTGTAAATACGAATCTATCACATTTAGGGCCTCATTTTGAGCACCGTAAAGCGTGTCGTGATGTTCGCAATCAAAAGCTTTAGAGAGATCGCGGAAAACACCGATTCCATTTAGCGCGTTCTCCCATGCGTTAAATATGTGTTTTAGCAAAGCAACACCTGCATCCGTAGTCGAAAGCTCCTTTGTAAAGCCATATTGATCATTGTGAAGGAGATGATTTAAATTAAAATGTACTAACAACTGTTTGAGAATTATTTTTTTTTTAATTTTGCTAAATGCAGGTAAAACATTGGTCTAAAGAATATCACTTTTATTGCCAGATTAAAATAGAGGGATGACTTTACTGCTCTTCATACGATCAGGGAAAGTCCCCAAATCAACGCATTTATTGAAAGTAACAGCAAGACAGGGCGCTGCAATGTCGATTATGTTACTTAATAGTTTAATAGAAATGCCCCAAAAATCACCGACTTCAAAAACACAAAAAAGTGAAAAACACAAAAACGAAAAACACAAAAAAGTGAAAAATAAACGAAATCAAACAAACAAAATGTCGCCGACTTCAGAAGCTGCTTTTTCTTGTGAAGTTTGTTTTTCGTTTTTGTGCTTTATTTTTTTTTTTAAAGTTTTTATTTTTCACTTTTTAGTGATTCACATAATTGTGCTTACCCCTACACAGTACCAGCGTGATTTTATGTTATGAACTGGTGTAAACAATAGACAGACATGACATTTCAGCAATCCCAGTTCATTTGCTATCATTTATTGAGGAATTCCGTTGCCTATTTCCGAAGTTCTTCATCAGATCTTCACCAAATTGAAATAGGACCACTTCGAGTAAGTACTCTTCCAAAAACTACTCAAATCACTTCAAGCTTGCCAATGAAATTTGAAGAGTTCTCTCTATTTCTCCAGGATTTCATCATCAGATCCTAATTTGATGACCATGGGACCACCTGGCCACCCTTTCAAACAAAAAAAAAACCAAATCGGTCCAAACCTCCTCCTTTTGAAGTCTGTTAATAATGAAAAACAACGAAAGGAGAATTACTAAAAGCCGTACCAAGAAGTCTCATGGTTCAAAATAAAACTTTCATTTTTGATCTACAAAAGAAATTTTTGTAAACCATTTCCGGGTTTCAGAGTTTTTCTAATGATATATTTAATCGAACATAACCTCAAAACCAGGCGAGTAGCTATATTTCAGATTTAGGGATGGGATCGATGAATTTAAATCTTTAGTAAGAAAATCGATTGGGACAATTTTTTTTTTTTTCAAAAAACCTTGCTCCGCACTAGGAATTTCTCATGTATCGTGGGTGCGTTTACAAACATTTTGACTCACATACATAGACACTCAGACCCGAAACAACTATATGTGGGCATTTTTTTTTTAAATTGACATCCCTAAATCTGAAATATAGGCACTCGCCTGGTTTTGAGGTAATGTTTGATTAAATATTATATTTGATTAAAAAAACTCCGGAACTAGGAAATGGTTTACAAAAATTAACTTTTGTAGGAGTTAATATAAAGTGCTGACAATAAAAATCAAAGTACGGTACGGGATTCCATACATAAAAAGAATTGTCCTTTAGTTTAGCTGTTTAGTGCAAATTGGCATATGAATGAGCGTTCAAAATATTAATATTTTACTTTTTAATGCTACTGAACCCTTAGTGTGCACTTGTTCGCACTTGGCCGGTTTTTGAGAAAAGCTCAACATAATCACGTAGCAACACTATCTATCCTATTTGAGGAGCTAATCGCAAATTATTTCACATACAGTACAGCATACCTTGATACCTACCGGTACCTTATCGCTTTAATAATCAGCATTAAGTTTTTGAACTTCCTCCTTCATCAATCAACTGTCACTGTGGCACGTGGCAGCTACGGCGAGGTGTCGCGCACTTCCTCGTGCCGCCGGCGAAGGCCACGCGTTGCCACCGCTCACCGCCACCTCGCGACACGCCAGCCTTCTGCGAACCACTTGCTACTAACTGGTGTCACATGCTTATCATGTCAAGCTGTCAATTTCTGCTAATCCAGAAGGTACTCACAATGTCTCAGACTCAAAAACTTGGTAATTATTGCATATATTGTTTGCAGAATACACGCGCAGTGTGGGAGGCGCGGGCTTAGCGGCAGGTGCGGGCGGCGCGTGGCCCGGCGCGGGCGCCTGGCTACCACCGGCCATCCCCATACAACTGCCGCTGCGTGAGTACCGCCCCACAACACTACATAACACACAGATAACCTCCTCTTGGTGAGGCTGTCATCCTAGAGCGACCTACCAGCCGACCTAACTTTCCACTATGTTTATAAATACGATACCACTATATTATACCCACTTGTATTATATCCACACAACACGATCAGAAGCGATCCTTGCGTGTACTTTTACAATATCAAAGTAATCATTAGTAAAACAGAATGTTTTGTGATACAGAAGGTGACGGCAGCGGTCGCGCAGCCTTGTCGTTGCTGGTGGTGCCCGTGCCGGTGCCCGTACCCGTGCCCGCGCTGCGCTCAGAGCCAGCCCGTGAGTACCCACCACATACACGCCATGCGCACGTCACCCACACGCCACGCACATGCCACGCGCACGCCCCGCACACGCCCCCACAACGCTCACTGTCCGCCATGTTGCAGAGTGCACGCTGACGGCGCCGCAGAGCGACACGCGACCTTACAGCGACCCCTCCAGCCCCGCGTACCACCCCGGCTATGGCGTACCGCCGTACAACGCGCTCCCAGTCAACAGCCAGCCGCCACTCTACAGCCAGCTCCCAATGTTCAACCAACGTCCAGCCAGCAACCCGGTGCCGTCGTACAATCCATTGCCAGCGCTGCAGCCCGACGGGGCGCCGACAGCCGCGCCCCTCGACGTGCAGTACGAGTCTCCGACAGCAGCGCCCCTCCCGCGCGAATTCCCGCGACGCCCCACCACCGACGAGCGACTCGCTAGGAACGCGCCCAACTTCCCGCCTGTCGGTGAGACTGTCTTTAATAGCAATACCAATGTGTATACGTCAGTACCAGATGCAAAACTTTGTCGCGATCAAATATTATTGTTATTTCAAACGAATCCCCTTGCTTCTCTGCAGTATAATAATGTCCATTGTAGAAATACAGTTTTCGTAATATTATGTCTTTTTTAATTTGCAGAGGACTCACGGCTCCTAGTAGAGCAGTTCCGTGCACAAGTCCCGGACGACCCCTCACTGCCTCCGGTAGTGATCGACCCCGTTGCCGTGGTCAGCACCGACGACTACACCGTTGACGAACTCAAAGAGGCAGAGACTTCACCCGATGCGCAGTCGCCGCATGAGGCACAGGTGGCCGGCGCGGCAGGCGGGGCGCCACTGGAGCGCAAGCGCCTCAGATGCAAACGGCGCCGCGCAGCGACTGTTGGGGGCGGGGGTGAGGGAGCGGACGTGCCTGAGGGGGAGGCACAGGGGCCGCCACCCCCACCACCGCGCTTCGAACGCTCGCTGTTCCTGCGCGCGCGCCTCACCGTGCCGCGCGCCGATTACACAGAACCCTACTCCGTGTGGTATGTTCATCTTTGTGACATTCTTACGTGTACTCTCTCACAGTCAGAATAGTGGCAATACCGTGCGATTCGACACCCACCAAATATCGCGGATCGCGTTGAGGTGCCACAAATTATACCTTTAGTAGAGCAATGGCTGATCGTGCTTAATGATTTTATTAAATGGTTGTAGATTTTTTGTGGCTAAAAACGAGCCAAAAAAGAAAACCGACTTCAAAAACACAAAACACGGTTGTATTTTTTGCAAAAAAGTTTTTTTTCACAATACACGGTTGTATTTTTTGCAAAAAAATAAAACGTAACAAGTGCCTATACAATTTAAGGGTTGCCCTCGATTTCCCTGAGATCCCATCATCAGATCCTGACTTACTTGGTGACAATGGGATCACCTCGGAGGAATACAAAAATAATTTTGAAAATCAGTTTATTAATGACGGAGATATCCGGAAACAAACATACAAAAAAAAAACACAGACGAATTATTGCTTTTCCGAGTAATATAAGATCATGGCGTATGGCAGGTGGGACGCGGCCAGCGGCGCGTCACGCGTTGACTTCCACGGCGGCGCCACCTCCATCTACCGCATGATGAAGCGCGACGGACGCGTGCAGAGCGTGCAGGTAAACTCTCACATTGCAGGGCTTGGACCACAACCGAATGCATTGCTTGAAACTGATGCTGCGGATGTGTGTTTCAGATCCGCTTGGACCGCACGGCGGAGACAGACGTGCGGCGCTGCGTCGTGTCCGCGCCGCGCCGCGTGTCGCTCGCCGAGCGCGCGCTGCCCGCGCTGCCCGACCTGAGGGCGTTCTCCTTCGCCGGTGACTATGAGCTACATAATGGTGTAGTGGGGTACAATCCAGTTTGTTTCGCATGCTGACGTGTGGTGTCGCAGGGTTCGTGGTGCGCGGCGCCGAGCGCGCCGAACGCTGGCGCCACACGCTGTCGGGCCACAGCGGGGAGCTGGGTGGCGTGCGCGGGGAGGCGCTCACCTTCCGCCACGAGCTGCTGGTCACGCGCTCCGCCGACAACTTCACCACTACGCCGCACTGGTAACTATCGCTCTACACTGCCATGGATTATATCCAATACGGCCATTGCAAGTACTCAGTACTCATAATGTGCACAGGTACTCGGTGCGCGTAGACAGTTCGGTGCTGGGCGCCGACGCCGATGGCTACGTGCACCAATTTGACGAAGTAAAAGCGCAGCACCACGATGCTGCAATGTTCCACCTCGACATCGGTATGTCGCTTAGAGCGCACTACATAGCTGCTTCTTGTACGCTCTCCACATGTAATGGCTGTTATTTATAAGGAATGTTGTAACATTTTAGCTGACGCGTGTGATCAAGTTGAAACCACCAATCGGATGGAGAGCGTGGAGCCACTCCGTGAGTTCACCATGCTGCGCCGCGACCCACGACACGACTCCGAGATCGAACAGTGAGTTACGAACGTACACAAATAATGTACTTGTAATAAACGACTTCTTGGCGTTCCGTCGCCAAATGGCAAAATTGAATACGCATTCTACTTGTTGAATGCCTCTAGAAAAACTTGAGCGTTTGCAAAACATCTATATTCGTTTGGTTTTCTCCTCCACCATGTTTCTAATTTTCGCAAAATGCTCAAGTGGCTCCCACTCTCGAACATTCGGCTCTGAATAGAGTTGCAGTTTAGTCACCTAAACTTTTTTTTTTCATTTCACGTAAACTCAAGTTTTCTAGCTTATTGAAAAGTTCATGAAGCTTACTGGCAACTACAAAGGAAGAAGAGAGCTACCGAAGAGGCTTAGAAGCCCCCTCTGAAGCGCCCTGACTAGAGCGTCGCTTTCGACGACTCTGAAGAAGCAGAATGCCTTGCCGACGTGAGTTTATGAAGGTATGTGTAAAAAACCTTATTTTGTTCAGGTATAAAGAAAAATTCGGTCGTACATACGCCGACGACGTAGAAGAGGCAGTTCGCAAGATCAATTTGATGCAGAGTTCGCGCCACGCGGCGGCCGGCAACCGGCAGGGAGCGTCCTTCGAGCTCGCCACCAACTTCCTGTCGGACCGGCTGGCGGTGGAGCGGCGCGTGATGCTGGGCGCCGAGCCCGCGCCCACCGACGACCCCGGCGCGCCCTTCCCGCACCCGCGCGCCGAGCTGGAGGCGCTGCGGGGCCGCCTGCCGCGCAGCTTCGACTGGCGCGAGCGCGGCGCCGTCACCCCCGTGCGCAGTGAGTGACGCTCTGCAGGCCGTCTGAGCGCAGCGACGTGTTCAGCGAGTGGTAGTAATGACGTGAGTTGTTGTTGTCGGTAGACCAGTGGCTGTGCTCGTCGTGCTGGGCGTTCGCGACGGTGGGCGCGGTGGAGGGCGCTCTGTTCGTGCAGACCGGCCGCCTGGTGCCGCTCAGCGAGCAGGCGCTCGTGGACTGCGCGGGCCCGTCAGTATACACACACACTTTTACACTTTATTGCTATACGAGATTGATAAAGCCTGGTGGAATAAAATGTTCAGTAACTTCACTCATTCACTTATCAAACTCGCTTGTCTTAGTTCCTACTGCTGAAAATGAGTTGCAAGAATGAACTTCAAAGAGGGTGCAGCAGTATCAGATATTGGGCGTAATCACTCTCACGAAATTGGATATTTGGTACTAACACCTTCCCACTGGCATTAAAGTTGATACTTGATGAACCTATCCATGCAAGAGGTATCAAAGACTGCATCTATGATTATACAGACCCATTTTCTATGCTGTCCAAAGTTCTAAAAGGAATATTCCATGAACGCCTCATTGTGATGTGAAATAAATTTGTGTAACAGGTACGGTGGCCACGGATGTAAGGGGACGTGGCCAAGCGCCGCTTACAACTACATACAAGATCAAGGGCTGCCCGCACTCGATGAGTATACACCCTACAAAGGCAAAGTACGATAATTAAAGAAATACCTATTATGCTAGCCAACTAAGAATAAGATCGCGCTTGCTGCCAACTTCACACGGTAGCAGTACTTATCTGACAGATAAGTAGCAGTACTTATCTGACAGATAAGTACTGCCAGCAAAAAAAGAAATGCGAAATGTTTTTTTATTCATAGATTTAATCTATACTTATCTATACTAATATTATAAAGCTGAAGAGTTTGTTTGTTTGTTTGTTTGTTTGAACGGGGTAAACTCTAGAACTACTGATTGGAATTGAAAAATTCTTTTAGTGTTGGATAGTCCATTTATCGAGGAAGGCTTTAGGCTATATAACATCACGCTACGACCAAAAGGAGCGGAGCATAAATGAAAAATTTTGCAAGAACGGGAAAAGATATTCATTTATGAGAGCTTCCGTTGCGTGCGCTGCGAAAACGGTTTAAGTTACGTAAATACTATGTATGAAGAAATTGTTCCCCTTTAAAAGTTCTAAAAAAAAGTCCGCGATAGCATATGTTTATCTTTTAAGATGACTCACTGTAACCATTTTTTAATATTCAAATGTTAGGTTAAAAATAATGATATTTTGCGAAGCTTATTTAACCCATATGGTATTAATCTATATGTAAATAAATGTGTTTGCTAGCATGGAAATTTAATATAGAATATTTGTGCCTGTTTTTTTGTGTTACTCTATACAGTTTAAACAAATGTCTTAGAAGATATCGCAATGTAAAAATATCATAAACATATGCCGTCGCGGACTTTTTTTTAGAAATTTTAAAGAGGAACAATTCCTTCATACATGATATTTACGTAATATCTTAAACCGTTTTCGCAGCGCACGCAACGGAAGCTCTGAAAAGGGAATATCTTTTCCCGTTTTTGCAACATTTTTCATTTATGCTCCGCTCCTATTGATTGTGGCGTGATGTTTATATAACATAAAACCTTCCTCAATAAATGGACTATCCAACACTAATAGAATTTTTCAATTCCAACCAGTAGTCCCTGAGTTTACCCCGTTCAAACAAACAAACAAACAAACTCTTCAGCTTTATAATATTAAGTATAGATTGTTTCTTTAATTCCATAAATAAATTTTCAACTCAATATGAGTTCAAAGAGAGGTGCGGTGCTCCATCGTAGAGCACGAAAAATCGTTTTTAATGTGCACAAGTAATTTTAAAGTAAAAAAAAATCGTGTAATATTTTTATTAACATGCTTTTTTCATATACTATTGATTATAAATACCAAAAAAGTGAATATTAAATAATTAAATAGAGTATAATTTCTTCATTGATTTTTCTGCACACCGGACGCTTTGGTAATGAAGTTCGCGAGTATTGTTGAACAAAATGGCGTCTCGACAGCGCTATTCTTAGTTGGCTCGCATAATAGTACTAATACATATCAACTGACGACATTTCATACATGACAAGTAACGAAACACTTTAAGTTAAGCTTTTTATTATAATATTATATAATAAAAAATGCCCAGTTATTTTTAGGGTGCTGTTGCCAAATGGCAAAAACGGAATCGAATTCGTCCCGTTCGTCGGCATAGCAGTCTGTCAGTCCGTATGTTACAGTTTTTCAGCTCAGAGTCAGGCACTACACACTTCTAATTTAGAGAGAAGGTGCTTTCTGTAAACTGCTACACAAATAAATTATTATGTAAAATTATGAAGAAAGTAAAATACAGAGTGGCCCTTCACATTCTAGCGTGTTCAGCGTGGAACAATTCAAATTCAGTCAGCCTAGACGTTGAGTTCTTTCTTTAGCGTTAATTAATAATCAGTTCATTTTTCCGCATTTAATACAATTGATATTTAAAATCATATTTTTAGTTGACAAGTAATGAATGTGACCAAAAACCGAGATGCTGAAAAAATATTCGTGTACCTTATTTCGACGAGTATGTGTGCAGGAACAGCAATGCCGCGCGGACAGCGTGCCGGCCGTCACTCGCATCAGCGGACACCTCAACGTCACGCAAGACAACGTGCTGGCGCTCAAGGTAACCACCAGGCTGGGCTAGCCACTGCTCGGGAATGCGGTTAAAGGACAACAGGCCGCTCATAGATTCATCATGTCTGTCTGTCCTTCCGAATGTCACTGCCACTTTCAGTGTTAAAACTTTGTTGGTGAATGTATTCTGTGAAAAATTAAAAAAAAAGATTAATGGGGGCTCTTCATACATTGAACTGAAACTAAGACAAAGCTTCGAACGTATTTTGTGAGTGGTGTGTAATTAAAGGACTTTAAAACACACATTCAGGTTCCTAAAACCCCTCTAACTTTTAAAATAAAAGAGTCAAATTCAAAAAAATATATATGCTATGTAAACTACTCCTAAAAAGAAAAATGTGTGAAATACGAAAATCTTATAAAATAAATCAATATGCCCACGTTTCTACAAAAAGAATTGAAATCCCACCAAAAACATTCTGTAAACAACTAGCCAAGTCTCGATGGAGCTGCTTGTTTATCTCTAAAAAGTAATTAAATCTAGACAAAGTCGTGGCAAGTCTAAGGTTCCTTACTGCGATTTCTTTATTATTATAGTTAATGTGGTGTGACTTGACAATGTAGAAACCGGGGCCTGGTGATGGGATCCCAGAGAAATCGAGGGCAACCCTCAAATTTCATAGGCACGTATTACTTGTTTCGTGCTTTGTCTGAAGCTATTCAAGTATTCGCATCTAGCAGTCATCACTTCATGATGATGAGCTGATGATGGAAGGTACTACTTCTTAACGGTTAGGAGTTGAAAGCAATAATAAGAGAATTTTGATGATTAAAACATAGTTAATATTTGTATAGGGCTACAACTAAAAAGTTTTTGAAGTCGATTGTTTTATTTGCAAAAAAGTTTTTTATTTACGTTTATCAGATGTCCCTAACACTAGTGTATCTGTCGCAGATGGCGATTAGGAGGTACGGGCCCACCGTCGTGATCATCGACGGCGAAGCCGCCTCCTTCGTGAGCTACAAAAAGAGTTATTACCACGATGCCCGCTGGTCAGTATGCAATTTCTTTCAATTGTTGTCATATTTAATTATTATAGCCAGAGCAGCTCAGCTAAACATCATAATAATAATATAATGAAATCTTAGTAATTACTATTTTCGATGAAACTAAGATGTGCAAATGTACGTGAGCGTACAAATACAAACGGTCACTCGTGTGCGCGATGTGTTACAGCCGGCGGAACAGCCACAACCACGCCGTGCTGGCGGTGGGCTGGACGGTGCACCGCGGGGAGACCTACTTCATCCTCAAGAACTCGTGGACCGCGGCGTGGGGCGAGGAGGGCTACGTGCGCATGCGCGCCGCCACCAACACGTGCGGCGTGCTGCGCAAGCCGTCGCTGCCGCTGCTGCGCGCGCCCGACGTGCTGCGCGTGCCCGGCAGCGCGCGCGCCGCCGCCGTGCCCAACACCTAGCCCGCACTCGTCTCCTTGTTATGTATTGTTTGTTAGTTGTTGACAGTCATTAAAGATAATTATATTATTATTTACCAAACTCTATTTATTCCTTCTCTCGATAGGGATCCCAATAGTCTAATTTAAAGGAGTTGTTTTTCTCGAGTTGTTGTTGTTGTTTTTGTTGTTGTAACTGACACTCACTGTTATTTTTTGCTGGTCTGGCGGGAGTGGGAAATCCCGAGGGACGCCTGGAAGGCTGCTCAGTGCACACTACGCACACACAGACACTCGCGGAAGTGCTGCACTCGAACTGGCTATTTATTTATTTATTTGGTTCACCAACAATTGTTTACACTGGTACATGGTAATGAAACAGAATGAACAAATCAGAATAAAATGTAACAATCACTTACAAGTAAACTCTGCATGCACACAAAACGTTGTTGTAACTTACAAAGAAAAAAATAGAAACAAAAATACTCTACTAAGATAGATCTATCTAAGATATAACGTAACTAACTAAGTTGCACTGATTTAATCTTAATCAATAAATTAAACTAAATTAAACAATGTAAGGTAATTTAAAGCAAAAAATAGGTAATAACATGTAGCCTTAATTCACCAACACAGTGGGATAATGCAGGGCTAAAAAACTCAATGTTCGGGGAGATACTTATGGAAACTGGCTTTCAATTTGCCTAAACTGTCAAAATGAAGATCAATCCGATCACTACAACCGTTCACAACCTTGCAAAACCTTGCGAAGGGAGAATTTGCACCCAGAACGGTTCTTCTTTGCGGAGGGCAGAGTGGCGTTATAGGACTGCGAGGAATTCTTGAGGGGGCACGGAAGTTAAAATTGTTTAATATTTGCGGACAGTCGATCTTATGGGCCATCACTTTACACACAAACATCGCGTCATTCAGTCGTCGACGTTTGTCCAGAGAAACCATTTTAAAATGTTTGAACTATAAGAGCGCATTTTCTTGGACAATCCGCTAGCATAGGCCAGGTGCCCCAGAAAACGTTTTTGTACTCGTTCAAGATGCAATGAGTGTGTAGCATAGTATGGCCGCCAGACTACGCTACAGTACTCTAATATGCTTCGAATTAAACAGTTATAAATAATAATTTTGGTTCTGCAGTTTTTAAATTGTTTTACGTTTCTAATAACAAAACCCAGCAATTTGGAAGACTTTTTCACTATATTATCTATATGAGGGATAAAAGTTAATTTCCGGTCAAATACAACACCAAGGTCTTTTATTGTATCCAATTCCTTTATTTTTTATCCGTGAATATAATAATCCTGGTCAATGAGATGATGTTTCCTGGTAAATTTTATATGGTAACATTTGCCAGGATTTACGAGCATCTGGTTTATTTGGCACCATATCACCAATTTATCTAGATCACGTTGTAGTTCAAGGGCGTCATGATTAGATTTAACTATTTTTACGAATTTTAAGTCATTGGCAAACATAAAAAATTTACAGTGGATAAAGCAGTTCGGAATATCATTAATAAAAAAGTTAAATAAAACCGGCCCCAAATGAGATCCTTGTGGCACACCTGAGGATATGTGTCTGACAGATGATTGAAAGCCA
Source organism: Diarsia brunnea (assembly GCA_949774965.1). Lineage (NCBI taxonomy): Eukaryota > Metazoa > Arthropoda > Insecta > Lepidoptera > Noctuidae > Diarsia > Diarsia brunnea. Next base: position 149,456 of record OX459014.1, on the reverse strand, counting down.
TTGACTACTACGTAGAAAGTCCTGTTCTCCAGATATGAACTCAACCATGAGAGTAAGGTCCCATTGATGCCATAACTTCTTAATTTGTCAATGGGTATTTGATGCGAAACCCGGTCGAACGCCTTGCTGAAATCTGTATATATGACACTAGCTGACCCGTGCCCACTTCGTTGGGCATAATGTTAATAATCCTTTTTTAGTACAGAGTGTTATGTTTTAATTTCTAACTGCCAAAAGGAGGGTTATACGTAGGTATAGTTTGTATATATTTGCATGCTAATACAAAACTCTAATTGAAAGTAACTCTGTCCGAAAGAAAAAACATTTTCTGCGGGATTTGCGATAAACGAATTCCATGAGGACCAAGTCGCGGGAAAAGTTAGTTTGGTTATGGTAGTTTTAATTGTTCAAAACTTCTCTGTAAACTATATTGGATGTAATTTGGTAGCAAAATTATGTTGTCTATCAGGAGTCAAATGAGCTCTCATGTTTGTTCGTAAATTGAGAGATGCAACCGAACTCCATAAGTGAGATGATTTTAAGCATGCTCTGATGACATCGGCGCGTGTTCCTTTTGTTACTACAGGCAGTGTTTGCCGAAAATCGCCCGCGAAAACAAAAGTAACGCGACCCATTACAGCATCAGAGTTTCTGAGGTCTTTGAGCGTTCGGTTTACTGCTTCAACATGAGCTCTATGACTCATGGTACATTCGTCCCATATAATTAAAAATGTTTCTTGTAAAAGTTTCCCGAGTAGCCCATTACATATTAAAAATTATTAATATTAAAAATTAAATTATCTATACTAATATTAAAAAAAACTACTTTTTGTAACTTAAATATAAAAGTTAGACATATGCTGTCCTTTACTTTTTTGTAGGCATTTTCAAGCTCCACATCTTTTCTCTAAAACTCAAAAATATATCTTTCATAGTTAAGGCAGCGTTCGTAAGAAACGCTTTCATTCGACCGTTTTTTCTCCGATTCACTTTGCAAAACGGACTACCACGTAAAAGCCTTTTTATTTTTCGGTTTTTTATATAACCTATGACACTCAGCAATAATGTGGCTTTCTATTGGTGAAAGAATTTTGAAAATCGGTTCAGTAGATCCCGAGATTACCCCTTACAATTTAACAAATATACTAACACACAAACTTTACTTCTTTATAATATTAGTATAGATTAGCTTGATGGCCAGAGTCTATTGCTGTTGTCAAAAACTCAGTAAAAAGAGTCAGATTTGTATTTGTGGATCGAGACTCCACGAAGCCATGCTGTCCGTCACTTATGTAAATTTTAAGATGTTTTTGACGTGACAACGTCTTATAAATTGGTTTGCCGGGTGACACTTCAAGAAACTGCGTTACGCTCCGCTCACGTTATGCGCTCACAATGAGAGCGAGTGAGAGGCACGCGTCCAGAGCGAGAGAGAGAGAGTGAGAGAGATAGGCATACACACCGGTTCATGTCTTGCGCTTCTATTTTCGTTGTCACGTAAAACTTTCGCCCGTATACCGACTTTACAGGCAACCAATTTTTGAATGTGGGGGCAGATCATAGACTCAAAGATTTTACCTATGGTTGGTAAAATTGAAATGGGCCAAATTAAATTACGCATACCCTTCCGTCGGGGGACGGGAGGGGTAATGGGGTAAATTGAATGTTTTTGAATGAATGGGGTATTGAATTAGAGATACACAGCGTGTCTTGAGCGGGGCCAGTTTCCCACTTTGTGGAAATCTGGTCGTCTGGTCCTGCTCAAGAAGGTGGGGCGCCCTGCAGACTCGCCGTCCGCGTACCGGCCCTTAGTGCTGCTAGTGGAGGTGGGTAAGCTGTTCGAAAGGATAATCGCTGCCCGCCTCCTCGGCCACTTGTGCAGAGAGGGGCCGGATCTGGACGAAAGCCAGTTCGGCTTTCGGCACGGGCGCTCCACCATCCACGCGATATCGCAGGTGAGAGTTCTGGCGGAGGAAGCGGTATCCCGGGGTGGGGTGATGTTGGCGGTGTCCTTGGACATCTCCAACGCCTTCAACACCCTGCCCTGGAGTTGTATCCGGGAGGCACTGCGGTACCATCGAGTGCCTCCTTACCTCCGCCGCATTGTCGGGGCTTATTTCTCGGAGAGGTGTGTCACCTACGTGGGACGTGATGGCGTCGTAAACCAGCACCGCATGTCGTGCGGTGTTCCACAGGGCTCGGTCCTGGGCCCGCCCCTGTGGAACATCGGGTATGACTGGGTGCTGAGGGGCGAACTCCCACCGAGCGTAGACCTGACGTGTTACGCGGACGGTACGCTGGTCACCGCCCGGGGGAGTTCGTACAGGGAGGCAGCGTTGCTGGCAACGGCTGCGGTCTCACAGGTGGTGAGCCGCATCCGAAGCCTAGGCCTGGAGGTGGCCCTCAACAAGTCGGAGGCCATGGTCTATCATGGCCCCCGGCGGGCGCCGCCGCCTGATGCCCACATCGTGGTCGGGGGGGCTCGAATTGCTGTCGAGTCTACCATGAAGTACCTGGGATTGGTGCTCGACAGCCGGTGGGATTTCGGCCCCCACTTCCGGCGGCTGGCGCCCAAGTAGTTGGGCGCGGCTGGGGCGCTAGCAACGCTGCTTCCCAATCTGGGGGGCCCGAGCGCCGCCTGTAGGCGGCTCTACGTGGGGATCGTGCGATCGATGGCCCTGTATGGGGCCCCGATCTGGGCGGTATAGTATTTATTGAGATTTATACTTACACTTTTACTAATCATCCTCATCTTTCATAAAATGTCCTTTTTACGTCTCATCTCGCGCCTTGGCGACAACTATTTTTGTTGGCAGTCTTATAATCGATCTTATTCGATTTATTAACGTTGTTTTTACTGTTTTAAAATATTCAACTTCAACTCTTAGTTAATGGCTTTTGTGGAAGAGTCACCACAATTTTGCCAATATCCCGTACTTATAAATGATAGACCATCAAACGAAGGAGATTGTACAGTGACGAAATTTGGACAGTATTGAAAATCTCAAATCTGACTAATTTTCTAACGCAGAGCAAGACATTTTTTTTTAATTACCAGAGGAAAGAAGAAAAGATAAATATATATAAATAATTATATGCATAAATAAATAGAATATTGTATTAATTTACAACTTAATTTTATTAATTTCAATGAACTTATTTAAAATATATACAAAGCGGGTAAATACAAGGGAGAGGAGACATTTAGTGGAGGTTGGACGAGGGATATGAGATGGGATGATATCGTACAAAGATAATCGCAATTTAGGACAGCAGAAAAATAAATGGTCCACGCTTCCTTCATCCAGACCGCATTCACAGAGGGAGTTATCCCTTATCCTAAGTTTAGCCAAGAAGGCTGGGGTGCAGCAATGATTTAGCCGAAGCCGACAGATTGTTGAAGTGGTCAATTTATTTGCCAACTGATACTTGAAAAACCAAGGTTTGTGGGGAATCTCAGGTTGAATATCACCATAAAATTTTCCCTTTATGGTTTTAGAAATTTTCCATCTTTGGGACCACGAGTTATACATAGTGGTTGACAGAGTAGCACAAATGTCATGGGAATAGACTTCAGAATGGTCAAGCGAGCCAGACTGGACTGCATATTTAGCACACGAATCAGCAGACTCATTCCCATGAATACCCATGTGACCAGGAATCCAGGCCAAAATAATATTAATACCTAATTTATGACACTGGAAAAGTAAATCTCTTATTTTTAAGATAATAGGGAATCTAGATTTTGATCGGAAAGGGTTTGACAAAACGGATTGAAGGCAACTTTTCGAATCTGAGAATATTATGGAGTTATTTAGATTATGAGATTTAACAAATGAAATAGCTTCAAAAATGGCAATAGATTCGCCCGTGAAAACTGATGTGACCGAAGGGCATTTATAACTTAAAATTATTTTTGTAGAGGGGATCCAAACGGCAACCCCTACTGGACTATCATCAGAGACTTTGGAAGCGTCAGTATAAATAGTAACCCAGTTATAATAATCAGTGGAAATTTTTCTGATAAAAAACCTGTTTGCTTCCAGAGTGCTTTTGTTGATTCCAAAGTCCAAGATGACATCAGGACGGTATACCAAAGCATCATATGGCAAAGAATAAAGAGGTAAAACAGGGTTTTGAAAAAGCGGGCTAGGAAGAGGAGTGAACTGTAGGAAGGCACGAAGAAGGCATGGAAGTTCTCTATTAAACCGGCGACCAGAGTCAGAAATGATAGATAATTGGTCTAGCTTACGCAAAAGGGGATGTTCAGAATTTTGAACAAGTTTGAAGAAAAATCGATTAGCAAGGAATTGTCTTCGAATAGAAAGGGGGGGATCTACACTTTCCACTTGCATAGCATTAATTGGAGACGATTTCATCGCCCCGAGAATAATGCGTAAACATTTTGACTGAATTTTATCAAGCTTTTGAAGGCCAGATTTATTACAGGGATCTAAAAGAAATAGCCCATAATCCAGATGACTACGAACTATGGCATTATATAATAATTTTTGAGTATAGGGATGAGCACCCCACCAAACACCAGAAAGAGAACGAAGAACATTAATATTTCTTTCACATTTTTGATAAATAAAGTCAGAATGAGCGACACCTGATAACTTTGAATCTAACCAGATTCCTAGGAACTTGACTTTATTTTCTTGAGCAATATTTTGACCATTAACTTTAATATCAACCGAGGAGGGAAATCTTTTTCTAGTGAAAACAACTACAGAGCTTTTGGAAGCCGATAAAGATAATCCATGTAAAAGGAGCCATTCGGATAGATACCCGAAGGCAGAATTTAGACGCTCAGAGGCATCTTTCAGAGATTTCACGGATACATACAGAGTCAGGTCATCAGCATATTGTAAAATTTGACAAAATGAGTCAACTGTTAAATGAAGATCAAAAGTGTAAAGGCTGAATAGAAGAGGGCTAAGTACTGAACCTTGCGGTAAACCTTTCCAGATAGTCCTGGGAGGTGAAAGAGAATCACGAGATTTAATAGAAATGGTTCTTTCCATCAACAAATTACAAATAAAACGAACCAGCTTCACAGGAATTCCCAACTGACGGACTAATTTATCTTTAAGCACCGGAAGTAAAACATTATCATATGCCGATGCAATGTCGAGAAAAACTCCCACCAAATGTTGTTTATTTAAAAAAGAGATGCGAATGTCGGTTGTTAATATGCTAAGACTATCTAGAGTGCACATCCCTTTTCTGAATCCATACTGGGAAACGGGCAACATGATCTTGCTTTCCACAAACCATTCAAGGCGATGCTTAAGCATGTGCTCAGCGACCTTACACAATACTGATGAAAGCGCAATAGGTCTATAATTACCTGCAGTCCTGCATCTGAAGGGTTCTTACCAGGTTTTAGAACCGGAATTATCGTTTGGTTTTTCCATGGTTGTGGAACTAAACCATACGCATAAAAGCCATTAACAAGGTCCAGGTAATATTGCTTAGAAGCATTAGAGGCATTTTTTAAAAAAGAGTATGGAATACCGTCTGCCCCAGGAGATGAATCCACGAGACCATCAAGAGCCAGTTGAAGTTCGGAAAAAGGGAATGGGGAATCGAAACAGCATACAGAGGGTAGAAGGCTTGAAGGAGAAGGAAAGTTGTCTAGGTTTGGAGCCGAAGACGGAGACAATTTATCGGAAAAAGATTCCAGCCAAGAAGATGTTTCATTGGCTGAAATATCGATAGAGCCACAGGAACCTCTGAATCTTTTGATTTGCTTCCAAACAAAGGAAGAAGGGGACCTAGGGGATAAACTTTCACAATAGCGGAGCCACCCTTCTTTTTTCTTTTTAGAAAGAAGTCTAGTGGCAATGGCAGCTTTCCTTTGAAAATTTAAAAAATTGTGAAGGGACATAGAGGTGTGAACGCCGGTACTTTGCTTTTTGTGGATATTGGTCAGGGTGGAAGAATGATGCGAATAAGTTGATTTTAGCACGTTTATTAACGCTTACAATATGAAATTATGAATTAAAAATGAGCGTATGGTGACTCCGACGCGGTCTTTGGACGAGTGGCGCGCGCGGCGCCCCGCGGCGGGGTAGCGCAGCTCGCGCGCGTCTGTTGAATCTACGTCGTTTGCGTGTGTGCGTGAGATGTCAGTGCGCACACATGCTAGGCGTTAACATGTTGCCGCCCCAGGAACGCAGTTCTGGTCCATGACTGGTAGCGGGCACAATCGGTTGAAGGCTCGTCGAAGAGTCCCCGAAGTGGTGAGCACGTCGGCCACGCGGGTCACGCCGTCGGAGCCGGGGTACAGGCGCACTATGCGCCCCAGCAGCCACCGGGTGGGAGGCAGCCGGTCATCTTTCACCAGCACCATTTCTCCAAGCCGGAGTTGATCTCCTTGTTTGCGCCATTTCTGTCGTTTCTGGAGTTCTGTAATATATTCTATATAATAACGTTTCCAGAAATGGGCTTTCAGTTGTTGGACTCTCATGTATCGTGAGAGAGAAGGTATCGCCGCAGGGTCAGTGTCCTGAGGAGAAGGCAAAGCTGTAAGTGGTCGTCCAATTAAGAAATGTGATGGGGTAAGCGCCGTGAGATCAGAAGGGTCTGATGATAAAGGAGTGAGAGGCCTAGAATTCAGAACACCTATTCGATCTGTACAAGAACTGTATTCATCTCTTCATAAGTTAAGTTAGCTAAACCTAGAACCCTCTTTAAATGATATTTTACGGAACCCTCTGCTAATCCGTTAAAATGTGGACTATACGCTGGTGAAAATTTGAAGTTGATTTGCGAATTAGACGCTTGAGACCTTTTTTCGTTAGAATTTGACTTTAAAAATCTAGCCAACTCATTACATGCGCCGACAAAACAAGTACCATTATCAGAGTAAATGGGTCGTGGTCATCCTCTACGGGCAACGAACCGGTCTAATGCAGCTAAAAATGTTGTGCTGCTCAAGTCAGTGACAAGTTCTATATGTACTGCTTTAATGGCAAGACAAACAAATAGACATAGATAGGACTTTATGAGTGTGCCTCCTCTGCCCTTTCGGTTCAGTATCATGACGGGACCGGCATAGTCGACCGCTGTGTTGGCAAACACATACTCTGTATGCAGGCGACTGGAAGGAAGGTTGCCCATGATCGGTTGAATGCTTTTTCCTGCAAAGCGACAACATTTAATGCATTTTTTAACTATCTGTCTGGCAAGGTTTCGACCATTAATAAACCAGAATTTATGACGAAGTGTAAAAAGTAATAATTGCGGAGGCGCATGCAATAAAATTAAATGATAATGCCTAAATATTAATGTGGCCAAATGATGCCGTGAATCAAGTAGGATGGGGTGTTTTGTGTCAAAATCATAAAATGAATTTTTAAGGCGACCACCTACTCGTAATAATGTGTCATTTTCATTATAAAATGGATTTAATTGAAGTAGTTTATTTTTAACTGATAATTGTTTATTGTTTTTTAATAAGTTGTATTCTGAGTTGAACATTTCAAGTTGTACAAATCTGCACAATGAAATTAATGATGAATTTAATTCATAGATTTTTATGAACCCAGTACGTTTGTGTTGTGGGTGTAAACAATTGTGAATGAACCGATGCACATATACAATTACACGTTGTAATTTACTAAAATTAGAGGAACTCTTTATGAAGGCAGAGTAATAAGTAACATAATCGGTACAGTCAGCAGTCAAGTAACATTTAACCATGAACTCTGGTAAGTCAGGCTCTTTGAAATGTGGTTCGCGTTTGAATCTGCGTTCTAAGCACAGGAACCTGGACAAAGCTTGTTCATAAGAGTCGCCCCGCTTATCAGGCGCATCCTTTAATGGAATCGTCACTTCGAATCGCCCATCAGGCAACCGAGTGGTATTGTTTATAAAACTTTGTTCACATTCAAGCTCTTCTCTAGATATTTGTTTACGTGTAGCTACTGTTTCTAGTTCAAAGAATTGAGATAATTTATTATGTAATTGATCGTCGTTGTTTTGTAAGGTAATATGATTGCAGTGGACTGTATTAATGAATTTTGTATGTTGTGTTGGCACTGGGCCTGAGATTAAGTAACCCAGTTTAGATTTATTTAGAGTTGGTTTATTTTTACCCAGTGATATGTTTTGGGAACCTAGTATGGTCCAGAAAATATCAGCGCCAAGTAGCATATCGACTGGAGCAGGTATGTGGAATTTGGGGTCCGCCAACGTTATGTGAGGCGGTATATTTAGTGTTGTACGGTCAACTTTTGTAGTTGGCAATAACTGAGTGATGCGCGGAACGACATAACAGTAGATGCTCTCGCTATAATTATTAAATAATGACGATATGAGTACGTCACAACGCTTTGACAAGCAAGATATTTGAGAATTTAACCCTTCAACTACGGTTGAAGTGGAAAATGTAGGTAAGTTAAGTTTGGCACGTAGGCTTTCAGTTATAAAACTGGAGGTACTTCCACTGTCAAGTATGGCACGCACTTTATGGCATATACCATGATTGTCTGTCACATGGACTAAGGCCGTGGATAGTAGAACACAGTTGTTTTGAGTGGCTGACAAAGCAATGTCCTGAGGAGGACTGGGAGGTTGTCCTTGACCCTCAGGCTGTGGCAAAGAGTGTAACATGACATTATTTGTTGAAGGTACAGGCGCAGACAGTGCAGGAGCTCCATGCTCGTGTAATAAGCTGTTGCACCGCAGGCCGCACAAGCGACATGGCCCTAACTTGCATACATTGTCAGCATGACTTTGACGTAAACAATTTAAACATAATTTAAGTGCCTTAGCCTTTTCAACCCTGGTTGCTAAGGGTAATGATTTGAATTTTTGACAAACATAAAGAGCATGATTGCCTTTGCAATGTGGACAAAGGTACCTGCGAGCGGGTTGAGTTTCTGAGTTGCCCACAAATGTTTTTTGACGAACATGTGTAGGATCACTTGACCTACGTTTTTTATGAGTATTCTCCATTGTTTCCAAAAAGTCAGCACGATCTTTTAGAAAGTTATTAAACATTTTAAGTGTAGGGAACTCTTTCACCTTATTACGATAAGATTCCCACTTACTGCTTGTGACTATGTCAAGCTTGTTTGTCAGGATTTGAATTAATAGTACATCCCAGTGTTCAGTAGGGAGGTTAAGTGTTTTGAGTGCTCTGAGGTTCCTATTGACTGTATCGATTAAGTTATGTAATGCTTTAGGTGATTCTTTTGCCAACGGTTCCAAATTAACAATGGCTTGAGAGTGATTATTGACCAATGACCTTTCATTATTATAGCGGTCACAGAGTAGTTCCCAAGCTACTTCATAATTACTACTTGAGAAATCTAAAGACTGAATAACTACAGCGGCACTGTCTTTCAATGCAGCCCGTAAATAATGAAATTTATTAATATTGGGAATTGACTTGTCCGAGTGAATGAGACTGCTAAACGTGTCACGGAATTCCAACCAGTCATGATACTGACCCGAAAAACTAGGCAAATGAATAGTAGGAAGTGCAAGCTTTGGCCCACCTTCCTGCGCAGTACAACAAGAACCCGTCACGTACCTGTCGCTGCCCGCAGGGCCGGCTGGAGCCAGCAGACCACGAGCACGAGCGATCGTCCCGAAGTACTTGTTCTCGAAAGCCTCGCGTTCCTTGTACTGCTCATCTGGAATATCCATACAATTTTCTATATCACACTGAATTGAATCAAACTCGGTATAGATTTCTTCAATTTTTGATAAACGGATGTTCAATTCATTTATCTGTAATTTACTTAAGTTGTCACAACTCTCAACCGTTAGCAAATAATTTTCGAATATTGTAAGCTTAGCTTTGCACGCCTTTTAATTAAAGTTTTATCTTCCATGGTGAAGTAGGTATAAGGATATTTTTAAGTAAGAATTGAAGTTAATGTCCAAAGGCGACTATTTATGACAATGAAAGCTAAGTCTAAGCCAAAATGAGAATAGATTGTATGTATATTACACCAAACAATGCGATGAAATGAGTTGCTAGAAAGAATCACAAACAAAAATGCAATACAGTTAATTTTTAGATAAGAAATGGAACGATTACTTAAATGATTATTATGTTAAGCAGAGTGAGGGTACGCGTAAAATGTGCATCAATCAAGGAGCGGGTGGTGCGCAAGCAGCAAGCGAGCAACAGCGCGCAGCTCGCTGGTCCGACCCGAACCCGTTCTCAGCGCAGGCGACAGGCAGCGGTCAATCGAATGCACTAGAACATGCGAAATAGCAATGGTTAATTACTTAAGCGATATTATACAGTTCTCGTACACACCAATGGAATCTGAAATGCCTAGAACCTCTGAAATGAAACTGACGTTAGGTTACGAATAAACGCTTCAGTTTTATTTTATTACGAAATAAGTTTACATGTAGGTACAATAAGTGAGATTTTACTGAGCGTAATAAATGAGTAATGGGTATAATAAGAGCAACGGGATGTTTATTGCGTAATGCAATATTATGTGGCTTGTTAAAGAATAACGGATCTTTAACTTACCTACGAAATGGTTCACAAAATGAAGGATTTGTGAATATTCAATGATTAATTTATCACTAAATAAAGGATTAGTGATTGTTTTCATAAGAATTGGTACAAGAATCACAAAATGAAGGATTTGTGACTATGATAAAGGGCTCACAAAATGAGGGATTTGTGAAATGATTCAAGGCTCAAAAATTGAAAGAATTGTGGCGGTAATTAACAGATTTACGGGGCAATTAGACAAATTGGAACGAACTCACAGTTAAGCTTCCCATAAGACTCACGTGTGACCTTCCTTGTAGATGTAGGTAGTCCTCTTTGTCTCGGCTTCTCCCAGCTCCAAATAGGTATTTTATCTATAGCTCGATGTCCACGTAATTGTTCTCCAATGATGAGATTCCTTGTAGAAATATCATGTTGTATGATGAGGTATGACTCGACTCGTTGAAACTTGAAATCTTGAACCCGTTGGAATCTTCCTAATGGCCGCCATCCACGCAGCGCAGTATTTCCTTTGTTCTTGTTGCTGGGTGTGGTTGATATTATCCAGGCTCGTAGGACCAAAACTGTGAACGCCGGTCGTTTGCGTGTGTGCGTGAGATGTCAGTGCGCACACATGCTAGGCGTTAACAGAGGCTTTATAATCCTCCTCTGCAATTTTCCTTTCGTTGACTGCTGATGTGCAATCCGAATCCCACCAAGGAGTTGAAACTTGAAATTTGTAGGGTTTTTTAAGAGGAAAATTATCATCAGCACTAGAAGTAATCGATTCCACGAATTTGGAGTAGCAACCAACAAGGTTGTTACCGTCTGGGGTCGGGAGGGAAAAAATCCTATCCTCAAGGGATGAAGCAAAAGCGGACCACTTTGCATCCTTTAATCTATACTTAAGTGAAGGGTTAAAATTGCGCATTGGCGTAACTCTATCAGAGATAGAGACGAGAATAGGAAAATGATCACTACCATAAGAATGGGGCAAAATACTCCAGGAAAGAATAGAAGCTAGAGAAGCAGAACACATAGTAAGATCCACAGCCGAGTTAGGGTTTTGTGTAGGGCGAACTCTTCTAGTAGGAGAACCATTGTTGATGACGCAGAAGTTCGCTTCATCAAGAATTTCAAGAAGGGAAAGACCAAAGTTGTCATCATGACTTGAACCCCATGATCGATGGTGAGCATTTAAATCACCCATCAAAATGATTGGAGAAGGAACAGAAGAGATCATGCATAAAAGATCTGGGATTAAACGTGAATGAGGATGAGGTATGTACACAGAGAGGAAAGTTATATCAAAAGCCCTGACAGCCACAGCATTAATGTCAGCAGAAAAAGAGGGAAGGGGAATATGGGAGAACGGGAGGGAGCGCCTAACAAGTAATGCACTTCCCGCATATCCATCAGCCCTATCATCCCGAAGGCAAGAGTATCCTGGAACCCGGAAACGAGAACCAGGCACCAACCAGGTTTCCGAGATGGCAATGATAGACGGGTGAAATTTATTTATGAGAAAAAGAAGTTCAGGCTTCCTCGGACGGATGCTTTTAGCATTCCACTGAAGAGCGGAGACTGGATCCATAATTAGAATTAATGGAAAGAATATGGGAAAGTTTTTGGGCAACGTGGGGCGGTAGGGTTGAATTATTACGTGAAACTAAACTAATAATTAGAGACATAAGTAAATCCAGAAGGTTATCTTCTTGAGGCGGTCCTGAAGAGGGAGGATTCTGAGAAAGGAGGGCAAATCCGTTGGGAAGAGATGAGGGTTCATCAGCAACAATGGAATGATGGGCAGTCCTGTCATAAGATTTCCCTAATGGAGCTTTGGGACGCGATGAAGAGAACACAGTTTTCCTGTAAGAGGCAGATGGAGAAAGATTGGAAAGGCTTGAATTAAGTTGCGAGGGAGAAAAAATAGACTGGGAACGAGGGGCATTTTGTGTAACATCGGAGTATAGTTTTGTGACTTTAGGAAGAGATCTCGATGCCTCTTCGTACGAAAAATTTTCTTGTGCCATGAGGATCTTTATGGACTTCTGCCTATTCTGCTCGGGGCAATTACCACTATAGGCAAAATGATTACCCAAACAGTGGATACACGTAGCCATGGACTCAATAACGTCACAACTGTCACCGGTATGAGGTTGCGAACAGCGATAGCATCTGGCCTTAGACCGACATTGAGCTTTAACGTGACCAAATCGGCAACAATTTTGACATTGGATGGTGGGATATTGATAAACCTCCACGGGCAAAGAAGTATGGTAAGAAAAAATCCTTTGAGGAAGAACTTGGCCTTGAAAGGAGATGACGATGGTTTGGGTAGGCACCCAAGAGGTCTTATCCTCCTCTCTAACTTTTCGATTAAGCCTGCGGGCTTTTAAAATTATACCACAACCCTCAGGAAGGACCACGGACTCAACAAATTCGTCCATTGACATGTCAACCGGGACTTGACGGACAATACCCATTTTTGTTATATTATACGAAGGGATGGATGCTTCATAGTTGTTCGATAGTAAAATAGGGTTATCTAGGAACTTGTTGGCCGCAACACCAGAAGTGAACTCGACGGAGATCTTGTTCCTGCCCACTTTTTTTAACCCATCAGTGCAGATGTTAGCAATTTTGTTGGAAAATAAAAACTGGCCAAACTTAATTGGACGAATAGTCGTCCCAGCTGAAGGATCCGGTATGGATCTGGAAACGTGAATAATGAAAGGACCTTTATCCGAATGATTGTATGCTTTAATGCCCACCACAAAATTTGGGTGGACATACATTGTTTGGATGGAAGCTACAGCCATCTCTTTGTCAATTATAGTTTTTTTTGCAGAAACAACGTCATTATTTGAATCTGCGTCATCCAAACGACGCTTACCATATGAACCGGATGAAGATGGGATATCATCTGGAGGATCAGGAGGATCAGGTAGGGGATGAGAGTCCATAATGGACTCTCTACGGAAACCTCTGCGCACTAAAAAAGAAAATATAGTTATATTTTAAACCAAAACTCACTGAATGAAAAAAATTAAATCTCACGAACACGTGTGACAGCTATCACTCCGAAACACCCTCCTTCAAAATCAAAGATGTTTTAAAATATATAATATAAATCTTATAATTTTTCATTGTTTACTTTTCGTGTGACATAACGTCAGTTGTCAATATGTCATTTACTTTTTCTTTTAATTTGTGTCATAGTTTTTCTTAGTGGTTAGAACTATGAAGGTTACATTTTGATTTATATAATTTAATTTATTTTTATTAATATATTAGCTCAAATGTAATTTATTGATAATTTCTATTAACTGTAACTTATCTCACGCTTATAAAATTAATTAACACGCTCACAGAAATTCATTGAGGAAGTTTTTGATTGAATAATACAGGCCGTTTTAAATACAGGCAACTCACAATTTTTGATTTCAAGAACTTAAATTCTGGAAAGAATTAAAAGACAATTGGGTGGAAAAAACGGAGAGATGGTTTTATAAAAAGGGATTTCTGAAGGATGCCCTCCAGTTGAGATCTGGTTTCTGAAGAAGAATGATCACGTCTACAAGTGGTTATCTGAGTTCTTAAGAAGAACCATCGCGAAGTACCTCCAACGTATCCTCCGGGCCTCCCTAAAGGACTCGCCCGTGATCCTCGCGACGCGAAGTACTTCCAACGTATCCTCCGGGCCTCCCTAAAGGACTCGCCCGTGATCCACGCGACGCGAAGTACCTCCAACGTATTCTCCGGGCCTCCCTAAAGGACTCGCCCGTAATCTGCTGGCCTGGCTTCGAGATTGACCTGTCCTGGAGCTGTTCTATTCTGTGTAAAGCGTGAGTTAGGAAGGTTCGTGTTTTAATAGATTTCTTTGTATTTTTTTTACCTCTTACCTCTATATTAAATTCAATTGTTAAATTACTTACCCTCTTTTACTTGTTAGGGGTAAGTAACACGACAGTTTGGCGCCCAACGTAAAATCAAGACTAGATCTCACTCATTCCCTCCCTAAATTCTAAAAAAAAACTTACACAAGCAATCAAATTTGGTATATAATTATTTTTCATCATAATTCATCACTTCATCAATCTTTACTACTTTACTTAATACTAAACATACATTTATACTACACCCCCACACACATTTCTTTTACCTCTGGTAATTGACACCCTTTCGGCCTCTTGGATGTGTTAAACCACTTGTGAACACTGCCAAGGTTGGAGATTGGTTACTATACGACGACTATTGGACAATATCTCGTAGTCGTTTCTCATTATACTTAATACTTTACCAAAACATCACTACACTGCATCCCACAGACTTGCACACATTTCGTTATCAAAAGATAATGTGCACCCTTTCGGCCTCTTGGATGTGTTAACCACTTTTGGGCACTGCCAAGGTTGGAGATTGGATACTTTACGACAGCCGCAAGGTTAGGTTAGGTTAGGTTTTTTTTTTTTTTTTTTTTGGCAGGAGTGGGAAATCCCCACGGACACCTCGACTACCTCACAGGCTGTGAGATAGTCGAGGTAGTGTCGGACTCGAACCGACTAAAAACCACTCCTGCCCTTGCTTCTACCTCCAACATAATCGGAGATTATGTCTCTCAAGTGAGTTTTTTGACACATGTTTGTGTTTTACTTTTTGGGTGGGATTCCCAATTTACACAAAAGAGAGGGAGCGTATTGTTGTTTCTCATCTGATTATATTAAATTCTTATCTTACTTATTTATTTATATTTAGCTTAGGTCTATTTTATATTTCCGTATCAACTAATTGCCTATTCTACACTTTATGCTTAATAGCGACATTATTTCTATCCTTACTCTATTCTTACATATATAGTCTGTTTTTATTTGTATTTTATATTTTTTCTCTTACATTTTAATGCTTATTTATATAATTGTATTTATTACTATTTTATCTAAGAACTATTTTATATCATTTATGTCTATGCTAGTCCGTAATATACCATACTATATTATGACAGCATATTTACTTAAACTGTTTTGTTCCTATCTATAACTATTTTAACAATAAACTTACAATATTCTAGAAATACTTCTGCATCCTTACTCTTAATTATATTTTTAGCGTTTTCTGGCGTTATTTTTATGCCCAGTGCATTTTCGGCGTTGTAACGCCGTCCGGCAAATTGTGGACAGTCAAACAGTACGTGCGCAACCGATTCGCTCGCATCCGGGTCGCAGACGCACGATGGACTCTCCTTGCACTTGAATCGGTGCAAGTACTCGGAGAATCCACCGTGCCCCGTCAGTATTTGCGTGGTAAGGCTGTTCGTACCAATCTTGCGAATTACTTTATGAGCTGTCCGCACATCCGGTAAAAACAACTTTGTGACGGATGCGGTGTTGCTGTCGACGTATCTGCGATCCCATTCCTCAAGCGTCGCCATACGTATGCTTCGCTTGACGAATGAGATCGGACACAGGTCGTAGTCGGGTTTTCTTTTGGAGTTTTCAGCAGCCTCTTTTGCTAATTGGTCGGCTCTTTCGTTTCCCAGCAGCCCCACGTGAGCTTTAACCCAAAACAAGTTTATCATCTTGTTTTGGAGGGATGCGGATCTTATGTTATCCCTAGCTTCCACAGCCAGAGGGTGGAGCGAGCTGGGATTTTTGATAGTTTGAAGAGCCGCCATAGAGTCGCTGAAAACTCCAAAAGTAGACGCCTTCAGCTTGGTAATCTCGCAAGTTGCCCTTTTCAATGCGAGTAGTTCAGCCTGGTATACGGTACAGTGCTTCGACAGTGCAAGTTTGAGGGCTCTGGTCTCGGCGTCGCCGTTCCATATGGACAGTGCAGCGCCGACCCCTCCTCCGATCTTGCTTCCGTCCGTAAAAATGCGGACGTCAAAGTCGCAGTTGTCGTCTAGCTCTTCCTGATTTGCCAGGCTGTTAAACTCCAGCGTGGAACGCACTGCCGGATGAGGAGCCTCCATCGCAGAGGTCATTCGCTCGACCTCCCCGTCCCCCAGTGCAGCCTGGGGCACTCCCCTCTTGGCTTCGTACAACGTTGCCGCCTCGCGGACTCGGAGGTCGAGGGGGAGCAACCCAGACAGCACCAAAGCTGAGTTCAGGGAGACCGTGCGATATGCCTTGCATATTTTCTGGGCTATTCCCCGCTGAACGGTCGCTAGCTGCTTCCTTATGCCCAACTTCTTAGCCGCCGGCGCCCAGACACTAGCGCCGTACAGTATTATGGGCTCTATTGTCGCCACGTACATCAACCGTATAACTTCTGGGTGTAACCCCCAACTGACCCTAGCGGCTCTGCACAGCTGTTTGTATATCGCGATTGCCTTTCTACAAACCAGTGAGACGTGGGTGTTGAAGGTCAGTTTTTCGTCGATGGTTACACCCAGAAGCTTTATCTCTTTTGACATGCCAATGTCGATCCCCCCCATGCTCAGGCGTGGTGTGTCGAATTTCAGTTTCCTCGTTATCACCATGCCTGTTGTTTTGTGTGGTGCGAATTTAAGCTTGTTCTCGACACCCCACGCCAGAACATGATTGAGAGCGGCATTGGCACATGCCTCCACCTCTTGTGCGGTCTCGCCGTCAAACACCAGGACGACGTCATCCGCGAACGCCTGGACATATGTTCCTAGGTTTTCTATTGCCTTTAGGAGGGGATCTAATACCAGGTTCCATAGTAATGGGCCCCCAATCGAACCCTGGACACAGCCCTTGTTAGTGTTTTTCCCATACACCTCCCCGCCGTACCTGATCGAGACTTTGCGGTCTCTAAGATAGCTGTCTATGACCCGCCTGAGATTGATAGGACACTTTTCCTCCGCCAGACGGACCCTTATTACCGGCCACCATGCGCTGTCAAAAGCTCCCTCTATGTCCAACGAAACGATCGTAATGATCTTTTTTTGATCGAGCTTTTGGTGCACATGCTGCATGAGATCATAGAGGGAGTCTTCTGTGCTCCTCTGTGGCATGAATCCGTACTGGCGGGTACTCATCCTTGGTAAAAGGTGAAATTTCAGGCGGGCCACCAGCATCTTCTCCAAGATTTTCCCTAATATGGGCAACAGTCCGATCGGCCTATACGATTTAGGAGAGGAGTAGCTCTCTTTACCGGGCTTTCGTAGGATCACGACTGTTGCCTCTTTCCAGGCGGCGGGGAAATGATGGTACTGCAGGCACTTATTTAATAAGGTCAGGAATGTCTGCGGGTCATTACCGACGGCATGACAACAAATGTCCGCAGTGAAGCCGTCAGAGCCCGGCGCCTTCTTCGGATTGAAGGACTCCATCGAGTTTTTTAATTCCGTCATTGTAAATGGTGGGTCGCAAGGGTCACTTTGTTCCCCAGCATTCACACTATCGGCCTTCATTCTGATGGATCGGTGATGAGCGTTGTCGTTTTCGGAGCGGTCTTCCGGATAGAAAGTTTCCGCTAACAGCATCACCGAGCCCTTCGCATCCAGCACCTCCCCATCCTTTTCCAGTGGTAGATCTTCCGCTCTACGCTGCGTCCTACCTATCACCCTGTATATCCCCTCCCATACCCCTTCCCTATCTTGTTTCCCACAAAATTCCTTCCAACTCTCTATCTGAGCTTTGGCTTCTTCTAATTCATATTCTTCTTTCTTTTTCAGGTACTCCTGGATGACCTTCGACCTCCGGACTTCGGCGGCACAGCGGATCCTGCGCTTCATGGTAGCGACGGTCTTCTTCAGCTCGACGATTCTCTCGGACCACCACGGCAAGGTAAGTACCTCGTTTACTTTTTTAGGTGGTATTGCTAGCGTGCATGCTAAATCCATTGCTTTTGTGATGTTATGTATGGCTGTGTCAATTTGAGGTGTGCTGGTAATTTGATTGATTTCGGCTTCTGTGAATTTAAACTCTTTTTTCAACTGGCCAAATTTCTCATGAAATTTTGACCAGTTGGCTTTTTTGGTGTTAAATTTCCTAGTTGTTCGCTCAATTTGAATGCCTTTGGATTTTTGCAAGTGGATTTTAAAAGTAATGGCGTTGTGATCCGAGGTCGTGAGCCCTTCGTCAACTCTCCAATCGTCTACCATGCCCAAGATGTCATTAGA
This sequence comes from Diarsia brunnea, assembly GCA_949774965.1. Taxonomy (NCBI): domain Eukaryota; kingdom Metazoa; phylum Arthropoda; class Insecta; order Lepidoptera; family Noctuidae; genus Diarsia; species Diarsia brunnea. The sequence continues at coordinate 130,890 of OX459014.1, read as the reverse complement.
GCATGCTGTAATGTCGACGTGACTACTGTACCGCTTTCCTCCCCGTATGGTGTCGAAGGTCGGTGTTTCCCCTTTGTTCAAAATGTTTAGGTTTAGCTCGCCGAGAGTTCCTACTACTTCTTCCCCCCTAGGGTCAGCCGTTGGGCTACCCCACCACATGCTTTTGGCATTGGCGTCACCTCCAACGATAAGATTTCTGGAACCGACTACGCGCTCTACTTGTCTCAGATGTTCGAGATATTGTTCGATAGGTTGGTCTGGCTCGAAATAAAAAGAGACAAGCGTGATCTCCCAGGCACTGGTCCGGATGCCCACCACTACGATGTTTTTCGTGGTGAGTTTTGGGTACTGCCTGACTGTGAAGTCGTTGTTAAAGACAGCTATTGCTGCCTTGACAGTCCCGTCTCCAGTTCCAGTGTCCTGGAAGATTCTAACGCCCCTGTGACTCTTCATTTCTTTCGCCCCGCCAACGTACGGTTCCTGTAGAAGTGCTACCGCTATTCCGCGCCTTGTAGCCTCTATCAGAAGCTCATTGGTAGCCAGCTTTTTGCGTTGGAGGTTTGCCTGTACTGCTTTGTAGGTATTTTCAGTTAGGGTGCCCTTAGCAATAGGCAACAGTCGATCTTGCTATTTCATCCCATTTGTTACGTACTGGGCAGTCGAGGCTAAAGGCATTGTGCGGTGTACCGTGCTCTGTTTTCGCCTTCGTGCAGTTTCGGCAGGCGGGTGGTGTGCCCGAAAGCCAATCCGGACACTCCGACCTCATATGGGGACCACCGCAATGTCCACACAGGTCTGCAGGCTCTTTGCAGAACCGCTTGCCGTGTCCGAATCCCAGGCAGCGGGTGCATTGGACAAGCGGGGTCTGATCTTCGACCCGGACGCGCTGGAGATCAATGTGCACGGTTCCGATGTTTACTGCACGTCGCCAGATAATGGGCGAGACGCTGAGGATAATGTGGCCAATATGTGGGTTCCTCGTCCTCCTTCGGTACCTCACTTCTACCCTGTTTTCCTCAGTGTCGAGGCCGTCAAAAACACCCTCGTTCTGATTCCGGAACGCCTTTAGAACGTCTTCGTTAGTGTTTACAACCAAGACGTTCCTCAGGATCAGAAGCGGGTCCTTGTTTTTGACTTCCTCGACAGTGAGGTCAACTCCCTCTTTTAATAGTCGGTCCTTTATTTTTCCCCTTTCTTCTTCAGTTTGTAGTCCAATAATCACTTTCCTATCCTTGGCTTTTCTCACCTTTTCCACCCTTATCCACCCCTCTTTCGCGTCTATCGCCTTCCTTACTCTGCTGAGGACCTCGTCACCCGTCTCCGTTTCGTCCTTGGATGTGACCACAACCGAGTGCAGTGTGTTGCGCATCGGCATTGCCTTTCCGCCCTGGGCTGCGGTCACACTCGCGTAGGTACTTCCTTTCTCGAGTAGCCTCTTCTGGTGATCAATTGCGTCCTTCAGCTCCTCCATCTTCTTGCTGTTCTCTGCTAGCAACTTCGAGTGCTCTCGAATTTCTGTTGCTAGCAGGTTTTGGTCGGTGGTGATTGAGAAGGTAGCGTCGGGAACGGCAATTTCGGGCTGTGCGGTTTTTGTTTTGGCCTCCTTTTCGGCCTCCTTCACCAGCAGAAGTAATCGGTCCAGAGATTCCACGATGCCGGTTTTTATCTCCGTCTTCGTATTCCGCGAGGAGCTCAGCAATTGTTTTGCTTTGATTAAGCAGGCCCTGGCTTCCGATGACCGGTCTGCGTAGTGAGGTTTCGGTGGTGAATGTACCTCTATGAGTTTGGTGGTCGTTGTGAGGGTTTTTTTCTCTTGCGAGAGCTTTAGTCCAGGTTTAGCAGGACCGGCCTGTGGCGGTTTGGTTAACACGGGAGGTGTCAAAGCTGAAGTGGTGGGCTTAGCAGCTTCCAATTCCGCAATACTGCGCCTAACATTTGGGGGTGATGTTGTGGATTTGGGTGGTGATTTGTCGCCATCATCCACCTTCTTCACTGGCGTCCTTATTCCCATCATGTTTAGAGGTAAGCGTCAAATGTAAAAATGTGTAAAATAAAACTTAATCTAGTAAAAGTGTATATAAAATTAAAAATAATTAAATTAAAAGTTTAAATTTCTCCCCAGCCTCGAAATTTGGTCTCAGAAACCCGTCAAAACGAAAATAGTAAAAGATATCGCCTAAACAAACTTTTGGGACAAAATTTAGAAAAAGTAAATTTTTGATAAATTCCCAGTCCACCTTCCTGCTATAGACCAGAGGGCGGGTTGGGGCAAAATTTTTTGCGAGCTAGGGGCACGTGCGATACGTCCAGAGACGCGTCTCGGCGCGGGCTAGCTGAATTTTGAAAAAAGTTTATTAACGTTAGAAGAAAATTCTGGAATTATCCCCGAAAAACCAGTTTTATGGGGCAAAAATGAAGGTAATCAACCCCCAATCTGGGCTTCGGGCTACGGATCGCAACCTTCGACTCAGGGATGGTAGCTGACCACAACTGACACTAAATAAATTAATTAGAATAAAAGAAAATTTAAAAATGGATTTACTATTAACGAATTGCGTATAAAAATTTTGAAAATTTTTCTAAGTCCTAAGGGGTAGAAATTTTTTTTCGCGTGCGGTCGTGTCAAAACGGTCAGGGAGTAGGCGGAACACTACTCTAGTCGAAATATGCTGAAAACAGCTCGAAAAACACGCACTGAAAACTGTAAATATCAATGGTTAGGTTAGGTTAGGTTAGGTTAGGTTGGGGGGGGGGACCCCCCACAGAGCTTGCGTCCACGTCGCGTCCCCTGGAAACAGCCCAGTTCTGACCACCGTAACGGAGTGGCAGACTGGGACTGGCTAAAGTGCTCTGTGACTTCGTAGCGATCATTTGTATCTTGCCTTGTACTACGATTTTAAATGTCTTTTAATATGCCTTCGCGGGACGCCTGCGGGCGATTTTTAAAACAAAAAGGCCCTTCTCAGGGCCAACCCAAAGGCCCTTCTCAGGGCCAACCCAAAGGCCCTTCTCAGGGCCAACCCAAAGGCCCTTCTCAGGGCCAACCCAAAGGCCCTTCTCAGGGCCAACCAAAAGGCCCTTCTCAGGGCCAACCCAAAGGCCCTTCTCAGGGCCACCCCGACGCTCCGGCGTCAGAAACTAGCCGCGCGCCGTCTGCGGCTAGCTTCTTTGGAGGGGCGGATGACATACTAATCAGCGAGTCGTCTGACAACGATTCGCTGATTGGTATGTCGGACGCGGACGAGTCTCGCTCGCGGAAGCGAGTCCACCGAAGCGGTGGGTCAGAGGGTTCCTCGGCTTCGGGGTCGAGGAGGTTGCCGAAGGCTAAAAAGCCGACGGTGGCTGCGGACACCCATGAAGTTGGGCTCGTGAACGCCCAACGCCAGTTGGACCTGGCTCGGCGGAATCAGCTCCAGCTAGAGCTGGAGGAGCGGGTTGCCGCGAAGGAGAGGCGGGCGCACCTCGCTCGGGCCAAGTCCGGGTACGGTGCGTCTCGCGTTCTGTACGCGGACCACTCTCTGGCCGAGCTGGAAAGAATGGCGGAGGAGGACGAGGAGGAGATTGTGGAGGTCGCCTCTAAGTCCTCCAATCTAAAGGGGACCTTCCAGAAGGCCCTCAAAAGCAGGGCCGCGAGCATGCGCGGTGTCGTCGCAGAGCTGGTCCAGCGCACGACCACCGACGAGACGCGGCAACTGCAGGCGAGAGTGGATCGCCTGCAGTCGGAGGTCAGCCAGCTTCATCAGAAGCTGGCTGAAGCCACGGCCCGGCCACAGCAGGCCGAGGCGAGCCCTGTGGCAGATGGCGCTGCCTCGGCCCGGCCACAACAGGCCAAGGCGAGGCCTGCAGCAGAGGGCCCCTCCTCCTCCAACCTTGAGGACATCATCCGCAAGGTGGTAATGGAGGAGAGGGCTTTCACGAGGGCCTGCCTTGCAGGTATTGAGGACCGGCTCCTGCCGGAGAAGCGCCTCCGACCGCCGCTTGCGGCAGATGAGAGGCGGTCGGAGCCGGGGCCGTCCTCGACTCAGACGGACAAGAGGCGGTCTGAGCCGGGGCCGTCTTCGGCCCAGGCGGAAGATGCCCTTCTCCCTTCGACCACTCCTTCCAACGAGTGGACGAAAGTGGGCCGTAAGGGGAAGGGCAAAGGGAAGGGGAGGAAGTCGGCAACGGCCGTCCCTGCCAACCCTGCCGCGCCTGCCGTCCCCGCTAAAAAAAGGGACAGGGAAGGGGAAGGGGCAGCTGGTCCCCCCGAAAACCGCGGCCGTCGTGGTGACACTCACCACGGAGGCTGCGGGGCGAGGGGAGACCTATGCCTCCATCCTGGTGCGGGCGCGTGCAAACGCCGATCCCACCCAATTAGGGATCAGCAATGTGTCCTGCCGGCGGACCCAAGCCGGGGCTCGTATCTTCGAGTTCCCGGGGGCCGAGGGGAGTGCCCACGCGGATCTCTTCGCAGCAAAGCTGCAAGAGGTCATCGCGGACTCGGCGAGGGTGGCCCGGCCGGTCAAGTCGGCGGTCATAGAAGTGACGGAGCTGGATGACTCCGTCACCAAGGAGGAGGTAGTGGCGGCGGTCGCAGCGGTAGGGGGCTGTGGCGCAGCGGCGGTCCAAGGCCGGGACATAAGGCCCGGCCGCGGCGGAATGGGCACAGTCCGCCTCGAGTGCCCAATCGCAGCCGCCAAAGCCGTCCTTGCAAAAGGACGGCTTCAAGTCGGCTTTAGCTCGGGTGCGGTTAGGGTACTCGAGGACCAGCCTTTGAGGTGCTTCCGGTGCTTCGGCATCGGCCACACCCGGCCCCTGTGTCCGTCCAAAGTGGATCGGTCGGACACATGCTACCGCTGCGGCAAGGAGGGCCACAAAGCCTCCTCCTGCCAGGCTGCCACGCCGCACTGCGCGGTGTGTGCCGCCAGTGGCCGCCAGGCATGCCACGTCATGAAGGGGGGAAAGTGCAATCCCCCCCCTAAGCGTGGCAAAGCGCAGGCGCCGACCGGGCCTGCGCCTGCTGTTGCCGCAAACACCGCCGTTCCTGCGGCGGCTGCGGAGGAGGGTGCGATGTCCGACTAATGGCCAGAGTCGAACATCGCATCCTTCAGGCGAACGCCAACCACTGCAGGACAGCCCAGGATCTGCTGATGCAGACCATGGCTGAGTGGTTGGTGGACTTGGCGGTGGTCGCCGAGCCCTACTCGGTCCCCGGCCGTTGGCTGGGCGACCGGGATGGCCTAGTGGCGTTGGTGGCGCGGTCTTCCACAGACTCCCCTCCCCTCTCGCTCTTAGAGAGGGGACCGGGATACGTGGCCGCCGCGTGGGGAGAGATAGCGATGGTGGGAGTGTATTTCTCCCCAAACCGCCCTCTCTCGGACTTTGAGGATTTCTTAGAGATCCTCACTGCTGTCGTAGGGAGGGCGGCACCACGCCAGGTCGTGGTGCTCGGCGACCTAAACGCCAAGTCGGTGGCCTGGGGCAACCCGGCCGCCGGGTGCAACGTCCGGGGACGCGCCGTCCAGTTTTGGGCGGCGTCGTGCGGTGTGTCCCTCCTCAACAGGGGGGCGGTCCACACGTGTGTGCGGCAACAGGGCGGGTCGGTGGTGGACGTGTCGTTTGCCACCCCCGCGCTGGCCGCCCGCGTCGTGAATTGGCGGGTGGAGCTGGTGGAGACCTTGTCGGACCACCGTTACGTGCGGTTCGACATCTCCACACAGCGGGGAGGGGGGACGGCCCGAGCTGGGCAATCTCCCTTCCCGCGGTGGGCACTCACCCGCCTGGACCGGGAGGCAGCCAAGGAGGCCGCCTTCCTCCAGGACTGGCTGTCGCCTCCCCCTGTCGAGGAGGTCCCGGACGTTGACGCCGCAGCGGTGCGGCTCAGGGGGTCCTTGACCGAGGTGTGCAACTCCAGCATGCCTCGGTCACGCCGTCCGCCTCCCCGTCGTGCCGTGTACTGGTGGACGGAGGAGCTGGCGGGGCTCCGGGCCACCTGCGTGGCGGCCAGGAGGGCCTACGCACGGAGTCGGCGGCGCAGCGCCCAGAACCGAGTCCGGGCAGAGGAGGACCGCCTGTACGCCTCTTACCGAGAGGCTACGGCGGCCCTCAAGTCCGCGATGGGCGCTGCGCGGGACTCGGCGAGGGCCGAGATGCTGGAGGGTCTCGACAGGGACCCCTATGGGAGACCATATAAGGCGGCGCGGAATCAGCTCCGCCCCTATGGTCCCCCACTGTCTGAGACCCTCGAGCCGGCATTGTTGGATGGGGTGGTCCGGTCCCTGTTTCCGCGCAGGACCGACTTCGCCCCTCCAACAATGAATCCCCCGCAAGGGGCGGCTCCCCCGGAGGCAGAGGTCCCCCCGGTGACGGCGGCGGAATTCTACGCGGGGGTTCTGAACCTCCGCGCGAAGAAGACCGCCCCCGGACCGGACGGCGTCCCCGCAAGGGTGGTGGCGATCGCCGCCTCCCAAATGGAGGACAGGTTTCGGGAACTTTTCAGCGCGTGTTTTACGGCTGGGAGGTTCCCGAAACTCTGGAAGGAGGGGCAGCTCTGCCTCCTCCGAAAAGAGGGACGCCCGGTGGACTCCCCCTCGGCATGCCGGCCCATCGTTCTGCTCGATGAGGTCGGTAAGCTGTTCGAGGGGATTGTCGCCGGGAGGCTGGAGAGCCACCTGCGGGGGGTAGGGCCGGATCTGTCGGACGCCCAATACGGCTTCCGTCGTGGGCGTTCGGCGATCGACGCGCTGGCCCTACTCAAGGGCCAGGTGAAGGAGGCGGTGGAGGCGGGGGACGGAGTGCTGGCGGTGTCATTCGACATTGCCAACGCCTTCAACTCCGTCCCCCACTCGACGATATTGGAGGCACTCCGGTATCACGGAGTGCCCCAATACCTGAGGAGCCTGTTGGCAGACTACTTGGAGGGCCGAGAGGTCCTCCTCGTAGACAGAGCAGGTGCGGTGAGGCGGTACGCTGCTGAGTCCGGTGTTCCACAGGGGTCGGTGCTTGGCCCTCCCTTGTGGAACATCGGATTCGATTGGCTGTTGCGGGGAGCCCTCCTCCAGGGCACGAGTGTCATATGTTACGCGGATGACACTCTGCTCACTGCACGTGGGAGGAGCTTCGGAGAAGCGGCCATTTTGGCCTCGGCAGGCGGATCCTTGGTGGCAGAGAGGATCCGCCGCCTGGGATTGAGGGTGGCGCTGCACAAAACGGAGGCCGTGTTCTTTCGCGGTCCCCGGCAGCGCTGCCCTGCCGACGCCCACATCGTCGTGGAGGGCGTCCGTATAGGGGTCCAGCCCCAGATGAAATATCTGGGGCTGGTGCTGGACGACAGGTGGCGCTTCGGCCCGCATTTCAGCGGGCTGTCGACGCGCCTGTTGAAGGCCGCGGACGCCCTCTCATGGCTCCTCCCAAACCTGGGGGGCCCAAGACAAAGTGCCGGCGCCTCTATGCCGGCATTTTGCGGAGCATGGCCCTTTACGGGGCCCCCATCTGGGCGGACTCCCTCCATAGGAGGGAGAATGCGACCGCCATCCGCAGGCCCCAACGGGCCATTGCACAGCGGGTGGCGAGAGCGTACCGCTCAGTGGGTTTCTCGGCGGCGTGCGCTCTGGCCGGCACCCCTCCATGGGAATTGGAGGCGTGGGTGCTCGCCAGAGTGTACGAGTGGACGGCCCGCCGAAGGGCGCTTGGTGAGCGCCCCATGGGCGAAGAGCGGGAGGCGGTGCGGCGAGAGGCGAAAGACGCCATCGTCCTCCATTGGACGGAGGACCTCGCCAGCGCCGCCTTTGGCCGCCGGACGTTGGACGCGCTCGGGCCGGTCCTGCAGGGCTGGCTCGAGCGGCCCCACGGTTTCCTCTCTTTCCGTCTGGTGCAGGTGTTGTCCGGGCATGGCTGCTTCGGATCGCACCTGCACCGGATCGGGAGGGAGGAAACCCCGGCGTGCCAAAATGCGGCGCGGCGGAGGACACGGCGCAGCACACCCTCGAGGGGTGCCCGGCGTGGTCCGAGCGGCGCTGCGGCCTCACCGCGGTGGTCGGACCAGACCTCTCGCTTCCCGGCGTGGTTGACGCCATGCTGGGGAGCGAGGAGGCCTGGTCAGCAGTAGCCTCCTTCTGCGAGGACGTACTCTCGCAGAAGGAGGAGGCGGAGCGGGCGCGGGAGGACGACCCTCTCGCTGCGCCGCTCCGCAGACGGAGAAGGGGGAGAAGGCGTCGTGCCCTCCCTCCTCTAGGTGACGGGCGGGCGACAGGCACGGGGGTGCCTGCGCCCGCATTGCACCCGTCACCTCCGTCAGTCATTCCCGCCCCCCCACGCCCGTGAGGGTGTGAGGGGACCGCCTTGATATCGTCGGCGGGGGACTGGTTGTAAAGGCTGTGCCGGTTTCCCAGTCCCCCCGCCACTATGACGAAGCGGGAATGCCGCTGGGTCGTTTTAGTGGGTATACCGGGTTCGCCCGGGGAGTCCCACATACCCCTCCCGTCCCCCGACGGGAGGGTATGCGTAACGCATTTTTTCCCAGCGTCAAAAAAAAAAAAAAAAAAAAAAAAAAAGGTTAGGTTGGGGGACCCCCCACAGAGCTTGCGTCCACGTCGCGTCCCCTGGAAACAGCCCAGTTCTGACCACCGTAACGGAGTGGCAGACTGGGACTGGCCAAAGTGCTCTGTGACTTCGTAGCTATCATTTGCCTTGTTGTTACGATTTTAATATGCCTTTTACTATGCCTTCGCGGGACGCCTGCGGGCGATTTTTAAAACAAAAAGGCCCTTCTCAGGGCCAACCCAAAGGCCCTTCTCAGGGCCAACCCAAAGGCCCTTCTCAGGGCCAACCCAAAGGCCCTTCTCAGGGCCAACCCAAAGGCCCTTCTCAGGGCCAACCAAAAGGCCCTTCTCAGGGCCAACCCAAAGGCCCTTCTCAGGGCCACCCCGACGCTCCGGCGTCAGAAACTAGCCGCGCGCCGTCTGCGGCTAGCTTCTTTGGAGGGGCGGATGACATACTAATCAGCGAGTCGTCTGACAACGATTCGCTGATTGGTATGTCGGACGCGGACGAGTCTCGCTCGCGGAAGCGAGTCCACCTGAGCGGTGGGTCCGAAGGTTCCTCGGCTTCGGGGTCGAGGAGGTTGCCGAAGGCTAAAAAGCCGACGGTGGCTGCGGAGCCCCATGTCGTTGGGCTCGTGGACGCCCAACGCCAGGTTGACCTGGCGCGGAAGACGCAGCTCCAGCTAGAGCTGGAGGAGCGGGTTGCCGCGAAGGAGAAGCGGGCGCACCTCGCTCGGGCCAAGTCCGGGTACGGTGCGTCTCGCGTTCTGTACGCGGACCACTCTCTGGCCGAGCTGGAGAAAATGGCGGAGGAGGACGAGGAGGAGATTGTGGAGGTCGCCTCTAAGTCCTCCAATCTGAAGGGGACCTTCCAGAAGGCCCTCAAATGCAGGGCCGCGAGCATGCGCGGTGTCGTCGCGGAGCTGGTCCAGCGCACGACCACCGATGAGACGCGGCAACTGCAGGCGAGAGTGGACCGCCTGCAGTCGGAGGTCAGCCAGCTTCATCTGAAGCTAGCTGAAGCCACGGCCCGGCCACAGCAGGCCGAGGCGAGCCCTGTGGCAGATGGCGCTGCCTCGGCCCGGCCACAACAGGCCAAGGCGAGGCCTGCAGCAGAGGGCCCCTCCTCCAACCTTGAGGATATCATCCGCAAGGTAGTAATGGAGGAGAGGGCCTTCACGAGGGCCTGCCTAGCAGGCATTGAGGACCGGTTCCTGCCGGAGAAGCGCCTCCGACCGCCGCTTGCGGCGGATGACAGGTGGTCTGAGCCGGGGCCGTCCTCAACCCAGACGGACAAGAGGCGGTTTGAGCCGGGGCCGTCTTCAACCCAGGCGGAAGATGCCCTTCTCCCTTCGACCACTCCTTCCAACGAGTGGACGAAAGTGGGCCGTAAGGGGAAGGGCAAAGGGAAGGGGAAGAAGTCGGCAACGGCCGTCCCTGCCAACCCTGCCGCGCCTGCCGTCCCCGCTAAAAAAGGGACAGGGAAGGGGAAGGGGCAGCTGGTCCCCCCGAAAACCGCGGCCGTCGTGGTGACACTCACCACGGAGGCTGCGGGGCGAGGGGAGACCTATGCCTCCATCCTGGTGCGGGCGCGTGCAAACGCCGATCCCACCCAATTAGGGATCGGCAATGTGTCCTGCCGGCGGACCCAAGCCGGGGCTCGTATCTTCGAGTTCCCGGGGGCCGAGGGGAGTGCCCACGCGGATCTCTTCGCAGCAAAGCTGCAAGAGGTCATCGCGGACTCGGCGAGGGTGGCCCGGCCGGTCAAGTCGGCGGTCATAGAAGTGACGGAGCTGGATGACTCCGTCACCAAGGAGGAGGTAGTGGCGGCGGTCGCAGCGGTAGGGGGCTGTGGCGCAGCGGCGGTCCAAGGCCGGGACATAAGGCCCGGCCGCGGCGGAATGGGCACAATCCGCCTCGAGTGCCCAATCGCAGCCGCCAAAGCCGTCCTTGCAAAAGGACGGCTTCAAGTCGGCTTTAGCTCGGGTGCCGTTAGGGTACTCGAGGACCAGCCTCTGAGGTGTTTCCGGTGCTTCGGCATCGGCCACACCCGGCCCCTGTGTCCGTCCAAAATAGATCGGTCGGACACCTGTTACCGCTGCAGCAAGGAGGGCCACAAAGCCTCCTCCTGCCAGGCTGCCACGCCGCACTGCGCGGTGTGTGCCGCCAGTGGCCGCCGGGCATGCCACGTCATGAAGGGGGGAAAGTGCAATCCCCCCCCTAAGCGTGGCAAAGCGCAGGCGCCGACCGGGCCTGCGCCTGCTGTTGCCGCAAACACCGCCGTTCCTGCGGCGGCTGCGGAGGAGGGTGCGATGTCCGACTAATGGCCAGAGTCGAACATCGCATCCTTCAGGCGAACGCCAACCACTGCAGGACAGCCCAGGATCTGCTGATGCAGACCATGGCTGAGTGGTTGGTGGACTTGGCGGTGGTCGCCGAGCCCTACTCGGTCCCCGGCCGTTGGCTGGGTGACCGGGATGGCCTAGTGGCGTTGGTGGCGCGGTCTTCCACAGACTCCCCTCCCCTCTCGCTCTTAGAGAGGGGACCGGGATACGTGGCCGCCGCGTGGGGAGAGATAGCGATGGTGGGAGTGTATTTCTCCCCAAACCGCCCTCTCTCGGACTTTGAGGATTTCTTAGAGATCCTCACTGCTGCCGTAGGGAGGGCGGCACCACGCCAGGTCGTGGTGCTCGGCGACCTAAACGCCAAGTCGGTGGCCTGGGGCAACCCGGCCGCCGGGTGCAACGTCCGGGGACGCGCCGTCCAGTTTTGGGCGGCCTCGTGCGGTGTGTCCCTCCTCAACAGGGGGGCGGTCCAAACGTGTGTGCGGCAACAGGGCGGGTCGGTGGTGGACGTGTCGTTCGCCACCCCCGCGCTGGCCGCCCGCGTCGTGAATTGGCGGGTGGAGCTGGTGGAGACCTTGTCGGACCACCGTTACGTGCGGTTCGACATCTCCACACAGCGGGGAGGGGGGACGGCCCGTGCTGGGCAATCTCCCTTCCCGCGGTGGGCACTCACCCGCCTGGACCGGGAGGCAGCCAAGGAGGCCGCCTTCCTCCAGGACTGGCTGTCGCCTCCCCCTGTCGAGGAGGTCCCGGACGTTGACGCCGCAGCGGTGCGGCTCAGGGGGTCCTTGACCGAGGTGTGCAACTCCAGCATGCCTCGGTCACGCCGTCCGCCTCCCCGTCGCGCCGTGTACTGGTGGACGGAGGAGCTGGCGGGGCTCCGGGCCACCTGCGTGGCGGCCAGGAGGGCCTACGCACGGAGCCGGCGGCGCAGCGCCCAGAACCGAGTCCGGGCAGAGGAGGACCGCCTGTACGCCTCTTACCGAGAGGCTACGGCGGCCCTCAAGTCTGCGATGGGCGCTGCGCGGGACTCGGCGAGGGCCGAGATGCTGGAGGGTCTCGACAGGGACCCCTATGGGAGACCGTATAAGGCGGCGCGGAACCAGCTCCGCCCCTATGGTCCCCCACTGTCTGAGACCCTCGAGCCGGCATTGTTGGATGGGGTGGTCCCTGTTTCCGCGCAGGACCGACTTCGCCCCTCCAACAATGGATCCCCCGCAAGGGGCGGCTTCCCCGGAGGCAGAGGTCCCCCCGGTGACGGCGGCGGAATTCTACGCGGGGGTTCTGAACCTCCGCGCGAAGAAGACCGCCCCCGGACCGGACGGCGTCCCCGCAAGGGTGGTGGCGATCGCCGCCTCCCAAATGGAGGACAGGTTTCGGGAACTTTTCAGCGCGTGTTTTACGGCTGGGAGGTTCCCGAAACTCTGGAAGGAGGGGCAGCTCTGCCTCCTCCGAAAAGAGGGACGCCCGGTGGACTCCCCCTCGGCATACCGGCCCATCGTTCTGCTCGATGAGGTTGGTTCTGCTGCTGAGTCCGGTGTTCCGCAGGGGTCGGTGCTTGGCCCTCCCTTGTGGAACATCGGATTCGATTGGCTGTTGGCGATTGGCGATTGGTTGTGTGTGATTGTCGCCCCCCCACGCCCGTGAGGGTGTGAGGGGTCTGCCTTGATATCGTCGGCGGGGGACTGGTAGCAAAGGCTGTGCCGGTTTCCCAGTCCCCCCGCCACTATGACGAAGCGGGAATGCCGCTGGGTCGTTTTAGTGGGTATACCGGGTTCGCCCGGGGAGTCCCACATACCCCTCCCGTCCCCCGATGGGAGGGTATGCGTAACGCATTTTTTCCCAGCGTCAAAAAAAAAAAAAAAAAAAAAAAAAAAAAAAAAAAAAAAAGGTTAGGTTAGGTTGGGGGACCCCCCACAGAGCTTGCGTCCACGTCGCGTCCCCTGGAAACAGCCCAGTTCTGACCACCGTAACGGAGTGGCAGACTGGGACTGGCTAAAGTGCTCTGTGACTTCGTAGCGATCATTTGTATCTTGCCTTGTACTACGATTTTAAATGTCTTTTAATATGCCTTCGCGGGACGCCTGCGGGCGATTTTTAAAACAAAAAGGCCCTTCTCAGGGCCAACCCAAAGGCCCTTCTCAGGGCCAACCCAAAGGCCCTTCTCAGGGCCAACCCAAAGGCCCTTCTCAGGGCCAACCCAAAGGCCCTTCTCAGGGCCAACCCAAAGGCCCTTCTCAGGGCCAACCAAAAGGCCCTTCTCAGGGCCAACCCAAAGGCCCTTCTCAGGGCCACCCCGACGCTCCGGCGTCAGAAACTAGCCGCGCGCCGTCTGCGGCTAGCTTCTTTGGAGGGGCGGATGACATACTAATCAGCGAGTCGTCTGACAACGATTCGCTGATTGGTATGTCGGACGCGGACGAGTCTCGCTCGCGGAAGCGAGTCCACCGAAGCGGTGGGTCAGAGGGTTCCTCGGCTTCGGGGTCGAGGAGGTTGCCGAAGGCTAAAAAGCCGACGGTGGCTGCGGACACCCATGAAGTTGGGCTCGTGAACGCCCAACGCCAGTTGGACCTGGCTCGGCGGAATCAGCTCCAGCTAGAGCTGGAGGAGCGGGTTGCCGCGAAGGAGAGGCGGGCGCACCTCGCTCGGGCCAAGTCCGGGTACGGTGCGTCTCGCGTTCTGTACGCGGACCACTCTCTGGCCGAGCTGGAAAGAATGGCGGAGGAGGACGAGGAGGAGATTGTGGAGGTCGCCTCTAAGTCCTCCAATCTAAAGGGGACCTTCCAGAAGGCCCTCAAAAGCAGGGCCGCGAGCATGCGCGGTGTCGTCGCAGAGCTGGTCCAGCGCACGACCACCGACGAGACGCGGCAACTGCAGGCGAGAGTGGATCGCCTGCAGTCGGAGGTCAGCCAGCTTCATCAGAAGCTGGCTGAAGCCACGGCCCGGCCACAGCAGGCCGAGGCGAGCCCTGTGGCAGATGGCGCTGCCTCGGCCCGGCCACAACAGGCCAAGGCGAGGCCTGCAGCAGAGGGCCCCTCCTCCTCCAACCTTGAGGACATCATCCGCAAGGTGGTAATGGAGGAGAGGGCTTTCACGAGGGCCTGCCTTGCAGGTATTGAGGACCGGCTCCTGCCGGAGAAGCGCCTCCGACCGCCGCTTGCGGCGGATGAGAGGCGGTCGGAGCCGGGGCCGTCCTCGACTCAGACGGACAAGAGGCGGTCTGAGCCGGGGCCGTCTTCGGCCCAGGCGGAAGATGCCCTTCTCCCTTCGACCACTCCTTCCAACGAGTGGACGAAAGTGGGCCGTAAGGGGAAGGGCAAAGGGAAGGGGAGGAAGTCGGCAACGGCCGTCCCTGCCAACCCTGCCGCGCCTGCCGTCCCCGCTAAAAAAGGGACAGGGAAGGGGAAGGGGCAGCTGGTCCCCCCGAAAACCGCGGCCGTCGTGGTGACACTCACCACGGAGGCTGCGGGGCGAGGGGAGACCTATGCCTCCATCCTGGTGCGGGCGCGTGCAAACGCCGATCCCACCCAATTAGGGATCAGCAATGTGTCCTGCCGGCGGACCCAAACCGCCCTCTCTCGGACTTTGAGGATTTCTTAGAGATCCTCACTGCTGTCGTAGGGAGGGCGGCACCACGCCAGGTCGTGGTGCTCGGCGACCTGAACGCCAAGTCGGTGGCCTGGGGCAACCCGGCCGCCGGGTGCAACGTCCGGGGACGCGCCGTCCAGTTTTGGGCGGCCTCGTGCGGTGTGTCCCTCCTCAACAGGGGGGCGGTCCACACGTGTGTGCGGCAACAGGGCGGGTCGGTGGTGGACGTGTCGTTTGCCACCCCCGCGCTGGCCGCCCGCGTCGTGAATTGGCGGGTGGAGCTGGTGGAGACCTTGTCGGACCACCGTTACGTGCGGTTCGACATCTCCACACAGCGGGGAGGGGGGACGGCCCGTGCTGGGCAATCTCCCTTCCCGCGGTGGGCACTCACCCGCCTGGACCGGGAGGCAGCCAAGGAGGCCGCCTTCCTCCAGGACTGGCTGTCGCCTCCCCCTGTCGAGGAGGCCCCGGACGTTGACGCCGCAGCGGTGCGGCTCAGGGGGTCCTTGACCGAGGTGTGCAACTCCAGCATGCCTCGGTCACGCCGTCCGCCTCCCCGTCGCGCCGTGTACTGGTGGACGGAGGAGCTGGCGGGGCTCCGGGCCACCTGCGTGGCGGCCAGGAGGGCCTACGCACGGAGCCGGCGGCGCAGCGCCCAGAACCGAGTCCGGGCAGAGGAGGACCGCCTGTACGCCTCTTACCGAGAGGCTACGGCGGCCCTCAAGTCTGCGATGGGCGCTGCGCGGGACTCGGCGAGGGCCGAGATGCTGGAGGGTCTCGACAGGGACCCCTATGGGAGACCGTATAAGGCGGCGCGGAACCAGCTCCGCCCCTATGGTCCCCCACTGTCCGAGACCCTCGAGCCGGCATTGTTGGATGGGGTGGTCCGGTCCCTGTTTCCGCGCAGGACCGACTTCGCCCCTCCAACAATGGATCCCCCGCAAGGGGCGGCTCCCCCGGAGGCAGAGGTCCCCCCGGTGACGGCGGCGGAATTCTACGCGGGGGTTCTGAACCTCCGCGCGAAGAAGACCGCCCCCGGACCGGACGGCGTCCCCGCAAGGGTGGTGGCGATCGCCGCCTCCCAAATGGAGGACAGGTTTCGGGAACTTTTCAGCGCGTGTTTTACGGCTGGGAGGTTCCCGAAACTCTGGAAGGAGGGGCAGCTCTGCCTCCTCCGAAAAGAGGGACGCCCGGTGGACTCCCCCTCGGCATACCGGCCCATCGTTCTGCTCGATGAGGTCGGTAAGCTGTTCGAGGGGATTGTCGCCGGGAGGCTGGAGAGCCACCTGCGGGGGGTAGGGCCGGATCTGTCGGACGCCCAATACGGTTTCCGTCGTGGGCGTTCGACGATCGACGCGCTGGCCCTACTCAAGGGCCAGGTGAAGGAGGCGGTGGAGGCGGGGGACGGAGTGCTGGCGGTGTCATTCGACATTGCCAACGCCTTCAACTCCGTCCCCCACTCGACGATATTGGAGGCACTCCGGTATCACGGAGTGCCCCAATACCTGAGGAACCTGCTTTCAAGCTACTTGGAGGGCCGAGAGGTCCTCCTCGTGGACAAAGCAGGTTCCGTGAGGCGGTACGCTTCTGAGTCCGGTGTTCCACAGGGGTCGGTGCTTGGCCCCCCCTTGTGGAACATCGGATTCGATTGGCTGTTGCGGGGAGCCCTCCTCCAGGGCACGAGTGTCATCTGTTACGCGGATGACACTCTGCTCACTGCACGGGGGAGGAGCTTTGGAGAAGCGGCCATTTTGGCCTCGGCTGGCGGATCCTTGGTGGCAGAGAGGATCCGCCGCCTGGGATTGAGGGTGGCGCTGCACAAAACGGAGGCCGTGTTCTTTCGCGGTCCCCGGCAGCGCTGCCCTGCCGACGCCCACATCGTCGTGGAGGGCGTCCGTATAGGGGTCCAGCCCCGGATGAAATATCTGGGGCTGGTGCTGGACGACAGGTGGCGCTTCGGCCCGCATTTCAGCGGGCTGTCGACGCGCCTGTTGAAGGCCGCGGACGCCCTCTCATGGCTCCTCCCAAACCTGGGGGGGCCAAAGGCAAAGTGCCGGCGCCTCTATGCCGGCATTTTGCGGAGCATGGCCCTTTACGGGGCCCCCATCTGGGCGGACTCCCTCCATAGGAGGGAGAATGCGACCGCCATCCGCAGGCCCCAACGGGCCATTGCACAGCGGGTGGCGAGAGCGTACCGCTCGGTGGGCTTTTCGGCGGCGTGCGCTCTGGCCGGCACCCCTCCATGGGAATTGGAGGCGTGGGTGCTCGCCAGAGTGTACGAGTGGACGGCCCGCCGAAGGGCGCTTGGTGAGCGCCCTATGGGCGAAGAGCGGGAGGCGGTGCGGCGAGAGGCGAAGGAAGCCATCGTCCTCCATTGGACGGAGGACCTCGCCAGCGCCGCCTTTGGTCGCCGGACGTTGGACGCGCTCGGGCCGGTCCTGCAGGGCTGGCTCGAGCGGTCCCACGGTTTCCTCTCTTTCCGTCTGGTGCAGGTGTTGTCCGGGCATGGCTGCTTCGGATCGCACCTGCACCGGATCGGGAGGGAGGAAACCCCGGCGTGCCACGAATGCGGCGCGGCGGAGGACACGGCGCAGCACACCCTCGAGGGGTGCCCGGCGTGGTCCGAGCGGCGCTGCGGCCTCACCGCGGTGGTCGGACCAGACCTCTCGCTTCCCGGCGTGGTTGACGCCATGCTGGGGAGCGAGGAGGCCTGGTCAGCAGTAGCCTCCTTCTGCGAGGACGTACTCTCGCAGAAGGAGGAGGCGGAGCGGGCGCGGGAGGACGACCCTCTCGCTGCGCCGCTCCGCAGACGGAGAAGGGGGAGAAGGCGTCGTGCCCTCCCTCCTCTAGGTGACGGGCGGGCGACAGGCACGGGGGTGCCTGCGCCCGCATTGCACCCGTCACCTCCGTCAGTCATTCCCGCCCCCCCACGCCCGTGAGGGTGTGAGGGGACCGCCTTGATATCGTCGGCGGGGGACTGGTTGTAAAGGCTGTGCCAGTTTCCCAGTCCCCCCGCCACTATGACGAAGCGGGAATGCCGCTGGGTCGTTTTAGTGGGTATACCGGGTTCGCCCGGGGAGTCCCACATACCCCTCCCGTCCCCCGACGGGAGGGTATGCGTAACGCATTTTTTCCCAGCGACAAAAAAAAAAAAAAAAAAAAAAAAAAAAAAAGGTTAGGTTAGGTTAGGTTAGGTTAGGTTTTTTTTTTTTTTTTTTTTTTTTTTTTTTTTTTTTTTTTTTTTTTGCTTTTCCCCATTCGTAAGAAAGGGCTCTTATTATTCTAATTTACTCATTCGTTCCATTTCTCGCATTTATTCCTCTCGCACTTTCAAGCTTCATACTGTATCTTTCTTTCATACATCCTTTACATTCTTAGCCGGGTGGGACTCCCGCTATTCTAACTATTTTTCTATTTTCTACTTTTCTTTTATTTTTCTTTATTTAGGGTATTCAAGTAGGTACACACTTTGTTTTATTATCATTTTTCGTTGACATTTTCTGCTATTACTATTTTGTATTTGTTCGGGGTTGGGTTAAGATAGAGATAAAGGATGAGATAAGAGATGAAAGTCAGTTTAAGGTTAATAAATTCACTGTATTGTCTGTTTCCACAAATATAAGATTAAGATTAATTTATACTAGGATGATTGGTGAACGATATGGGATTATGAGTCACGCGCACGGTATGTCGCCGAATTACGTACTGAACTATTGCTGTGAAAGTGCAATAATATAAATGATGGACACATACTGAGCGGGTGGCGCAATAATGATGACCCAGGTAAACGTACTGTACGGTGGTTGACCCGTACATGCTCCCGGGGGCAAAGATAGGGGTTAGTAGGATAAAGATGGTGATGAGATTTACAAGATGATAAACAATATTCAACTTATCAACTATATGACAGGGATAAGGATTAGTAGTGAGTGATTAACAATATTTCGAACAATTACAATCAAGATTATCTTAGATCGGGAAGGGAAAATACACGAAAAACAGGGGACGAGGCCCTATCTTCTGTTTGTAAACACTCGTTTGATTTGGTAAGATTTTTGGGATCACTTTTCACGGATTGACTAAATTGACCTTTTTCCCTAAGATCACAACACTCACTCACTGCTCTTTTCACTTTGATTAAAGATTGCCTTTTTTCCCTAACCGCACTACACTCACTTAACATAACACTCTTATTTCCGGGATGTGAAGAAATCGCAGTAGCAGTAGATGCCTCTCCAGCAGGCACCGAGGGTTCTCGACGTGTTGACCGCCTGTGACGCCGCCAACAGTATACCACCGCAGTTATCAGGATTCCAAAGATTAGAGCATACAAGACGCTATAAAGATGTACGTCGTGATAGGATATTTTATCACTCAGTGGTTCAGTTTGTTTCATGATCTCAATCTTTTTCTGTATTTCTTCAAATTGTCGCAATATTTCAGAATTATTAGGATTAATTTCAGGAGATTCAGGGGTAGAGATGTTGAATATATGGTTAATAGGTGATATTTGTGGCGCAATAATTCTTGCACCAATACTCATTTTACTAGACAGCCTTTTATTAGAATGGACAACGAAATTGTCCGTCTTTATGATACAGCCTTCCTCCACATTCAACAGACCTGCATTCATCAATTTAATGGCGGTAATGTCGCCGTCACAGAGAAGTTTAAAGTTGCATTCGTTGCAACAAAAATAATAATATTTATTATCCGCTGTTAATTCCTTCCAAATGTTTTTACAAGGGGTTCTAATAGTTTCACAGGTTCTTGTGCGTGGGATCGTTTCACACAAGCTGTGATCATCCTTTAAGATATTTATAGGGTTTTTTGTATGACATAAAATCATCCCAGGATTTTGTCTTATACAAGACTGGAGATCAGCATCAGTAAGGGTTACGTATGAGTCTTTTCTGAGGTTAATGGCAGCAAAACTTGATATAACTTTCACATGTATCATGTCGTGGTTCAATAATCGTGGGACTGGAATGAGGTTAAAGATTTCGTAAAGGTCTCTTTCGATTAGGGGTATTCTTATTTCAATGATCAAGTACTTACTATAGTACTTAGTCCGCACTTTTATCAAGTTGTAGAGATCTTTGAGATTCAAATGGTTGACCGGAAGTGCCATGTCTTTGGGGATATGTGCTGATATAGAACTTAATTCCGTTCTCAGCTGTTTAGGAGATATCAGATGGAAGTCCAATTTTCCATTGTAAATATTAGTTACCGTATCAAGAATAGAGTCTTGTATTTTCCTGAGGCTATACAGTAAGTTATTCGCCGTCATAGCAGTTGCTAAGAAATCGGTAACTAGAGTCATGTTCTGTACATTGCGTTGAAGGTCTTGAAAGGATTCTTTAAGGTAATTAAACTTTTGATTTATCGATTTATGATGTTTGTTCGCAGCTTTCTCTATTCTTTTCATAAGATTAAATTCGGCTTCCACGATTGAGGTTTGGTTTTTCCAGAGGTTATACAAATGTTTATCATTTTGTTTCAAAAGGTCGATGTCCTGTGCGTATTTCTCCGCAAAACGCTGATCTAGCACGCCAAACAAGCTGTTTGCGACGTAGCCCACTCCGTCTATTAGACCACGGCGCCGGCGCCGCCGCTCGTCTCCAGTTACAAATGATTCATTAATTGTTAACATACTATCATAATGTTTTATTTCTTCAAACTCGTGCCCGAGTTGAAAGATGATACCGTCGCATGGTGCGTGTTCTTTAATAGTGGAGCACAATGTTTCAAGATAATTGATATATTTCTCGAGTGCCGACGTGCCTTCTTTGTAGGGATATGTGTCATAATAAACAATTAAACGCCAGTCGTCTCTAATAAGATGCATGTTGGAGATTTTATCGAAATAAACGCTGTTGTTGCTCAAAGGGGTAAAACTATAAGATGCTTGAGATAAGTTTATTAGTGACAATAGGAATAGCGTTACTGACAGAGCTATAGTCGAGAAGGAGATACGCTTGGGGTTTTTCTTCCTAGGTGCTTCATCTTTAATCTTCGTGTCACTAGAAGGATTATTGTCTCTGTCCGCTGGTAATAGAGATAGCTTAACAACAGGCCGTTTTAGGAAACCATTTTTGGTTTTAAGGGTAACGACTCTGACGTGTCCGTCAGAACCGGGATGCAGTTCTACTATACGCCCTAGGGCCCACTTCCCAGGCGGGTGGTTTTCATCTTTGATAATAACAATATCGTTGAGACTGAGATTCTTTTGAGATTGTCTCCATTTAGCTCTAATGGATAACTGTGAGAGATATTCATTTTTCCACTGGGCCCAAATATGTCTATAGATTTTTTGTACCAAGTGCCACCGAGTCCTAAGATCATTTTCTGTTTCAACGATCGTTAAGGTAGGCCCACTTGCAAGAAAGTGTGCCGGGGTTAAAAAGTCGATGTCCTCGGGATCTTCCTTCAAAGGACAAAGTGGTCGAGAATTTAAACAACCCTCGAGTTGAGATAGGAGGGTGCTATATTCTTCGTAGGTGAGTTTTTGCTCACCAACAACACGCCTAAGGTGATGTTTTAAACTTTTCACCGCAGCTTCCCAAAGTCCGCCAGCGGAAGGCCATGACGGAGCATTAAAATGCCACTCAATGTTCATTTCTGCGACGGTAGATAATGTTTCTTGGCTTGATAAGATTTCTGAGATTTCTGATATTTCTTGTTTTAGGATCTTGTTGGCTCCAATGAAGTTTGTTCCTTGATCACTGTAGATGTGCCCAGGGGTTCCTCTTCTGGCTGACATACGTCTGAGCGCTGCAATAAAAGCCGACGCTGTGAGATCAGATACGAGTTCTAAATGTATGGCCTTTGTAACCATACATATGAATACTGCAACGTATCCTTTATCTGTTTTGATGCCGCGACCTTTGTTCGCTTTCACCAAAACATGCCCAGTATAGTCTACACCGGTATGATAAAAGGGTCGACTAGGATTTAATCTGGATGAAGGTAAGTCACCCATGAGTTGATGTTTTAGAATGGGATCGTGTCTCTTACACTTTACACACGTTCTTAATCGTTTTTTCGTAGCGCGGTTTCCTCCCATTAACCAATATTTTTGTCGTATAAATCCACTCGTCATTTTCACTCCACCATGGAATACTACTTTATGGGATTCGTCTATTATAAGATCAGCTAATTTAGTTCGATTTGGGATGATAATGGGATGCTTCATTTCGGGGTCTAAACTCGAATGTTTTAGCCGTCCACCGACACGTAGTACTCCGTGGCTGTCTAAGATAGGATTGAGATTCAAGATCTGGCTTTTTTTGCTTAAAGGTTCACCTTTTTCAAGCTGAGATATTTCCTTGAAAAAGTATTCTTGTTGCACATGTTTTATTAACATTTCCGTCGCTCGTTTGAGGTCATGCAGAGTAAGATAGTTTTCACGCTTCTTTTTGTAAATCAGGATGTCGTTGAATTTGTTTACATAAGCTAAAACTCGTATAATTTTATTGTAACTGCTGTATTTGTCTAATAATTGTTTTATAATGGAATTGTTAGAGTCAGCAGTAATAGTGTTTACTAGCTTTTTCTTTCTGAGATCTTCAGTTGTTTTGTATAAGATGGGTTTAGGGTTGTTTTCAGGGTTGTGTTGAGGTAGCCAATCGGGTCCGTGCCACCAAAGTGAATGATTTGCTAAATGGGATGCAGTCAGACTACGGCTGGCGCAATCTGCGGGATTTTCTTGAGATTTCACATACCGCCACCTATTTTTTGGGATAATTTCGCAAATCATTTTTACTCGATTGGCAACAAAGGGTTTCCATTTTTCTGGTTCACCACTTATCCATCCTAGTACTGCCATGGAATCTACCCAGCCATAAGCTTGGATTTTGAGATCAGATAGGGATGAGATTATTTTGGCCATAAGTTTTGATAATAAAAGAGCTCCGCTAAGTTCCAAGCGAGGTACAGATTGAGATTTTTTCAGAGGTACCACTTTAGATTTTCCAGCAACAAGAGTTATGTATGTCTTATGGTTTCTTGTAATTTTACAATAAACAACGCAGGCGTAGGCCTTTGTGCTGGCGTCACAAAACCCATGAAGCTCAATTATATCATTCTCCATGGTTTGTATCCATCGAGGTATTTTAAATTGGGAGATATAAGGTAAGTCGGCCTTTATTTTATTCCATTCCAGGGCAATATTATGAGGAATCGGTTGATCCCAACCTAATTCCGTTTTCCATGTCTCTTGAAATAGTATTTTGAGTTTGATTGTGACTGGTGACACCCAGCCCAAAGGGTCAAAGATTTTTGAGATTTCAGACAAGAATTGTCGTTTTGTTGGGATGCCCTCTGTGGTAATTTCTATTGGATGAAAGATAAAATAGTCTTCTTTTGGATTCCAGCGAAGACCTAAAGCCTTTGTAGATTCTGGCTGTTTAAAATGAAATTCTTCATCTTGAGGATTAATATGATCGTCTAAAAGTTCCGGCAAGTTCGAGCGCCATTTTCTAAGATTGAGGCCGCCTGACTTAAGAAGGTTTGTCATCTCTGCTTTGAGATGTTTAGCAGCTGTCGCGGTATGAGCTCCATGCATGAGGTCATCCATGTAAAAAGAGGTTTCTAAGATATCAGGAGCGTTGCTATTGGGATAATTTGGCCTTTCATCGATGGCAAGTTGTTTCAGTGTCATCATGGCCAGAAAAGGTGCGGCCTTTGTACCGTAGGTGACAGTCGCTAGCTGATATTCTTGCAAAGGTTGTGATTGATGATGTCTCCAAATAATTTTCTGGAACTTTTGATGATCAGGATGTAGCCAAATGTTACGGAACATCTTTTCAATATCGGCCGTGAATGCGTATTTAAACTGTCTCCATTTTAGTATGAGACTTAAGAGGTCCTGCTGCAGGTTCGGCCCCCTGCACATAAGGTCGTTGAGGCTATGACCTGTTGAGGTTTTTGCAGAGGCATTAAAAACAACTCGTAATTTTGTAGTTAATGACTCAGCTCGAAGTACGCCATGATGCGAAAGGTAGCAATCTGAGGTTTCGTTGACATGTGTCGCAACGGGGATCATATGTCCGAGCTCTAAATACTCGGACATAAACAATTTATAATCATGTGCCAAGTCTGGTTGCTTAATTAATTTCCTTTCTATTTGAAAGAATTGCGCAATGGCTTTATTTTTAGATTCACCCAACTGTTCTTCAAAGTTTTCTTTAAAAGGTATTTTCACGACATAGCTGCCGTCTTTGCGCCTTGAGGTTGAGGATTGAAAGAAGTCAATGCAGGCTTGGTCTTCTTGAGATATAGATAAGGGTTCGCGAATATCCTCTATTTCCCAGAACTGTTGGATATCGGTGAGATTGTTTAGTATCACATTGCACTGAAATGTTTTACAGTTACCGCTTAGGATCCATCCCAGCTGTGTCTGCTGGGCAATGGGTAACATTCCCTCGGAACGGCAGATACCATCCAATAGGATTTGAGAATAAACGTCAGCGCCGAATAAGATGTCAACTGGCCTACTTTTGTTGAATTCAGGATCAGCTAGGATTATCTGGTTAAGAGTTGGCCAGTTGGGTTTAGTGAAGGTATAACTAGGCAAGTTTTTGACTAGTCTTTTCATTATAAATACGTCGGATTCAAAAGTGAAGTCATTAATTAACGACATACACTTAATAGAGATCATGCCCTTACAGCTATTTTCATTGTTTCCGATTCCAGAGATAAGTCCTGTGCATTTTTGCCGACGCAAGTTCAGGAGCTGTGCTGCTCGTTCAGTAATGATTGAGGTCTGAGATCCCTGATCTAGAAGAGCTCTCATCCTTTCGTAAGATCCGTCAGCTGCTTGTACCTTGATAATTGCTGTCGCGAGGAGTATTTCTGTAGGGTTATTCTGCATAGATACTAAGGTGTTAATATCTTGCTGAGGTGGAGATTTCGTAACAGTGGCCGTGTTCGGCCCCGATCGCGACGCATCCGAATTAGCATTTCTTGACGTAAAACATTCATGTAGAATCGTATTGTGGTCTTTATTGCACTCTTTACACTTTACTTCTGAAAGGCATTTTTTACCTTCGTGATAGTGTAAACAGTTGACACAAAGGTTCAAATTTGCGATTGCGTTTCTACGAGCCGATGGATGCATTTTTGCCAACTTTTGACAATTTTGTATGCGATGATCGCTTGTATTGCAAATACCACATTGTTTACGTCTTTCGTTATTTTTCGAATTGGACTTTGCCGATTGCGAAATGACCTGGTTTGTCGAATAGGTATGATTTGAGGTGTTGTTATTTTGTTTAAAACGAGAATTAAATCCCTTTGAATGAGATTGTTGGTTATTACGATAGCCGTTAGATGAAGAAGATGCGTGTTGGGATTGAGGTGACTTTTGACTGAAGGGTTCTTGTTTCTTCCGTGAAGTTTCCAGCGACGTAAACCTATTCTCCAGAAACCGAAGAAATTCGTCCAATACTGGCAACTCTTTTGGTGATTTCAGCGAATCTATATAGTCATCGTTGGTTTCAGAGTCTAATTTCTCCGCTAGGACACATACGAGGAAGGGATCCCAAGTAGATACATCGATTCCGAGATTTTTTATAGCGTTCACGCTTTCGTACGTTGTATCATGAATCCGTTTAAGGTGACTCGCTGATTTTTGCTGAGATGTCGGGATATTTAGGAGGTTTTTGAGATGAGATATAAAGATACGACGCTTATTATCATAGCGATGCGTAAGGATATTCCAACAAACGGGGTAATTGTCTGAACTTATTTGAAGATGCTGGATTAATTTTTCCGGCTCGCCCTTGATCTTACTTTTCAGGAACTGCATTTTTTGGGCGTTTGATAAAGATGGGTTATTGTGTACAGTTTCTGTAAAGAGATCTTTGAAGGATATCCAGGACGTATAACTTCCTTCAAAGGTAGCTATTTCCATTCTTGGGGTCGATTTCTCAATATGAGCCACCGACCACATCTTTCGGTTAATATCCCTTTTCAGAGTTTTATAATATTTCTCGTAGTTCGAGAATTGCTCGTCGTACTGGGCGTTGGAGCCGTTGAGCTCGTTGTCCATTTCCCAGTGTAGGGTGTCAATAGCTGCCCAACGAGTGTTTAAAGTTTTTAGGATGTCTTCAAACTCCCACTTTTCCGAGATAAGATTGAGATCAATGTCAGCAGCTTCTCTTGAAAATGCCCTAAAATTAGTAGCTTGTTTCTTCAAGAGGTCTTCTATAATTACGCTATCCTTAGGAGGATTATTTTGAGATGAGAGGTCCGGGGTTTGAGATTTTGAAGATGGTTGAAAAGTAGGAGGTTTCAAAACAGGGGTTTGAGGTCTGTCTGTGGAAGGCTTATAATTCTGAATGGCTGTTTTAATATTGCTGTATTTCGCCTTCAATTGATCATACTGATTGGTAGTGAAATACGCATGAGATCGATCAACAAAGGATAACAAATTCATATGGTTGTTATGAAACTCCGTGAAGTATTGCTCTAGGCTTTCTAATCGTCGACGTAGGTAGTCGGGGGTCTTTCGCTCTGCTCCATCTTTCTTGAAGTTGGAGTAAAGTCTATCTATGCCTTCAATGATTTGCTGTTGAGTAGCTAAAATGTCTTCCATTGTAGCCATAGTAAAAGTGAGAAGAAAGATACCTTACTTGTAGGGTTTCTTCGGGGTCGAACAGGATCGCGGGATGAGATGAGTGGCGCCCTCCTAGGCACTAGGATTAAATAAAATCACGAGATGAGACGAAGTGGCGCCTTCCTAGGCACCGGGATTGACCAGGTTCACGAGATGAGGTAAAGTGGCACCTTCGTAGGCACCGGGATCACAAGATGAAACAAATTGGCGCCTTCCTAGGCACCGGGGTTGAACAGGATCACGAGATGAGGCAAAGTGGCGCCTTCGTAGGCACCGGGGTCACGAGATGAAACAAATTGGCGCCTTCCTAGGCACCGGGATTGACCAGGATCACGAGATAACACACACTGTAGTTTCCAATGTTACTGATTGCGTATAACGAAACCGGTAAAACGCACACACAAACGAACAAAGCACAAAGTTCTGCACACGCGTTTCGGTCCCGCCAACGTGCTCGAAGGATCAATGCCTTACTTGTAGGGCTCGAAGGACCAATGTTCGGGGTTGGGTTAAGATAGAGATAAAGGATGAGATAAGAGATGAAAGTCAGTTTAAGGTTAATAAATTCACTGTATTGTCTGTTTCCACAAATATAAGATTAAGATTAATTTATACTAGGATGATTGGTGAACGATATGGGATTATGAGTCACGCGCACGGTATGTCGCCGAATTACGTACTGAACTATTGCTGTGAAAGTGCAATAATATAAATGATGGACACATACTGAGCGGGTGGCGCAATAATGATGACCCAGGTAAACGTACTGTACGGTGGTTGACCCGTACAGTATTTGTACATTTTCCTTATTTTAATACACTTTTATTATTTTGTTACATTTCTAGCTTATTTTTCTACCTTGATTTACTTCTTACATAGTACATTATTGTTTTCTAATTTTAATATCTAATCTATTTCTTACATTATTAGTTTTACATGCCTATTTCCTTATTCTATGTTTATTACTATACAGGGTTTACTATACTATATTCTTATCCAATACTCTACTTATTTTCTATTACAAGACTTTGCTTAAGTTTCAGTTTTACAGGGTAATTTGATCATTTGCGGTTTTTGGCTTAAAATTGGACCTTTCAAAATTATAATTTATTCATAAACTGTTTTATAGGAAAGGATGAGTGGGGGAGGGGGAGGGGAGGGAGGAGGGGTAGGGGTGGTGGAGGAGGGGGGTGGATTCCTTTCTTATTGTTATGTTTGTTTATTTGTCTTGGTGTTTCGGCAATAATATATATATATACATAGATATTACATATTTATTGACATTTCTTAGTCTAGTGATATTTATTGTTCAAAAGTTTTTTAGGGGTTGTATGGGATACTTATAGATATATTTGTATATATTTACTATATATTTTATATATCTGGGTGGGGTAGTTTTAGGCGTATGCCGTTGTCGTCCGAGCCAGATAGTCCCACTTCTTGCGGACCGGGCACTCCACGCTAAACGCGTTGTGATCGGTCCTCTGGAGCTTCGAGTGCAGGCAGTTGCAGCACTGCGGTTCATTCCCTGCAACAAATTCCACGCATTTTTCGCGCAGATGCGGTCCTCCGCAGTGGCTGCACCTGTCCGCACTCTCCGTACAGAATTTTCGGCCATGTCCAAATGCCAAGCATTTTGTACATTGGATGAGCGGCGACTGATCCTCGACCCTGACCCTTTGCAGGTCAAGATAAAGGGCCCCAGCCTCCGTCATCCTCTGCCACACCCTGGGTCTGACTTGGACGACAACGTGCGCTGTCTTGGGGTTCCTGGTCCTTTTCTTATATTTAATTACAATTTCTTTCTCTTCCTGGTCCAAGTCCCTAAAGATATCTTTGTTCTGGGAATAGAGCGCCTTTGCCATCTCGTCGTCTTCACTGTCCAAAAAGACATCCTTTAGGACGACGAGTGGGTTTTTATTTCTCATGGCCGCCACTATTAGCCCATCACCTCGGCTCTCAATCCTTTCTCGCACTTTCTTCATCTCCTCTTCTGAGTCGCACCCCAGTATTACAGTCTGATTCTTAGCCTTTCGGACCTTATTTATTTTTAGGCCAGTTCCCCGGGCATCGACCGCCCTCTTCACTCTCGCGAGCACCTCCTCAGCAGTCTCCTGACTGCCTTCGAGGGTGACCGCCATCGAATGAAGTGCCGGCCGATGCCCAGGTTTGGCAGCCGTGACGTAGGCGTATGACGGCGAGTCGGTTTTTGGGGCACAAGCCACTTCCCTCAAGGCCTCTTTTATTTTGTCGGTACTGGCGGCGACCTCACCGGCAACGTCACCGATTTTGTCCTCGAGGACAACCGTGGCACGACCGACAATGTTAACCCCCTCCGTCGTGTGGCTCAGGTTTGAGTTAACTATGTCGATCTTGTCGCTAACCTCGACGACCTTATCGATGACCTTGTCGATGATGTCAGCACCGCTGTCAGAGCAGTACTCGGTCATGTCTTGGAACCCTTTTATGACCTTGTCTTCGAGGTCGCTGAGCTGCGTCTTTATGTTCGCCTCCACCTTTTCAAGCCTCTCTAATAGTTCAGCCGTTGATTCGGGTGATGTAGGCGTGGTCTTAACAGGTGGGGCTGTTTTGGGCGTCGTTTCCAGTATCCTCATTCTTCGGCTTATTTCGAACAAGGTCCGTAGACATTTATCCGACTGTGTCTCCAGGAAGATCTTGATGTCTCTCCTCATCTGAGGGTAATCTTTCACTCTGGTCGGTATATCTTCAAAAGTTTTCATGACCTCCTGGAGAAGCTTGTCATTGGTTGACGTGGCGAAAAAGTCGGTCTGCTTGGTATAAGCCTCCATAATGTCTACGGACCTCCTCTTTCGTTCCGGTCTTCGGATGAAAGTCCTGGCGGCGTCCAGCGCTTTTCCAGGCGGGCCCACAGGGCTGGGGGTGGTGGTGGGAGCGGCAGCACCAGAGGTCCCCGCCGACGATGACAGCGGCGTTTCAGCAGTTCCTGCCATGGGTCCTCGAGCAGCGTCCTTTCTGCCGAACGTCAGGGACATCCCCTTCGGCGCTTCGCGTGCTCCAGAGGGCCCCTCTATTGCTGGGTGGGTAGGCGACGACGTCGACTCCTGCGCTCCGCTGGTGCCGGCTCCCGGCCCTTTGTTTACTGGGGTGCGAATTCCGAGAACCATTTTCTTTTATTTAGGTGTTCTTCGTTTGTGTGTATAGGGCACAACGAAAAACGGGGAAAATTGTCAATAGGGTGTAAATAAATTAATATAAAATAAAATAAAATAAAGTAAAATATAAAAATATAATACCTAGTCTATTGTATTGTTCCGCTTTGATCCTGTATATGGGGAGTCAAAGCCAAACAGTGTAAATCCGCGGTCCAAAATTTCCTATCTATCTTAATCTCCGAGATACCAGTATTTTGGTACGTAAGGGATGGGGGAGGGTCCAATCGAGGGGGGGAGGGTACCTCTTATGCGACTTTAACCGTGGTGTCTTCGACACCACAAAGGCTGATTTTGAGGTCAGATCTGCTCTATCTCCTCTGGTTCCCAAGATATGACCCGTTAAAGGATTTGGGAGGGGAAGGTTAGGAAAAAGGAAAAAGGGGGGGAGGGATGGATACCTCAGAGGTGGTTTCCACCTCGTGGAGTCTTCGACTCCACTAAGGCTGAATTCGAGGTCTAAAAGTGCCTATCTCCTCTCGTTCCAGAGATATCCACCTTTCGGGATTTCTGCCGTACCGTACCGCGCCGTGTCGCAGGCAATGGCAGGTAGATCTTCCAGTTGACCTAGCTGGGTCTACTCTGTTCCGATTTTGGCGTGGATGGGCTCTTTTGTTTGGTCTTGTTGAGCTCTTTAAGGTAGGTCAGAATTCGGGGGGGGGGGGGGAGGGGATGGGGTAGGGGGGGGTGGTATCCCGGAAATGTAATCCTGGGTAAACGTTGTATGGCTGAGTGCCACTTGTTCTAATAAATAAATTTTTACACAAAATAAATTTCGCAAGTACTAGGGGTGACTTAGCCCTAGAGGGTTGAAATTTTGTCCAGAGGTGCGGAGGGTCTAGGATGGTTGGGTATCCAACCAGGGGGGGGGTCAGGGGGGGGGCTTCGATTTTTTGTTATTTTTGAGCTGGGACGCTCCGTTTCAGCGTTACAGCCCTTTTTAGGTTTTTGTGCAGTTGGTAAACTTTGTTTTGGTTTTTTATAATTTACTTTACACGAATGCTATTTATCCTAAAATTATTTTGTAAGCGGATTCTTGTAGAAAAAAGTAAAACTAATGTAAATCGGTCCTAAAAAATGGGGCGTCCTTAAAAATAAATAGGTTATCGAATCCTGAAAAAATTATTAAATTACCAAAAACCGCAAATGCCCGTTTTTTCTTCTAACACCTTGATTTACTTAAGGGTCTGGATCCCTGACCCCGGTTATTCCCGGAGTCTAGTACTTAATCCTAAGCTTAATCTATGACTTAATCTATGTACTTAACTAAGTTTGTATGTTCCACAGCTGGTCTTCGCTGCTCCAGCGTCGTCCGAATTCTTCCCGGGGATGCCGGTTCCAGAGGGTGGTGTTGCCAGTTCGGTGACCTATGTCAGGTTGTAGAGCTGACGCTTCTCCAACTGCTGGCACCGTTGACGTTCCTGTAGCTGGTGCGGTTTGGAAGATATTCCCCTGGGAAGGTAGAAACTTGACCCTGGAGAGCTGGTGGAAAAAAGTCCAGGGTAGTCGCCCTTCAGATCGTTTCTCGTAAGAGAACCGATTTGTGGTTATTTTTACGATCCGACGCTCCGTTTCAGGGTTACGACCCCGACCAACTTAAGTCGTAATGGCGTTCCGAGTAGGGGTTTTGAAATGATACCCTGAAAATTGACAGTTTCCGTCCAAACTCACTGTACTCTTCGGATTCTAGTAGCTGGTGAGGTTCCGCTTTGAGTCTGTCCAGGTTCCTATTTTTATTTTACTCTGCCTTTTTTAGGCAGGTGGTCAGAATGTAAGGGTATGAACCACTTTCTGCAATTTGGACTTTTATCAGCTCCTGGTGCTGAAAAATTTATTTTTCGTGCAGATTTGTGTTGTACGTGGTCAGAGCAGCCTTGTCAATTTTTTCCGGATTTTTTACTTAATTTTTTACAATTTATATAATGCAGGGAATTTATTAAGATTTTTATAACTATTTAATTACTGGTCCAAAAATTCTGAAATTTTTTCACTTAGGTTCTTTAGGTTATACACTATTTTTTAATGTCCAAAAATTTATGTGTTATCGATCTATATTAAAAGTTAATGAGGGTTGAATTTTGAAAATAAACTTGATGAATTTTAAAACCTTGAATCTTCCAGGTGGGTGCTCCAAATTCGGTGATCGAGGTGTCGGGTGAAAGGGGAAGGCTTCCTGCGCCTATTTCCGTTTCCCGTTTTTTCCTCCGACAGCTGGAAGAGGTCCTCGTGGCCACGTGGATTTCGAGTTTTTTCCCGTATCTTGGCGAGTTCCCGTGGGAAAAATCCCAGACTCAGCCAAGATGTGGTACTTGTCCAGGTGCTTCGTTTAGCGGTCTAAAAACACGAGGTCACCGATCAAAATCACGCAGCGTTTCACTTTGTCACTTTTTTCGGTCACTTTTGAGGTTAAAACAAAGGTTTTTTGGCTATAATTTCGTCAATTTTTCACTAATTTAAAAAATTTTTTCACACACAGTTGTAGTTTTGTAGCGCGCAACTTTTAGCAAAAACACTGGTATTTTCGTTTACTTTTACTATTTTTCCGGATTTTTCGAGCGCGGAGCGACTTAAAAACGATCCGACCACCACGGAGGCTGGGGGGGAACTGGGTTAGGTTAGGTTAGGTTAGGTTGGGGTGCAGGCAGAAAACCTCCTCGTGTGCCTGATGGCTGCTGGTTCCTTTCGAATACGTTCGGGGGAAAGAGCAGTCGTCGGGCCGGTGCATCCTGGGCACAGAGAATAATCGAGAGATTGTTCTCTGTGGCGAATTTCTGCGTGGTGGGTCCTCCACCGTCGTCCACTCTCCACCTCTGCTTACAGAGGGTGGGCCGAGTGGACTCACAGTGGGGGATTGCCTGCGTTGCGTCTGTCCGGCATCCGGCGGCAGCGTGGGCGAGTCGGGGCGGCGGTTGGTTCTGACCAGCCGTCGGCCAACCCGTAATCCTGAGTCCAGGACCGGGGGCCTGTGTCATTAGGTCTGGGCCGCGAGGAAGACAACCTCTCTAAAAAATAACCCAAATCCCAAGGTCTCGCGTGCCGAAGGGATGTATGGTCGGAGGGAATCCGGCCGTTAGCGCAGGGGGGGGGGGGGAAAGGGACCGCACCCTTTAAAAAAGGAAAACAATATGGAATCACGACTACTGGAAACAAATCCCCAGGCGGGTCCCCTTCGGGGGGAATCCCGCCCCTCTCACGAGGGCTGCCCCACCGTATCTGGGGGGGGCACCAATGGTCTCGCGGGTCAGCGGTCTACCGCTGGCCGGCGCCAACAATCATCGCGGGCGCGCTCTTGTGTATCCACCTTTTCCGAGGTGGAGACACAAGAGGGCGCACGCCAGTGCGGAAGGGAGCTCCGGGTTAGCCTGGAGCCCCTGTGCAACAAGGAGGTCGCAGGAGCGACGCGCGGGACGCGGAAGCGCCCGCTGGGTTCGCGTTCGATGGACTCGCTGTCGATGGGTCTCTCCTCTAGCGAGGAGAACGTATCGGCAGCGAAGGTTACAACGGCACGTAGGGGTCGGGGTGCCCGGCTTTTAGATGGTCGGGATGGGCGGGGCCGCTTCCTGCCGCCTCCACCACCCGCCTCAGAGGGGCCGGTTTTGGGGGTGACGGACGGCGACACTGAGCCCATGAGTGCGGATCCTAGTGAGGAGTCCCTCCTAGGGTCCAACAAGGCGGAGGCCAACGCTGCCAGACGGGCGGTGCGCAAGGCTGCTGTGGCTGACGAGGTCGGCAGGTTGGCCGAGCAAGCTCGCGAGCGGCGCGCTGCCCGTATGGCAGAAGGAGGCGACATGTCGGCGGTGGCGCTGACTCGCCAGGTGCTGGACGGCGTGGACGTTGTCCTGAAGGTTGCGACTAAGTCGGGCAACTTGAAGGGCACGTTCACGCGCGCCTTAAAGGAGGCCGCGGACGGCATCAAAGAGGCGGCTGAGGTCCTCCTTATGAGGACGAGCTCGGAGGAGACGGCGAAGCTGTGGGAGGAGAACAGCCGTCTCCGATCCGAGCTGGAGGACCTCAAGCGGCAGTTTGCCGCCCTGTCCGCGGCTCCCGGTGCGGCTGGCCCAGCGCCCGCCGTCGCCTCGACGTCGTCGGTTGCGTTGCCGGCCCCGACCTCGACCCGCACACTTGCGGATGCGGAGGTCGAGAAGATCGCCCGCATCTGTATGTTGCAGTGCGGGAAGATGGTCGGGGCTCGACTGGAGGAGCTGGCGTCCCGGCTGCCTCCGGCCCCAATCCTCAGGCCTCCGCTAGCCGCTGACCAGAGGAGGATGGCTGGGCCCGCGGCCGCGACACCGAGGCCCGCGCCACCGGAGCCTGCGCCCGCACCTGCGGCGTCGGAGTCCCCGGCGAAAAAAAAGAAGAAGGGAAAGAAGAAGGCGGCGCCGCAGGCACCAAAGTCCGCGACCCTGACGACCGAGCCCGAGACTCCGACGGAGAGCTGGGTGGAGGTCGTCAGGAAGAAAAAGAAGGGAAAGAAGAAGGCGGCCCCGCAGGCACGAGATGCGGGACCACCGGCTCGGGCTGAGGCACCAGCATCAGCCAAGAAGGCCCAGGGACCGCCTAAGGTTCGAGCCCCACGCTCTGCGGCTGTGGTTTTAACACTGCAGCCCGGAGCCGTCGAAAGGGGCATCACCTACAAGGCGGTCCTTACTGAGGCGAAGGCGAAGGTCGCGTTTCCCGACCTCGGCACACCAACCGGCTTCAAGATGAGGTCGGCGAGGACGGGAGCGCGGCTACTCGAGGTGGCTGGTGCCTCTAGCGGTGAGAGGGCGGACATGTTGGCCGCCAAATTACGAGAGGTCCTCAATCCGGAGGATGTCCGGGTCTCCAGACCGGTGAAGACCGCCGAGTTGCGGGTCGAAGGTCTGGACGACTCGGTGACCCCGGATGAGGTCGTGGCGGCCGTCGCCCGAGCCGGTGGTTGTCCGCCAGGCGAAGTGCGGACTGGTGAGATACGCACCCATGCCTCCGGACTGGGTGCGATCTGGGTGCGGTGCCCGGTGGCTGCGGCCAATAAGGTCGCCGACGCCGGGCGTGTGTTGGTGGGGTGGGTTGCAGCGAGGGTGAAGCTCCTGCAACCCAGGGCTATGCGGTGCTTCAGGTGCCTCGCCATTGGGCATGTCGGGGCCTGTTGCACCGCCGAAATCGACCGCAGCGGTCTTTGTCACCGCTGCGGTCAGCCCGGCCACAAGGCGGCTCAGTGCTCCGCGGCGCCAAACTGCTGCCTCTGTTCAGCGGCAGGGAGGTCCGCCGAGCACATGGTGGGCAGTAAAGCCTGCGGTGCCCCCACCAAGGGGAAGAAAAGGGGTGGCAAGGCTGGGGGCCCTAAACAAGCCCCTCAGCCAAGCAACCACACGGCCGACTCTCGGTCCGGGGACGGAGGTGTGGAGGAGATGAACTGTGACTAATGGCGCTGTTACATCTCCTCCAGGGCAATATCAACCACTGTGCCAGAGCTCAGGATCTTTTGCTCCAGAGCATGGCACAGTGGTCGATCGATGTGGCCGTGGTCGCCGAGCCGTATTTTGTCCCCCCCAGAGACAACTGGGTGGGAGACTTGGACGGTTCGGTGGCCATCATTGGCGGGGCTCTGAGCAGTCCGTCCCGAGGTCGCGGCTGGGTAGCCGCCCTCGCGGACGGCGTTGGCACTGTTGGGGCGTATTTCTCGCCCAACAAGAGCCTCGCCGACTTCGAGAGCTTCCTTGTCGAGTTGGGTGCCGTCGTGGACCGACTCCACCCTCGCCCTGTTCTGTTGCTGGGTGATCTCAACGCCAAATCCATGGCGTGGGGATCCCCAGTGACCGATGCTAGGGGTGAGGCGCTGGAGGAGTGGTTGGTCACGACCGGCCTGACCGTCCTTAATCGGGGTTCGGTACACACGTGCGTGCGGCAGCGAGGCGGGTCCATAGTGGACGTGTCGTTTGCGAGCCCTGCTGTCGCCCGCCGTGTGCGGAGCTGGCGTGTCGCGGTGGAGGTGGAGACGTTGTCGGATCACAGATACATCCGTTTCGACGTCTCCGCCCAGACCACCGCTGGCCGCAGTTCACCGGCCCAGTCTACGGACGGTCCGCGCTGGGCGCTTAAGCGCATCGACAGGGAGCTTCTCGAGGAGGCCGCCATTGTTCAGGCCTGGTTCCGAGAGTCGGCAACGAACGGACCCGTCGACGTCGAACAGGAGGCGCAGTGGTTCCTCGGGGCGATGACGCAGATCAGCGACGCGTCCATGCCCCGGGTCCACACACAGTCGGGTAGGCGCCGGGTGTACTGGTGGTCCGACGCGATCGCGCAGTTGCGCGTCGCGTGCGTGAGATCGAGACGCCAGTACACCCGATACCGGAGGAGACGTCGTCGGGTCCCTGACGAGGAGGCCGCGCTGTATGAGATGTACAGCGCGGCGAAGGAGGCTCTGCGGCTGGCCATCCGCGAGGCGAAGGTGCGAAGCCGGGAGGAGATGTTGGAGACTCTGGACGGAGATCCGTGGGGGCGTCCTTATCGTGCGGTTCGAGGGAAACTTCGGGCCGCAGCGCCTCCACTCACGAAGAGTCTCCAACCCGAGCTGCTGACGGAGGTCGTCGCAGCCCTCTTCCCGGCTAGAGAGGAGCATGTGCCGCCGCCGATGGCTTTGCCCACAGCCGCGGAGCCTACAGAGGAGATCGCCATCAGCGTCCCAGAGGTGACACAGGCAGAGATGGGGGCGGCCGTGTTGCGGCTCCGGGCCAAGAATACGGCTCCGGGGCCCGACGGAATACACGGCCGAGTGCTCGCCCTCGCTCTGAAGGAGCTGGAGCCCCAGCTGAGAGGACTCTACACGGCGTGTCTTGAGCGGGGCCAGTTTCCCAGTCTATGGAAGGCTGGTCATCTGGTCCTACTCAAGAAGGCGGGGCGCCCTGCGGACTCACCGTCCGCGTTCCGGCCCATAGTGCTGCTAAGCGAGGTGGGTAAGCTGTTCGAAAGAATAATAGCTGCCCGCCTCGTTGGCCACTTGTGCGGAGAGGGGCCGGATCTAGCCGACTGCCAGTTTGGCTTTCGGCATGGGCGCTCCACTATTCACGCCGTGTCGCGTGTGAGAGTCCTGGCGGAGGAAGCGGTGTCCCGGGGCGGGGTGATGTTGGCAGTGTCTTTGGATATTTCCAACGCCTTCAACACCCTGCCCTGGAGTTGTATCAGGGAGGCCCTGGTCTACCATAGGGTGCCTCCCTACCTCCGCCAAATCGTTGGGGCTTACCTGACGGAGAGGTGTGTCACCTACGTGGGACGTGATGGCGGTCACCAGCACCCCATGTCGAGCGGTGTTCCACAGGGCTCGGTCCTGGGGCCACCCCTGTGGAACATCGGGTACGACTGGGTGCTGAGGGGCGAGCTCCCGCCGGGCGTCGACCTCACGTGTTACGCTGATGACACGCTGGTCACGGCCCGGGGGAGCTCGTACAGGGAGGCGGCGTTGCTGGCGACGGCTGCGGTCTCACTGGTGGTGGGCCGCATACGGCGCCTCGGCCTGGAGGTGGCCCTCAACAAGACGGAGGCTATAGTTTTCCATGGCCCCCGTCGGGCGCCACCCGCCGGATCACATCTTGTGG
Source organism: Diarsia brunnea (assembly GCA_949774965.1). Lineage (NCBI taxonomy): Eukaryota > Metazoa > Arthropoda > Insecta > Lepidoptera > Noctuidae > Diarsia > Diarsia brunnea. The sequence goes on along the minus strand of OX459014.1, from coordinate 94,053 downwards.
TCGGTGGGGTCCGAATCGCTGTCGGGTCTACCATGAAGTACCTGGGATTGGTGCTCGACAGCCGGTGGGACTTCGGACCTCACTTCCGGCGGCTGGCGCCCAAGTTGTTGGGCGCGGCCGGGGCGCTGTCAACGCTGCTTCCCAATCTGGGGGGCCCGAGCGCCGCCTGTAGGCGGCTCTACGTGGGGATCGTGCGATCGATGGCCCTTTACGGGGCCCCGATCTGGGCGGCTGACCTGACGGCCGGCACTATTGCTGTTCTGCGGAGACCGCAGCGTGCGATGGCCGTCAGAGTCATAAGGGGGTATCGCACGATCTCCCACGAGGCGGCCGGAGTACTGGCCGGATCCCCGCCCTGGGACCTCGAGGCAAAAGTACTCGCGTCACTTTATCGGTGGCGCGAGGAAATGCGGGCGCGTGGCGAGCGACCGATGCAGCGACACATGGAGTTGCGTCGGTCGCAGCTTCGCGCGGCCCTGGTGGCGGAGTGGCGGGAGAGGCTTTCGCGCCCTACCGCCGGCCTCGTCACCATCGAGGCGATCCGGCCAGTACTCGAGCGCTGGCTCGAGAGGAGGCACGGCTCCCTGTCGTTTCGGGTGACACAGGTGCTTACCGGGCATGGTTGCTTTGGGAAGTACCTGTGTCGCATAAACAGGGAGCCGGACGCCCGGTGTCACCACTGCGTCGACTGTCTGGAGGACACGGCGCGGCACACAGTGGCAGAGTGTGCCGCTTGGGAGGAGCCGCGCCGTGCCCTCGTCTCTGGAGTAGGCAGTGACTTGTCGCTGCCGGCCGTGGTCGAGAAGATGGTCGGCAGCGTCGAGTCCTGGGACGCGGTGGTGTCCTTCTGTGAAGCAGTCGTCTCGCAGAAGGAGGCTGCGGAAAGGGAGCGGGAGGTCAACTCCCCGCACCCGGCCCGCAGCAGACGCACTGGGCGCAGGCGGAGGGCGGATAGCGCTCTCTTCCGGCCCCCCTGAATGGGTTCGGGATACCCGAACCCGAGGTGGCGGGCGCGCGGCGTGTCCGCACGCGCCCTTCTGAGGCGAGGCCGCAAGGCCAGGCTCCAGCCGGGGGTCGCGGAAGTATCTTCTGTTCCCGTGACCCCCGACGTAGGAGAGTGAAGGACACGGGTGGTTTTTAGTCAGTACGAGTCTGACAGACCCCCCTGCCCCTTAGGGGCGGGGGACATCCATGAGGATTTTCCACCCAAAAAAAAAAAAAAAAAGGTTAGGTTAGGTTGGGGTGCAGGCAGAAAACCTCCTCGTGTGCCTGATGGCTGCTGGTTCCTTTCGAATACGTTCGGGGGAAAGAGCAGTCGTCGGGCCGGTGCATCCTGGGCACAGAGAATAATCGAGAGATTGTTCTCTGTGGCGAATTTCTGCGTGGTGGGTCCTCCACCGTCGTCCACTCTCCACCTCTGCTTACAGAGGGTGGGCCGAGTGGACTCACAGTGGGGGATTGCCTGCGTTGCGTCTGTCCGGCATCCGGCGGCAGCGTGGGCGAGTCGGGGCGGCGGTTGGTTCTGACCAGCCGTCGGCCAACCCGTAATCCTGAGTCCAGGACCGGGGGCCTGTGTCATTAGGTCTGGGCCGCGAGGAAGACAACCTCTCTAAAAAATAACCCAAATCCCAAGGTCTCGCGTGCCGAAGGGATGTATGGTCGGAGGGAATCCGGCCGTTAGCGCAGGGGGGGGGGGGGGAAAGGGACCGCACCCTTTAAAAAAGGAAAACAATGGAATCACGACTACTGGAAACAAATCCCCAGGCGGGTCCCCTTCGGGGGGAATCCCGCCCCTCTCACGAGGGCTGCCCCACCGTATCTGGGGGGGGCACCAATGGTCTCGCGGGTCAGCGGTCTACCGCTGGCCGGCGCCAACAATCATCGCGGGCGCGCTCTTGTGTATCCACCTTTTCCGAGGTGGAGACACAAGAGGGCGCACGCCAGTGCGGAAGGGAGCTCCGGGTTAGCCTGGAGCCCCTGTGCAACAAGGAGGTCGCAGGAGCGACGCGCGGGACGCGGAAGCGCCCGCTGGGTTCGCGTTCGATGGACTCGCTGTCGATGGGTCTCTCCTCTAGCGAGGAGAACGTATCGGCAGCGAAGGTTACAACGGCACGTAGGGGTCGGGGTGCCCGGCTTTTAGATGGTCGGGATGGGCGGGGCCGCTTCCTGCCGCCTCCACCACCCGCCTCAGAGGGGCCGGTTTTGGGGGTGACGGACGGCGACACTGAGCCCATGAGTGCGGATCCTAGTGAGGAGTCCCTCCTAGGGTCCAACAAGGCGGAGGCCAACGCTGCCAGACGGGCGGTGCGCAAGGCTGCTATGGCTGACGAGGTCGGCAGGTTGGCCGAGCAAGCTCGCGAGCGGCGCGCTGCCCGTATGGCAGAAGGAGGCGACATGTCGGCGGTGGCGCTGACTCGCCAGGTGCTGGACGGCGTGGACGTTGTCCTGAAGGTTGCGACTAAGTCGGGCAACTTGAAGGGCACGTTCACGCGCGCCTTAAAGGAGGCCGCGGACGGCATCAAAGAGGCGGCTGAGGTCCTCCTTATGAGGACGAGCTCGGAGGAGACGGCGAAGCTGTGGGAGGAGAACAGCCGTCTCCGATCCGAGCTGGAGGACCTCAAGCGGCAGTTTGCCGCCCTGTCCGCGGCTCCCGGTGCGGCTGGCCCAGCGCCCGCCGTCGCCTCGACGTCGTCGGTTGCGTTGCCGGCCCCGACCTCGACCCGCACACTTGCGGATGCGGAGGTCGAGAAGATCGCCCGCATCTGTATGTTGCAGTGCGGGAAGATGGTCGGGGCTCGACTGGAGGAGCTGGCGTCCCGGCTGCCTCCGGCCCCAATCCTCAGGCCTCCGCTAGCCGCTGACCAGAGGAGGATGGCTGGGCCCGCGGCCGCGACACCGAGGCCCGCGCCACCGGAGCCTGCGCCCGCACCTGCGGCGTCGGAGTCCCCGGCGGAAAAAAAGAAGAAGGGAAAGAAGAAGGCGGCGCCGCAGGCACCAAAGTCCGCGACCCTGACGACCGAGCCCGAGACTCCGACGGAGAGCTGGGTGGAGGTCGTCAGGAAGAAAAAGAAGGGAAAGAAGAAGGCGGCCCCGCAGGCACGAGATGCGGGACCACCGGCTCGGGCTGAGGCACCAGCATCAGCCAAGAAGGCCCAGGGACCGCCTAAGGTTCGAGCCCCACGCTCTGCGGCTGTGGTTTTAACACTGCAGCCCGGAGCCGTCGAAAGGGGCATCACCTACAAGGCGGTCCTTACGGAGGCGAAGGCGAAGGTCGCGTTTCCCGACCTCGGCACACCAACCGGCTTCAAGATAAGGTCGGCGAGGACGGGAGCGCGGCTACTCGAGGTGGCTGGTGCCTCTAGCGGTGAGAGGGCGGACATGTTGGCCGCCAAATTACGAGAGGTCCTCAATCCGGAGGATGTCCGGGTCTCCAGACCGGTGAAGACCGCCGAGTTGCGGGTCGAAGGTCTGGACGACTCGGTGACCCCGGATGAGGTCGTGGCGGCCGTCGCCCGAGCCGGTGGTTGTCCGCCAGGCGAAGTGCGGACTGGTGAGATACGCACCCATGCCTCCGGACTGGGTGCGATCTGGGTGCGGTGCCCGGTGGCTGCGGCCAATAAGGTCGCCGACGCCGGGCGTGTGTTGGTGGGGTGGGTTGCAGCGAGGGTGAAGCTCCTGCAACCCAGGGCTATGCGGTGCTTCAGGTGCCTCGCCATTGGGCATGTCGGGGCCTGTTGCACCGCCGAAATCGACCGCAGCGGTCTTTGTCACCGCTGCGGTCAGCCCGGCCACAAGGCGGCTCAGTGCTCCGCGGCGCCAAACTGCTGCCTCTGTTCAGCGGCAGGGAGGTCCGCCGAGCACACGGTGGGCAGTAAAGCCTGCGGTGCCCCCACCAAGGGGAAGAAAAGGGGTGGCAAGGCTGGGGGCCCTAAACAAGCCCCTCAGCCAAGCAACCACACGGCCGACTCTCGGTCCGGGGACGGAGGTGTGGAGGGGATGAACTGTGACTAATGGCGCTGTTACATCTCCTCCAGGGCAATATCAACCACTGTGCCAGAGCTCAGGATCTTTTGCTCCAGAGCATGGCACAGTGGTCGATCGATGTGGCCGTGGTCGCCGAGCCGTATTTTGTCCCCCCCAGAGACAACTGGGCGGGAGACTTGGACGGTTCGGTGGCCATCATTGGCGGGGCTCTGAGCAGTCCGTCCCGAGGTCGCGGCTGGGTAGCCGCCCTCGCGGACGGCGTTGGCACTGTTGGGGCGTATTTCTCGCCCAACAAGAGCCTCGCCGACTTCGAGAGCTTCCTTGTCGAGTTGGGTGCCGTCGTGGACCGACTCCACCCTCGCCCTGTTCTGTTGCTGGGTGATCTCAACGCCAAATCCATGGCGTGGGGATCCCCAGTGACCGATGCTAGGGGTGAGGCGCTGGAGGAGTGGTTGGTCACGACCGGCCTGACCGTCCTTAATCGGGGTTCGGTACACACGTGCGTGCGGCAGCGAGGCGGGTCCATAGTGGACGTGTCGTTTGCGAGCCCTGCTGTCGCCCGCCGTGTGCGGAGCTGGCGTGTCGCGGTGGAGGTGGAGACGTTGTCGGATCACAGATACATCCGTTTCGACGTCTCCGCCCAGACCACCGCTGGCCGCAGTTCACCGGCCCAGTCTACGGACGGTCCGCGCTGGGCGCTTAAGCGCATCGACAGGGAGCTTCTCGAGGAGGCCGCCATTGTTCAGGCCTGGTTCCGAGAGTCGGCAACGAACGGACCCGTCGACGTCGAACAGGAGGCGCAGTGGTTCCTCGGGGCGATGACGCAGATCAGCGACGCGTCCATGCCCCGGGTCCACACACAGTCGGGTAGGCGCCGGGTGTACTGGTGGTCCGACGCGATCGCGCAGTTGCGCGTCGCGTGCGTGAGATCGAGACGCCAGTACACCCGATACCGGAGGAGACGTCGTCGGGTCCCTGACGAGGAGGCCGCGCTGTATGAGATGTACAGCGCGGCGAAGGAGGCTCTGCGGCTGGCCATCCGCGAGGCGAAGGTGCGAAGCCGGGAGGAGATGTTGGAGACTCTGGACGGAGATCCGTGGGGGCGTCCTTATCGTGCGGTTCGAGGGAAACTTCGGGCCGCAGCGCCTCCACTCACGAAGAGTCTCCAACCCGAGCTGCTGACGGAGGTCGTCGCAGCCCTCTTCCCGGCTAGAGAGGAGCATGTGCCGCCGCCGATGGCTTTGCCCACAGCCGCGGAGCCTACAGAGGAGATCGCCATCAGCGTCCCAGAGGTGACACAGGCAGAGATGGGGGCGGCCGTGTTGCGGCTCCGGGCCAAGAATACGGCTCCGGGGCCCGACGGAATACACGGCCGAGTGCTCGCCCTCGCTCTGAAGGAGCTGGAGCCCCAGCTGAGAGGACTCTACACGGCGTGTCTTGAGCGGGGCCAGTTTCCCAGTCTATGGAAGGCTGGTCATCTGGTCCTACTCAAGAAGGCGGGGCGCCCTGCGGACTCACCGCCCGCGTTCCGGCCCATAGTGCTGCTAAGCGAGGTGGGTAAGCTGTTCGAAAGAATAATAGCTGCCCGCCTCGTTGGCCACTTGTGCGGAGAGGGGCCGGATCTAGCCGACTGCCAGTTTGGCTTTCGGCATGGGCGCTCCACTATTCACGCCGTGTCGCGTGTGAGAGTCCTGGCGGAGGAAGCGGTGTCCCGGGGCGGGGTGATGTTGGCAGTGTCTTTGGATATTTCCAACGCCTTCAACACCCTGCCCTGGAGTTGTATCAGGGAGGCCCTGGTCTACCATAGGGTGCCTCCCTACCTCCGCCAAATCGTTGGGGCTTACCTGACGGAGAGGTGTGTCACCTACGTGGGACGTGATGGCGGTCACCAGCACCCCATGTCGAGCGGTGTTCCACAGGGCTCGGTCCTGGGGCCACCCCTGTGGAACATCGGGTACGACTGGGTGCTGAGGGGCGAGCTCCCGCCGGGCGTCGACCTCACGTGTTACGCTGATGACACGCTGGTCACGGCCCGGGGGAGCTCGTACAGGGAGGCGGCGTTGCTGGCGACGGCTGCGGTCTCACTGGTGGTGGGCCGCATACGGCGCCTCGGCCTGGAGGTGGCCCTCAACAAGACGGAGGCTATAGTTTTCCATGGCCCCCGTCGGGCGCCACCCGCCGGATCACATCTTGTGGTCGGTGGGGTCCGAATCGCTGTCGGGTCTACCATGAAGTACCTGGGATTGGTGCTCGACAGCCGGTGGGACTTCGGACCTCACTTCCGGCGGCTGGCGCCCAAGTTGTTGGGCGCGGCCGGGGCGCTGTCAACGCTGCTTCCCAATCTGGGGGGCCCGAGCGCCGCCTGTAGGCGGCTCTACGTGGGGATCGTGCGATCGATGGCCCTTTACGGGGCCCCGATCTGGGCGGCTGACCTGACGGCCGGCACTATTGCTGTTCTGCGGAGACCGCAGCGTGCGATGGCCGTCAGAGTCATAAGGGGGTATCGCACGATCTCCCACGAGGCGGCCGGAGTACTGGCCGGATCCCCGCCCTGGGACCTCGAGGCAAAAGTACTCGCGTCACTTTATCGGTGGCGCGAGGAAATGCGGGCGCGTGGCGAGCGACCGATGCAGCGACACATGGAGTTGCGTCGGTCGCAGCTTCGCGCGGCCCTGGTGGCGGAGTGGCGGGAGAGGCTTTCGCGCCCTACCGCCGGCCTCGTCACCATCGAGGCGATCCGGCCAGTACTCGAGCGCTGGCTCGAGAGGAGGCACGGCTCCCTGTCGTTTCGGGTGACACAGGTGCTTACCGGGCATGGTTGCTTTGGGAAGTACCTGTGTCGCATAAACAGGGAGCCGGACGCCCGGTGTCACCACTGCGTCGACTGTCTGGAGGACACGGCGCGGCACACAGTGGCAGAGTGTGCCGCTTGGGAGGAACCGCGCCGTGCCCTCGTCTCTGGAGTAGGCAGTGACTTGTCGCTGCCGGCCGTGGTCGAGAAGATGGTCGGCAGCGTCGAGTCCTGGGACGCGGTGGTGTCCTTCTGTGAAGCAGTCGTCTCGCAGAAGGAGGCTGCGGAAAGGGAGCGGGAGGTCAACTCCCCGCACCCGGCCCGCAGCAGACGCACTGGGCGCAGGCGGAGGGCGGATAGCGCTCTCTTCCGGCCCCCCTGAATGGGTTCGGGATACCCGAACCCGAAGTGGCGGGCGCGCGGCGTGTCCGCACGCGCCCTTCTGAGGCGAGGCCGCAAGGCCAGGCTCCAGCCGGGGGTCGCGGAAGTATCTTCTGTTCCCGTGACCCCCGACGTAGGAGAGTGAAGGACACGGGTGGTTTTTAGTCAGTACGAGTCTGACAGACCCCCCTGCCCCTTAGGGGCGGGGGACATCCATGAGGATTTTCCACCCAAAAAAAAAAAAAAAAAAAAAAAAAAAGGTTAGGTTAGGTTAGGTTGGGGTGGGGTGCGTCAGAATTCCTCCACGTGTGTCCAATGGTTGCTGGTCCCTCTCGATACGTCTGGAGGGAAGAGCAGCTGCTGGGCCGGTGCACCCTGGGCGCGGCAGTATCCTTCCTCGAGGAATGAGAAGAAATTCTTATTCCTCGGGGAATGGTACTGTCGTGGCTAATATTCTGGGCGGGGTTATTTCGTCGTGTGCGGTGCGATGGCTCGTGGGGCGGGCTCATCGGGCGGTGCGTGGTTGGTGGTTCGCTCCTCGAAGTTCTCGGGGGGTGGATCGGGATTGGGGTTCCTCCTTCATCTTGGATCGCGGCGTTCGTTGCGCTCTGATACGCGTCTGCCTATCAGACGTGATTATGAGCGTGACGAATGGCCGTGGTCCGGGATGAGGGAGGAGCCCCGGCCCTGACTCGCTCCCCGAGGGCTTCGAGGAGTGAATTACTAGTCGCGTACCGTCCGGTGGGTCCGCTCCGTGGGCCGTCGCGCGGCACACGGCGAAATACTGGCCGCGGTCTCGCCGCGGTGGTAGGACCGGACCTCCCGCTTCCCGGCGTGTTTGCACCATGCTGGGTGGCGAGGAGGCCTGGTCAGCGGTAGCCTCCTTCTGCGGGTGCGTGCTCTCGCAGAGGGAGGAGGCGGGGCGGGCGCGGGAGGACGACCTCTCGCTGCGCCGCTCCGCAGCCGGAGAGGGGGGAGAAGGCTTCGTGCCCTCCCTCTTCTAGGTGGTGACGGGCGGGTGGCAGGCACGGGGGTGCCTGCGCCTGTATTGCACTCCGTCACCTCCGCCTGCCGTTCCTGGCCCCCCTCCCCTACCCGTGCCGTGAGGGTGGGAGGGGTCCGCCTTGCATTCGTCGGCGGGGGACTGGTAGCAAAGGCTATGCCAGTTTCCCAGTTCCCCTCCACTATGACGAAGCGGGAATGCCGCTGGGTCGTTTTAGTGGGTATACCGGGTTCGCCCGGGGAGTCCCACATACCCCTCCCGTCCCCCGGCGGAAGGGTATGCGTAACGCATTTTTTCCCAGCGTCAAAAAAAAAAAAAAAAAAAAAAAAAAAAAAAAAAAAAAAAAAAAAAAAAAGCTGGCTGAAGCCACGGCCCGGCCACAGCAGGCCGAGGCGAGCCCTGTGGCAGATGGCGCTGCCTCAGCCCGGCCACAACAGGCCAAGGCGAGGCCTGCAGCAGAGGGCCCCTCCTCCAACCTTGAGGATATCATCCGCAAGGTAGTAATGGAGGAGAGGGCCTTCACGAGGGCCTGCCTAGCAGGCATTGAGGACCGGCTCCTGCCGGAGAAGCGCCTCCGACCGCCGCTTGCGGCGGATGAGAGGCGGTCTGGGCTGGGGCCGTCCTCAGCCCAGACGGACAAGAGGCGGTCTGAGCCGGGGCCGTCTTCGGCCCAGGCGGAGGATGCCCTTCTCCCTTCGACCACTCCTTCCAACGAGTGGACGAAAGTGGGCCGTAAGGGGAAGGGCAAAGGGAAGGGGAAGAGGTCGGCAACGGCCGTCCCTGCCAACCCTGCCGCGCCTGCCGTCCCCGCTAAAAAAGGGACAGGGAAGGGGAAGGGGCAGCTGGTCCCCCCGAAAACCGCGGCCGTCGTGGTGACACTCACCACGGAGGCTGCGGGGCGAGGGGAGACCTATGCCTCCATCCTGGTGCGGGCGCGTGCAAACGCCGATCCCGCCCAACTGGGGATCGGCAATGTGTCCTGCCGGCGGACCCAAGCTGGGGCTCGAATTTTCGAGTTCCCGGGGGCCGAGGGGAGTGCCCACGCGGACCTCTTCGCAGCGAAGCTGCAGGAGGTCATCGCGGACTCGTCGAAGGTGGCCCGGCCGGTCAAGTTGGCGGCCATCGAAGTGACGGAGTTGGATGACTCCGTCACCAAGGAGGAGGTAGTGGCGGCGGTCGCAGCGGTAGGGGGCTGTGGCGCAGCGGCGGTCCAAGGCCGGGACATAAGGCCCGGCCGCGGCGGAATGGGCACAATCCGCCTCGAGTGCCCAATCGCAGCTGCCAAAGCCGTCCTTGCAAAAGGACGGCTTCAAGTCGGGTTAAGCTCGGGTGCAGTTAGGGCACTCGAGGACCAGCCTCTGAGGTGTTTCCGGTGCTTCGGCATCGGCCACACCCGGCCCCTGTGTCCGTCCAAGGTGGATCGGTCGGACACATGCTACCGCTGCGGCAAGGAGGGCCACAAAGCCTCCTCCTGCCAGGCTGCCACGCCGCACTGCGCGGTGTGTGCCGCCAGTGGCCGCCGGGCATGCCACGTCATGAAGGGGGGGAGGTGCAATCCCCCCCCTAAGCGTGGCAAAGCGCAGGCGCCGACCGGGCCTGCACCTGCTGTTGCCGCAATCACCGCCGTTCCTGCGGCGGCCGCGGAGGAGGGTGCGATGTCCGACTAATGGCCAGAGTCGAACATCGCATCCTTCAGGCGAACGCCAACCACTGCAGGACAGCCCAGGATCTGCTGATGCAGACCATGGCTGAGTGGTTGGTGGACTTGGCGGTGGTCGCCGAGCCCTACTCGGTCCCCGGCCGTTGGCTGGGCGACCGGGATGGCCTAGTGGCGTTGGTGGCGCGGTCTTCCACAGACTCCCCTCCCCTCTCGCTCTTAGAGAGGGGACCGGGATATGTGGCCGCCGCGTGGGGAGAGATAGCGATGGTGGGAGTGTATTTCTCCCCAAACCGCCCTCTCTCGGACTTTGAGGATTTCTTAGAGATCCTCACTGCTGTCGTAGGGAGGGCGGCACCACGCCAGGTCGTGGTGCTCGGCGACCTAAACGCCAAGTCGGTGGCCTGGGGCAACCCGGCCGCCGGGTGCAACGTCCGGGGACGCGCCGTCCAGTTTTGGGCGGCCTCGTGCGGTGTGTCCCTCCTCAACAGGGGGGCGGTCCACACGTGTGTGCGGCAACAGGGCGGGTCGGTGGTGGACGTGTCGTTTGCCACCCCCGCGCTGGCCGCCCGCGTCGTGAATTGGCGGGTGGAGCTGGTGGAGACCTTGTCGGACCACCGTTACGTGCGGTTCGACATCTCCACACAGCGGGGAGGGGGGACGGCCCGTGCTGGGCAATCTCCCTTCCCGCGGTGGGCACTCACCCGCCTGGACCGGGAGGCAGCCAAGGAGGCCGCCTTCCTCCAGGACTGGCTGTCGCCTCCCCCTGTCGAGGAGGTCCCGGACGTTGACGCCGCAGCGGTGCGGCTCAGGGGGTCCTTGACCGAGGTGTGCAACTCCAGCATGCCTCGGTCACGCCGTCCGCCTCCCCGTCGCGCCGTGTACTGGTGGACGGAGGAGCTGGCGGGGCTCCGGGCCACCTGCGTGGCGGCCAGGAGGGCCTACGCACGGAGCCGGCGGCGCAGCGCCCAGAACCGAGTCCGGGCAGAGGAGGACCGCCTGTACGCCTCTTACCGAGAGGCTACGGCGGCCCTCAAGTCTGCGATGGGCGCTGCGCGGGACTCGGCGAGGGCCGAGATGCTGGAGGGTCTCGACAGGGACCCCTATGGGAGACCGTATAAGGCGGCGCGGAATCAGCTCCGCCCCTATGGTCCCCCACTGTCTGAGACCCTCGAGCCGGCATTGTTGGATGGGGTGGTCCGGTCCCTGTTTCCGCGCAGGACCGACTTCGCCCCTCCAACAATGGATCCCCCGCAAGGGGCGGCTCCCCCGGAGGCAGAGGTCCCCCCGGTGACGGCGGCGGAATTCTACGCGGGGGTTCTGAACCTCCGCGCGAAGAAGACCGCCCCCGGACCGGACGGCGTCCCCGCAAGGGTGGTGGCGATCGCCGCCTCCCAAATGGAGGACAGGTTTCGGGAACTTTTCAGCACGTGTTTTACGGCTGGGAGGTTCCCGAAACTCTGGAAGGAGGGGCAGCTCTGCCTCCTTCGAAAAGAGGGACGCCCGGTGGACTCCCCCTCGGCATACCGGCCCATCGTTCTGCTCGATGAGGTCGGTAAGCTGTTCGAGGGGATTGTCGCCGGGAGGCTGGAGAGCCACCTGCGGGGGGTAGGGCCGGATCTGTCGGACGCCCAATACGGCTTCCGTCGTGGGCGTTCGACGATCGACGCGCTGGCCCTACTCAAGGGCCAGGTGAAGGAGGCGGTGGAGGCGGGGGACGGAGTGCTGGCGGTGTCATTCGACATTGCCAACGCCTTCAACTCCGTCCCCCACTCGACGATATTGGAGGCACTCCGGTATCACGGAGTGCCCCAATACCTGAGGAGCCTGCTGGCGGACTACTTGGAGGGCCGAGAGGTCCTCCTCGTAGACAAAGCAGGTTCGGTGAGGCGGTACGCTGCTCAGTCCGGTGTTCCACAGGGGTCGGTGCTTGGCCCTCCCTTGTGGAACATCGGATTCGATTGGCTGTTGCGGGGAGCCCTCCTCCAGGGCACGAGTGTCATCTGTTACGCGGATGACACTCTGCTCACTGCACGGGGGAGGAGCTTCGGAGAAGCGGCCATTTTGGCCTCGGCTGGCGGATCCTTGGTGGCAGAGAGGATCCGCCGCCTGGGATTGAGGGTGGCGCTGCACAAAACGGAGGCCGTGTTCTTTCGCGGTCCCCGGCAGCGCTGCCCTGCCGACGCCCACATCGTCGTGGAGGGCGTCCGTATAGGGGTCCAGCCCCAGATGAAATATCTGGGGCTGGTGCTGGACGACAGGTGGCGCTTCGGCCCACATTTCAGCGGGCTGTCGACGCGCCTGTTGAAGGCCGCGGACGCCCTCTCATGGCTCCTCCCAAACCTGGGGGGGCCAAAGGCAAAGTGCCGGCGCCTCTATGCCGGCATTTTGCGGAGCATGGCCCTTTACGGGGCTCCCATCTGGGCGGACTCCCTCCATAGGAGGGAGAATGCGACCGCCATCCGCAGGCCCCAACGGGCCATTGCACAGCGGGTGGCGAGAGCGTACCGCTCAGTGGGATTTTCGGCGGCGTGCGCTCTGGCCGGCACCCCTCCATGGGAATTGGAGGCGTGGGTGCTCGCCAGAGTGTACGAGTGGACGGCCCGCCGAAGGGCGCTTGGTGAGCGCCCGATGGGCGAAGAGCGGGAGGCGGTGCGGCGAGAGGCGAAGGACGCCATCGTCCTCCATTGGACGGAGGACCTCGCCAGCGCCGCCTTTGGCCGCCGGACGTTGGACGCGCTCGGGCCGGTCCTGCAGGGCTGGCTCGAGCGGCCCCACGGTTTCCTCTCTTTCCGTCTGGTGCAGGTGTTGTCCGGGCATGGCTGCTTCGGATCGCACCTGCACCGGATCGGGAGGGAGGAAACCCCAGCGTGCCACGAATGCGGCGCAGCGGAGGACACGGCGCAGCACACCCTCGAAGGGTGCCCGGCGTGGTCCGAGCGGCGCAGCAGCCTCACCGCGGTGGTCGGACCAGACCTCTCGCTTCCCGGCGTGGTTGACGCCATGCTGGGGAGCGAGGAGGCCTGGTCAGCAGTAGCCTCCTTCTGCGAGGACGTACTCTCGCAGAAGGAGGAGGCGGAGCGGGCGCGGGAGGACGACCCTCTCGCTGCGCCGCTCCGCAGACGGCGAAGGGGGAGAAGGCGTCGTGCCCTCCCTCCTCTAGGTGACGGGCGGGCGACAGGCACGGGGGTGCCTACGCCCGCATTGCACCCGTCACCTCCGTCAGTCATTCCCGCCCCCCCACGCCCGTGAGGGTGTGAGGGGTCTGCCTTGATATCGTCGGCGGGGGACTGGTTGTAAAGGCTGTGCCGGTTTCCCAGTCCCCCCGCCACTATGACGAAGCGGGAATGCCGCTGGGTCGTTTTAGTGGGTATACCGGGTTCGCCCGGGGAGTCCCACATACCCCTCCCGTCCCCCGATGGGAGGGTATGCGTAACGCATTTTTTCCCAGCGACAAAAAAAAAAAAAAAAAAAAAAAAAAAAAAAGGTTAGGTTGGGGTTCGGAGGTCAGCCAGCTTCACCTGAAGCTAGCTGAAGCCACGGCCCGGCCACAGCAGGCCGAGGCGAGCCCTGTGGCAGATGGCGCTGCCTCGGCCCGGCCACAACAGGCCAAGGCGAGGCCTGCAGCAGAGGGCCCCTCCTCCAACCTTGAGGATATCATCCGCAAGGTAGTAATGGAGGAGAGGGCCTTCACGAGGGCCTGCTTTGCAGGCATTGAGGACCGGCTCCTGCCGGAAAAGCGCCTCCGACCGCCGCTTGCGGCGGATGAGAGGCGGTCTGAGCCGGGGCCGTCCTCAACTCAGGGGGACAAGAGGCGGTCTGAGCCGGGGCCGTCTTCAACCCAGGCGGAGGATGCCCTTCTGCCTTCGACCACTCCTTCCAACGAGTGGACGAAAGTGGGCCGTAAGGGGAAGGGCAAAGGGAAGGGGAAGAAGTCGGCAACGGCCGTCCCTGCCAACCCTGCCGCGCCTGCCGTCCCCGCTAAAAAAGGGACAGGGAAGGGGAAGGGGCAGCTGGTCCCCCCGAAAACCGCGGCCGTCGTGGTGACACTCACCGCGGAGGCTGCGGGGCGAGGGGAGACCTATGCCTCCATCCTGGTGCGGGCGCGTGCAAACGCCGATCCCACCCAATTAGGGATCGGCAATGTGTCCTGCCGACGGACCCAGGCCGGGGCTCGTATCTTCGAGTTCCCGGGGGCCGAGGGGAGTGCCCACGCGGATCTCTTCGCAGCAAAGCTGCAAGAGGTCATCGCGGACTCGGCGAGGGTGGCCCGGCCGGTCAAGTCGGCGGTCATAGAAGTGACGGAGCTGGATGACTCCGTCACCAAGGAGGAGGTAGTGGCGGCGGTCGCAGCGGTAGGGGGCTGTGGCGCAGCGGCGGTCCAAGGCCGGGACATAAGGCCCGGCCGCGGCGGAATGGGCACAATCCGCCTCGAGTGCCCAATCGCAGCCGCCAAAGCCGTCCTTGCAAAAGGACGGCTTCAAGTCGGCTTTAGCTCGGGTGCCGTTAGGGTACTCGAGGACCAGCCTCTGAGGTGTTTCCGGTGCTTCGGCATCGGCCACACCCGGCCCCTGTGTCCGTCCAAAGTAGATCGGTCGGACACCTGCTACCGCTGTGGCAAGGAAGGCCACAAAGCCTCCTCCTGCCAGGCCGCCACGCCGCACTGCGCGGTGTGTGCCGCCAGTGGCCGCCGGGCATGCCACGTCATGAAGGGAGGGAAGTGTAATCCCCCCCCTAAGCGTGGCAAAGCGCAGGCGCCGACCGGGCCTACGCCTGCTGTTGCTGTTGCCGCTGACACCGCCGTTCCTGCGGCGGCTGCGGAGGAGGGTGCGATGTCCGACTAATGGCCAGAGTCGAACATCGCATCCTTCAGGCGAACGCCAACCACTGCAGGACAGCCCAGGATCTGCTGATGCAGACCATGGCTGAGTGGTTGGTGGACTTGGTGGTGGTCGCCGAACCCTACTCGGTCCCTGGCCGTTGGCTGGGCGACCGGGATGGCCTAGTGGCGTTGGTGGCGCGGTCTTCCACAGACTCCCCTCCCCTCTCGCTCTTAGAGAGGGGACCGGGATACGTGGCCGCCGCGTGGGGAGAGATAGCGATGGTGGGAGTGTATTTCTCCCCAAACCGCCCTCTCTCGGACTTTGAGGATTTCTTAGAGATCCTCACTGCTGTCGTAGGGAGGGCGGCACCACGCCAGGTCGTGGTGCTCGGCGACCTAAACGCCAAGTCGGTGGCCTGGGGCAACCCGGCCGCCGGGTGCAACGTCCGGGGACGCGCCGTCCAGTTTTGGGCGGCCTCGTGCGGTGTGTCCCTCCTCAACAGGGGGGCGGTCCACACGTGTGTGCGGCAACAGGGCGGGTCGGTGGTGGACGTGTCGTTTGCCACCCCCGCGCTGGCCGCCCGCGTCGTGAATTGGCGGGTGGAGCTGGTGGAGACCTTGTCGGACCACCGTTACGTGCGGTTCGACATCTCCACACAGCGGGGAGGGGGGACGGCCCGTGCTGGGCAATCTCCCTTCCCGCGGTGGGCACTCACCCGCCTGGACCGGGAGGCAGCCAAGGAGGCCGCCTTCCTCCAGGACTGGCTGTCGCCTCCCCCTGTCGAGGAGGTCCCGGACGTTGACGCCGCAGCGGTGCGGCTCAGGGGGTCCTTGACCGAGGTGTGCAACTCCAGCATGCCTCGGTCACGCCGTCCGCCTCCCCGTCGCGCCGTGTACTGGTGGACGGAGGAGCTGGCGGGGCTCCGGGCCACCTGCGTGGCGGCCAGGAGGGCCTACGCACGGAGCCGGCGGCGCAGCGCCCAGAACCGAGTCCGGGCAGAGGAGGACCGCCTGTACGCCTCTTACCGAGAGGCTACGGCGGCCCTCAAGTCTGCGATGGGCGCTGCGCGGGACTCGGCGAGGGCCGAGATGCTGGAGGGTCTCGACAGGGACCCCTATGGGAGACCGTATAAGGCGGCGCGGAACCAGCTCCGCCCCTATGGTCCCCCACTGTCCGAGACCCTCGAGCCGGCATTGTTGGATGGGGTGGTCCGGTCCCTGTTTCCGCGCAGGACCGACTTCGCCCCTCCAACAATGGATCCCCCGCAAGGGGCGGCTCCCCCGGAGGCAGAGGTCCCCCCGGTGACGGCGGCGGAATTCTACGCGGGGGTTCTGAACCTCCGCGCGAAGAAGACCGCCCCCGGACCGGACGGCGTCCCCGCAAGGGTGGTGGCGATCGCCGCCTCCCAAATGGAGGACAGGTTTCGGGAACTTTTCAGCGCGTGTTTTACGGCTGGGAGGTTCCCGAAACTCTGGAAGGAGGGGCAGCTCTGCCTCCTCCGAAAAGAGGGACGCCCGGTGGACTCCCCCTCGGCATACCGGCCCATCGTTCTGCTCGATGAGGTCGGTAAGCTGTTCGAGGGGATTGTCGCCGGGAGGCTGGAGAGCCACCTGCGGGGGGTAGGGCCGGATCTGTCGGACGCCCAATACGGTTTCCGTCGTGGGCGTTCGACGATCGACGCGCTGGCCCTACTCAAGGGCCAGGTGAAGGAGGCGGTGGAGGCGGGGGACGGAGTGCTGGCGGTGTCATTCGACATTGCCAACGCCTTCAACTCCGTCCCCCACTCGACGATATTGGAGGCACTCCGGTATCACGGAGTGCCCCAATACCTGAGGAGCCTGCTGGCGGACTACTTGGAGGGCCGAGAGGTCCTCCTCGTAGACAAAGCAGGTTCGGTGAGGCGGTACGCTGCTGAGTCCGGTGTTCCACAGGGGTCGGTGCTTGGCCCTCCCTTGTGGAACATCGGATTCGATTGGCTGTTGCGGGGAGCCCTCCTCCAGGGCACGAGTGTCATCTGTTACGCGGATGACACTCTGCTCACTGCACGGGGGAGGAGCTTCGGAGAAGCGGCCATTTTGGCCTCGGCTGGCGGATCCTTGGTGGCAGAGAGGATCCGCCGCCTGGGATTGAGGGTGGCGCTGCACAAAACGGAGGCCGTGTTCTTTCGCGGTCCCCGGCAGCGCTGCCCTGCCGACGCCCACATCGTCGTGGAGGGCGTCCGTATAGGGGTCCAGCCCCAGATGAAATATCTGGGGCTGGTGCTGGACGACAGGTGGCGCTTCGGCCCGCATTTCAGCGGGCTGTCGACGCGCCTGTTGAAGGCCGCGGACGCCCTCTCATGGCTCCTCCCAAACCTGGGGGGGCCCAAGACAAAGTGCCGGCGCCTCTATGCCGGCATTTTGCGGAGCATGGCCCTTTACGGGGCCCCCATCTGGGCGGACTCCCTCCATAGGAGGGAGAATGCGACCGCCATCCGCAGGCCCCAACGGGCCATTGCACAGCGGGTGGCGAGAGCGTACCGCTCAGTGGGTTTCTCGGCGGCGTGCGCTCTGGCCGGCACCCCTCCATGGGAATTGGAGGCGTGGGTGCTCGCCAGAGTGTACGAGTGGACGGCCCGCCGAAGGGCGCTTGGTGAGCGCCCCATGGGCGAAGAGCGGGAGGCGGTGCGGCGAGAGGCGAAAGACGCCATCGTCCTCCATTGGACGGAGGACCTCGCCAGCGCCGCCTTTGGCCGCCGGACGTTGGACGCGCTCGGGCCGGTCCTGCAGGGCTGGCTCGAGCGGCCCCACGGTTTCCTCTCTTTCCGTCTGGTGCAGGTGTTGTCCGGGCATGGCTGCTTCGGATCGCACCTGCACCGGATCGGGAGGGAGGAAACCCCGGCGTGCCACGAATGCGGCGCGGCGGAGGACACGGCGCAGCACACCCTCGAGGGGTGCCCGGCGTGGGCCGAGCGGCGCTGCGGCCTCACCGCGGTGGTCGGACCAGACCTCTCGCTTCCCGGCGTGGTTGACGCCATGCTGGGGAGCGAGGAGGCCTGGTCAGCAGTAGCCTCCTTCTGCGAGGACGTACTCTCGCAGAAGGAGGAGGCGGAGCGGGCGCGGGAGGACGACCCTCTCGCTGCGCCGCTCCGCAGACGGAGAAGGGGGAGAAGGCGTCGTGCCCTCCCTCCTCTAGGTGACGGGCGGGCGACAGGCACGGGGGTGCCTGCGCCCGCATTGCACCCGTCACCTCCGTCAGTCATTCCCGCCCCCCCACGCCCGTGAGGGTGTGAGGGGACCGCCTTGATATCGTCGGCGGGGGACTGGTTGTAAAGGCTGTGCCGGTTTCCCAGTCCCCCCGCCACTATGACGAAGCGGGAATGCCGCTGGGTCGTTTTAGTGGGTATACCGGGTTCGCCCGGGGAGCCCCACATACCCCTCCCGTCCCCCGACGGGAGGGTATGCGTAACGCATTTTTTCCCAGCGACAAAAAAAAAAAAAAAAAAAAAAAAAAAAAAGGTTAGGTTGGGGTGGGGGACCCCCCACAGAGCTTGCGTCCACGTCGCGTCCCCTGGAAACAGCCCAGTTCTGACCACCGTAACGGAGTGGCAGACTGGGACTGGCCAAAGTGCTCTGTGACTTCGTAGCGATCATTTGTATCTTGCCTTGTTGCTGCGATTTTAATCATGTCTTTTAATATGCCTTCGCGGGACGCCTGCGGGCGATTTTTAAAACAAAAAGGCCCTTCTCAGGGCCAACCCAAAGGCCCTTCTCAGGGCCAACCCAAAGGCCCTTCTCAGGGCCAACCCAAAGGCCCTTCTCAGGGCCAACCCAAAGGCCCTTCTCAGGGCCAACCCAAAGGCCCTTCTCAGGGCCAACCAAAAGGCCCTTCTCAGGGCCAACCCAAAGGCCCTTCTCAGGGCCACCCCGACGCTCCGGCGTCAGAAACTAGCCGCGCGCCGTCTGCGGCTAGCTTCTTTGGAGGGGCGGATGACATACTAATCGAGTCTCGCTCGCGGAAGCGAGTCCACCGAAGCGGTGGGTCAGAGGGTTCCTCGGCTTCGGGGTCGAGGAGGTTGCCGAAGGCTAAAAAGCCGACGGTGGCTGCGGACACCCATAAAGTTGGGCTCGTGGAAGCCCAACGCCAGTTGGACCTGGCTCGGCGGAATCAGCTCCAGCTAGAGCTGGAGGAGCGGGTTGCCGCGAAGGAGAGGCGGGCGCACCTCGCTCGGGCCAAGTCCGGGTACGGTGCGTCTCGCGTTCTGTACGCGGACCACTCTCTGGCCGAGCTGGAGAAAATGGCGGAGGAGGACGAGGAGGAGATTGTGGAGGTCGCCTCTAAGTCCTCCAATCTAAAGGGGACCTTCCAGAAGGCCCTCAAATGCAGGGCCGCGAGCATGCGCGGTGTCGTCGCGGAGCTGGTCCAGCGCACGACCACCGACGAGACGCGGCAACTGCAGGCGAGAGTGGACCGCCTGCAGTCGGAGGTCAGCCAGCTTCACCTGAAGCTGGCTGAAGCCACGGCCCGGCCACAGCAGGCCGAGGCGAGCCCTGTGGCAGATGGCGCTGCCTCAGCCCGGCCACAACAGGCCAAGGCGAGACCTGCAGCAGGGGGCCCCTCCTCCTCCAACCTTGAGGATATCATCCGCAAGGTGGTAATGGAGGAGAGGGCTTTCACGAGGGCCTGCCTTGCAGGTATAGAGGACCGGCTCCTGCCGGAGAAGCGCCTCCGACCGCCGCTTGCGGCGGATGAGAGGCGGTCGGAGCCGGGGCCGTCCTCGACTCAGGCGGACAAGAGGCGGTCTGAGCCGGGGCCGTCTTCGGCCCAGGCGGAGGATGCCCTTCTCCCTTCGACCACTCCTTCCAACGAGTGGACGAAAGTGGGCCGTAAGGGGAAGGGCAAAGGGAAGGGGAGGAAGTCGGCAACGGCCGTCCCTGCCAACCCTGCCGCGCCTGCCGTCCCCGCTAAAAAAGGGACAGGGAAGGGGAAGGGGCAGCTGGTCCCCCCGAAAACCGCGGCCGTCGTGGTGACACTCACCACGGAGGCTGCGGGGCGAGGGGAGACCTATGCCTCCATCCTGGTGCGGGCGCGTGCAAACGCCGATCCAGCCCAACTGGGGATCGGCAATGTGTCCTGCCGGCGGACCCAAGCTGGGGCTCGAATTTTCGAGTTCCCGGGGGCCGAGGGGAGCGCCCACGCGGACCTCTTCGCAGCAAAGCTGCAGGAGGTCATCGCGGACTCGGCGAAGGTGGCCCGGCCGGTCAAGTTGGCGGCCATCGAAGTGACGGAGTTGGATGACTCCGTCACCAAGGAGGAGGTAGTGGCGGCGGTCGCAGCGGTAGGGGGCTGTGGCGCAGCGGCGGTCCAAGGCCGGGACATAAGGCCCGGCCGCGGCGGAATGGGCACAATCCGCCTCGAGTGCCCAATCGCAGCTGCCAAAGCCGTCCTTGCAAAAGGACGGCTTCAAGTCGGGTTAAGCTCGGGTGCAGTCAGGGCACTCGAGGACCAGCCTCTGAGGTGTTTCCGGTGCTTCGGCATCGGCCACACCCGGCCCCTGTGTCCGTCCAAGGTGGATCGGTCGGACACATGCTACCGCTGCGGCAAGGAGGGCCACAAAGCCTCCTCCTGCCAGGCTGCCACGCCGCACTGCGCGGTGTGTGCCGCCAGTGGCCGCCGGGCATGCCACGTCATGAAGGGGGGGAGGTGCAATCCCCCCCCTAAGCGTGGCAAAGCGCAGGCGCCGACCGGGCCTGCACCTGCTGTTGCCGCAATCACCGCCGTTCCTGCGGCGGCCGCGGAGGAGGGTGCGATGTCCGACTAATGGCCAGAGTCGAACATCGCATCCTTCAGGCGAACGCCAACCACTGCAGGACAGCCCAGGATCTGCTGATGCAGACCATGGCTGAGTGGTTGGTGGACTTGGTGGTGGTCGCCGAACCCTACTCGGTCCCTGGCCGTTGGCTGGGCGACCGGGATGGCCTAGTGGCGTTGGTGGCGCGGTCTTCCACAGACTCCCCTCCCCTCTCGCTCTTAGAGAGGGGACCGGGATACGTGGCCGCCGCGTGGGGAGAGATAGCGATGGTGGGAGTGTATTTCTCCCCAAACCGCCCTCTCTCGGACTTTGAGGATTTCTTAGAGATCCTCACTGCTGTCGTAGGGAGGGCGGCACCACGCCAGGTCGTGGTGCTCGGCGACCTAAACGCCAAGTCGGTGGCCTGGGGCAACCCGGCCGCCGGGTGCAACGTCCGGGGACGCGCCGTCCAGTTTTGGGCGGCCTCGTGCGGTGTGTCCCTCCTCAACAGGGGGGCGGTCCACACGTGTGTGCGGCAACAGGGCGGGTCGGTGGTGGACGTGTCGTTTGCCACCCCCGCGCTGGCCGCCCGCGTCGTGAATTGGCGGGTGGAGCTGGTGGAGACCTTGTCGGACCACCGTTACGTGCGGTTCGACATCTCCACACAGCGGGGAGGGGGGACGGCCCGGGCTGGGCAATCTCCCTTCCCGCGGTGGGCACTCACCCGCCTGGACCGGGAGGCAGCCAAGGAGGCCGCCTTCCTCCAGGACTGGCTGTCGCCTCCCCCTGTCGAGGAGGTCCCGGACGTTGACGCCGCAGCGGTGCGGCTCAGGGGGTCCTTGACCGAGGTGTGCAACTCCAGCATGCCTCGGTCACGCCGTCCGCCTCCCCGTCGCGCCGTGTACTGGTGGACGGAGGAGCTGGCGGGGCTCCGGGCCACCTGCGTGGCGGCCAGGAGGGCCTACGCACGGAGCCGGCGGCGCAGCGCCCAGAACCGAGTCCGGGCAGAGGAGGACCGCCTGTACGCCTCTTACCGAGAGGCTACGGCGGCCCTCAAGTCTGCGATGGGCGCTGCGCGGGACTCGGCGAGGGCCGAGATGCTGGAGGGTCTCGACAGGGACCCCTATGGGAGACCGTATAAGGCGGCGCGGAATCAGCTCCACCCCTATGGTCCCCCACTGTCTGAGACCCTCGAGCCGGCATTGTTGGATGGGGTGGTCCGGTCCCTGTTTCCGCGCAGGACCGACTTCGCCCCTCCAACAATGGATCCCCCGCAAGGGGCGGCTCCCCCGGAGGCAGAGGTCCCCCCGGTGACGGCGGCGGAATTCTACGCGGGGGTTCTGAACCTCCGCGCGAAGAAGACCGCCCCCGGACCGGACGGCGTCCCCGCAAGGGTGGTGGCGATCGCCGCCTCCCAAATGGAGGACAGGTTTCGGGAACTTTTCAGCGCGTGTTTTACGGCTGGGAGGTTCCCGAAACTCTGGAAGGAGGGGCAGCTCTGTCTCCTCCGAAAAGAGGGACGCCCGGTGGACTCCCCCTCGGCATACCGGCCCATCGTTCTGCTCGATGAGGTCGGTAAGTTGTTCGAGGGGATTGTCGCCGGGAGGCTGGAGAGCCACCTGCGGGGGGTAGGGCCGGATCTGTCGGACGCCCAATACGGTTTCCGTCGTGGGCGTTCGACGATCGACGCGCTGGCCCTACTCAATCCCAGGCGGCGGATCCTTGGTGGCAGAGAGGATCCGCCGCCTGGGATTGAGGGTGGCGCTGCACAAAACGGAGGCCGTGTTCTTTCGCGGTCCCCGGCAGCGCTGCCCTGCCGACGCCCACATCGTCGTGGAGGGCGTCCGTATAGGGGTCCAGCCCCAGATGAAATATCTGGGGCTGGTGCTGGACGACAGGTGGCGCTTCGGCCCACATTTCAGCGGGCTGTCGACGCGCCTGTTGAAGGCCGCGGACGCCCTCTCATGGCTCCTCCCAAACCTGGGGGGGCCAAAGGCAGAGTGCCGGCGCCTCTATGCCGGCATTTTGCGGAGCATGGCCCTTTACGGGGCCCCCATCTGGGCGGACTCCCTCCATAGGAGGGAGAATGCGACCGCCATCCGCAGGCCCCAACGGGCCATTGCACAGCGGGTGGCGAGAGCGTACCGCTCAGTGGGCTTCTCGGCGGCGTGCGCTCTGGCCGGCACCCCTCCATGGGAATTGGAGGCGTGGGTGCTCGCCAGAGTGTACGAGTGGACGGCCCGCCGAAGGGCGCTTGGTGAGCGCCCGATGGGCGAAGAGCGGGACGCCATCGTCCTCCATTGGACGGAGGACCTCGCCAGCGCCGCCTTTGGTCGCCGGACGTTGGACGCGCTCGGGCCGGTCCTGCAGGGCTGGCTCGAGCGGCCCCACGGTTTCCTCTCTTTCCGTCTGGTGCAGGTGTTGTCCGGGCATGGCTGCTTCGGATCGCACCTGCACCGGATCGGGAGGGAAGAAACCCCAGCGTGCCACGAATGCGGCGCGGCGGAGGACACGGCGCAGCACACCCTCGAGGGGTGCCCGGCGTGGTCCGAGCGGCGCTGCGCCCTCACCGCGGTGGTCGGACCAGACCTCTCGCTTCCCGGCGTGGTTGACGCCATGCTGGGGAGCGAGGAGGCCTGGTCAGCAGTAGCCTCCTTCTGCGAGGACGTACTCTCGCAGAAGGAGGAGGCGGAGCGGGCGCGGGAGGACGACCCTCTCGCTGCGCCGCTCCGCAGACGGAGAAGGGGGAGAAGGCGTCGTGCCCTCCCTCCTCTAGGTGACGGGCGGGCGACAGGCACGGGGGTGCCTGCGCCCGCATTGCACCCGTCACCTCCGTCAGTCATTCCCGCCCCCCCACGCCCGTGAGGGTGTGAGGGGACCGCCTTGATATCGTCGGCGGGGGACTGGTTGTAAAGGCTGTGCCAGTTTCCCAGTCCCCCCGCCACTATGACGAAGCGGGAATGCCGCTGGGTCGTTTTAGTGGGTATACCGGGTTCGCCCGGGGAGTCCCACATACCCCTCCCGTCCCCCGACGGGAGGGTATGCGTAACGCATTTTTTCCCAGCGACAAAAAAAAAAAAAAAAAAAAAAAAAAAAAAAAAAAAAAAAAAAAAAAAAAAAAAAAAAAAAAGGTTAGGTTGGGGTGGGGTGCGTCAGAATTCCTCCACGTGTGTCCAATGGTTGCTGGTCCCTCTCGATACGTCTGGAGGGAAGAGCAGCTGCTGGGCCGGTGCACCCTGGGCGCGGCAGTATCCTTCCTCGAGGAATGAGAAGAAATTCTTATTCCTCGGGGAATGGTACTGTCGTGGCTAATATTCTGGGCGGGGTTATTTCGTCGTGTGCAGTGCGATGGCTTGCGGGGCGGGCTCATCGGGCGGTGCGTGGTTGGTGATGCGCTCCTCGAGGTTCTCGGGGAGTGGATCGGGGTTGGGGTTCCTCCTTCATCTTGGATCGCGGCATTCGTTGCGCTCTGGTACGCGTCTGCCCATCAGACGTGATTATGAGCGTGACGAATGGCCGTGGTCCGGGATGGGGGAGGGGCCCCGGCCCTGATTCGCTCCCCGAGGGCTTCGAGGAGTGAATCACTAATCGCGTACCGTCCGGTGGGTCCGCTCCGCGGGCCGTCGCGCGGCACACGGCGAAATACTGGCCGCGGTCTCGCCGCGGTGGTCGGACCGGACCTCCCGCTTCCCGGCGTATTTGCGCCATGCTGGGTTGCGAGGAGGCCTGGTCAGCGGTAGCCTCCCTCTGCGGGTGCTTGCTCTCGCAGAGGGGGGAGGCGGGGCGGGCGCGGGAGGACGACCTCTCGCTGCGCCGCTCCGCAGCCGGAGAGGGGGGAGAAGGCTTTGTGCCCTCCCTCCTCTAGGTGGTGACGGGCGGGCGACAAGCACGGGGGTGCCTGCGCCTGTATTGCACTCCGTCGTGGGAATGCCGCTGGGTCGTTTTAGTGGGTATACCGGGTTCGCCCGGGGAGTCCCACATACCCCTCCCGTCCCCCGGCGGAAGGGTATGCGTAACGCATTTTTTCCCAGCGTCAAAAAAAAAAAAAAAAAAAAAAAAAAAAAAAAAAAAAAAAAAAAAAGGTTAGGTTAGGTTGGGGTGGGGGACCCCCCACAGAGCTTGCGTCCACGTCGCGTCCCCTGGAAACAGCCCAGTTCTGACCACCGTAACGGAGTGGCAGACTGGGACTGGCTAAAGTGCTCTGTGACTTCGTAGCGATCATTTGTATCTTGCCTTGTACTACGATTTTAAATGTCTTTTAATATGCCTTCGCGGGACGCCTGCGGGCGATTTTTAAAACAAAAAGGCCCTTCTCAGGGCCAACCCAAAGGCCCTTCTCAGGGCCAACCCAAAGGCCCTTCTCAGGGCCAACCCAAAGGCCCTTCTCAGGGCCAACCCAAAGGCCCTTCTCAGGGCCAACCAAAAGGCCCTTCTCAGGGCCAACCCAAAGGCCCTTCTCAGGGCCACCCCGACGCTCCGGCGTCAGAAACTAGCCGCGCGCCGTCTGCGGCTAGCTTCTTTGGAGGGGCGGATGACATACTAATCAGCGAGTCGTCTGACAACGATTCGCTGATTGGTATGTCGGACGCGGACGAGTCTCGCTCGCGGAAGCGAGTCCACCGAAGCGGTGGGTCAGAGGGTTCCTCGGCTTCGGGGTCGAGGAGGTTGCCGAAGGCTAAAAAGCCGACGGTGGCTGCGGACACCCATGAAGTTGGGCTCGTGAACGCCCAACGCCAGTTGGACCTGGCTCGGCGGAATCAGCTCCAGCTAGAGCTGGAGGAGCGGGTTGCCGCGAAGGAGAGGCGGGCGCACCTCGCTCGGGCCAAGTCCGGGTACGGTGCGTCTCGCGTTCTGTACGCGGACCACTCTCTGGCCGAGCTGGAAAGAATGGCGGAGGAGGACGAGGAGGAGATTGTGGAGGTCGCCTCTAAGTCCTCCAATCTAAAGGGGACCTTCCAGAAGGCCCTCAAAAGCAGGGCCGCGAGCATGCGCGGTGTCGTCGCAGAGCTGGTCCAGCGCACGACCACCGACGAGACGCGGCAACTGCAGGCGAGAGTGGATCGCCTGCAGTCGGAGGTCAGCCAGCTTCATCAGAAGCTGGCTGAAGCCACGGCCCGGCCACAGCAGGCCGAGGCGAGCCCTGTGGCAGATGGCGCTGCCTCGGCCCGGCCACAACAGGCCAAGGCGAGGCCTGCAGCAGAGGGCCCCTCCTCCTCCAACCTTGAGGACATCATCCGCAAGGTGGTAATGGAGGAGAGGGCTTTCACGAGGGCCTGCCTTGCAGGTATTGAGGACCGGCTCCTGCCGGAGAAGCGCCTCCGACCGCCGCTTGCGGCGGATGAGAGGCGGTCGGAGCCGGGGCCGTCCTCGACTCAGACGGACAAGAGGCGGTCTGAGCCGGGGCCGTCTTCGGCCCAGGCGGAAGATGCCCTTCTCCCTTCGACCACTCCTTCCAACGAGTGGACGAAAGTGGGCCGTAAGGGGAAGGGCAAAGGGAAGGGGAGGAAGTCGGCAACGGCCGTCCCTGCCAACCCTGCCGCGCCTGCCGTCCCCGCTAAAAAAGGGACAGGGAAGGGGAAGGGGCAGCTGGTCCCCCCGAAAACCGCGGCCGTCGTGGTGACACTCACCACGGAGGCTGCGGGGCGAGGGGAGACCTATGCCTCCATCCTGGTGCGGGCGCGTGCAAACGCCGATCCCACCCAATTAGGGATCAGCAATGTGTCCTGCCGGCGGACCCAAGCCGGGGCTCGTATCTTCGAGTTCCCGGGGGCCGAGGGGAGTGCCCACGCGGATCTCTTCGCAGCAAAGCTGCAAGAGGTCATCGCGGACTCGGCGAGGGTGGCCCGGCCGGTCAAGTCGGCGGTCATAGAAGTGACGGAGCTGGATGACTCCGTCACCAAGGAGGAGGTAGTGGCGGCGGTCGCAGCGGTAGGGGGCTGTGGCGCAGCGGCGGTCCAAGGCCGGGACATAAGGCCCGGCCGCGGCGGAATGGGCACAGTCCGCCTCGAGTGCCCAATCGCAGCCGCCAAAGCCGTCCTTGCAAAAGGACGGCTTCAAGTCGGCTTTAGCTCGGGTGCGGTTAGGGTACTCGAGGACCAGCCTTTGAGGTGCTTCCGGTGCTTCGGCATCGGCCACACCCGGCCCCTGTGTCCGTCCAAAGTGGATCGGTCGGACACATGCTACCGCTGCGGCAAGGAGGGCCACAAAGCCTCCTCCTGCCAGGCTGCCACGCCGCACTGCGCGGTGTGTGCCGCCAGTGGCCGCCGGGCATGCCACGTCATGAAGGGGGGAAAGTGCAATCCCCCCCCTAAGCGTGGCAAAGCGCAGGCGCCGACCGGGCCTGCGCCTGCTGTTGCCGCAAACACCGCCGTTCCTGCGGCGGCTGCGGAGGAGGGTGCGATGTCCGACTAATGGCCAGAGTCGAACATCGCATCCTTCAGGCGAACGCCAACCACTGCAGGACAGCCCAGGATCTGCTGATGCAGACCATGGCTGAGTGGTTGGTGGACTTGGCGGTGGTCGCCGAGCCCTACTCGGTCCCCGGCCGTTGGCTGGGCGACCGGGATGGCCTAGTGGCGTTGGTGGCGCGGTCTTCCACAGACTCCCCTCCCCTCTCGCTCTTAGAGAGGGGACCGGGATACGTGGCCGCCGCGTGGGGAGAGATAGCGATGGTGGGAGTGTATTTCTCCCCAAACCGCCCTCTCTCGGACTTTGAGGATTTCTTAGAGATCCTCACTGCTGTCGTAGGGAGTCCAGTTTTGGGCGGCCTCGTGCGGTGTGTCCCTCCTCAACAGGGGGGCGGTCCACACGTGTGTGCGGCAACAGGGCGGGTCGGTGGTGGACGTGTCGTTTGCCACCCCCGCGCTGGCCGCCCGCGTCGTGAATTGGCGGGTGGAGCTGGTGGAGACCTTGTCGGACCACCGTTACGTGCGGTTCGACATCTCCACACAGCGGGGAGGGGGGACGGCCCGTGCTGGACGTGTCGTTTGCCACCCCCGCGCTGGCCGCCCGCGTCGTGAATTGGCGGGTGGAGCTGGTGGAGACCTTGTCGGACCACCGTTACGTGCGGTTCGACATCTCCACACAGCGGGGAGGGGGGACGGCCCGTGCTGGGCAATCTCCCTTCCCGCGGTGGGCACTCACCCGCCTGGACCGGGAGGCAGCCAAGGAGGCCGCCTTCCTCCAGGACTGGCTGTCGCCTCCCCCTGTCGAGGAGGTCCCGGACGTTGACGCCGCAGCGGTGCGGCTCAGGGGGTCCTTGACCGAGGTGTGCAACTCCAGCATGCCTCGGTCACGCCGTCCGCCTCCCCGTCGCGCCGTGTACTGGTGGACGGAGGAGCTGGCGGG
Source organism: Diarsia brunnea (assembly GCA_949774965.1). Lineage (NCBI taxonomy): Eukaryota > Metazoa > Arthropoda > Insecta > Lepidoptera > Noctuidae > Diarsia > Diarsia brunnea. The sequence continues at coordinate 66,297 of OX459014.1, read as the reverse complement.
GCTCCGGGCCACCTGCGTGGCGGCCAGGAGGGCCTACGCAGCGCCCAGAACCGAGTCCGGGCAGAGGAGGACCGCCTGTACGCCTCTTACCGAGAGGCTACGGCGGCCCTCAAGTCTGCGATGGGCGCTGCGCGGGACTCGGCGAGGGCCGAGATGCTGGAGGGTCTCGACAGGGACCCCTATGGGAGACCGTATAAGGCGGCGCGGAACCAGCTCCGCCCCTATGGTCCCCCACTGTCCGAGACCCTCGAGCCGGCATTGTTGGATGGGGTGGTCCGGTCCCTGTTTCCGCGCAGGACCGACTTCGCCCCTCCAACAATGGATCCCCCGCAAGGGGCGGCTCCCCCGGAGGCAGAGGTCCCCCCGGTGACGGCGGCGGAATTCTACGCGGGGGTTCTGAACCTCCGCGCGAAGAAGACCGCCCCCGGACCGGACGGCGTCCCCGCAAGGGTGGTGGCGATCGCCGCCTCCCAAATGGAGGACAGGTTTCGGGAACTTTTCAGCGCGTGTTTTACGGCTGGGAGGTTCCCGAAACTCTGGAAGGAGGGGCAGCTCTGCCTCCTCCGAAAAGAGGGACGCCCGGTGGACTCCCCCTCGGCATACCGGCCCATCGTTCTGCTCGATGAGGTCGGTAAGCTGTTCGAGGGGATTGTCGCCGGGAGGCTGGAGAGCCACCTGCGGGGGGTAGGGCCGGATCTGTCGGACGCCCAATACGGTTTCCGTCGTGGGCGTTCGACGATCGACGCGCTGGCCCTACTCAAGGGCCAGGTGAAGGAGGCGGTGGAGGCGGGGGACGGAGTGCTGGCGGTGTCATTCGACATTGCCAACGCCTTCAACTCCGTCCCCCACTCGACGATATTGGAGGCACTCCGGTATCACGGAGTGCCCCAATACCTGAGGAGCCTGCTGGCGGACTACTTGGAGGGCCGAGAGGTCCTCCTCGTAGACAAAGCAGGTTCGGTGAGGCGGTACGCTGCTGAGTCCGGTGTTCCACAGGGGTCGGTGCTTGGCCCTCCCTTGTGGAACATCGGATTCGATTGGCTGTTGCGGGGAGCCCTCCTCCAGGGCACGAGTGTCATCTGTTACGCGGATGACACTCTGCTCACTGCACGGGGGAGGAGCTTCGGAGAAGCGGCCATTTTGGCCTCGGCTGGCGGATCCTTGGTGGCAGAGAGGATCCGCCGCCTGGGATTGAGGGTGGCGCTGCACAAAACGGAGGCCGTGTTCTTTCGCGGTCCCCGGCAGCGCTGCCCTGCCGACGCCCACATCGTCGTGGAGGGCGTCCGTATAGGGGTCCAGCCCCAGATGAAATATCTGGGGCTGGTGCTGGACGACAGGTGGCGCTTCGGCCCGCATTTCAGCGGGCTGTCGACGCGCCTGTTGAAGGCCGCGGACGCCCTCTCATGGCTCCTCCCAAACCTGGGGGGGCCCAAGACAAGGTGCCGGCGCCTCTATGCCGGCATTTTGCGGAGCATGGCCCTTTACGGGGCCCCCATCTGGGCGGACTCCCTCCATAGGAGGGAGAATGCGACCGCCATCCGCAGGCCCCAACGGGCCATTGCACAGCGGGTGGCGAGAGCGTACCGCTCAGGGAATTGGAGGCGTGGGTGCTCGCCAGAGTGTACGAGTGGACGGCCCGCCGAAGGGCGCTTGGTGAGCGCCCCATGGGCGAAGAGCGGGAGGCGGTGCGGCGAGAGGCGAAAGACGCCATCGTCCTCCATTGGACGGAGGACCTCGCCAGCGCCGCCTTTGGCCGCCGGACGTTGGACGCGCTCGGGCCGGTCCTGCAGGGCTGGCTCGAGCGGCCCCACGGTTTCCTCTCTTTCCGTCTGGTGCAGGTGTTGTCCGGGCATGGCTGCTTCGGATCGCACCTGCACCGGATCGGGAGGGAGGAAACCCCGGCGTGCCACGAATGCGGCGCGGCGGAGGACACGGCGCAGCACACCCTCGAGGGGTGCCCGGCGTGGGCCGAGCGGCGCTGCGGCCTCACCGCGGTGGTCGGACCAGACCTCTCGCTTCCCGGCGTGGTTGACGCCATGCTGGGGAGCGAGGAGGCCTGGTCAGCAGTAGCCTCCTTCTGCGAGGACGTACTCTCGCAGAAGGAGGAGGCGGAGCGGGCGCGGGAGGACGACCCTCTCGCTGCGCCGCTCCGCAGACGGCGAAGGGGGAGAAGGCGTCGTGCCCTCCCTCCTCTAGGTGACGGGCGGGCGACAGGCACGGGGGTGCCTACGCCCGCATTGCACCCGTCACCTCCGTCAGTCATTCCCGCCCCCCCACGCCCGTGAGGGTGTGAGGGGTCTGCCTTGATATCGTCGGCGGGGGACTGGTTGTAAAGGCTGTGCCGGTTTCCCAGTCCCCCCGCCACTATGACGAAGCGGGAATGCCGCTGGGTCGTTTTAGTGGGTATACCGGGTTCGCCCGGGGAGTCCCACATACCCCTCCCGTCCCCCGATGGGAGGGTATGCGTAACGCATTTTTTCCCAGCGTCAAAAAAAAAAAAAAAAAAAAAAAAGGTTAGGTTGGGGTGCGTCAGAATTCCTCCACGTGTGTCCAATGGTTGCTGGTCCCTCTCGATACGTCTGGAGGGAAGAGCAGCTGCTGGGCCGGTGCACCCTGGGCGCGGCAGTATCCTTCCTCGAGGAATGAGAAGAAATTCTTATTCCTCGGGGAATGGTACTGTCGTGGCTAATATTCTGGGCGGGGTTATTTCGTCGTGTGCAGTGCGATGGCTCGCGGGGCGGGCTCATCGGGCGGTGCGTGGTTGGTGGTTCGCTCCTCGAAGTTCTCGGGGAGTGGATCGGGGTTTGGGTTCCTCCTTCATCTTGGATCGCGGCATTCGTTGCGCTCTGATACGCGTCTGGCCATCAGACGTGATTGTGAGCGTGACGAATGGCCGTGGTCCGGGATGGGGGAGGGGCCCTGGCCCTGATTCGCTCCCCGAGGGCTTCGAGGAGTGAGTCACTAGTCGCGTACCGTCCGGTGGGTCCGCTCCGTGGGCCGTCGCGCGGCACACGGCGAAATACTGGCCGCGGTCTCGCCGCGGTGGTCGGACCGGACCTCCCGCTTCCCGGCGTATTTGCGCCATTCTGGGTGGCGAGAGGCCTGGTCAGCGGTAGCCTCCTTCTGCGGGTGCGTGCTCTCGCAGAGGGGGGAGGCGGGGCGGGCGCGGGAGGACGACCTCTCGCTGCGCCGCTCCGCAGCCGGAGAGGGGGGAGAAGGCTTCGTGCCCTCCCTCCTCTAGGTGGTGACGGGCGGGCGACAGGCACGGGGGTGCCTGCGCCCGTATTGCACTCCGTCACCTCCGCCTGTCGTTCCTGGCCCCCCTCCCCTACCCGTGCCGTGAGGGTGGGAGGGGTCCGCCTTGCTTTCGTCGGCGGGGGACTGGTAGCAAAGGCTATGCCAGTTTCCCAGTTCCCCTCCACTATGACGAAGCGGGAATGCCGCTGGGTCGTTTTAGTGGGTATACCGGGTTCGCCCGGGGAGTCCCACATACCCCTCCCGTCCCCCGGCGGAAGGGTATGCGTAACGCATTTTTTCCCAGCGTCAAAAAAAAAAAAAAAAAAAAAAAAAAAAGGTTAGGTTAGGTTGGGGTGCAGGCAGAAAACCTCCTCGTGTGCCTGATGGCTGCTGGTTCCTTTCGAATACGTTCGGGGGAAAGAGCAGTCGTCGGGCCGGTGCATCCTGGGCACAGAGAATAATCGAGAGATTGTTCTCTGTGGCGAATTTCTGCGTGGTGGGTCCTCCACCGTCGTCCACTCTCCACCTCTGCTTACAGAGGGTGGGCCGAGTGGACTCACAGTGGGGGATTGCCTGCGTTGCGTCTGTCCGGCATCCGGCGGCAGCGTGGGCGAGTCGGGGCGGCGGTTGGTTCTGACCAGCCGTCGGCCAACCCGTAATCCTGAGTCCAGGACCGGGGGCCTGTGTCATTAGGTCTGGGCCGCGAGGAAGACAACCTCTCTAAAAAATAACCCAAATCCCAAGGTCTCGCGTGCCGAAGGGATGTATGGTCGGAGGGAATCCGGCCGTTAGCGCAGGGGGGGGGGGGGGGGAAAGGGACCGCACCCTTTAAAAAAGGAAAACAATGGAATCACGACTACTGGAAACAAATCCCCAGGCGGGTCCCCTTCGGGGGGAATCCCGCCCCTCTCACGAGGGCTGCCCCACCGTATCTGGGGGGGGCACCAATGGTCTCGCGGGTCAGCGGTCTACCGCTGGCCGGCGCCAACAATCATCGCGGGCGCGCTCTTGTGTATCCACCTTTTCCGAGGTGGAGACACAAGAGGGCGCACGCCAGTGCGGAAGGGAGCTCCGGGTTAGCCTGGAGCCCCTGTGCAACAAGGAGGTCGCAGGAGCGACGCGCGGGACGCGGAAGCGCCCGCTGGGTTCGCGTTCGATGGACTCGCTGTCGATGGGTCTCTCCTCTAGCGAGGAGAACGTATCGGCAGCGAAGGTTACAACGGCACGTAGGGGTCGGGGTGCCCGGCTTTTAGATGGTCGGGATGGGCGGGGCCGCTTCCTGCCGCCTCCACCACCCGCCTCAGAGGGGCCGGTTTTGGGGGTGACGGACGGCGACACTGAGCCCATGAGTGCGGATCCTAGTGAGGAGTCCCTCCTAGGGTCCAACAAGGCGGAGGCCAACGCTGCCAGACGGGCGGTGCGCAAGGCTGCTGTGGCTGACGAGGTCGGCAGGTTGGCCGAGCAAGCTCGCGAGCGGCGCGCTGCCCGTATGGCAGAAGGAGGCGACATTTCGGCGGTGGCGCTGACTCGCCAGGTGCTGGACGGCGTGGACGTTGTCCTGAAGGTTGCGACTAAGTCGGGCAACTTGAAGGGCACGTTCACGCGCGCCTTAAAGGATGCCGCGGACGGCATCAAAGAGGCGGCTGAGGTCCTCCTTATGAGGACGAGCTCGGAGGAGACGGCGAAGCTGTGGGAGGAGAACAGCCGTCTCCGATCCGAGCTGGAGGACCTCAAGCGGCAGTTTGCCGCCCTGTCCGCGGCTCCCGGTGCGGCTGGCCCAGCGCCCGCCGTCGCCTCGACGTCGTCGGTTGCGTTACCGGCCCCGACCTCGACCCGCACACTTGCGGATGCGGAGGTCGAGAAGATCGCCCGCATCTGTATGTTGCAGTGCGGGAAGATGGTCGGGGCTCGACTGGAGGAGCTGGCGTCCCGGCTGCCTCCGGCCCCAATCCTCAGGCCTCCGCTAGCCGCTGACCAGAGGAGGATGGCTGGGCCCGCGCCACCGGAGCCTGCGCCCGCACCTGCGGCGTCGGAGTCCCCGGCGGAAAAAAAGAAGAAGGGAAAGAAGAAGGCGGCGCCGCAGGCACCAAAGTCCGCGACCCTGACGACCGAGCCCGAGACTCCGACGGAGAGCTGGGTGGAGGTCGTCAGGAAGAAAAAGAAGGGAAAGAAGAAGGCGGCCCCGCAGGCACGAGATGCGAAGGTCGCGTTTCCCGACCTCGGCACGCCAACCGGCTTCAAGATGAGGTCGGCGAGGACGGGAGCGCGGCTACTCGAGGTGGCTGGTGCCTCTAGCGGTGAGAGGGCGGACATGTTGGCCGCCAAATTACGAGAGGTCCTCAATCCGGAGGATGTCCGGGTCTCCAGACCGGTGAAGACCGCCGAGTTGCGGGTCGAAGGTCTGGACGACTCGGTGACCCCGGATGAGGTCGTGGCGGCCGTCGCCCGAGCCGGTGGTTGTCCGCCAGGCGAAGTGCGGACTGGTGAGATACGCACCCATGCCTCCGGACTGGGTGCGATCTGGGTGCGGTGCCCGGTGGCTGCGGCCAATAAGGTCGCCGACGCCGGGCGTGTGTTGGTGGGGTGGGTTGCAGCGAGGGTGAAGCTCCTGCAACCCAGGGCTATGCGGTGCTTCAGGTGCCTCGCCATTGGGCATGTCGGGGCCTGTTGCACCGCCGAAATCGACCGCAGCGGTCTTTGTCACCGCTGCGGTCAGCCCGGCCACAAGGCGGCTCAGTGCTCCGCGGCGCCAAACTGCTGCCTCTGTTCAGCGGCAGGGAGGCTCGCCGAGCACATGGTGGGCAGTAAAGCCTGCGGTGCCCCCACCAAGGGGAGGAAAAGGGGTGGCAAGGCTGGGGGCCCTAAACAAGCCCCTCAGCCAAGCAACCACACGGCCGACTCTCGGTCCGGGGACGGAGGTGTGGAGGAGATGAACTGTGACTAATGGCGCTGTTACATCTCCTCCAGGGCAATATCAACCACTGTGCCAGAGCTCAGGATCTTTTGCTCCAGAGCATGGCACAGTGGTCGATCGATGTGGCCGTGGTCGCCGAGCCGTATTTTGTCCCCCCCAGAGACAACTGGGTGGGAGACTTGGACGGTTCGGTGGCCATCATTGGCGGGGCTCTGAGCAGTCCGTCCCGAGGTCGCGGCTGGGTAGCCGCCCTCGCGGACGGCGTTGGCACTGTTGGGGCGTATTTCTCGCCCAACAAGAGCCTCGCCGACTTCGAGAGCTTCCTTGTCGAGTTGGGTGCCGTCGTGGACCGACTCCACCCTCGCCCTGTTCTGTTGCTGGGTGATCTCAACGCCAAATCCATGGCGTGGGGATCCCCAGTGACCGATGCTAGGGGTGAGGCGCTGGAGGAGTGGTTGGTCACGACCGGCCTGACCGTCCTTAATCGGGGTTCGGTACACACGTGCGTGCGGCAGCGAGGCGGGTCCATAGTGGACGTGTCGTTTGCGAGCCCTGCTGTCGCCCGCCGTGTGCGGAGCTGGCGTGTCGCGGTGGAGGTGGAGACGTTGTCGGATCACAGATACATCCGTTTCGACGTCTCCGCCCAGACCACCGCTGGCCGCAGTTCACCGGCCCAGTCTACGGACGGTCCGCGCTGGGCGCTTAAGCGCATCGACAGGGAGCTTCTCGAGGAGGCCGCCATTGTTCAGGCCTGGTTCCGAGAGTCGGCAACGAACGGACCCGTCGACGTCGAACAGGAGGCGCAGTGGTTCCTCGGGGCGATGACGCAGATCAGCGACGCGTCCATGCCCCGGGTCCACACACAGTCGGGTAGGCGCCGGGTGTACTGGTGGTCCGACGCGATCGCGCAGTTGCGCGTCGCGTGCGTGAGATCGAGACGCCAGTACACCCGATACCGGAGGAGACGTCGTCGGGTCCCTGACGAGGAGGCCGCGCTGTATGAGATGTACAGCGCGGCGAAGGAGGCTCTGCGGCTGGCCATCCGCGAGGCGAAGGTGCGAAGCCGGGAGGAGATGTTGGAGACTCTGGACGGAGATCCGTGGGGGCGTCCTTATCGTGCGGTTCGAGGGAAACTTCGGGCCGCAGCGCCTCCACTCACGAAGAGTCTCCAACCCGAGCTGCTGACGGAGGTCGTCGCAGCCCTCTTCCCGGCTAGAGAGGAGCATGTGCCGCCGCCGATGGCTTTGCCCACAGCCGCGGAGCCTACAGAGGAGATCGCCATCAGCGTCCCAGAGGTGACACAGGCAGAGATGGGGGCGGCCGTGTTGCGGCTCCGGGCCAAGAATACGGCTCCGGGGCCCGACGGAATACACGGCCGAGTGCTCGCCCTCGCTCTGAAGGAGCTGGAGCCCCAGCTGAGAGGACTCTACACGGCGTGTCTTGAGCGGGGCCGGTTTCCCAGTCTATGGAAGGCTGGTCATCTGGTCCTACTCAAGAAGGCGGGGCGCCCTGCGGACTCACCGTCCGCGTTCCGGCCCATAGTGCTGCTAAGCGAGGTGGGTAAGCTGTTCGAAAGAATAATAGCTGCCCGCCTCGTTGGCCACTTGTGCGGAGAGGGGCCGGATCTAGCCGACTGCCAGTTTGGCTTTCGGCATGGGCGCTCCACTATTCACGCCGTGTCGCGTGTGAGAGTCCTGGCGGAGGAAGCGGTGTCCCGGGGCGGGGTGATGTTGGCAGTGTCTTTGGATATTTCCAACGCCTTCAACACCCTGCCCTGGAGTTGTATCAGGGAGGCCCTGGTCTACCATAGGGTGCCTCCCTACCTCCGCCAAATCGTTGGGGCTTACCTGACGGAGAGGTGTGTCACCTACGTGGGACGTGATGGCGGTCACCAGCACCCCATGTCGAGCGGTGTTCCACAGGGCTCGGTCCTGGGGCCACCCCTGTGGAACATCGGGTACGACTGGGTGCTGAGGGGCGAGCTCCCGCCGGGCGTCGACCTCACGTGTTACGCTGATGACACGCTGGTCACGGCCCGGGGGAGCTCGTACAGGGAGGCGGCGTTGCTGGCGACGGCTGCGGTCTCACTGGTGGTGGGCCGCATACGGCGCCTCGGCCTGGAGGTGGCCCTCAACAAGACGGAGGCTATAGTTTTCCATGGCCCCCGTCGGGCGCCACCCGCCGGATCACATCTTGTGGTCGGTGGGGTCCGAATCGCTTTCGGGTCTACCATGAAGTACCTGGGATTGGTGCTCGACAGCCGGTGGGACTTCGGACCTCACTTCCGGCGGCTGGCGCCCAAGTTGTTGGGCGCGGCCGGGGCGCTGTCAACGCTGCTTCCCAATCTGGGGGGCCCGAGCGCCGCCTGTAGGCGGCTCTACGTGGGGATCGTGCGATCGATGGCCCTTTACGGGGCCCCGATCTGGGCGGCTGACCTGACGGCCGGCACTATTGCTGTTCTGCGGAGACCGCAGCGTGCGATGGCCGTCAGAGTCATAAGGGGGTATCGCACGATCTCCCACGAGGCGGCCGGAGTACTGGCCGGATCCCCGCCCTGGGACCTCGAGGCAAAAGTACTCGCGTCACTTTATCGGTGGCGCGAGGAAATGCGGGCGCGTGGCGAGCGACCGATGCAGCGACACATGGAGTTGCGTCGGTCGCAGCTTCGCGCGGCCCTGGTGGCGGAGTGGCGGGAGAGGCTTTCGCGCCCTACCGCCGGCCTCGTCACCATCGAGGCGATCCGGCCAGTACTCGAGCGCTGGCTCGAGAGGAGGCACGGCTCCCTGTCGTTTCGGGTGACACAGGTGCTTACCGGGCATGCGTAACGCATTTTTTCCCAGCGACAAAAAAAAAAAAAAAAAAAAAAAAAAAAAAAAAAAAAAAAAGGTTAGGTTGGGGTGGGGGACCCCCCACAGAGCTTGCGTCCACGTCGCGTCCCCTGGAAACAGCCCAGTTCTGACCACCGTAACGGAGTGGCAGACTGGGACTGGCCAAAGTGCTCTGTGACTTCGTAGCTATCATTTGCCTTGTTGTTACGATTTTAATATGCCTTTTACTATGCCCTCGCGGGACGCCTGCGGGCGATTTTTAAAACAAAAAGGCCCTTCTCAGGGCCAACCCAAAGGCCCTTCTCAGGGCCAACCCAAAGGCCCTTCTCAGGGCCAACCCAAAGGCCCTTCTCAGGGCCAACCCAAAGGCCCTTCTCAGGGCCAACCAAAAGGCCCTTCTCAGGGCCAACCCAAAGGCCCTTCTCAGGGCCACCCCGACGCTCCGGCGTCAGAAACTAGCCGCGCGCCGTCTGCGGCTAGCTTCTTTGGAGGGGCGGATGACATACTAATCAGCGAGTCGTCTGACAGCGATTCGCTGATTGGTATGTCGGACGCGGACGAGTCTCGCTCGCGGAAGCGAGTCCACCTGAGCGGTGGGTCCGAGGGTTCCTCGGCTTCGGGGTCGAGGAGGTTGCCGAAGGCTAAAAAGCCGACGGTGGCTGCGGACACCCATGAAGTTGGGCTCGTGGACGCCCAACGCCAGTTGGACCTGGCTCGGCGGAATCAGCTCCAGCTAGAGCTGGAGGAGCGGGTTGCCGCGAAGGAGAGGCGGGCGCTCCTCGCTCGGGCCAAGTCCGGGTACGGTGCGTCTCGCGTTCTCTACGCGGACCACTCTCTGGCCGAGCTGGAGAAAATGGCGGAGGAGGACGAGGAGGAGATTGTGGAGGTCGCCTCTAAGTCCTCCAATCTAAAGGGGACCTTCCAGAAGGCCCTCAAATGCAGGGCCGCGAGCATGCGCGGTGTCGTCGCGGAGCTGGTCCAGCGCACGACCACCGACGAGACGCGGCAACTGCAGGCGAGAGTGGACCGCCTGCAGTCGGAGGTCAGCCAGCTTCACCTGAAGCTGGCTGAAGCCACGGCCCGGCCACAGCAGGCCGAGGCGAGCCCTGTGGCAGATGGCGCTGCCTCGGCCCGGCCACAACAGGCCAAGGCGAGGCCTGCAGCAGAGGGCCCCTCCTCCAACCTTGAGGATATCATCCGCAAGGTAGTAATGGAGGAGAGGGCCTTCACGAGGGCCTGCTTTGCAGGCATTGAGGACCGGCTCCTGCCGGAGAAGCGCCTCCGACCGCCGCTTGCGGCGGATGAGAGGCGGTCTGAGCCGGGGCCGTCCTCAACTCAGGGACCTCGTAACTAATTTATCTTAAAATTATTGTTTTATTGTGTTTAATTTGTTTTAAATCTATTATTTCTATTAGAATCAACGTAATAAGTGATACACGTAGTGTTTGAGACCAGTTTTATTGTGATAACTCAAAAACAATTGATATTTCATTAATTCGTGTACCGGCTGTCAACGTCTGAACTGTGGATTTGAATTCTCCGAACCGGGGGAGTATTTCGTTTTGATTTACTTAACATTGCTGTGCTATTTATATTGTGTTTATATGCTATACATCACACAAACACTGCTCAGGGCTCTGAGCGACGTCCAGTACACACCGGCTACGTTTATGTCTCATTTTGCTTGACGAATTGTGGAAGCAAAATCGAGGACGAAAACACTTGCCCCAGACATAACATACACTGCAAACCCTACTACACAAAATATGTGTCTAATATGTCATTAGTATAAATCCCTTATTTGATAATTAATGCAGAAACACTTTGTTTCCACTAAAACTCATGTTATTAGCAATCCTTTGACAAAATAGTTTTTCTAGTGATCAAATTAATGTTGAAATTGTCCTTAGAGTATTAACTATAATTTTGAGAATATCAAATCAAATAGCTTTTCTTTGTTCTTAGTTTTTTTTTTTCCTTTTTCTTTTCTCTCATATACCTACCTACCTCCATATTTTAACATCCTTTCTAAAAACTTTTGTTTTGTTTTAATTATTTTATTTTACTTCTTTCTAAATTCAAAACCCCTCCAACTTTCTCAAGTTCTCAACTGACATAAGTATTCTCTTCACATACTCAGCTGTTTCCTGTCGCATTTCAGGTCTTGTTTGTGGATATCAGTCAATATGATGACACGTGGAGCTACCATTCGTGACATGACTGACAAACTGAAAGCAGCGCTGAAGGAGCTGGATGCTTCCAGAAATGAGTGCAGCAAACTGCTGCGGGAACGAGATGAAAGTGAAGTTGAAATTGAGTTAATGGTGAACAAAAACACCCAACTCAAGAATGAGCTTGCGGAACTTCACACACAACATATGGACATACTTGATCAGCACAAACACCTACGTCAACTTGTTGAAAACTTCCAGCAATGCAGCGACACCTACGATCAGGCTTTATGTCGCATATCAGAACTGGAACAAGAGCTAAGTAGGGCCCAACACTCAATAATTCACTTAGAATCTCTTAGAGCCCGTGAAGAGTCTGTGAACACCTGCAGTCTCTATGATGAGTTGGTTGGTAGCCGGTCAGGACCTGTATGTGTTGAGCCAATAGTAACCATAGACTTAACCAACGAAACTATCTCTAAAAATAATTTATTTACTAGTCATAATAAGATCAAAAAATACATCAAAATCAATAAACGAATTCAAAATATTAAAAAATCTTTGAAACGCCTAAGAGTTAACAAACAAAACACAAAACTAAGGCAAAAAAATTTAAATTTAATTCAAGAACTAAAGAAGTGTGACAGTGAATTACAATTATGTCAGACATTGTATGATACAGACACTCAGAACCTTCAGGATGAGCTTTTTGTTAGGGAATATGCACTAAAGGATATTTTTAGTAAATATGAGGCTTCTCAACAAGACCTGAGTAAGCGCATGCAGGAGGCCAATGAGCTGGTAGACCTGGTCACGTACAATGCGGAGAGATATGAGTCCCTGACAAATAACCTCTCTTGTAGCTGTGTCTGCACAGGTACACCACAGCCTCAGCACCATTCACCTACACCCTCAGGGGCTCAGCCAGCTGGTAATAATAATAATAATATTGTAGCAAATAGTAGTTACTTGTTTTCCGACAAGTTTGGTCAAGGTTTTGGTACATTATTTAATCAATGTTCACCACACTATGTTATAAATTATTGTTTACCTGGTGCCAGTGTTAGCCAAATAATTAGTAATATTAAATTGACTAAAATAAATCCCAATTCTACTGTTATCTTATTATATGGGAATAGTTTAAATGTAAGTAAAAAGGACATCATTGAATGTGTACATTTGATGTTACATCTCAACAAGACCATTAATTGTAAATTCATTTTCTGTGCTTTGCCTTATTCTCAATATTTGTCTGTTGAGCAAAATAGGTACATTTATGATTTAAACTTGTTAATTTTTAATAGGACATGTCGTCACAGTGACGCTATTTTGTATTTTGACTGTAATCAATTTATCTCTGATTACAGACTCACTAACTTCACAATGTTTTTACCACCTAGTTCTAAGCGACGTATTGCTAACCTTTTAGCATACAATATACACAGCGACACTGGTATGCGTTTACCAACGATTTCTGTTAGTAGTGATACTAATACTGCTTTTGTTACTAACACTTATACAGATACTAACACTTTTATTGATACGCCTTGTAGTTTAAACTGTTAGGTGCGACAACAGGTAGGCTGCATATGTTGAATGTTGTTCATCAAAATATGCAGGGATTATCTGGCAAAGAATTAGAGTTAAGTTTGTTTATGGAGAATCAAGATGTTCAGGTTTTATGCCTAACTGAACATTGGTTGAAGGAACATGAAGTAGCATTTATCAATGATGATTTCTATACCGTACAGAGTGCATTTGTGAGAAAAAATGCTATTCGCGGTGGATCTTTAATTCTTGTATCAAACAAATTAAAATGTAAACAACGTCTAGACTTAGTTAATCTTTCCATTGAGCGCATTATTGAGTTGTCTTGCGTTGAACTCGAGCGATACTTAATAGTTTGTGTTTATAGACCCCCTTCTGGGGACTTTACTCGTTTCGAAACTGTAATGGAGGATTCACTTAATAAATTAAAATCAAGTAATAAATCTATAATTTTATGTGGAGATTTTAATGTTAATATTTTAGATGTTACTCCATTAAGTATCAGGTTTCTCAATCTGTTTAGATCGTTTAATTTAGTTAATCTGTTTTTTGAACCAACAAGGATCACGGCTTCTTCATCAACTTGCCTTGATAATATGTTCAGTGATTGTGTTGCCGAGGACAAATTAGTGTTAAGTGACTTATCGTCTGATCACTGTGGCTTAAAAGCTAGCTTCCCTATGCCATTAAAAAAAAAGCCGCGCACAATAGAATGCAGGCCTCATACAGCTAGTCGTTGCAATAAATTTAAAAATAATGTAGCACTTAAAGTAACACCGTCAATAGTAGAACACGAAACTCCTAATGAAATTTATAAAGCCCTTTTTGATGTTGTTCAAAATGAATACCTATCTATTTTTAAGTCGAAAACTGTTAACATTAAGGGACCTTCTGTGGGCTTCAACCAATGGGCCACACCAGGTATTTACAAAAGTCGAACCCGATTATACGAGTTGTATGGTCTTAAACAATACCGGTTTGATACAACTTTTCTAGACTATGTTAAAAATTATTCTAAATTATTTAAAAAGATTTGTATTATTGCAAAATCTAAATTCTTAAGCGAGACCATTAAAAATTCTAATAATAAAGTTAAAGCCACTTGGAAAATCATTAACAATGAAACGGGTAAATCTGTTAAACAAGATAATCACCTTGAGATCATGGTGGGTAACAAATTAGTTAATAAAGCAGCCGACGTAGCCGAGGCTTTTAATGAGTATTTTGCCAGCATACCTATAGCGACGACTCGTTCCCTAAGTTCGTCGCCGTCTAAAGCCGAAGATCTTTTGCATAGCAGCGTGTCTAAATGTGGTAACGTATTTAGTTTCGAACATGTAACACCTATTGATGTGGTTAACGTTTTTAATTCACTTAAGTCTAAAAACACAGGTGATTTTTGGGGCATTTCTATTAAACTATTAAGTAACATAATCGACATTGTAGCCCCCTGTCTTGCTGTCACTTTCAATAAATGCGTTGATTTGGGGACTTTCCCTGATCTTATGAAAAGCAGTAAAGTCATCCCTCTATTTAAATCTGGCAGCAAACATGATATTGGTAACTTTAGACCAATTTCTATATTACCCGCATTTAGCAAAATTTTTGAAAAATTAATTCTCAAACAGTTGTTAGTACATTTTAATTTAAATAATCTCCTTCACAATGATCAATATGGCTTTACAAAGGGTCGTTCGACTACGGATGCAGGTGTTACTTTGCTAAAACACATATTTAACGCATGGGAGAACGCACAAAATGCAGTCGGTGTTTTCTGCGACCTCTCTAAAGCTTTTGATTGCGTACATCACGACACGCTTTTACGGAAACTGCGTCATTACGGTGTTCAAAATGAGGCCCTAAATGTGATAGATTCGTATTTACAAAATAGATTCCAATGTGTAGACGTAAATGGCGCCAAATCTTCCGGACTACCGGTTCGGCTTGGTGTACCTCAAGGTTCAATACTGGGTCCGTTTTTATTCTTGGTTTATATTAATGACCTACCATATTATTTAAAAGGTTTTTGTGACGTTGTGCTATTTGCAGATGATACCTCTCTTATCTTTAAAGTAGATAGGAATAGACACGATTTTGACGACGTAAACAGCACGCTGTCAATGGTCACGGATTGGTTCACAACAAATAACCTTGTTCTTAATGCTAAGAAAACTAAAATAATTAAGTTCGCTTTACCCAATGTTAGAAATCTAGGTCCCAATATTATCCTCGCCAATCAAGAGCTGGAAACTGCCGACTCTGCTGTATTTCTGGGCATAACAGTAGATTCAAAATTACAATGGGGTTTACACATATCAAGCCTAGCGGGAAGGCTAAGTTCGGCCGCATACGCCGTCAGAAAAGTAAGACAATTCACTGACGTTGATACAGCACGGTTAGTCTACTTTAGTTATTTTCACAGCGTTATGTCCTACGGTATTCTGCTGTGGGGCAAAGCTGCTGATATTCAAAATATATTTGTTCTGCAGAAGCGAGCGGTCCGTGCAATTTATCAGCTGGGTGCCCGAGTTTCTCTTAGAGATATTTTTAAGGAGATTGGTATTCTCACGGTTGCTTCTCAGTTCATCTTTGCCAACATTTTATATATTAGACAAAATATTCACCTGTACACTAAAAACAGTGATATTCACAATTTTAACACTAGAAATAAGCATAAACTACGCGCTCCTTTTCACCGGCTTCACAAAGTTCATAATTCATTCGTAGGGCTCGGTATAACATTTTATAACAAATTGCCATCTTCTTTTCTAGACTTGCCATTTAATGCATTTAAAGCCAAAGTAAAATCTAATCTTTGTTTAAAAGCTTACTATTCCATTAACGACTACTTAAATGATAGGAATAGTTGGTCGCCGAGTTGAACACAAGACAATGTTTGTTTGTTTGTTATTTATGTTCTTTCTCCAAAATTAGTTTACTGACATGTTATGTCTTTTTTTTGTTTTTATTATTATATACATTTTTATTTTTGACTTGTGTCTGTAATCAATCGTAATATTAAGTTACACCTTTCTATTGTATCGAGTCTGGTTCTTCTAACCAAACAGACAGATGTGTTGCTGGGGAGTTTGTTCCGCCACTTCTTCTTTCCAGCAAAAAACACTAGGAAGTGTCGAAGGGTGGGCGTTTTGGGGGACTGTCACTTGTAAATGAGTAAAGTAAAGTAAATTTTGACGTTCGAAAAGTGCTGATTATCAGCCTAGTTTGAATAAATGACTTTTGATTTTGATTTTGATTTTGATTTTCAGGGGGACAAGAGGCGGTCTGAGCCGGGGCCGTCTTCAACCCAGGCGGAGGATGCCCTTCTCCCTTCGACCACTCCTTCCAACGAGTGGACGAAAGTGGGCCGTAAGGGGAAGGGCAAAGGGAAGGGGAAGAAGTCGGCAACGGCCGTCCCTGCCAACCCTGCCGCGCCTGCCGTCCCCGCTAAAAAAGGGACAGGGAAGGGGAAGGGGCAGCTGGTCCCCCCGAAAACCGCGGCCGTCGTGGTGACACTCACCACGGAGGCTGCGGGGCGAGGGGAGACCTATGCCTCCATCCTGGTGCGGGCGCGTGCAAACGCCGATCCCACCCAATTAGGGATCGGCAATGTGTCCTGCCGACGGACCCAGGCCGGGGCTCGTATCTTCGAGTTCCCGGGGGCCGAGGGGAGTGCCCACGCGGATCTCTTCGCAGCAAAGCTGCAAGAGGTCATCGCGGACTCGGCGAGGGTGGCCCGGCCGGTCAAGTCGGCGGTCATAGAAGTGACGGAGCTGGATGACTCCGTCACCAAGGAGGAGGTAGTGGCGGCGGTCGCAGCGGTAGGGGGCTGTGGCGCAGCGGCGGTCCAAGGCCGGGACATAAGGCCCGGCCGCGGCGGAATGGGCACAATCCGCCTCGAGTGCCCAATCGCAGCCGCCAAAGCCGTCCTTGCAAAAGGACGGCTTCAAGTCGGCTTTAGCTCGGGTGCCGTTAGGGTACTCGAGGACCAGCCTCTGAGGTGTTTCCGGTGCTTCGGCATCGGCCACACCCGGCCCCTGTGTCCGTCCAAAGTAGATCGGTCGGACACCTGCTACCGCTGTGGCAAGGAAGGCCACAAAGCCTCCTCCTGCCAGGCCGCCACGCCGCACTGCGCGGTGTGTGCCGCCAGTGGCCGCCGGGCATGCCACGTCATGAAGGGAGGGAAGTGTAATCCCCCCCCTAAGCGTGGCAAAGCGCAGGCGCCGACCGGGCCTACGCCTGCTGTTGCTGTTGCCGCTGACACCGCCGTTCCTGCGGCGGCTGCGGAGGAGGGTGCGATGTCCGACTAATGGCCAGAGTCGAACATCGCATCCTTCAGGCGAACGCCAACCACTGCAGGACAGCCCAGGATCTGCTGATGCAGACCATGGCTGAGTGGTTGGTGGACTTGGTGGTGGTCGCCGAACCCTACTCGGTCCCTGGCCGTTGGCTGGGCGACCGGGATGGCCTAGTGGCGTTGGTGGCGCGGTCTTCCACAGACTCCCCTCCCCTCTCGCTCTTAGAGAGGGGACCGGGATACGTGGCCGCCGCGTGGGGAGAGATAGCGATGGTGGGAGTGTATTTCTCCCCAAACCGCCCTCTCTCGGACTTTGAGGATTTCTTAGAGATCCTCACTGCTGTCGTAGGGAGGGCGGCACCACGCCAGGTCGTGGTGCTCGGCGACCTAAACGCCAAGTCGGTGGCCTGGGGCAACCCGGCCGCCGGGTGCAACGTCCGGGGACGCGCCGTCCAGTTTTGGGCGGCCTCGTGCGGTGTGTCCCTCCTCAACAGGGGGGCGGTCCACACGTGTGTGCGGCAACAGGGCGGGTCGGTGGTGGACGTGTCGTTTGCCACCCCCGCGCTGGCCGCCCGCGTCGTGAATTGGCGGGTGGAGCTGGTGGAGACCTTGTCGGACCACCGTTACGTGCGGTTCGACATCTCCACACAGCGGGGAGGGGGGACGGCCCGTGCTGGGCAATCTCCCTTCCCGCGGTGGGCACTCACCCGCCTGGACCGGGAGGCAGCCAAGGAGGCCGCCTTCCTCCAGGACTGGCTGTCGCCTCCCCCTGTCGAGGAGGTCCCGGACGTTGACGCCGCAGCGGTGCGGCTCAGGGGGTCCTTGACCGAGGTGTGCAACTCCAGCATGCCTCGGTCACGCCGTCCGCCTCCCCGTCGCGCCGTGTACTGGTGGACGGAGGAGCTGGCGGGGCTCCGGGCCACCTGCGTGGCGGCCAGGAGGGCCTACGCACGGAGCCGGCGGCGCAGCGCCCAGAACCGAGTCCGGGCAGAGGAGGACCGCCTGTACGCCTCTTACCGAGAGGCTACGGCGGCCCTCAAGTCTGCGATGGGCGCTGCGCGGGACTCGGCGAGGGCCGAGATGCTGGAGGGTCTCGACAGGGACCCCTATGGGAGACCGTATAAAGCGGCGCGGAATCAGCTCCGCCCCTATGGTCCCCCACTGTCTGAGACCCTCGAGCCGGCATTGTTGGATGGGGTGGTCCGGTCCCTGTTTCCGCGCAGGACCGACTTCGCCCCTCCAACAATGGATCCCCCGCAAGGGGCGGCTCCCCCGGAGGCAGAGGTCCCCCCGGTGACGGCGGCGGAATTCTACGCGGGGGTTCTGAACCTCCGCGCGAAGAAGACCGCCCCCGGACCGGACGGCGTCCCCGCAAGGGTGGTGGCGATCGCCGCCTCCCAAATGGAGGACAGGTTTCGGGAACTTTTCAGCGCGTGTTTTACGGCTGGGAGGTTCCCGAAACTCTGGAAGGAGGGGCAGCTCTGCCTCCTCCGAAAAGAGGGACGCCCGGTGGACTCCCCCTCGGCATACCGGCCCATCGTTCTGCTCGATGAGGTCGGTAAGTTGTTCGAGGGGATTGTCGCCGGGAGGCTGGAGAGCCACCTGCGGGGGGTGGGGCCGGATCTGTCGGACGCCCAATACGGTTTCCGTCGTGGGCGTTCGACGATCGACGCGCTGGCCCTACTCAAGGGCCAGGTGAAGGAGGCGGTGGAGGCGGGGGACGGAGTGCTGGCGGTGTCATTCGACATTGCCAACGCCTTCAACTCCGTCCCCCACTCGACGATATTGGAGGCACTCCGGTATCACGGAGTGCCCCAATACCTGAGGAGCCTGCTGGCAAACTACTTGGAGGGCCGAGAGGTCCTCCTCGTAGACAGAGCAGGTGCGGTGAGGCGGTACGCTGCTGAGTCCGGTGTTCCACAGGGGTCGGTGCTTGGCCCTCCCTTGTGGAACATCGGATTCGATTGGCTGTTGCGGGGAGCCCTCCTCCAGGGCACGAGTGTCATATGTTACGCGGATGACACTCTGCTCACTGCACGGGGGAGGAGCTTCGGGGAAGCGGCCATTTTGGCCTCGGCTGGCGGATCCTTGGTGGCAGAGAGGATCCGCCGCCTGGGATTGAGGGTGGCGCTGCACAAAACGGAGGCCGTGTTCTTTCGCGGTCCCCGGCAGCGCTGCCCTGCCGACGCCCACATCGTCGTGGAGGGCGTCCGTATAGGGGTCCAGCCCCAGATGAAATATCTGGGGCTGGTGCTGGACGACAGGTGGCGCTTCGGCCCACATTTCAGCGGGCTGTCGACGCGCCTGTTGAAGGCCGCGGACGCCCTCTCATGGCTCCTCCCAAACCTGGGGGGGCCAAAGGCAGAGTGCCGGCGCCTCTATGCCGGCATTTTGCGGAGCATGGCCCTTTACGGGGCCCCCATCTGGGCGGACTCCCTCCATAGGAGGGAGAATGCGACCGCCATCCGCAGGCCCCAACGGGCCATTGCACAGCGGGTGGCGAGAGCGTACCGCTCAGTGGGCTTCTCAGTGGGTTAGGTTTTTTTTTTTTTTTTTTTTTTTTTTTTTTTGTTTTGGCAGGAGTGGAAAATCCCCACGGACACCTCGACTACCTCACAGGCTGTGAGATAGTCGAGGTAGTGTCGGACTCGAACCGACTAAAAACCACTCCTGCTCTGCTCGTGTCCTCTGACATGGGTGATCAGAACCTTTTTGCAACATGATTCTTATTTATTTTCTTATTGCCAATTTAACACGATTTTGTTGATTTGTTTTTTGTTTTTTATGACTGATTTTAGGTAAGCTATTTTTAATTGATATTACTCTAATTACAACTTTACTATATTTTTATGACTCTATTTATTAAAATTACTCTTATGCTAACACTTGTTATTTTAATTTCTGTTTTACAACGATTACTTATTATATATTCTTATAATATATAAAAGTACATCTTCTTTAAGTTCTATTATTTTTAACGACTTTTTTAGCTATTTCCTTGCAGTAATTTAAAAATGTATTTCTAATTTTTTTGTTACTCATAATTTTTGGTATATTTTCTAATTTAATTTCTGTATTTATTTCAGCTTCCAGATTGTACCTGTCAACAACGAATATGGGGCACTCCGTAATGAGGTGTTCGATGCTCTCATTTTTAGACGGGTCACAGGGGCATGCCGGGCTCTCCTTGCACTTGAAACGATACAAATACTCGAGCGACGCGCGGGACGCGGAAGCGCCCGCTGGGTTCGCGTTCGATGGACTCGCTGTCGATGGGTCTCTCCTCTAGCGAGGAGAACGTATCGGCAGCGAAGGTTACAACGGCACGTAGGGGTCGGGGTGCCCGGCTTTTAGATGGTCGGGATGGGCGGGGCCGCTTCCTGCCGCCTCCACCACCCGCCTCAGAGGGGCCGGTTTTGGGGGTGACGGACGGCGACACTGAGCCCATGAGTGCGGATCCTAGTGAGGAGTCCCTCCTAGGGTCCAACAAGGCGGAGGCCAACGCTGCCAGACGGGCGGTGCGCAAGGCTGCTGTGGCTGACGAGGTCGGCAGGTTGGCCGAGCAAGCTCGCGAGCGGCGCGCTGCCCGTATGGCAGAAGGAGGCGACATGTCGGCGGTGGCGCTGACTCGCCAGGTGCTGGACGGCGTGGACGTTGTCCTGAAGGTTGCGACTAAGTCGGGCAACTTGAAGGGCACGTTCACGCGCGCCTTAAAGGATGCCGCGGACGGCATCAAAGAGGCGGCTGAGGTCCTCCTTATGAGGACGAGCTCGGAGGAGACGGCGAAGCTGTGGGAGGAGAACAGCCGTCTCCGATCCGAGCTGGAGGACCTCAAGCGGCAGTTTGCCGCCCTGTCCGCGGCTCCCGGTGCGGCTGGCCCAGCGCCCGCCGTCGCCTCGACGTCGTCGGTTGCGTTGCCGGCCCCGACCTCGACCCGCACACTTGCGGATGCGGAGGTCGAGAAGATCGCCCGCATCTGTATGTTGCAGTGCGGGAAGATGGTCGGGGCTCGACTGGAGGAGCTGGCGTCCCGGCTGCCTCCGGCCCCAATCCTCAGGCCTCCGCTAGCCGCTGACCAGAGGAGGATGGCTGGGCCCGCGGCCGCGACACCGAGGCCCGCGCCACCGGAGCCTGCGCCCGCACCTGCGGCGTCGGAGTCCCCGGAGAAAAAAAAGAAGAAGGGAAAGAAGAAGGCGGCGCCGCAGGCACCAAAGTCCGCGACCCTGACGACCGAGCCCGAGACTCCGACGGAGAGCTGGGTGGAGGTCGTCAGGAAGAAAAAGAAGGGAAAGAAGAAGGCGGCCCCGCAGGCACGAGATGCGGGACCACCGGCTCGGGCTGAGGCACCAGCATCAGCCAAGAAGGCCCAGGGACCGCCTAAGGTTCGAGCCCCACGCTCTGCGGCTGTGGTTTTAACACTGCAGCCCGGAGCCGTCGAAAGGGGCATCACCTACAAGGCGGTCCTTACTGAGGCGAAGGCGAAGGTCGCGTTTCCCGACCTCGGCACACCAACCGGCTTCAAGATGAGGTCGGCGAGGACGGGAGCGCGGCTACTCGAGGTGGCTGGTGCCTCTAGCGGTGAGAGGGCGGACATGTTGGCCGCCAAATTACGAGAGGTCCTCAATCCGGAGGATGTCCGGGTCTCCAGACCGGTGAAGACCGCCGAGTTGCGGGTCGAAGGTCTGGACGACTCGGTGACCCCGGATGAGGTCGTGGCGGCCGTCGCCCGAGCCGGTGGTTGTCCGCCAGGCGAAGTGCGGACTGGTGAGATACGCACCCATGCCTCCGGACTGGGTGCGATCTGGGTGCGGTGCCCGGTGGCTGCGGCCAATAAGGTCGCCGACGCCGGGCGTGTGTTGGTGGGGTGGGTTGCAGCGAGGGTGAAGCTCCTGCAACCCAGGGCTATGCGGTGCTTCAGGTGCCTCGCCATTGGGCATGTCGGGGCCTGTTGCACCGCCGAAATCGACCGCAGCGGTCTTTGTCACCGCTGCGGTCAGCCCGGCCACAAGGCGGCTCAGTGCTCCGCGGCGCCAAACTGCTGCCTCTGTTCGGCGGCAGGGAGGTCCGCCGAGCACACGGTGGGCAGTAAAGCCTGCGGTGCCCCCACCAAGGGGAAGAAAAGGGGTGGCAAGGCTGGGGGCCCTAAACAAGCCCCTCAGCCAAGCAACCACACGGCCGACTCTCGGTCCGGGGACGGAGGTGTGGAGGAGATGAACTGTGACTAATGGCGCTGTTACATCTCCTCCAGGGCAATATCAACCACTGTGCCAGAGCTCAGGATCTTTTGCTCCAGAGCATGGCACAGTGGTCGATCGATGTGGCCGTGGTCGCCGAGCCGTATTTTGTCCCCCCCAGAGACAACTGGGTGGGAGACTTGGACGGTTCGGTGGCCATCATTGGCGGGGCTCTGAGCAGTCCGTCCCGAGGTCGCGGCTGGGTAGCCGCCCTCGCGGACGGCGTTGGCACTGTTGGGGCGTATTTCTCGCCCAACAAGAGCCTCGCCGACTTCGAGAGCTTCCTTGTCGAGTTGGGTGCCGTCGTGGACCGACTCCACCCTCGCCCTGTTCTGTTGCTGGGTGATCTCAACGCCAAATCCATGGCGTGGGGATCCCCAGTGACCGATGCTAGGGGTGAGGCGCTGGAGGAGTGGTTGGTCACGACCGGCCTGACCGTCCTTAATCGGGGTTCGGTACACACGTGCGTGCGGCAGCGAGGCGGGTCCATAGTGGACGTGTCGTTTGCGAGCCCTGCTGTCGCCCGCCGTGTGCGGAGCTGGCGTGTCGCGGTGGAGGTGGAGACGTTGTCGGATCACAGATACATCCGTTTCGACGTCTCCGCCCAGACCACCGCTGGCCGCAGTTCACCGGCCCAGTCTACGGACGGTCCGCGCTGGGCGCTTAAGCGCATCGACAGGGAGCTTCTCGAGGAGGCCGCCATTGTTCAGGCCTGGTTCCGAGAGTCGGCAACGAACGGACCCGTCGACGTCGAACAGGAGGCGCAGTGGTTCCTCGGGGCGATGACGCAGATCAGCGACGCGTCCATGCCCCGGGTCCACACACAGTCGGGTAGGCGCCGGGTGTACTGGTGGTCCGACGCGATCGCGCAGTTGCGCGTCGCGTGCGTGAGATCGAGACGCCAGTACACCCGATACCGGAGGAGACGTCGTCGGGTCCCTGACGAGGAGGCCGCGCTGTATGAGATGTACAGCGCGGCGAAGGAGGCTCTGCGGCTGGCCATCCGCGAGGCGAAGGTGCGAAGCCGGGAGGAGATGTTGGAGACTCTGGACGGAGATCCGTGGGGGCGTCCTTATCGTGCGGTTCGAGGGAAACTTCGGGCCGCAGCGCCTCCACTCACGAAGAGTCTCCAACCCGAGCTGCTGACGGAGGTCGTCGCAGCCCTCTTCCCGGCTAGAGAGGAGCATGTGCCGCCGCCGATGGCTTTGCCCACAGCCGCGGAGCCTACAGAGGAGATCGCCATCAGCGTCCCAGAGGTGACACAGGCAGAGATGGGGGCGGCCGTGTTGCGGCTCCGGGCCAAGAATACGGCTCCGGGGCCCGACGGAATACACGGCCGAGTGCTCGCCCTCGCTCTGAAGGAGCTGGAGCCCCAGCTGAGAGGACTCTACACGGCGTGTCTTGAGCGGGGCCAGTTTCCCAGTCTATGGAAGGCTGGTCATCTGGTCCTACTCAAGAAGGCGGGGCGCCCTGCGGACTCACCGTCCGCGTTCCGGCCCATAGTGCTGCTAAGCGAGGTGGGTAAGCTGTTCGAAAGAATAATAGCTGCCCGCCTCGTTGGCCACTTGTGCGGAGAGGGGCCGGATCTAGCCGACTGCCAGTTTGGCTTTCGGCATGGGCGCTCCACTATTCACGCCGTGTCGCGTGTGAGAGTCCTGGCGGAGGAAGCGGCGTCCCGGGGCGGGGTGATGTTGGCAGTGTCTTTGGATATTTCCAACGCCTTCAACACCCTGCCCTGGAGTTGTATCAGGGAGGCCCTGGTCTACCATAGGGTGCCTCCCTACCTCCGCCAAATCGTTGGGGCTTACCTGACGGAGAGGTGTGTCACCTACGTGGGACGTGATGGCGGTCACCAGCACCCCATGTCGAGCGGTGTTCCACAGGGCTCGGTCCTGGGGCCACCCCTGTGGAACATCGGGTACGACTGGGTGCTGAGGGGCGAGCTCCCGCCGGGCGTCGACCTCACGTGTTACGCTGATGACACGCTGGTCACGGCCCGGGGGAGCTCGTACAGGGAGGCGGCGTTGCTGGCGACGGCTGCGGTCTCACTGGTGGTGGGCCGCATACGGCGCCTCGGCCTGGAGGTGGCCCTCAACAAGACGGAGGCTATAGTTTTCCATGGCCCCCGTCGGGCGCCACCCGCCGGATCACATCTTGTGGTCGGTGGGGTCCGAATCGCTGTCGGGTCTACCATGAAGTACCTGGGATTGGTGCTCGACAGCCGGTGGGACTTCGGACCTCACTTCCGGCGGCTGGCGCCCAAGTTGTTGGGCGCGGCCGGGGCGCTGTCAACGCTGCTTCCCAATCTGGGGGGCCCGAGCGCCGCCTGTAGGCGGCTCTACGTGGGGATCGTGCGATCGATGGCCCTTTACGGGGCCCCGATCTGGGCGGCTGACCTGACGGCCGGCACTATTGCTGTTCTGCGGAGACCGCAGCGTGCGATGGCCGTCAGAGTCATAAGGGGGTATCGCACGATCTCCCACGAGGCGGCCGGAGTACTGGCCGGATCCCCGCCCTGGGACCTCGAGGCAAAAGTACTCGCGTCACTTTATCGGTGGCGCGAGGAAATGCGGGCGCGTGGCGAGCGACCGATGCAGCGACACATGGAGTTGCGTCGGTCGCAGCTTCGCGCGGCCCTGGTGGCGGAGTGGCGGGAGAGGCTTTCGCGCCCTACCGCCGGCCTCGTCACCATCGAGGCGATCCGGCCAGTACTCGAGCGCTGGCTCGAGAGGAGGCACGGCTCCCTGTCGTTTCGGGTGACACAGGTGCTTACCGGGCATGGTTGCTTTGGGAAGTACCTGTGTCGCATAAACAGGGAGCCGGACGCCCGGTGTCACCACTGCGTCGACTGTCTGGAGGACACGGCGCGGCACACAGTGGCAGAGTGTGCCGCTTGGGAGGAACCGCGCCGTGCCCTCGTCTCTGGAGTAGGCAGTGACTTGTCGCTGCCGGCCGTGGTCGAGAAGATGGTCGGCAGCGTCGAGTCCTGGGACGCGGTGGTGTCCTTCTGTGAAGCAGTCGTCTCGCAGAAGGAGGCTGCGGAAAGGGAGCGGGAGGTCAACTCCCCGCACCCGGCCCGCAGCAGACGCACTGGGCGGATAGCGCTCTCTTCCGGCCCCCCTGAATGGGTTCGGGATACCCGAACCCGAGGTGGCGGGCGCGCGGCGTGTCCGCACGCGCCCTTCTGAGGCGAGGCCGCAAGGCCAGGCTCCAGCCGGGGGTCGCGGAAGTATCTTCTGTTCCCGTGACCCCCGACGTAGGAGAGTGAAGGACACGGGTGGTTTTTAGTCAGTACGAGTCTGACAGACCCCCCTGCCCCTTAGTTAGGGGCGGGGGACATCCATGAGGATTTTCCACCCAAAAAAAAAAAAAAAAAAAAAAAAAAAAGGTTAGGTTAGGTTAGGTTAGGTTTTTTTTTTTTTTTTTTTTTTTTTTTTTTTTTTTTCTGCTTTTCCCCGTTCGTAAGAAAGGGCTCTTATTATTCTAATTTACTCATTCATTCCATTTCTCGCATTTATTCCTCTCGCACTTTCAAGCTTCATACTGTATCTTTCTTTCATACATCCTTCACATTCTTAGCCGGGTGGGACTCCCGCTATTCTATCTATTTTCTTTATTTATTTTTGGGTATAACTCATAGACACCTGTTTTTTATTTATCTTTACAATAGTTCTTATTCTATCTTATGTTTTAATACTTTTACATAGTTACCATCTTATATCTAATTACAATTTCAACTTTTTTACTTACATATTTATTTCACTTATTCTATACATTAAGGTTTTGTGGGACAAAGATTCTGCTTATAATAATTGACAACTAATACAATAACTGTTAACCTTTAGAATACCGTTAATAATATTTGTTGATTTTGTATAAATTTTTATTTTAAGCTAAGTACATAAGTTTAGTTTTTAAATTTTTGGCAGTTATAATTTTAGACAACAAATACATTTAGTTTCATAAAACCTGAACCTGCCCTTAACAATGTTTGCTACTAATATTTACTATCTTTTTAAAATTAGCGCTAAATTTGACAATTTGAGTTCTTAAGATTAGATTCTTACAGCTATAGTTTCATAATTAAAATCTAATATTATAAAATCTATTATTTTACATCGATTACTTTTATGTATTCTAATAATACATAATCGTATATCTATTTTCTTAATCTTGTTACTGTTATTTGACTTAAGAGGCTGTTTCCAGTTTCGCATTGTTGCGCTATTTTATTTTCTTTAAGGTTGCGGCAATAATATATATATATACTTAGATTATACATATTTATTGTCATTTCTTGGTCTGGGGTATTTTTCTCAACGTTTCTTAAGGGTTGTTTAGGGTGCGTGTTTGGTGTGACGCGTGTGTTTATGATATATTCGTATATACTAAATATATATTTTATATATCTGTGTGTTGCGTACTTTACGCACATCCCAAGGAGCAGTTCAAGCGTATGCCGTCGTCGTCCGAGCCAGGTAGTCCCATTTCTTGCGGACCGGACATTCCACGCTGAAGGCGTTATGGTCGGTCCTCTGAAGCTTTGAGTGCAGGCAGTTGCAGCACTGCGGTTCACTCCCCGCAACAAACTCCACGCACTTCTCGCGCAGATGCGGTCCTCCGCAGTGACTACACCTGTCCGCACTCTCAGTACAAAATTTCCGGCCGTGTCCAAATGCCAGGCACTTCGTGCATTGGATGAGCGGCGACTGATCCTCCACCCTTACCCTTTGCAGGTCCAGGTAAAGAGCCCCAGCCTCCGTCATCCTCTGCCAAACCCTGGGTCTGACCTGGACGACAACGTGTGCCGTTTTGGGGTTCCTAGTCTTCTTCTTATACTTTACTGTCATTTCCTTTTCGTCCTCTTCCATGTCCCTAAATATATTTTCATTCTGGGAGTAGAGCGCTCTGATCATTTCGTCGTCGTCGCTGTCCAAAAAGACGTCTTTTAGGACGACGAGCGGGTTTTTATTTTTCATCGGCGCTACTATAAGCCCTTCACCTCGGCTCTCAATCCTATCTTTCACTTTTTTAAGCTCCGCTTCTGAGTCACACCCCAGTATGACTGTCTGATTTTTCGCCTTTCGCACTTTATTTATTTTTAGGCCAGTTTCCCTGGCATCGACCGCCTTCTTCACCCTGGCCAGCACCTCGTCCGTAGTCTCCTGGCTGCCTTCAAAGGTGACCGCCATCGAATGAAGTGCCGGTCGGTGCCCGGGTTTGGATGCCGCGACGTTGGCGTATGACTGTAGGTCCGTTCTTGGCGCGCAAGCCACTTCCCTCAAGACCTCCTTTATTTTCTCAGTACTGGCGGCGACATCACCGGCAACGTCACCGATTTTATCCTCAAGGACAGCCGCAGCACGACCAAGGATGTTTACCCCTTCTGTCGTGTGGTTTAGGTTCGCGTTTACTACGTCGACCTTGTCGCTGACCTCGACGACCTTGTCGATGACCTTGTCGACGATGTCGGCTCCACTATCGGAGCAGTAGTCTGTTATGTCCTGGAAGCCTTTTGTGACTTTCTCTTCTAGGTCGTTGAGCCGCGTCTTTATACTCGTCTCCACCTTTTCCAGCCTTTCCAGAATTTCCTCCGATCTTTTGGGTGATGTAGGCGTGGTGTTTGTCTTGGTGGGTGATAGGGCGGTTTTAGGCGCTGTTTCCAGATTTTTTATACGCTTACTCAGCTCAAATAGGGTCCGTAGGCATTTGTCTGATTGGGTCTCCAGGAAAATTTTAATGTCCTTCCTCATCTGAGGGTAATCCTTTACTCGAGCTGGTATGTCCTCGAAAGTCTTCATGACCTCCTGGAGCAGCTTGTCATTTGATAACGTAGTGTAGATATTTTTCTGCTGATTGTAAGCATCCATGATGTCGATGGACCTTCTTTTTCGCTCCGGTCTCCGAATGAAGGTCCTGGCGGCGTCCGGCGCCTGTCCTGGCGGGCCTGCGGGGCTAGGGGTGGTGATGGTGCGAGCGGCGGCACCAGAGGTCCCCGCCGACGACAGTGGCGTCTCTGCTGTTTCCGCTAAGGTTCCTTGAACAGCGACTTTCTTACCGTACGTCAGAGAAATCCCCTTCGGCGCTTCACTCACTCCAGAAGGTCCCTCGTTTCCCTGATGGGCAGGCGACGTAGACTCTTTTTGTCCAATGGTGCCGGCTCTCGGCCCTTCCCTTTTTGTTACTGGGGTGCGAATTCCGAGACCCATTTCTGTTTTTTCGTTCCGTTTGTTTATACCCTGTAATGTGTGCTGTGTGTATAGGGCACAGGCGGCGGGGAGAACGGGGACGACACAGTAGTGTCACGTGGTCTGCACACAGTGTAAAGAGTGTGTGCAGTTCGAAAATAAATAAATAACTATTAATATATACAGGTCAGAAAGAAGGCAATACAAGAAAATTTAAGAATAGGTGGGTGTAAATGTACTTGGGATATAAATATCCTCAAGGGTCCAGCCTTCGCTCAAAAGAGCGGGTCACAAGAAAAGTCTAACACAACAAGTTAAGAAAATATAAATGACATGTACAAAGTAAAATAGTAAATAAGAAGCAAATTATTCTTTCCCCCGTGACAAATTTTTAAAATACTAATACTATACTATACTAATACTAAATACTAAAATACTAAAATCAAAATGGTCAAAATAAAGTGAAAAACCGTTGAGTCTAATTTGAACAATACAAATCCGCGATCCAAATTTTTCTAGCTCATATAGAATCCGAGATACCGGTGTTTTGGTATGGTAGGGGTGGGGAGGGGTCCAAACGGAGGGGAGAGGGTACCTCGTATGCGACTTTCACCGTGGTTTCTACGAAACCACAATGGCTGATTTTGAGGTCGAATCTGCGCTATCTCCTCTCGTTTCCGAGATATGGACAAGGGGTGTGTATTGGGGAGGGGGAGGAGTATCCCAGAGATGTAAATTGTGGTACCACAGTATGGCTGAGGGCCGCTTGTTGGTTAAGTTGGGATTTGGATGGGAAAGTATTTTGTTTGGGGGGGAAGGGGTGGTTTATTGGAAGGGGGTGGTATCCCGGAAATGTGAACTAGGTAATAAATGATTAATTGGCTGAGGGCCACTTACTAATGAATTCTACTTGAATATTTTGCTACTACAAATTTTTGTAAGTCCTAAGGGTGACTTAGCCCTAGAGGGTTGAAATTTTGTCCAAGGATGCGGGTGGCCCAGGATGGTTGGGTATCCAACCAGGGGGGGGGGGTCAGGGGGGGGGGCTTCGAAAATTTTATTATTTTTTGGCTATGACTCACCGTTTCGGAGTTACAGGCCTTTTTCAGGTTTTATGCTGTTGGTAAACATTCTTCCGGTTCCTTAAAAATTACTTAACCCAGACACTGTAAGTCTTAAAATTATTTTGTTTGTGGGTTCCTGTAGGAGACAACCCTACTTGCGTTTAGCGCTCCTTGAAAATGGGGCGTCCACTATAGGGTGTGAGCTGTTGGCTCCTGAAACTTTCATTCAATCACCAAAAACCGCAGATGGCTGTTTTTGGGGCTCGCGATTTAACTTACTTTGGGCTCTGTATCTCCCAAACGGGTTGCTCCCGGAGTCTGGTTCTTAATCCTAAACTTAATTAATAAACTAATCTATGACCTTAACTAAGCGTCTTCGTTCCACCGCTGATCCTCGCTGCTCAGGCGATGTATGAAATCTTCCCGGGGGTGCCGTTTCCAGGGGGTGGTATTGACTGGATCGTGGCCTATGTCGGGTTGTAGGGCTGGTTCTTCTCCAACTGCCGGCGTCGGTGACGTTCCTGTAGCTGGTGCGGTCTAAAAGTTATTCCCCTGGGAAGGTAAAATTTTTACCCTGGCGAGCTGGTGGTAAAGTGACCTGGGTACTCTTCCTTGGGATATGTTCTCGTAAGAGAACCGATTTTTTGTTATTTTTTCGATCCGACGCACCGTTCCAGGGTTACAGTCCCGACAAGGTTAAATGGTAATGGCGTCCTGGGTCAAGGTTTGAAATAAAATTCCGCGAAAATTTCAGTTTCAGTCCAATCTGCTTGCACTCTTCAGTTTATAGATACTGATGAGGTTCCGCTTCGATTCCGTCCAGACTCCTATTTTTATTTTGGCCTGCTTATTTTTGGCAGGTGGTCAAAGTTTTTTGAGGGAAAACAAATACCGCAAATAGGGCTTCCTGACGGATCCAGATGTCATAAAATTTATTTTCAACCAGATTTTTTCTGTCCGTGGTCCTATTTAACTCCTCAAATTTTTTTGCGATTTTTGTCGCTATTTTTTATGGTTTGTTTACTTTTTGTAAACCGGGTTTGTTTGCTTGAAAATTTTTAAAACTTTAGAAGTACTAGTCCGAAAATTATGAAATTTTTTACTTAGGTTCTGTAAACTATGCACTGTTTTATAAGGTCCAAAAAATATTATGTTGTCGATTTAATTTTAAAGTTATAGAGGGTTGAAGTTAAGAAAAAATTTTAAGTTTTTTGAAAACCTTGTATCTTCCTGGAAAGTTGTCCAATTTCGGTGATCGAGGTGTCGGGTGAAAGGGTACGGCTTCCTGCGCCTATCCCCGTTTCTGCCCTTCCTCTTCGACTGCTGGAATAGGACCTCGTGGCCACGTGGATTTTTGTTTTTATCCTGTATCTTGGCGAGTTCCCACGGGAAAAATCCCGGACTCAACCAGGATGTACTGCTTGCACAAGTGCTTCGATAGGCAGTCCAAAAACACTAGGTCACCGATCGAAATTACGTGGCGTTACACTTTTTAACTTTTTCACAGTCACTTTTAGGTTAAAATTTTGGTTTTTTGGCTCTATTTTCGTCAGTTTTTCACCGATTTGAAAATTTTTTTCATGAACACACTTTACTCGTTTGCGCGCAACTTTTAGCAAAAACTCAGGTATTTTTGTTCACTTTGTCTATTTTTCCGGATTTTTCGAGCGCGGAGCGACTTAAAAACGATCCGACCACCACGGAGGCTGGGGGGGAACTGGTTAGGTTAGGTTAGGTTAGGTTAGGTTAGGTTAGGTTAGGTTGGGGTAGGGGTGCGTCAGAATTCCTCCACGTGTGTCCAATGGTTGCTGGTCCCTCTCGATACGTCTGGAGGGAAGAGCAGCTGCTGGGCCGGTGCACCCTGGGCGCGGCAGTATCCTTCCTCGAGGAATGAGAAGAAATTCTTATTCCTCGGGGAATGGTACTGTCGTGGCTAATATTCTGGGCGGGGTTATTTCGTCGTGTGCAGTGCGATGGCTCGCGGGGCGGGCTCATCGGGCGGTGCGTGGTTGGTGGTTCGCTCCTCGAAGTTCTCGGGGAGTGGGTCGGGGTTGGGGTTCCTCCTTCATCTTGGATCGCGGCATTCGTTGCGCTCTGGTACGCGTCTGCCCATCAGACGTGATTATGAGCGTGACGAATGGCCGTGGTCCGGGATGGGGGAGGTGCCCCGGCCCTGATTCGCTCCCCGAGGGCTTCGAGGAGTGAATCACTAATCGCGTACCGTCCGGTGGGTCCGCTCCGCGGGCCGTCGCGCGGCACACGGCGAAATACTGGCCGCGGTCTCGCCGCGGTGGTCGGACCGGACCTCCCGCTTCCCGGCGTATTTGCGCCATTCTGGGTGGCGAGAGGCCTGGTCAGCGGTAGCCTCCTTCTGCGGGTGCGTGCTCTTGCAGAGGGGGGAGGCGGGGCGGGCGCGGGAGGACGACCTCTCGCTGCGCCGCTCCGCAGCCGGAGAGGGGGGAGAAGGCTTCGTGCCCTCCCTCCTCTAGGTGGTGACGGGCGGGCGACAGGCACGGGGGTGCCTGCGCCCGTATTGCACTCCGTCACCTCCGCCTGCCGTTCCTGGCCCCCCTCCCCTACCCGTGCCGTGAGGGTGGGAGGGGTCCGCCTTGCTTTCGTCGGCGGGGGACTGGTAGCAAAGGCTATGCCAGTTTCCCAGTTCCCCTCCACTATGACGAAGCGGGAATGCCGCTGGGTCGTTTTAGTGGGTATACCGGGTTCGCCCGGGGAGTCCCACATACCCCTCCCGTCCCCCGGCGGAAGGGTATGCGTAACGCATTTTTTCCCA
The DNA here is from genome assembly GCA_949774965.1 of Diarsia brunnea. Lineage (NCBI taxonomy): Eukaryota > Metazoa > Arthropoda > Insecta > Lepidoptera > Noctuidae > Diarsia > Diarsia brunnea. The sequence goes on along the minus strand of OX459014.1, from coordinate 34,028 downwards.
GCGTCAAAAAAAAAAAAAAAAAAAAAAAAAAAAAAAAAAAAAAAAAAAAGGTTAGGTTGGGGTGGGGGACCCCCCACAGAGCTTGCGTCCACGTCGCGTCCCCTGGAAACAGCCCAGTTCTGACCACCGTAACGGAGTGGCAGACTGGGACTGGCCAAAGTGCTCTGTGCCTTCGTAGTTATCATTTTATCTTGCCTTGTTACTACGAATCAGCGGAATTTTTAATATGTCTTTTAATATGCCTTCGCGGGACGCCTGCGGGCGATTTTTAAAACAAAAAGGCCCTTCTCAGGGCCAACCCAAAGGCCCTTCTCAGGGCCAACCCAAAGGCCCTTCTCAGGGCCAACCCAAAGGCCCTTCTCAGGGCCAACCCAAAGGCCCTTCTCAGGGCCAACCCAAAGGCCCTTCTCAGGGCCACCCCGACGCTCCGGCGTCAGAAACTAGCCGCGCGCCGTCTGCGGCTAGCTTCTTTGGAGGGGCGGATGACATACTAATCAGCGAGTCGTCTGACAACGATTCGCTGATTGGTATGTCGGACGCGGACGAGTCTCGCTCGCGGAAGCGAGTCCACCTGAGCGGTGGGTCCGAAGGTTCCTCGGCTTCGGGGTCGAGGAGGTTGCCGAAGGCTAAAAAGCCGACGGTGGCTGCGGTGAAAGCGGACACCCATGAAGTTGGGCTTGTGGACGCCCAACGCCAGTTGGACCTGGCTCGGCGGAATCAGCTCCAGCTAGAGCTGGAGGAGCGGGTTGCCGCGAAGGAGAGGCGGGCGCACCTCGCTCGGGCCAAGTCCGGGTACGGTGCGTCTCGCGTTCTGTACGCGGACCATTCTCTGGCCGAGCTGGAGAAAATGGCGGAGGAGGACGAGGAGGAGATTATGGAGGTCGCCTCTAAGTCCTCCAATCTGAAGGGGACCTTCCAGAAGGCCCTCAAATGTAGGGCCGCGAGCATGCGCGGTGTCGTCGCGGAGCTTGTGAAGCGGACGACCACCCACGAGACGCAGCAACTGCAGGCGAGAGTGGATCGCCTGCAGTCGGAGGTCAGCCAGCTTCATCTGAAGCTGGCTGAAGCCACGGCCCGGCCACAGCAGGCCGAGGCGAGCCCTGTGGCAGATGGCGCTGCCTCGGCCCGGCCACAACAGGCCAAGGCGAGGCCTGCAGCAGAGGGCCCCTCCTCCTCCAACCTTGAGGATATCATCCGCAAGGTGGTAATGGAGGAGAGGGCTTTCACGAGGGCCTGCCTTGCAGGTATAGAGGACCGGCTCCTGCCGGAGAAGCGCCTCCGACCGCCGCTTGCGGCGGATGAGAGGCGGTCGGAGCCGGGGCCGTCCTCGACTCAGGCGGACAAGAGGCGGTCTGAGCCGGGGCCGTCTTCGGCCCAGGCGGAAGATGCCCTTCTCCCTTCGACCACTCCTTCCAACGAGTGGACGAAAGTGGGCCGTGAGGGGAAGGGCAAAGGGAAGGGGAAGAAGTCGGCGACGGCCGTCCCTGCCAACCCTGCCGTGCCTGAAGTCCCCGCCAAAAAAGGGACTGGGAAGGGAAAGGGGCAGCTGGTCCCCCCGAAAACCGCGGCCGTCGTGGTGACACTCACCGCGGAGGCTGCGGGACGAGGGGAGACCTATGCCTCCATCCTGGTGCGGGCGCGTGCAAACGCCGATCCCGCCCAATTGGGGATCGGCAATGTGTCCTGCCGGCGGACCCAAGCCGGGGCTCGAATCTTCGAGTTCCCGGGGGCCGAGGGGAGTGCCCGCGCGGACCTCTTCGCAGCAAAGCTGCAAGAGGTCATCGCGGACTCGGCGAGGGTGGCCCGGCCGGTCAAGTCGGCGGTCATAGAAGTGACGGAGTTGGATGACTCCGTCACCAAGGAGGAGGTAGTGGCGGCGGTCGCAGCGGTAGGGGGCTGTGGCGCAGCGGCGGTCCAAGGCCGGGACATAAGGCCCGGCCGCGGCGGAATGGGCACAATCCGCCTCGAGTGCCCAATCGCAGCCGCCAAAGCCGTCCTTGCAAAAGGACGGCTTCAAGTCGGCTTTAGCTCGGGTGCCGTTAGGGTACTCGAGGACCAGCCTCTGAGGTGTTTCCGGTGCTTCGGCATCGGCCACACCCGGCCCCTGTGTCCGTCCAAAGTAGATCGGTCGGACACCTGCTACCGCTGTGGCAAGGAAGGCCACAAAGCCTCCTCCTGCCAGGCCGCCACGCCGCACTGCGCGGTGTGTGCCGCCAGTGGCCGCCGGGCATGCCACGTCATGAAGGGAGGGAAGTGTAATCCCCCCCCTAAGCGTGGCAAAGCGCAGGCGCCGACCGGGCCTACGCCTGCTGTTGCTGTTGCCGCTGACACCGCCGTTCCTGCGGCGGCTGCGGAGGAGGGTGCGATGTCCGACTAATGGCCAGAGTCGAACATCGCATCCTTCAGGCGAACGCCAACCACTGCAGGACAGCCCAGGATCTGCTGATGCAGACCATGGCTGAGTGGTTGGTGGACTTGGTGGTGGTCGCCGAACCCTACTCGGTCCCTGGCCGTTGGCTGGGCGACCGGGATGGCCTAGTGGCGTTGGTGGCGCGGTCTTCCACAGACTCCCCTCCCCTCTCGCTCTTAGAGAGGGGACCGGGATACGTGGCCGCCGCGTGGGGAGAGATAGCGATGGTGGGAGTGTATTTCTCCCCAAACCGCCCTCTCTCGGACTTTGAGGATTTCTTAGAGATCCTCACTGCTGTCGTAGGGAGGGCGGCACCACGCCAGGTCGTGGTGCTCGGCGACCTAAACGCCAAGTCGGTGGCCTGGGGCAACCCGGCCGCCGGGTGCAACGTCCGGGGACGCGCCGTCCAGTTTTGGGCGGCCTCGTGCGGTGTGACCCTCCTCAACAGGGGGGCGGTCCACACGTGTGTGCGGCGACAGGGCGGGTCGGTGGTGGACGTGTCGTTTGCCACCCCCGCGCTGGCCGCCCGCGTCGTGAATTGGCGGGTGGAGCTGGTGGAGACCTTGTCGGACCACCGTTACGTGCGGTTCGACATCTCCACACAGCGGGGAGGGGGGACGGCCCGTGCTGGGCAATCTCCCTTCCCGCGGTGGGCACTCACCCGCCTGGACCGGGAGGCAGCCAAGGAGGCCGCCTTTCTCCAGGACTGGCTGTCGCCTCCCCCTGTCGAGGAGGTCCCGGACGTTGACGCCGCAGCGGTGCGGCTCAGGGGGTCCTTGACCGAGGTGTGCAACTCCAGCATGCCTCGGTCACGCCGTCCGCCTCCCCGTCGCGCCGTGTACTGGTGGACGGAGGAGCTGGCGGGGCTCCGGGCCACCTGCGTGGCGGCCAGGAGGGCCTACACACGGAGCCGGCGGCGCAGCGCCCAGAACCGAGTCCGGGCAGAGGAGGACCGCCTGTACGCCTCTTACCGAGAGGCTACGGCGGCCCTCAAGTCTGCGATGGGCGCTGCGCGGGACTCGGCGAGGGCCGAGATGCTGGAGGGTCTCGACAGGGACCCCTATGGGAGACCGTATAAGGCGGCGCGGAACCAGCTCCGCCCCCATGGTCCCCCACTGTCCGAGACCCTCGAGCCGGCATTGTTGGATGGGGTGGTCCGGTCCCTGTTTCCGCGCAGGACCGACTTCGCCCCTCCAACAATGGATCCCCCGCAAGGGGCGGCTCCCCCGGAGGCAGAGGTCCCCCCGGTGACGGCGGCGGAATTCTACGCGGGGGTTCTGAACCTCCGCGCGAAGAAGACCGCCCCCGGACCGGACGGCGTCCCCGCACGGGTGGTGGCGATCGCCGCCTCCCAAATGGAGGACAGGTTTCGGGAGCTTTTCAGCGCGTGTTTTACGGCTGGGAGGTTCCCGAAGCTCTGGAAGGAAGGGCAGCTCTGCCTCCTCCGAAAAGAGGGACGCCCGGTGGACTCCCCCTCGGCATACCGGCCCATCGTTCTGCTCGATGAGGTCGGTAAGCTGTTCGAGGGGATTGTCGCCGGGAGGCTGGAGAGCCACCTGCGGGGGGTAGGGCCGGATCTGTCGGACGCCCAATACGGTTTCCGTCGTGGGCGTTCGACGATCGACGCGCTGGCCCTACTCAAGGGCCAGGTGAAGGCGGCGGTGGAGGCGGGGGACGGAGTGCTGGCGGTGTCATTCGACATTGCCAACGCCTTCAACTCCGTCCCCCACTCGACGATATTGGAGGCACTCCGGTATCACGGAGTGCCCCAATACCTGAGGAGCCTGTTGGCAGACTACTTGGAGGGCCGAGAGGTCCTCCTCGTAGACAGAGCAGGTGCGGTGAGGCGGTACGCTGCTGAGTCCGGTGTTCCACAGGGGTCGGTGCTTGGCCCTCCCTTGTGGAACATCGGATTCGATTGGCTGTTGCGGGGAGCCCTCCTCCAGGGCACGAGTGTCATATGTTACGCGGATGACACTCTGCTCACTGCACGGGGGAGGTGCTTTGAAGACGCGGCCATTTTGGCCTCGGCTGGCGGATCCTTGGTGGCGGAGAGGATCCGCCGCCTAGGATTGAGGGTGGCGCTGCAAAAAACGGAGGCCGTGTTCTTTCGCGGTCCCCGGCAGCGCTGCCCTGCCGACGCCCACATCGTCGTGGAGGGCGTCCGTATAGGGGTCCAGCCCCAGATGAAATATCTGGGGCTGGTGTTGGACGACAGGTGGCGCTTCGGCCCGCATTTCAGTGGGCTGTCGACGCGCCTGTTGAAGGCCGCGGACGCCCTCTCATGGCTCCTCCCAAACCTGGGGGGGCCCAAGGCAAAGTGCCGGCGCCTCTATGCCGGCATTTTGCGGAGCATGGCCCTGTACGGGGCTCCCATCTGGGCGGACTCCCTCCATAGGAGGGAGAATGCGACCGCCATCCGCAGGCCCCAGCGGGCCATTGCACAGCGGGTGGCGAGAGCGTACCGCTCAGTGGGATTTTCGGCGGCGTGCGCTCTGGCCGGCACCCCTCCATGGGAATTGGAGGCGTGGGTGCTCGCCAGAGTGTACGAGTGGACGGCCCGCCGAAGGGCGCTCGGTGAGCGCCCCATGGGCGAAGAGCGGGAGGCGGTGCGGCGAGAGGCGAAGGAAGCCATCGTCCTCCAGTGGACGGAGGACCTCGCCAGCGCCGCCTTTGGCCGCCGGACGTTGGACGCGCTCGGGCCGGTCCTGCAGGGCTGGCTCGAGCGGTCCCACGGTTTCCTCTCTTTCCGTCTGGTGCAGGTGTTGTCCGGGCATGGCTGCTTCGGATCGCACCTGCACCGGATCGGGAGGGAGGAGACCCCGGCGTGCCACCATTGCGGCGCGGCGGAGGACACGGCGCAGCACACCCTCGAGGGGTGCCCGGCGTGGTCCGAGCGGCGCTGCGGCCTCACCGCGGTGGTCGGACCAGACCTCTCGCTTCCCGGCGTGGTTGACGCCATGCTGGGGAGCGAGGAGGCCTGGTCAGCAGTAGCCTCCTTCTGCGAGGACGTACTCTCGCAGAAGGAGGAGGCGGAGCGGGCGCGGGAGGACGACCCTCTCGCTGCGCCGCTCCGCAGACGGAGAAGGGGGAGAAGGCGTCGTGCCCTCCCTCCTCTAGGTGACGGGCGGGCGACAGGCACGGGGGTGCCTGCGCCCGCATTGCACCCGTCACCTCCGTCAGTCATTCCCGCCCCCCCACGCCCGTGAGGGTGTGAGGGGTCTGCCTTGATATCGTCGGCGGGGGACTGGTAGCAAAGGCTGTGCCGGTTTCCCAGTCCTCCCGCCACTATGACGAAGCGGGAATGCCGCTGGGTCGTTTTAGTGGGTATACCGGGTTCGCCCGGGGAGTCCCACATACCCCTCCCGTCCCCCGACGGGAGGGTATGCGTAACGCATTTTTTCCCAGCGACAAAAAAAAAAAAAAAAAAAAAAAAAAAAAAAAAAAAAAAAAAAAGGTTAGGTTGGGGTGGGGTGCGTCAGAATTCCTCCACGTGTGTCCAATGGTTGCTGGTCCCTCTCGATACGTCTGGAGGGAAGAGCAGCTGCTGGGCCGGTGCACCCTGGGCGCGGCAGTATCCTTCCTCGAGGAATGAGAAGAAATTCTTATTCCTCGGGGAATGGTACTGTCGTGGCTAATATTCTGGGCGGGGTTATTTCGTCGTGTGCAGTGCGATGGCTCGCGGGGCGGGCTCATCGGGCGGTGCGTGGTTGGTGGTTCGCTCCTCGAAGTTCTCGGGGAGTGGATCGGGATTGGGGTTCCTCCTTCATCTTGGATCGCGGCGTTCGTTGCGCTCTGATACGCGTCTGCCTATCAGACGTGATTATGAGCGTGACGAATGGCCGTGGTCCGGGATGAGGGAGGGGCCCCGGCCCTGACTCGCTCCCCGAGGGCTTCGGGGAGTGAATTGCTAATCGCGTACCGTCCGGTGGGTCCGCTCCGTGGGCCGTCGCGCGGCACACGGCGAAATACTGGCCGCGGTCTCGCCGCGGTGGTAGGACCAGACCTCCCGCTTCCCGGCGTATTTGCGCCATTCTGGGTTGCGAGGAGGCCTGGTCAGCGGTAGCCTCCTTCTGCGGGTGCGTGCTCTCGCAGAGGGGGGAGGCGGGGCGGGCGCGGGAGGACGACCTCTCGCTGCGCCGCTCCGCAGCCGGAGAGGGGGGAGAAGGCTTCGTGCCCTCCCTCCTCTAGGTGGTGACGGGCGGGCGACAGGCACGGGGGTGCCTGCGCCTGTATTGCACTCCGTCACCTCCGCCTGCCGTTCCTGGCCCCCCTCCCCTACCCGTGCCGTGAGGGTGGGAGGGGTCCGCCTTGCGTTCGTCGGCGGGGGACTGGTAGCAAAGGCTATGCCAGTTTCCCAGTTCCCCTCCACTATGACGAAGCGGGAATGCCGCTGGGTCGTTTTAGTGGGTATACCGGGTTCGCCCGGGGAGTCCCACATACCCCTCCCGTCCCCCGGCGGAAGGGTATGCGTAACGCATTTTTTCCCAGCGTCAAAAAAAAAAAAAAAAAAAAAAAAAAAAAAAAAAAAGGTTAGGTTGGGGTGCGTCAGAATTCCTCCACGTGTGTCCAATGGTTGCTGGTCCCTCTCGATACGTCTGGAGGGAAGAGCAGCTGCTGGGCCGGTGCACCCTGGGCGCGGCAGTATCCTTCCTCGAGGAATGAGAAGAAATTCTTATTCCTCGGGGAATGGTACTGTCGTGGCTAATATTCTGGGCGGGGTTATTTCGTCGTGTGCGGTGCGATGGCTCGCGGGGCGGGCTCATCGGGCTGTGCGTGGTTGGTGGTTCGTTCCTCGAAGTTCTCGGGGAGTGGGTCGGGGTTGGGGTTCCTCCTTCATCTTGGATCGCGGCATTCGTTGCGCTCTGGTACGCGTCTGCCCATCAGACGTGATTATGAGCGTGACGAATGGCCGTGGTCCGGGATGGGGGAGGGGCCCCGGCCCTGACTCGCTCCCCGAGGGCTTCGAGGAGTGAATTACTAATCGCGTACCGTCCGGTGGGTCCGCTCCGTGGGCCGTTGCGCGGCACACGGCGAAATACTGGCCGCGGTCTCGCCGCGGTGGTAGGACCGGACCTCCCGCTTCCCGGCGTATTTGCGCCATTCTGGGTGGCGAGAGGCCTGGTCAGCGGTAGCCTCCTTCTGCGGGTGCGTGCTCTCGCAGAGGGGGGAGGCGGGGCGGGCGCGGGAGGACGACCTCTCGCTGCGCCGCTCCGCAGCCGGAGAGGGGGGAGAAGGCTTCGTGCCCTCCCTCCTCTAGGTGGTGACGGGCGGGCGACAGGCACGGGGGTGCCTGCGCCTGTATTGCACTCTGTCACCTCCGCCTGCCGTTCCTGGCCCCCCTCCCCTACCCGTGCCGTGAGGGTGGGAGGGGTCCGCCTTGCATTCGTCGGCGGGGGACTGGTAGCAAAGGCTATGCCAGTTTCCCAGTTCCCCTCCACTATGACGAAGCGGGAATGCCGCTGGGTCGTTTTAGTGGGTATACCGGGTTCGCCCGGGGAGTCCCACATACCCCTCCCGTCCCCCGGCGGAAGGGTATGCGTAACGCATTTTTTCCCAGCGTCAAAAAAAAAAAAAAAAAAAAAAAAAAGGTTAGGTTAGGTTAGGTTGGGGTTCCGTCTGGTGCAGGTCCGTCTGGTGCAGGTGTTGTCCGGGCATGGCTGCTTCGGATCGCACCTGCACCGGATCGGGAGGGAGGAAACCCCGGCGTGCCACGAATGCGGCGCGGCGGAGGACACGGCGCAGCACACCCTCGAGGGGTGCCCGGCGTGGTCCGAGCGGCGCTGCGGCCTCACCGCGGTGGTCGGACCAGACCTCTCGCTTCCCGGCGTGGTTGACGCCATGCTGGGGAGCGAGGAGGCCTGGTCAGCAGTAGCCTCCTTCTGCGAGGACGTACTCTCGCAGAAGGAGGAGGCGGAGCGGGCGCGGGAGGACGACCCTCTCGCTGCGCCGCTCCGCAGACGGAGAAGGGGGAGAAGGCGTCGTGCCCTCCCTCCTCTAGGTGACGGGCGGGCGACAGGCACGGGGGTGCCTGCGCCCGCATTGCACCCGTCACCTCCGTCAGTCATTCCCGCCCCCCCACGCCCGTGAGGGTGTGAGGGGACCGCCTTGATATCGTCGGCGGGGGACTGGTTGTTAAGGCTGTGCCGGTTTCCCAGTCCCCCCGCCACTATGACGAAGCGGGAATGCCGCTGGGTCGTTTTAGTGGGTATACCGGGTTCGCCCGGGAGTCCCACATACCCCTCCCGTCCCCCGATGGGAGGGTATGCGTAATGCATTTTTTCCCAGCGACAAAAAAAAAAAAAAAAAAAAAAAAAAAAAAAAAAAGGTTAGGTTGGGGTGCGTCAGAATTCCTCCACGTGTGTCCAATGGTTGCTGGTCCCTCTCGATACGTCTGGAGGGAAGAGCAGCTGCTGGGCCGGTGCACCCTGGGCGCGGCAGTATCCTTCCTCGAGGAATGAGAAGAAATTCTTATTCCTCGGGGAATGGTACTGTCGTGGCTAATATTCTGGGCGGGGTTATTTCGTCGTGTGCAGTGCGATGGCTCGCGGGGCGGGCTCATCGGGCGGTGCGTGGTTGGTGGTTCGCTCCTCGAAGTTCTCGGGGAGTGGGTCGGGGTTGGGGTTCCTCCTTCATCTTGGATCGCGGCATTCGTTGCGCTCTGGTACGCGTCTGGCCATCAGACGTGATTATGAGCGTGACGAATGGCCGAGTTGGATGAAGCGTATGAAGTGGCGGAGTTGGATGACTCCGTCACCAAGGAGGAGGTAGTGGCGGCGGTCGCAGCGGTAGGGGGCTGTGGCGCAGCGGCGGTCCAAGGCCGGGACATAAGGCCCGGCCGCGGCGGAATGGGCACAATCCGCCTTGAGTGCCCAATCGCAGCTGCCAAAGCCGTCCTTGCAAAAGGACGGCTTCAAGTCGGGTTAAGCTCGGGTGCAGTTAGGGCACTCGAGGACCAGCCTCTGAGGTGTTTCCGGTGCTTCGGCATCGGCCACACCCGGCCCCTGTGTCCGTCCAAAGTGGATCGGTCGGACACCTGTTACCGCTGCGGCAAGGAGGGCCACAAAGCCTCCTCCTGCCAGGCTGCCACGCCGCACTGCGCGGTGTGTGCCGCCAGTGGCCGCCGGGCATGCCACGTCATGAAGGGGGGAAAGTGCAATCCCCCCCCTAAGCGTGGCAAAGCGCAGGCGCCGACCGGGCCTGCGCCTGCTGTTGCCGCAAACACCGCCGTTCCTGCGGCGGCTGCGGAGGAGGGTGCGATGTCCGACTAATGGCCAGAGTCGAACATCGCATCCTTCAGGCGAACGCCAACCACTGCAGGACAGCCCAGGATCTGCTGATGCAGACCATGGCTGAGTGGTTGGTGGACTTGGCGGTGGTCGCCGAGCCCTACTCGGTCCCCGGCCGTTGGCTGGGCGACCGGGATGGCCTAGTGGCGTTGGTGGCGCGGTCTTCCACAGACTCCCCTCCCCTCTCGCTCTTAGAGAGGGGACCGGGATACGTGGCCGCCGCGTGGGGAGAGATAGCGATGGTGGGAGTGTATTTCTCCCCAAACCGCCCTCTCTCGGACTTTGAGGATTTCTTAGAGATCCTCACTGCTGTCGTAGGGAGGGCGGCACCACGCCAGGTCGTGGTGCTCGGCGACCTAAACGCCAAGTCGGTGGCCTGGGGCAACCCGGCCGCCGGGTGCAACGTCCGGGGACGCGCCGTCCAGTTTTGGGCGGCCTCGTGCGGTGTGTCCCTCCTCAACAGGGGGGCGGTCCACACGTGTGTGCGGCAACAGGGCGGGTCGGTGGTGGACGTGTCGTTTGCCACCCCCGCGCTGGCCGCCCGCGTCGTGAATTGGCGGGTGGAGCTGGTGGAGACCTTGTCGGACCACCGTTACGTGCGGTTCGACATCTCCACACAGCGGGGAGGGGGGACGGCCCGTGCTGGGCAATCTCCCTTCCCGCGGTGGGCACTCACCCGCCTGGACCGGGAGGCAGCCAAGGAGGCCGCCTTCCTCCAGGACTGGCTGTCGCCTCCCCCTGTCGAGGAGGTCCCGGACGTTGACGCCGCAGCGGTGCGGCTCAGGGGGTCCTTGACCGAGGTGTGCAACTCCAGCATGCCTCGGTCACGCCGTCCGCCTCCCCGTCGCGCCGTGTACTGGTGGACGGAGGAGCTGGCGGGGCTCCGGGCCACCTGCGTGGCGGCCAGGAGGGCCTACGCACGGAGCCGGCGGCGCAGCGCCCAGAACCGAGTCCGGGCAGAGGAGGACCGCCTGTACGCCTCTTACCGAGAGGCTACGGCGGCCCTCAAGTCTGCGATGGGCGCTGCGCGGGACTCGGCGAGGGCCGAGATGCTGGAGGGTCTCGACAGGGACCCCTATGGGAGACCGTATAAGGCGGCGCGGAACCAGCTCCGCCCCTATGGTCCCCCACTGTCTGAGACCCTCGAGCCGGCATTGTTGGATGGGGTGGTCCGGTCCCTGTTTCCGCGCAGGACCGACTTCGCCCCTCCAGCAATGGATCCCCCGCAAGGGGCGGCTCCCCCGGAGGCAGAGGTCCCCCCGGTGACGGCGGCGGAATTCTACGCGGGGGTTCTGAACCTCCGCGCGAAGAAGACCGCCCCCGGACCGGACGGCGTCCCCGCAAGGGTGGTGGCGATCGCCGCCTCCCAAATGGAGGACAGGTTTCGGGAGCTTTTCAGCGCGTGTTTTACGGCTGGGAGGTTCCCGAAACTCTGGAAGGAGGGGCAGCTCTGCCTCCTCCGAAAAGAGGGACGCCCGGTGGACTCCCCCTCGGCATACCGGCCCATCGTTCTGCTCGATGAGGTCGGTAAGCTGTTCGAGGGGATTGTCGCCGGGAGGCTGGAGAGCCACCTGCGGAGCGTGGGGCCGGATCTGTCGGACGCCCAATACGGTTTCCGTCGTGGGCGTTCGACGATCGACGCGCTGGCCCTACTCAAGGGCCAGGTGAAGGAGGCGGTGGAGGCGGGGGACGGAGTGCTGGCGGTGTCATTCGACATTGCCAACGCCTTCAACTCCGTCCCCCACTCGACGATATTGGAGGCACTCCGGTATCACGGAGTGCCCCAATACCTGAGGAGCCTGCTGGCAAACTACTTGGAGGGCCGAGAGGTCCTCCTCGTAGACAAAGCAGGTTCCGTGAGGCGGTACGCTGCTGAGTCCGGTGTTCCACAGGGGTCGGTGCTTGGCCCCCCCTTGTGGAACATCGGATTCGATTGGCTGTTGCGGGGAGCCCTCCTCCAGGGCACGAGTGTCATCTGTTACGCGGATGACACTCTGCTCACTGCACGGGGGAGGAGCTTCAGAGAAGCGGCCATTTTGGCCTCGGCTGGCGGATCCTTGGTGGCTGAGAGGATCCGCCGCCTGGGATTGAGGGTGGCGCTGCACAAAACGGAGGCCGTATTCTTTCGCGGTCCCCGGCAGCGCTGCCCTGCCGACGCCCACATCGTCGTGGAGGGCGTCCGTATAGGGGTCCAGCCCCGGATGAAATATCTGGGGCTGGTGCTGGACGACAGGTGGCGCTTCGGCCCACATTTCAGCGGGCTGTCGACGCGCCTGTTGAAGGCCGCGGACGCCCTCTCATGGCTCCTCCCAAACCTGGGGGGGCCAAAGGCAAAGTGCCGGCGCCTCTATGCCGGCATTTTGCGGAGCATGGCCCTTTACGGGGCCCCCATCTGGGCGGACTCCCTCCATAGGAGGGAGAATGCGACCGCCATCCGCAGGCCCCAACGGGCCATTGCACAGCGGGTGGCGAGAGCGTACCGCTCGGTGGGCTTTTCGGCGGCGTGCGCTCTGGCCGGCACCCCTCCATGGGAATTGGAGGCGTGGGTGCTCGCCAGAGTGTACGAGTGGACGGCCCGCCGAAGGGCGCTTGGTGAGCGCCCCATGGGCGAAGAGCGGGAGGCGGTGCGGCGAGAGGCGAAAGACGCCATCGTCCTCCAGTGGACGGAGGACCTCGCCAGCGCCGCCTTTGGCCGCCGGACGTTGGACGCGCTCGGGCCGGTCCTGCAGGGCTGGCTCGAGCGGCCCCACGGTTTCCTCTCTTTCCGTCTGGTGCAGGTGTTGTCCGGGCATGGCTGCTTCGGATCGCACCTGCACCGGATCGGGAGGGAGGAAACCCCGGCGTGCCACCATTGCGGCGCGGCGGAGGACACGGCGCAGCACACCCTCGAGGGGTGCCCGGCGTGGTCCGAGCGGCGCTGCGGCCTCACCGCGGTGGTCGGACCAGACCTCTCGCTTCCCGGCGTGGTTGACGCCATGCTGGGGAGCGAGGAGGCTTGGTCAGCAGTAGCCTCCTTCTGCGAGGACGTACTCTCGCAGAAGGAGGAGGCGGAGCGGGTGCGGGAGGACGACCCTCTCGCTGCGCCGCTCCGCAGACGGAGAAGGGGGAGAAGGCGTCGTGCCCTCCCTCCTCTAGGTGACGGGCGGGCAACAGGCACGGGGGTGCCTGCGCCCGCATTGCACCCGTCACCTCCGTCAGTCATTCCCGCCCCCCCACGCCCGTGAGGGTGTGAGGGGACCGCCTTGATATCGTCGGCGGGGGACTGGTTGTAAAGGCTGTGCCGGTTTCCCAGTCCCCCCGCCACTATGACGAAGCGGGAATGCCGCTGGGTCGTTTTAGTGGGTATACCGGGTTCGCCCGGGGAGTCCCACATACCCCTCCCGTCCCCCGACGGGAGGGTATGCGTAACGCATTTTTTCCCAGCGACAAAAAAAAAAAAAAAAAAAAAAAAAAAAAAAAAGGTTAGGTTGGGGGGGGGGACCCCCCACAGAGCTTGCGTCCACGTCGCGTCCCCTGGAAACAGCCCAGTTCTGACCACCGTAACGGAGTGGCAGACTGGGACTGGCCAAAGTGCTCTGTGACTTCGTAGCTATCATTTGCCTTGTTGTTACGATTTTAATATGCCTTTTACTATGCCCTCGCGGGACGCCTGCGGGCGATTTTTAAAACAAAAAGGCCCTTCTCAGGGCCAACCCAAAGGCCCTTCTCAGGGCCAACCCAAAGGCCCTTCTCAGGGCCAACCCAAAGGCCCTTCTCAGGGCCAACCCAAAGGCCCTTCTCAGGGCCAACCAAAAGGCCCTTCTCAGGGCCAACCCAAAGGCCCTTCTCAGGGCCACCCCGACGCTCCGGCGTCAGAAACTAGCCGCGCGCCGTCTGCGGCTAGCTTCTTTGGAGGGGCGGATGACATACTAGTCAGCGAGTCGTCTGACAGCGATTCGCTGATTGGTATGTCGGACGCGGACGAGTCTCGCTCGCGGAAGCGAGTCCACCTGAGCGGTGGGTCCGAGGGTTCCTCGGCTTCGGGGTCGAGGAGGTTGCCGAAGGCTAAAAAGCCGACGGTGGCTGCGGACACCCATGAAGTTGGGCTCGTGGACGCCCAACGCCAGTTGGACCTGGCTCGGCGGAATCAGCTCCAGCTGGAGCTGGAGGAGCGGGTTGCCGCGAAGGAGAGGCGGGCGCTCCTCGCTCGGGCCAAGTCCGGGTACGGTGCGTCTCGCGTTCTCTACGCGGACCATTCTCTGGCCGAGCTGGAGAAAATGGCGGAGGAGGACGAGGAGGAGATTATGGAGGTCGCCTCTAAGTCCTCCAATCTGAAGGGGACCTTCCAGAAGGCCCTCAAATGTAGGGCCGCGAGCATGCGCGGTGTCGTCGCGGAGCTTGTGAAGCGGACGACCACCCACGAGACGCAGCAACTGCAGGCGAGAGTGGATCGCCTGCAGTCGGAGGTCAGCCAGCTTCATCTGAAGCTGGCTGAAGCCACGGCCCGGCCACAGCAGGCCGAGGCGAGCCCTGTGGCAGATGGCGCTGCCTCGGCCCGGCCACAACAGGCCAAGGCGAGGCCTGCAGCAGAGGGCCCCTCCTCCTCCAACCTTGAGGATATCATCCGCAAGGTGGTAATGGAGGAGAGGGCTTTCACGAGGGCCTGCCTTGCAGGTATAGAGGACCGGCTCCTGCCGGAGAAGCGCCTCCGACCGCCGCTTGCGGCGGATGAGAGGCGGTCGGGGCCGGGGCCGTCCTCGACTCAGGCGGACAAGAGGCGGTCTGAGCCGGGGCCGTCTTCGGCCCAGGCGGAAGATGCCCTTCTCCCTTCGACCACTCCTTCCAACGAGTGGACGAAAGTGGGCCGTAAGGGGAAGGGCAAAGGGAAGGGGAAGAAGTCGGCGACGGCCGTCCCTGCCAACCCTGCCGTGCCTGAAGTCCCCGCCAAAAAAGGGACTGGGAAGGGAAAGGGGCAGCTGGTCCCCCCGAAAACCGCGGCCGTCGTGGTGACACTCACCGCGGAGGCTGCGGGACGAGGGGAGACCTATGCCTCCATCCTGGTGCGGGCGCGTGCAAACGCCGATCCCGCCCAATTGGGGATCGGCAATGTGTCCTGCCGGCGGACCCAAGCCGGGGCTCGAATCTTCGAGTTCCCGGGGGCCGAGGGGAGTGCCCGCGCGGACCTCTTCGCAGCAAAGCTGCAAGAGGTCATCGCGGACTCGGCGAGGGTGGCCCGGCCGGTCAAGTCGGCGGTCATAGAAGTGACGGAGTTGGATGACTCCGTCACCAAGGAGGAGGTAGTGGCGGCGGTCGCAGCGGTAGGGGGCTGTGGCGCAGCGGCGGTCCAAGGCCGGGACATAAGGCCCGGCCGCGGCGGAATGGGCACAATCCGCCTCGAGTGCCCAATCGCAGCCGCCAAAGCCGTCCTTGCAAAAGGACGGCTTCAAGTCGGCTTTAGCTCGGGTGCCGTTAGGGTACTCGAGGACCAGCCTCTGAGGTGTTTCCGGTGCTTCGGCATCGGCCACACCCGGCCCCTGTGTCCGTCCAAAGTAGATCGGTCGGACACCTGCTACCGCTGTGGCAAGGAAGGCCACAAAGCCTCCTCCTGCCAGGCCGCCACGCCGCACTGCGCGGTGTGTGCCGCCAGTGGCCGCCGGGCATGCCACGTCATGAAGGGAGGGAAGTGTAATCCCCCCCCTAAGCGTGGCAAAGCGCAGGCGCCGACCGGGCCTACGCCTGCTGTTGCTGTTGCCGCTGACACCGCCGTTCCTGCGGCGGCTGCGGAGGAGGGTGCGATGTCCGACTAATGGCCAGAGTCGAACATCGCATCCTTCAGGCGAACGCCAACCACTGCAGGACAGCCCAGGATCTGCTGATGCAGACCATGGCTGAGTGGTTGGTGGACTTGGTGGTGGTCGCCGAACCCTACTCGGTCCCTGGCCGTTGGCTGGGCGACCGGGATGGCCTAGTGGCGTTGGTGGCGCGGTCTTCCACAGACTCCCCTCCCCTCTCGCTCTTAGAGAGGGGACCGGGATACGTGGCCGCCGCGTGGGGAGAGATAGCGATGGTGGGAGTGTATTTCTCCCCAAACCGCCCTCTCTCGGACTTTGAGGATTTCTTAGAGATCCTCACTGCTGTCGTAGGGAGGGCGGCACCACGCCAGGTCGTGGTGCTCGGCGACCTAAACGCCAAGTCGGTGGCCTGGGGCAACCCGGCCGCCGGGTGCAACGTCCGGGGACGCGCCGTCCAGTTTTGGGCGGCCTCGTGCGGTGTGACCCTCCTCAACAGGGGGGCGGTCCACACGTGTGTGCGGCAACAGGGCGGGTCGGTGGTGGACGTGTCGTTTGCCACCCCCGCGCTGGCCGCCCGCGTCGTGAATTGGCGGGTGGAGCTGGTGGAGACCTTGTCGGACCACCGTTACGTGCGGTTCGACATCTCCACACAGCGGGGAGGGGGGACGGCCCGTGCTGGGCAATCTCCCTTCCCGCGGTGGGCACTCACCCGCCTGGACCGGGAGGCAGCCAAGGAGGCCGCCTTTCTCCAGGACTGGCTGTCGCCTCCCCCTGTCGAGGAGGTCCCGGACGTTGACGCCGCAGCGGTGCGGCTCAGGGGGTCCTTGACCGAGGTGTGCAACTCCAGCATGCCTCGGTCACGCCGTCCGCCTCCCCGTCGCGCCGTGTACTGGTGGACGGAGGAGCTGGCGGGGCTCCGGGCCACCTGCGTGGCGGCCAGGAGGGCCTACGCACGGAGCCGGCGGCGCAGCGCCCAGAACCGAGTCCGGGCAGAGGAGGACCGCCTGTACGCCTCTTACCGAGAGGCTACGGCGGCCCTCAAGTCTGCGATGGGCGCTGCGCGGGACTCGGCGAGGGCCGAGATGCTGGAGGGTCTCGACAGGGACCCCTATGGGAGACCGTATAAGGCGGCGCGGAACCAGCTCCGCCCCTATGGTCCCCCACTGTCCGAGACCCTCGAGCCGGCATTGTTGGATGGGGTGGTCCGGTCCCTGTTTCCGCGCAGGACCGACTTCGCCCCTCCAACAATGGATCCCCCGCAAGGGGCGGCTCCCCCGGAGGCAGAGGTCCCCCCGGTGACGGCGGCGGAATTCTACGCGGGGGTTCTGAACCTCCGCGCGAAGAAGACCGCCCCCGGACCGGACGGCGTCCCCGCACGGGTGGTGGCGATCGCCGCCTCCCAAATGGAGGACAGGTTTCGGGAGCTTTTCAGCGCGTGTTTTACGGCTGGGAGGTTCCCGAAGCTCTGGAAGGAAGGGCAGCTCTGCCTCCTCCGAAAAGAGGGACGCCCGGTGGACTCCCCCTCGGCATACCGGCCCATCGTTCTGCTCGATGAGGTCGGTAAGCTGTTCGAGGGGATTGTCGCCGGGAGGCTGGAGAGCCACCTGCGGGGGGTAGGGCCGGATCTGTCGGACGCCCAATACGGTTTCCGTCGTGGGCGTTCGACGATCGACGCGCTGGCCCTACTCAAGGGCCAGGTGAAGGAGGCGGTGGAGGCGGGGGACGGAGTGCTGGCGGTGTCATTCGACATTGCCAACGCCTTCAACTCCGTCCCCCACTCGACGATATTGGAGGCACTCCGGTATCACGGAGTGCCCCAATACCTGAGGAGCCTGCTCACAAACTACTTGGAGGGCCGAGAGGTCCTCCTCGTAGACAGAGCAGGTGCGGTGAGGCGGTACGCTGCTGAGTCCGGTGTTCCACAGGGGTCGGTGCTTGGCCCCCCCTTGTGGAACATCGGATTCGATTGGCTGTTGCGGGGAGCCCTCCTCCAGGGCACGAGTGTCATCTGTTACGCGGATGACACTCTGCTCACTGCACGGGGGAGGAGCTTCGGAGAAGCGGCCATTTTGGCCTCGGCTGGCGGATCCTTGGTGGCTGAGAGGATCCGCCGCCTGGGATTGAGGGTGGCGCTGCACAAAACGGAGGCCGTGTTCTTTCGCGGTCCCCGGCAGCGCTGCCCTGCCGACGCCCACATCGTCGTGGAGGGCGTCCGTATAGGGGTCCAGCCCCAGATGAAATATCTGGGGCTGGTGCTGGACGACAGGTGGCGCTTCGGCCCGCATTTCAGCGGGCTGTCGACGCGCCTGTTGGGGGCCGCGGACGCCCTCTCATGGCTCCTCCCAAACCTGGGGGGGCCAAAGGCAAAGTGCCGGCGCCTCTATGCCGGCATTTTGCGGAGCATGGCCCTTTACGGGGCTCCCATCTGGGCGGACTCCCTACATAGGAGGGAGAATGCGACCGCCATCCGCAGGCCCCAACGGGCCATTGCACAGCGGGTGGCGAGAGCGTACCGCTCAGTGGGATTTTCGGCGGCGTGCGCTCTGGCCGGCACCCCTCCATGGGAATTGGAGGCGTGGGTGCTCGCCAGAGTGTACGAGTGGACGGCCCGCCGAAGGGCGCTTGGTGAGCGCCCGATGGGCGAAGAGCGGGAGGCGGTGCGGCGAGAGGCGAAGGACGCCATCGTCCTCCATTGGACGGAGGACCTCGCCAGCGCCGCCTTTGGCCGCCGGACGTTGGACGCGCTCGGGCCGGTCCTGCAGGGCTGGCTCGAGCGGCCCCACGGTTTCCTCTCTTTCCGTCTGGTGCAGGTGTTGTCCGGGCATGGCTGCTTCGGATCGCACCTGCACCGGATCGGGAGGGAGGAAACCCCAGCGTGCCACGAATGCGGCGCGGCGGAGGACACGGCGCAGCACACCCTCGAGGGGTGCCCGGCGTGGTCCGAGCGGCGCTGCAGCCTCACCGCGGTGGTCGGACCGGACCTCTCGCTTCCCGGCGTGGTTGACGCCATGCTGGGGAGCGAGGAGGCCTGGTCAGCAGTAGCCTCCTTCTGCGAGGACGTACTCTCGCAGAAGGAGGAGGCGGAGCGGGCGCGGGAGGACGACCCTCTCGCTGCGCCGCTCCGCAGACGGAGAAGGGGGAGAAGGCGTCGTGCCCTCCCTCCTCTAGGTGACGGGCGGGCGACAGGCACGGGGGTGCCTGCGCCCGCATTGCACCCGTCACCTCCGTCAGTCATTCCCGCCCCCCCACGCCCGTGAGGGTGTGAGGGGACCGCCTTGATATCGTCGGCGAGGGACTGGTTGTAAAGGCTGTGCCAGTTTCCCAGTCCCCCCGCCACTATGACGAAGCGGGAATGCCGCTGGGTCGTTTTAGTGGGTATACCGGGTTCGCCCGGGGAGTCCCACATACCCCTCCCGTCCCCCGACGGGAGGGTATGCGTAACGCATTTTTTCCCAGCGACAAAAAAAAAAAAAAAAAAAAAAAAAAAAAAAAGGTTAGGTTGGGGGACCCCCCACAGAGCTTGCGTCCACGTCGCGTCCCCTGGAAACAGCCCAGTTCTGACCACCGTAACGGAGTGGCAGACTGGGACTGGCTAAAGTGCTCTGTGACTTCGTAGCGATCATTTGTATCTTGCCTTGTACTACGATTTTAAATATGTCTTTTAATATGCCTTCGCGGGACGCCTGCGGGCGATTTTTAAAACAAAAAGGCCCTTCTCAGGGCCAACCCAAAGGCCCTTCTCAGGGCCAACCCAAAGGCCCTTCTCAGGGCCAACCCAAAGGCCCTTCTCAGGGCCAACCCAAAGGCCCTTCTCAGGGCCAACCAAAAGGCCCTTCTCAGGGCCAACCCAAAGGCCCTTCTCAGGGCCACCCCGACGCTCCGGCGTCAGAAACTAGCCGCGCGCCGTCTGCGGCTAGCTTCTTTGGAGGGGCGGATGACATACTAATCAGCGAGTCGTCTGACAACGATTCGCTGATTGGTATGTCGGACGCGGACGAGTCTCGCTCGCGGAAGCGAGTCCACCGAAGCGGTGGGTCAGAGGGTTCCTCGGCTTCGGGGTCGAGGAGGTTGCCGAAGGCTAAAAAGCCGACGGTGGCTGCGGACACCCATGAAGTTGGGCTCGTGGACGCCCAACGCCAGTTGGACCTGGCTCGGCGGAATCAGCTCCAGCTAGAGCTGGAGGAGCGGGTTGCCGCGAAGGAGAGGCGGGCGCACCTCGCTCGGGCCAAGTCCGGGTACGGTGCGTCTCGCGTTCTCTACGCGGACCATTCTCTGGCCGAGCTAGAGAAAATGGCGGAAGAGGACGAGGAGGAGATTGTGGAGGTCGCCTCTAAGTCCTCCAATCTGAAAGGGACCTTTCAGAAGGCCCTCAAATGTAGGGCCGCGAGCATGCGCGGTGTCGTCGCGGAGCTGGTCCAGCGCACGACCACCGACGAGACGCGGCAACTGCAGGCGAGAGTGGATCGGCTGCAGTCGGAGGTCAGCCAGCTTCATCTGAAGCTGGCTGAAGCCACGGCCCGGCCACAGCAGGCCGAGGCGAGCCCTGTGGCAGATGGCGCTGCCTCGGCCCGGCCACAACAGGCCAAGGCGAGGCCTGCAGCAGGGGGCCCCTCCTCCTCCAACCTTGAGGATATCATCCGCAAGGTGGTAATGGAGGAGAGGGCTTTCACGAGGGCCTGCCTTGCAGGTATTGAGGACCGGCTCCTGCCGGAGAAGCGCCTCCGACCGCCGCTTGCGGCGGATGAGAGGCGGTCGGAGCCGGGGCCGTCCTCGACTCAGGGGGACAAGAGGCGGTCTGAGCCGGGGCCGTCTTCAACCCAGGTGGAAGATGCCCTTCTGCCTTCGACCACTCCTTCCAACGAGTGGACGAAAGTGGGCCGTAAGGGGAAGGGCAAAGGGAAGGGGAAGAAGTCGGCAACGGCCGTGTCTGCCAACCCTGCCGTGCCTGAAGTCCCCGCCACCCCCGCTCCCAGCCAGTCGCAGACGACCGGCAAGGGCAAGGGTAAAGGCAAGGGAAAGGGGCAGCTGGTCCCCCCGAAAACCGCGGCCGTCGTGGTGACACTCACCGCGGAGGCTGCGGGACGAGGGGAGACCTATGCCTCCATCCTAGTGCGGGCGCGTACAAACGCCGATCCCGCCCAATTGGGGATCGGCAATGTGTCCTGCCGGCGGACCCAAGCCGGGGCTCGAATCTTCGAGTTCCCGGGGGCCGAGGGGAGTGCCCACGCGGACCTCTTCGCAGCAAAGCTGCAAGAGGTCATCGCGGACTCGGCGAGGGTGGCCCGGCCGGTCAAGTTGGCGGCCATCGAAGTGACGGAGTTGGATGACTCCGTCACCAAGGAGGAGGTAGTGGCGGCGGTCGCAGCGGTAGGGGGCTGTGGCGCAGCGGCGGTCCAAGGCCGGGACATAAGGCCCGGCCGCGGCGGAATGGGCACAATCCGCCTCGAGTGCCCAATCGCAGCTGCCAAAGCCGTCCTTGCAAAAGGACGGCTTCAAGTCGGCTTTAGCTCGGGTGCGGTTAGGGCACTCGAGGACCAGCCTTTGAGGTGTTTCCGGTGCTTCGGCATCGGCCACACCCGGCCCCTGTGTCCGTCCAAAGTAGATCGGTCGGACACATGCTACCGCTGCGGCAAGGAGGGCCACAAAGCCTCCTCCTGCCAGGCCGCCACGCCGCACTGCGCGGTGTGTGCCGCCAGTGGCCGCCGGGCAGGCCACGTCATGAAGGGGGGGAGGTGCAATCCCCCCCCTAAGCGTGGCAAAGCGCAGGCGCCGACCGGGCCTGCGCCTGCTGTTGCCGCTGACACCGCCGTTCCTGCGGCGGCTGCGGAGGAGGGTGCGATGTCCGACTAATGGCCAGAGTCGAACATCGCATCCTTCAGGCGAACGCCAACCACTGCAGGACAGCCCAGGATCTGCTGATGCAGACCATGGCTGAGTGGTTGGTGGACTTGGCGGTGGTCGCCGAGCCCTACTCGGTCCCCGGCCGTTGGCTGGGCGACCGGGATGGCCTAGTGGCGTTGGTGGCGCGGTCTTCCACAGACTCCCCTCCCCTCTCGCTCTTAGAGAGGGGACCGGGATACGTGGCCGCCGCGTGGGGAGAGATAGCGATGGTGGGAGTGTATTTCTCCCCAAACCGCCCTCTCTCGGACTTTGAGGATTTCTTAGAGATCCTCACTGCTGTCGTAGGGAGGGCGGCACCACGCCAGGTCGTGGTGCTCGGCGACCTAAACGCCAAGTCGGTGGCCTGGGGCAACCCGGCCGCCGGGTGCAACGTCCGGGGACACGCCGTCCAGTTTTGGGCGGCCTCGTGCGGTGTGTCCCTCCTCAACAGGGGGGCGGTCCACACGTGTGTGCGGCAACAGGGCGGGTCGGTGGTGGACGTGTCGTTTGCCACCCCCGCGCTGGCCGCCCGCGTCGTGAATTGGCGGGTGGAGCTGGTGGAGACCTTGTCGGACCACCGTTACGTGCGGTTCGACATCTCCACACAGCGGGGAGGGGGGACGGCCCGTGCTGGGCAATCTCCCTTCCCGCGGTGGGCACTCACCCGCCTGGACCGGGAGGCAGCCAGGGAGGCCGCCTTCCTCCAGGACTGGCTGTCGCCTCCCCCTGTCGAGGAGGTCCCGGACGTTGACGCCGCAGCGGTGCGGCTCAGGGGGTCCTTGACCGAGGTGTGCAACTCCAGCATGCCTCGGTCACGCCGTCCGCCTCCCCGTCGTGCCGTGTACTGGTGGACGGAGGAGCTGGCGGGGCTCCGGGCCACCTGCGTGGCGGCCAGGAGGGCCTATGCACGGAGCCGGCGGCGCAGCGCCCGGAACCGAGTCCGGGCAGAGGAGGACCGCCTGTACGCCTCTTACCGAGAGGCCACGGCGGCCCTCAAGTCCGCGATGGGCGCTGCGCGGGACTCGGCGAGGGCCGAGATGCTGGAGGGTCTCGACAGGGACCCCTATGGGAGACCATATAAGGCGGCGCGGAATCAGCTCCGCCCCTATGGTCCCCCACTGTCCGAGACCCTCGAGCCGGCATTGTTGGACGGGGTGGTCCGGTCCCTGTTTCCGCGCAGGACCGACTTCGCCCCTCCAACAATGGATCCCCCGCAAGGGGCGGCTCCCCCGGAGGCAGAGGTCCCCCCGGTGACGGCGGCGGAATTCTATGCGGGGGTTCTGAACCTCCGCGCGAAGAAGACCGCCCCCGGACCGGACGGCGTCCCCGCACGGGTGGTGGCGATCGCCGCCTCCCAAATGGAGGACAGATTTCGGGAGCTTTTCAGCGCGTGTTTTACGGCTGGGAGGTTCCCGAAACTCTGGAAGGAGGGGCAGCTGTGCCTCCTCCGAAAAGAGGGACGCCCGGTGGACTCCCCCTCGGCATACCGGCCCATCGTTCTGCTCGATGAGGTCGGTAAGCTGTTCGAGGGGATTGTCGCCGGGAGGCTGGAGAGCCACCTGCGGGGGGTAGGGCCGGATCTGTCGGACGCCCAATACGGTTTCCGTCGTGGGCGTTCGACGATCGACGCGCTGGCCCTACTCAAGGGCCAGGTGAAGGAGGCGGTGGAGGCGGGGGACGGAGTGCTGGCGGTGTCATTCGACATTGCCAACGCCTTCAACTCCGTCCCCCACTCGACGATATTGGAGGCACTCCGGTATCACGGAGTGCCCCAATACCTGAGGAGCCTGCTCACAAACTACTTGGAGGGCCGAGAGGTCCTCCTCGTAGACAGAGCAGGTGCGGTGAGGCGGTACGCTGCTGAGTCCGGTGTTCCACAGGGGTCGGTGCTTGGCCCCCCCTTGTGGAACATCGGATTCGATTGGCTGTTGCGGGGAGCCCTCCTCCAGGGCACGAGTGTCATATGTTACGCGGATGACACTCTGCTCACTGCACGGGGGAGGAGCTTTGCAGACGCGGCCATTTTGGCCTCTGCTGGCGGATCCTTGGTGGCGGAGAGGATCCGCCGCCTGGGATTGAGGGTGGCGCTGCACAAAACGGAGGCCGTGTTCTTTCGCGGTCCCCGGCAGCGCTGCCCTGCCGACGCCCACATCGTCGTGGAGGGCGTCCGTATAGGGGTCCAGCCCCAGATGAAATATCTGGGGCTGGTGCTGGACGACAGGTGGCGCTTCGGCCCACATTTCAGCGGGCTGTCGACGCGCCTGTTGAAGGCCGCGGACGCCCTCTCATGGCTCCTCCCAAACCTGGGGGGGCCAAAGGCAAAGTGCCGGCGCCTCTATGCCGGCATTTTGCGGAGCATGGCCCTTTACGGGGCCCCCATCTGGGCGGACTCCCTCCATAGGAGGGAGAATGCGACCGCCATCCGCAGGCCCCAACGGGCCATTGCACAGCGGGTGGCGAGAGCGTACCGCTCAGTGGGATTTTCGGCGGCGTGCGCTCTGGCCGGCACCCCTCCATGGGAATTGGAGGCGTGGGTGCTCGCCAGAGTGTACGAGTGGACGGCCCGCCGAAGGGCGCTTGGTGAGCGCCCCATGGCCGAAGAGCGGGAGGCGGTGCGGCGAGAGGCGAAAGACGCCATCGTCCTCAATTGGACGGAGGACCTCGCCAGCGCCGCCTTTGGCCGCCGGACGTTGGACGCGCTCGGGCCGGTCCTGCAGGGCTGGCTCGAGCGGCCCCACGGTTTCCTCTCTTTCCGTCTGGTGCAGGTGTTGTCCGGGCATGGCTGCTTCGGATCGCACCTGCACCGGATCGGGAGGGAGGAAACCCCGGCGTGCCACGAATGCGGCGCGGCGGAGGACACGGCGCAGCACACCCTCGAGGGGTGCCCGGCGTGGTCCGAGCGGCGCTGCGGTCTCACCGCGGTGGTCGGACCAGACCTCTCGCTTCCCGGCGTGGTTAACGCCATGCTGGGGAGCGAGGAGGCCTGGTCAGCAGTAGCCTCCTTCTGCGAGGACGTACTCTCGCAGAAGGAGGAGGCGGAGCGGGCGCGGGAGGACGACCCTCTCGCTGCGCCGCTCCGCAGACGGAGAAGGGGGAGAAGGCGTCGTGCCCTCCCTCCTCTAGGTGACGGGCGGGCGACAGGCACGGGGGTGCCTGCGCCCGCATTGCACCCGTCACCTCCGTCAGTCATTCCCGCCCCCCCACGCCCGTGAGGGTGTGAGGGGTCTGCCTTGATATCGTCGGCGGGGGACTGGTAGCAAAGGCTGTGCCGGTTTCCCAGTCCCCCCGCCACTATGACGAAGCGGGAATGCCGCTGGGTCGTTTTAGTGGGTATACCGGGTTCGCCCGGGGAGTCCCACATACCCCTCCCGTCCCCCGACGGGAGGGTATGCGTAACGCATTTTTTCCCAGCGACAAAAAAAAAAAAAAAAAAAAAAAAAAAAAAAAAAGGTTAGGTTAGGTTAGGTTAGGTTAGGTTAGGTTGGACTTCGGACCTCACTTCCGGCGGCTGGCGCCCAAGTTGTTGGGCGCGGCCGGGGCGCTGTCAACGCTGCTTCCCAATCTGGGGGGCCCGAGCGCCGCCTGTAGGCGGCTCTACGTGGGGATCGTGCGATCGATGGCCCTTTACGGGGCCCCGATCTGGGCGGCTGACCTGACGGCCGGCACTATTGCTGTTCTGCGGAGACCGCAGCGTGCGATGGCCGTCAGAGTCATAAGGGGGTATCGCACGATCTCCCACGAGGCGGCCGGAGTACTGGCCGGATCCCCGCCCTGGGACCTCGAGGCAAAAGTACTCGCGTCACTTTATCGGTGGCGCGAGGAAATGCGGGCGCGTGGCGAGCGACCGATGCAGCGACACATGGAGTTGCGTCGGTCGCAGCTTCGCGCGGCCCTGGTGGCGGAGTGGCGGGAGAGGCTTTCGCGCCCTACCGCCGGCCTCGTCACCATCGAGGCGATCCGGCCAGTACTCGAGCGCTGGCTCGAGAGGAGGCACGGCTCCCTGTCGTTTCGGGTGACACAGGTGCTTACCGGGCATGGTTGCTTTGGGAGGTACCTGTGTCGCATAAACAGGGAGCCGGACGCCCGGTGTCACCACTGCGTCGACTGTCTGGAGGACACGGCGCGGCACACAGTGGCAGAGTGTGCCGCTTGGGAGGAACCGCGCCGTGCCCTCGTCTCTGGAGTAGGCAGTGACTTGTCGCTGCCGGCCGTGGTCGAGAAGATGGTCGGCAGCGTCGAGTCCTGGGACGCGGTGGTGTCCTTCTGTGAAGCAGTCGTCTCGCAGAAGGAGGCTGCGGAAAGGGAGCGGGAGGTCAACTCCCCGCACCCGGCCCGCAGCAGACGCACTGGGCGCAGGCGGAGGGCGGATAGCGCTCTCTTCCGGCCCCCCTGAATGGGTTCGGGATACCCGAACCCGAGGTGGCGGGCGCGCGGCGTGTCCGCACGCGCCCTTCTGAGGCGAGGCCGCAAGGCCAGGCTCCAGCCGGGGGTCGCGGAAGTATCTTCTGTTCCCGTGACCCCCGACGTAGGAGAGTGAAGGACACGGGTGGTTTTTAGTCAGTACGAGTCTGACAGACCCCCCTGCCCCTTAGGGGCGGGGGACATCCATGAGGATTTTCCACCCAAAAAAAAAAAAAAAAAAAAAGGTTAGGTTAGGTTAGGTTAGGTTAGGTTAGGTTAGGTTAGGTTGGGGGACCCCCCACAGAGCTTGCGTCCACGTCGCGTCCCCTGGAAACAGCCCAGTTCTGACCACCGTAACGGAGTGGCAGACTGGGACTGGCTAAAGTGCTCTGTGACTTCGTAGCGATCATTTGTATCTTGCCTTGTACTACGATTTTAAATGTCTTTTAATATGCCTTCGCGGGACGCCTGCGGGCGATTTTTAAAACAAAAAGGCCCTTCTCAGGGCCAACCCAAAGGCCCTTCTCAGGGCCAACCCAAAGGCCCTTCTCAGGGCCAACCCAAAGGCCCTTCTCAGGGCCAACCCAAAGGCCCTTCTCAGGGCCAACCAAAAGGCCCTTCTCAGGGCCAACCCAAAGGCCCTTCTCAGGGCCACCCCGACGCTCCGGCGTCAGAAACTAGCCGCGCGCCGTCTGCGGCTAGCTTCTTTGGAGGGGCGGATGACATACTAATCAGCGAGTCGTCTGACAACGATTCGTTGATTGGTATGTCGGACGCGGACGAGTCTCGCTCGCGGAAGCGAGTCCACCGAAGCGGTGGGTCAGAAGGTTCCTCGGCTTCGGGGTCGAGGAGGTTGCCGAAGGCTAAAAAGCCGACGGTGGCTGCGGACACCCATGAAGTTGGGCTCGTGAACGCCCAACGCCAGTTGGACCTGGCTCGGCGGAATCAGCTCCAGCTAGAGCTGGAGGAGCGGGTTGCCGCGAAGGAGAGGCGGGCGCACCTCGCTCGGGCCAAGTCCGGGTACGGTGCGTCTCGCGTTCTGTACGCGGACCACTCTCTGGCCGAGCTGGAGAAAATGGCGGAGGAGGACGAGGAGGAGATTGTGGAGGTCGCCTCTAAGTCCTCCAATCTAAAGGGGACCTTCCAGAAGGCCCTCAAATGCAGGGCCGCGAGCATGCGCGGTGTCGTCGCGGAGCTGGTCCAGCGCACGACCACCGACGAGACGCGGCAGCTGCAGGCGAGAGTGGACCGCCTGCAGTCGGAGGTCAGCCAGCTTCACCTGAAGCTAGCTGAAGCCACGGCCCGGCCACAGCAGGCCGAGGCGAGCCCTGTGGCAGATGGCGCTGCCTCGGCCCGGCCACAACAGGCCAAGGCGAGGCCTGCAGCAGAGGGCCCCTCCTCCAACCTTGAGGATATCATCCGCAAGGTAGTAATGGAGGAGAGGGCCTTCACGAGGGCCTGCTTTGCAGGCATTGAGGACCGGCTCCTGCCGGAGAAGCGCCTCCGACCGCCGCTTGCGGCGGATGAGAGGCGGTCTGAGCCGGGGCCGTCCTCAACTCAGGGGGACAAGAGGCGGTCTGAGCCGGGGCCGTCTTCAACCCAGGCGGAGGATGCCCTTCTCCCTTCGACCACTCCTTCCAACGAGTGGACGAAAGTGGGCCGTAAGGGGAAGGGCAAAGGGAAGGGGAAGAAGTCGGCAACGGCCGTCCCTGCCAACCCTGCCGCGCCTGCCGTCCCCGCTAAAAAAGGGACAGGGAAGGGGAAGGGGCAGCTGGTCCCCCCGAAAACCGCGGCCGTCGTGGTGACACTCACCACGGAGGCTGCGGGGCGAGGGGAGACCTATGCCTCCATCCTGGTGCGGGCGCGTGCAAACGCCGATCCCACCCAATTAGGGATCGGCAATGTGTCCTGCCGACGGACCCAGGCCGGGGCTCGTATCTTCGAGTTCCCGGGGGCCGAGGGGAGTGCCCACGCGGATCTCTTCGCAGCAAAGCTGCAAGAGGTCATCGCGGACTCGGCGAGGGTGGCCCGGCCGGTCAAGTCGGCGGTCATAGAAGTGACGGAGCTGGATGACTCCGTCACCAAGGAGGAGGTAGTGGCGGCGGTCGTAGCGGTAGGGGGCTGTGGCGCAGCGGCGGTCCAAGGCCGGGACATAAGGCCCGGCCGCGGCGGAATGGGCACAATCCGCCTCGAGTGCCCAATCGCAGCCGCCAAAGCCGTCCTTGCAAAAGGACGGCTTCAAGTCGGCTCTAGCTCGGGTGCCGTTAGGGTACTCGAGGACCAGCCTCTGAGGTGTTTCCGGTGCTTCGGCATCGGCCACACCCGGCCCCTGTGTCCGTCCAAAGTAGATCGGTCGGACACCTGCTACCGCTGTGGCAAGGAAGGCCACAAAGCCTCCTCCTGCCAGGCCGCCACGCCGCACTGCGCGGTGTGTGCCGCCAGTGGCCGCCGGGCATGCCACGTCATGAAGGGAGGGAAGTGTAATCCCCCCCCTAAGCGTGGCAAAGCGCAGGCGCCGACCGGGCCTACGCCTGCTGTTGCTGTTGCCGCTGACACCGCCGTACCTGCGGCGGCTGCGGAGGAGGGTGCGATGTCCGACTAATGGCCAGAGTCGAACATCGCATCCTTCAGGCGAACGCCAACCACTGCAGGACAGCCCAGGATCTGCTGATGCAGACCATGGCTGAGTGGTTGGTGGACTTGGTGGTGGTCGCCGAACCCTACTCGGTCCCCGGCCGTTGGCTGGGCGACCGGGATGGCCTAGTGGCGTTGGTGGCGCGGTCTTCCACAGACTCCCCTCCCCTCTCGCTCTTAGAGAGGGGACCGGGATACGTGGCCGCCGCGTGGGGAGAGATAGCGATGGTGGGAGTGTATTTCTCCCCAAACCGCCCTCTCTCGGACTTTGAGGATTTCTTAGAGATCCTCACTGCTGTCGTAGGGAGGGCGGCACCACGCCAGGTCGTGGTGCTCGGCGACCTAAACGCCAAGTCGGTGGCCTGGGGCAACCCGGCCGCCGGGTGCAACGTCCGGGGACGCGCCGTCCAGTTTTGGGCGGCCTCGTGCGGTGTGTCCCTCCTCAACAGGGGGGCGGTCCACACGTGTGTGCGGCAACAGGGCGGGTCGGTGGTGGACGTGTCGTTTGCCACCCCCGCGCTGGCCGCCCGCGTCGTGAATTGGCGGGTGGAGCTGGTGGAGACCTTGTCGGACCACCGTTACGTGCGGTTCGACATCTCCACACAGCGGGGAGGGGGGACGGCCCGTGCTGGGCAATCTCCCTTCCCGCGGTGGGCACTCACCCGCCTGGACCGGGAAGCAGCCAAGGAGGCCGCCTTCCTCCAGGACTGGCTGTCGCCTCCCCCTGTCGAGGAGGTCCCGGACGTTGACGCCGCAGCGGTGCGGCTCAGGGGGTCCTTGACCGAGGTGTGCAACTCCAGCATGCCTCGGTCACGCCGTCCGCCTCCCCGTCGCGCCGTGTACTGGTGGACGGAGGAGCTGGCGGGGCTCCGGGCCACCTGCGTGGCGGCCAGGAGGGCCTACGCACGGAGCCGGCGGCGCAGCGCCCAGAACCGAGTCCGGGCAGAGGAGGACCGCCTGTACGCCTCTTACCGAGAGGCTACGGCGGCCCTCAAGTCTGCGATGGGCGCTGCGCGGGACTCGGCGAGGGCCGAGATGCTGGAGGGTCTCGACAGGGACCCCTATGGGAGACCGTATAAGGCGGCGCGGAACCAGCTCCGCCCCTATGGTCCCCCACTGTCCGAGACCCTCGAGCCGGCATTGTTGGATGGGGTGGTCCGGTCCCTGTTTCCGCGCAGGACCGACTTCGCCCCTCCAACAATGGATCCCCCGCAAGGGGCGGCTCCCCCGGAGGCAGAGGTCCCCCCGGTGACGGCGGCGGAATTCTACGCGGGGGTTCTGAACCTCCGCGCGAAGAAGACCGCCCCCGGACCGGACGGCGTCCCCGCACGGGTGGTGGCGATCGCCGCCTCCCAAATGGAGGACAGGTTTCGGGAGCTTTTCAGCGCGTGTTTTACGGCTGGGAGGTTCCCGAAACTCTGGAAGGAAGGGCAGCTCTGCCTCCTCCGAAAAGAGGGACGCCCGGTGGACTCCCCCTCGGCATACCGGCCCATCGTTCTGCTCGATGAGGTCGGTAAGCTGTTCGAGGGGATTGTCGCCGGGAGGCTGGAGAGCCACCTGCGGGGGGTAGGGCCGGATCTGTCGGACGCCCAATACGGTTTCCGTCGTGGGCGTTCGACGATCGACGCGCTGGCCCTACTCAAGGGCCAGGTGAAGGAGGCGGTGGAGGCGGGGGACGGAGTGCTGGCGGTGTCATTCGACATTGCCAACGCCTTCAACTCCGTCCCCCACTCGACGATATTGGAGGCACTCCGGTATCACGGAGTGCCCCAATACCTGAGGAGCCTGCTCACAAACTACTTGGAGGGCCGAGAGGTCCTCCTCGTAGACAGAGCAGGTGCGGTGAGGCGGTACGCTGCTGAGTCCGGTGTTCCGCAGGGGTCGGTGCTTGGCCCCCCCTTGTGGAACATCGGATTCGATTGGCTGTTGCGGGGAGCCCTCCTCCAGGGCACGAGTGTCATCTGTTACGCGGATGACACTCTGCTCACTGCACGGGGGAGGAGCTTCGGAGAAGCGGCCATTTTGGCCTCGGCTGGCGGATCCTTGGTGGCTGAGAGGATCCGCCGCCTGGGATTGAGGGTGGCGCTGCACAAAACGGAGGCCGTGTTCTTTCGCGGTCCCCGGCAGCGCTGCCCTGCCGACGCCCACATCGTCGTGGAGGGCGTCCGTATAGGGGTCCAGCCCCAGATGAAATATCTGGGGCTGGTGCTGGACGACAGGTGGCGCTTCGGCCCGCATTTCAGCGGGCTGTCGACGCGCCTGTTGAGGGCCGCGGACGCCCTCTCATGGCTCCTCCCAAACCTGGGGGGGCCAAAGGCAAAGTGCCGGCGCCTCTATGCCGGCATTTTGCGGAGCATGGCCCTTTACGGGGCTCCCATCTGGGCGGACTCCCTCCATAGGAGGGAGAATGCGACCGCCATCCGCAGGCCCCAACGGGCCATTGCACAGCGGGTGGCGAGAGCGTACCGCTCGGTGGGCTTTTCGGCGGCGTGCGCTCTGGCCGGCACCCCTCCATGGGAATTGGAGGCGTGGGTGCTCGCCAGAGTGTACGAGTGGACGGCCCGCCGAAGGGCGCTTGGTGAGCGCCCTATGGGCGAAGAGCGGGAGGCGGTGCGGCGAGAGGCGAAGGAAGCCATCGTCCTCCATTGGACGGAGGACCTCGCCAGCGCCGCTTTTGGTCGCCGGACGTTGGACGCGCTCGGGCCGGTCCTGCAGGGCTGGCTCGAGCGGTCCCACGGTTTCCTCTCTTTCCGTCTGGTGCAGGTGTTGTCCGGGCATGGCTGCTTCGGATCGCACCTGCACCGGATCGGGAGGGAGGAAACCCCGGCGTGCCACGAATGCGGCGCGGCGGAGGACACGGCGCAGCACACCCTCGAGGGGTGCCCGGCGTGGTCCGAGCGGCGCTGCGGCCTCACCGCGGTGGTCGGACCAGACCTCTCGCTTCCCGGCGTGGTTGACGCCATGCTGGGGAGCGAGGAGGCCTGGTCAGCAGTAGCCTCCTTCTGCGAGGACGTACTCTCGCAGAAGGAGGAGGCGGAGCGGGCGCGGGAGGACGACCCTCTCGCTGCGCCGCTCCGCAGACGGAGAAGGGGGAGAAGGCGTCGTGCCCTCCCTCCTCTAGGTGACGGGCGGGCGACAGGCAC